>CM064565.1:15357783-15957783 GCA_032716605.1 Paralithodes platypus | reverse complement strand
AATTAGCTAAATAGATGTACTAAACAGCACTAAAAACTAAGCCTAATTAACCCGGGAACTGCGGGGAGACTCTTAAGAGTTTCCCCGGCGGACTGCGGGGAGACTCTTAAGAGTCAGAGAAAAAAAAAATCAACTTTTGACATCAATTTTTTTTTTTTTTTGGCCCCTGGTCCATGCAAAATCTCAGTCCTCTACCTCCCCTCCTTCCCCACTTTCCTCCTCTCCTTCAGTTATCACCTATTTTCCCTGTTATTCCCTTATTCTGAGGTATATTTTCGTGCTAACATTAGAAATCCGGTTACAGGGTGTGGTCATCACTGATAGCAAGCGAATGCAAGAGAGAGAGAGAGAGAGTATCGATCAACTGTGTCTCAGTGGCCTTGGGGGAAATTGGCGGGAAAGCAGCTTGCCTCACCCATACATTATACAACTTGCGGGCTATATCTCCGATTTTGACCATCCAAACGCTGTTTTCACTCGTTTTATTGTTGTTTCAGGTTAATACCTTTATAATCAACCCATAATAGGCGCATATGGATAAGTATTAATGCTATTAATGGTACAATGAATATTTTAGTGACGGAAACACCTCAAATACGTCAGCACAGGGGGACGTTTCCAATTACCCCCATGCGCACTTGTTAGGTTAAATCCCTGGACCTGGTATTATTCACCAAGAGTTTTGAAAGAATTAAGGGGAGACTGGCCGTTTGTTTGGTCTATTAATTCATGTATTCATATTATATGTTCTTAGTTTCCTTCCTAGACCTCCATCAAGCTTAGAGAACCACCCCCTAGACCCCCCTTTAAGATATATTTGTACATTTTTCGGTAGAAAAATTTCCCGGCCATAGGCCGGTTCCTCTTAAAATTGCAGGCTCGCTTTCGCTCGCCAGGAAATAATCGACACCTAAATGGCACGAAAGGTCTTAAAATTTACAACGAAATGCGGCGAAAGGTGTTAAAATCGCCAAACTAATGAACCGAACGTCTTAAAATCTCAAAACTAGTGGGGCTAAACATTAGGGAGAAGGGGTCAAGACAAATGGTCTGCCTCCCCTTAAGATATGAGATATCAAAACCATTAACACTACTTTATAACAATACAATGCAGAGTGGCACTGTATCCAATAAATGGAAATTAGTTAATGTAACTCCTGTTAAAAAAAAAATAATAATAATCATCATATCACTATCTTGCAACTATCGTCCAGTCACCTTGACTTCAATCATATGTATATTGCTCAACGAAATAATCAATGACAAACTTGTATACCATTAGGAAGGAAAGACTCTAATAAAAGAATCATAACATGGCTCCCAAAACAGTGTTCATGCCTAACGTATTTACTCGATGGTTTTCACAATATCTTTAACATGTATGATGAAAGTAAAGTCGTTGACATTGTCTACCTTAATTTCCAGAGTGCCTTAGACAAAGTCCCCCACAAGCATCTCTTGACAACAATATAAACTCATGGCATATAAGGGTGCATACTTTGATGGATTGAAAATGATCTTACTGGGTGTAAGCAGCGAGTAGTAATACAAGATAAAACATTGGAATGGACAAATGTTACAAGGGGTGTGCCCCAGGGCTCAATACTCAGACCTGTTCTTGAATTGAAGTATATCAATGACATCAAGGATGATCTTTCATTCACAGTACAATATCAAAATTTGCAGACATACCAACATTGCGGACATAGCAGTATCTCTCTCTCTTGTGTGCCTACCCTCGCCAACCGTGTAACTCCCGACTATGCCTACAATAAAACCACAAAATGTTTGTGCAATATATATTCGCAGTGGGATGTGAAGGTGTGACACCAACATGCTGATGTACAGTTTCCGCACATATTCTATTCCGTTGGGGGCGTGATTTGGCAGCCCTGCACCCACCTCCCCAACCTCCTCCCTTACTCCCCCACCTACTAATAAGAGGTGGAGTGAGGGAAGGGGGTTGAGGAAGCGGGTGGAGACCTGCCAAATCACGACCCCAACGGAGTAGAATATGTGCGGCAAACTGTACATTGCATAACGTTTTGCCTTTTCGGCCATTCTTTCGCATCACAGATATCTATTTAAATCAGGATCTTACAACTGCCAGGTTAATGGTCTTTAACCAAAATTATATAATAGAAGATATCTGATAGCAAATTGGATATTCATATCTCCATAGCTATAGTAAATACTTCTCATAAGACAGAGACACATTTCAGCTATTCATCAGTTCAAGTCATGTGACAAGTGGCTTGAAATGAGGCACAGTGCATATCGACCCACTTTAGAAGTCAACATTTGCTTAAAGGGGGTCACCTGTTTTTTTTTTCTCTCCTTTTCTCTCTTTTTCTTTCTCTCCTTTTCTCTCTTTCTCTGGCTTGTATCCATTCGGCCCCATTCAGCCAACTATTTGAAGACGTTTATTCCCATTCAGGTGTCGATTTCTTCCTGGCGAGCGAAAGCGAACCAGCATTGTATGGAGAAATCCTGCTTTGCCGGAAAAATTGTTCTATCGAAAAATGTACAAATTTAGCTTGCTATAAAAACAAAATATATATATGCTGGCTCGCTAACGCTCGCCAGGAAAATATTGACACCTGGATATGGGTATACATCTTAGAACAGTTGGCTGAATGGGGCCGAATGGATACAACCCAGATATAGAGTGAGCAAGATAGAAAAAAAACGAGGTGGGCCCCTTTAACAAGGCCACCTAGGACCAACAAGTAGAAACATAAAAATATTTGTAAGTAATACTGATGAGCTCTGGCATGGTAATGGATGGTTACGCTGGTCCATATCTAGCCATCAATCCAATAAATCGGATATAGCATTTCAGACATGCGACTTCTGTGAGCGACTTTCAACACTTTTGTCATCTCGCCAGACGTACTCACCAGCCTGTGGATTTATTGACTGATAGATAACAGAGTCTGGAAGGCAGTTGACGGCTAATGCTGCTATATTGTTTGATAGCATCATCCTTATAAATGGCCGGCAAATATCATATTGACGGCAGATATGCATCTGCATCGGACTTACCACGATTCAATAGACTCATGCTGATGACAACTGCTTATACACTTTTTGGGGGATACCCATACATTCCAGTACCAAGAGTTTTCTGGCTAGTCGGTGTGTCTATGATGTTTGTAGTATTAAATGTGTCTAACACTACCTGACTCCCAATAATAATGACCTAAAAAAAAGATAATCGAGTCACAACCAGTTTGTTATGACCACTTAGCCATTCCATAAAGAGCGGCTTAGTATTGCAAAGATATCTCCCATAGTTATATATTGCTTTCATTATGCATAGGGACTGAATTTTACATCTATATTATTAAATCAGTTCATGTGTCTGTTTGTCTGTCTGTGTGTTCTTAATAGGCGGCCGCACTTTTGGACCTTGGGAGCTGAAACTTTGTATGTGGGTGTCAATTGACCTGGGTCAGGTCATAGAGGGGGCGAGGCCATGATCGGAGGTCGTTTCGAGGCCGAAATTGAAAACAAAATGAAAAAAATGGCCGTTTGGGGCAGAAGGAGGCCTCCGATCGAAAAGGTGCATTGAACAAAATTTGTTCGCAGCCCCCAAAATGGAGGTTAGGATGAGGTCAGATCCAAAATCGGAGGTCATTTAGCGGCCAAAATCGAGGTCGCCGTTTAATGAGGCACAGGGAGGTCGAGGACGGTGATTATGGTAGTAGTAGTTTTGTAATGATTGTGGTAGTAGTGATTGATGATGGTGATTATGGTAGTAGAATTTAAACTCGGGCAACGCCGGGTACCCCTGCTAGTTACCTCGTATATTCACCGGATTTATGTTAAGTATCATTGATATGTTTTCCTATCAAAGACATACTATTCCTACCAGTCAATATTTTCACAATCAATATATTTACGGCACTATGACTGCATCAACAATGAGTCATCTCAAATCTGTGTGACAAAACATCGTACCGTCACTAAGTCTACACAAGGATCATCATTATTAAAAATGATAACAGTATTAAACAGAAAGCATTTGGTAAATGGTAAAAACATATGTAAAATAAAGTATTATTGTCACTTGTAGTTCGTCAATCCAATTTCATAGTTTTCCAGTATTATGCTACTGCAGAATAACCTATCATTGCTCAATGATGGATCCCCTACTCACCACACTTTTCATCTTAATAGTTATTCTATTGATCTTAGTATATGCTCCTCTGATCCTTTGCTCTCCTTCCAGTGATCGGTTTCTCAGTTATTGCATGGAAATGACCACATTCCTATCATCATAGAAACTCTTAATGGTCTACCTCAAACTGCTCCTCCTTGGTGGCGCGTTGACCGTGCAGACTGGAATGCATTATCTGAATTTTTCTCGGGAACTTCGGATCTGAGTTTCTTTGACACACACATAGTAGCATATGAGTACCTTGTAGATTTAATTCAAAACATTGCACCGGTTTCTATTCTACGGTCGTCTGGTACTCCTTCGAGAACTGTTGTTCCGTGGTGGGATATTGCGTGTACTGCTTTGAGGCATGTCACTTGCACTTGATACAGGAGATACAAGAGCAATGCGACTCAGGTGGACTAAATTATATACCGGAGAGCTCAAGCTAAAAAACGGAGATATTTTAGGAGAGCTAAACTGAATACATGGCAGAAGTATACCAGATCTGTGACATGTTGGACCCCTATCATTAAAGTATGGGCTAAGATCAGGAATCTTTCTGGGAAATGTGTTCCGAGTCCACTTCTTTTCATTAAAGTGGGTGATACTGCTTTATCAGATCCTGTCATTGTCTCTAATATTCTTGTTCGCCACTTTGCTGAGACCTTAGGTTCTGGGCGTGCTCTGGTCCCTATCATAAGTGCCACTGACCGAGATTCTGAGGTATAATGCAACTTTCACCATGCAGGAGCTCATTCATGCTCTGCATAATGCCGGCTCCTCTGCCCCAGGAGAGGATGACATGCATTATGAAATGATAAGGCATCTCCCAGAAGTTTTTCTGGGTTTTTTGTTGTG
The DNA here is from genome assembly GCA_032716605.1 of Paralithodes platypus. NCBI lineage: Eukaryota > Metazoa > Arthropoda > Malacostraca > Decapoda > Lithodidae > Paralithodes > Paralithodes platypus. The sequence continues at coordinate 15,952,760 of CM064565.1, read as the reverse complement.
TATTTTCAATTAAATCTGGAGATTGTCACTATTGCCGGAGAGTTGGAGAGTGCCGTTAATTCTTCACATCCTAATGCTTGTGAAAAATGCGAAACTTGCCCATTGCTCTAACCAGTTTGTTATGTAAATTGTTTGAGAAAATGGTAAACTATAGGTTGGTATGGTAGGAGACTGGAAATCATATTTCCCCGGTTCAGTTCGGCTTCTGTAATAACATGTCTACCCTTGATTCTTTCTTGCTATCACATTCGAAATTCACAACGGCCCAGCATGCAATAACACCAAAACTCATGTGATGAGGCCATGGCACGCCTATCTTCTGATGTATCAACTATCTCCGATTGGGGCTCACAGAATGTTATTTTCAATGCTTCCAAAAACAAATTTCTCGTTCTATATACGTCACGATCTTCCACACAAGTTTCCCTTGTTATTCAACAATATCTGATGGTCTCCTTACATAATAATATAATCCCGCCCAAGTCTTCAATATTTGGTTTCACTGTTTATGTGTATTATTGTGGTATACGATGTTTTATATTAATAGCCCTATGTCGTTATATTGTTAGACATTATATACGAACTGATTAATTGGAGAGAAAACAAAAAATCTCGCTTCTGTATAAATATGAGGGACCTGCAAAAAAATACAATTTGTCAAACTGTCAATCACACAGACAATCTGACCTGTACAGTATATTTAGTCCTTACCAACACAATTAATGTGTAATCATGCAATTGATCGAGTGTGTGTACACACTGGACAAGTAGGTCAAATTCTGGTTAGACACTAAGGAAAAATAAATGAATACAAGTAGGCTTAACGTGATCCAGGGAATTATATTGGTCTTGGGGAACCTAGTCAACACAAACGAGCACACAGAACAACCGGATTTATCGGATCATTGTGTTTGGCAAATACCAATGCCTAATGCGGATAGTGAGATAGAAAGGGAGTGAGTTATAGTGAAAGTTAATACAATTGTAGAACATTTATATAATGAGTACATTATGTTCAATTTAAACATCTATGTAATGACTGATAATGTATTATTTATGAGGGAAGTAATTTTGTGGCAATCACGTAATAAAGATTGTTATATTTGACATTATACTTTCCTTTTTACTAGTTCCTATAATACAGAAGAGTATCAATGTTTAGGCAAATTTAGTATAATGTGAATTAGTGACATGATCTAATTATTGAAAATATATACGATCTTCCTTTTAGTTAATTGCTGTATTGCTGTAGAATGATATAAGTGAGAGAATATTGATTGTTCAAGATCAAAGTTTCAATTAGCAATATATGTATATATATATATATGTGTATATATTTATATATATATACAATATAACAATACAGTAGGGCAGTGATTGAGAGAGTGAGAGTGAGAATGGAGAAATTAATAGGTGACGAGCAGGGAGGTTTTATGAAGGGAAGAGGCTGTGTAGATCAGATTTTTACACTGAATTGTGTTGTGGAGAAATATCTGGAGAAGCAACAAAAAGTGTATGTTGCCTTTTTGGACTTGGAGAAGGCCTGTCTTGACAGAGTGGATAGGGAAGGTATGTGGAAAGTAATTAGAATATACAGAGTAGATGGGAAGTTGCTGAAAGCAGTGAAGAGCATGTATGAGGGTGCAAAGGCGGCAGAACGTGTGGAGAATGAGCAGAGCGAGTTCTTTGATCTGAATTTTGGGTTGAAAAATGGGTGTGTGGTGTCCCCGTGGTTGTTTACTGTATATATGGATGGAGTCATGAAAGAAATACAAGAAAGAGCAGTGGATGTTGGTGTATCGCTGATAAGGGAGAGAAATAAGTGGAAGTTGCCTGTACTGCTGTTTGCTGATGATACAGTTCTGATGAGCGATAATGAATGGGAGTTGCAGGGTCTGGTAAATGTGTTTGGAACAGAGTGCGAAAACGGAATCTGAAGGTAAATGCGGGGAAGAGCAAGGTTATGGTCTTCACAAGGGGTGCAGCCACAGAGTGTGAGGTGAAGTTGAACGGTCAGTCTATGGAGATTGTCAGCTCATTTAAGTATCTGGGCAGTGTGTTGAGTAAAGATGGGACTATGGATGAAGAAGTGCGGGAGAGGGTGCAACAGGGGAAGAGGGTTGTAGGAATGCTGAAAGCAGTAACAAGAAATCGGGTGGTCAGTATAGAAGTGAAGAAGTCCTTGCATGACAGTGTGGTAATCCCAACACTGACTTACGGAAGCGAAGCATGGAAGTTTGAGAAGAGACTCAGACCAAGAGTGAGAGGGGCAGAAATGAGTTACTTGAGAAATGCGTGCGGAGTTACATGGAGGGATAGACAGACAAATGAGGAAGTAAGAACGAGGTATGGTGTGGAGGTAGATGTACTGGAAAGTGTGAAAAGGAACACCTTGAGATGGTTCGGCCATATGGAATGTATGGGAAGCGAGAGAATGACTAAAAAGGTGTACGAGAGCAAGGTGGAAGGACAGAGAGGGAGAAGTAGACCGAAAGGGAGGTGGAAGGATGGAGTGAGGAAGTACTGTATATGGATGAAGGCGGTGCTGGTTGGGAGGAGTGGCGTCGACTGACTGGGGACAGAGGTGCATGGGGTGGTTCGTTCGTGGCCACCCCTTCGGGGATCACAGCATCAGGCAATAGATAGATAGATAGATATAACAACAATATCACTATTATATTCTTATTAAACAACGTATAAGCATTCCAATGATGTAGTCTGAGGATTCATCGCACTTCCGTTAACAGCCCCAGCCAACACTGATGCCAACTATGTTCCTAGAAGTTTGGTTATTGATTTCAAGGCGAGTAGAGCACCAGGTGAGGCAGATAATTGGAGGGGTAGGAGGTGGTGGTGCTGGCTGGGTGCGAGATAAATTATTATGAATTAGTAGGATCTGTGACAAATTGTTATACCACAGGGTAGATGTGAGAAATATATTGACTACACAGGTATCTTGGTAGTGTTGGTAACAGCCTTCCAATAGGGTAACCTCATTAGCGTGAACCATTTCCTGCCAGAACCTGGTGATTGTAAATATTGTAAAGGATAATTAATATTAAGTAATTTAGAACTATACAATTACCTTGGCCAAGTTAATTTAGTTATAAAACCTTGTATGATAACCTTGTATGGACTTGGAAAAAGCGTATGATCATGTGGACCGTGAAGCAATGTGGAAGGTGTTAAGGATTTATGAAATAGGAGGAAATTTGTTAGAAGCAGTTAAGAGTTTTTATGAAGGGAGCAGAGCATGTGTGAGAGTAGGAAATGGTGAGTTGAGTGAATGGTTTGAGGTAAAGGTAGGTTTGCGACAGGGTTGTGTAATGTCACCATGGCTGTTTAATATGTTTATGGATGGTGTGGTGAGGGAGGTGAAAAGGAGAACTATGGGAAGAGGATTGGGTTTAGTAGGAAAGAATGGTAGAGATTGGGAGTTGAATCAGTTGCTGTTCGCTGATGACACAGCATTGGTGGCAGATTCTGATGAGAAACTGCAGCGGGTAGTCAAAGAGTTTGGTGTGGTTTGTGGAAGGAGGAAACTGAAGGTGAACGTCAATAAAAGTAAAGTAATGGTGTGTAATAGGGGAGAGCATAGGGTGAATCTAGATGTGAGGCTGGATGGGGAAATATTGGAACAAGTAGAGTGTTTTAAATATCTAGGAGGAACGATAAGCAGGAGTGGAGGTATGGAAGTGGAGGTAAAACAGAGAGTGTGTGAAGGAAGGAAGGTTTTCGGAGCAATGGGAAGTATGTGGAAGACGAGAAATCTCGGAGTGAAAGTAAAAAGTGCACTGTATCAAGGAATTGTTGTGCCAACAGTGATGTATGGGGCTGAGACATGGGCTCTGAAGAAAAAGGAGAAAAGAGGGCTGGATGTGATGGAGATGAGCTGCTTGAGGAGTATGTGTGGAGTTACTCGTAGAGACAGATTGAGGAATGAAGAGATACGTAGGAGAGTGGGGCAGCAGGAACATTTGTCAGCCAGAGTTGACAGAAGGGTGCTGAGCTGGTATGGTCATGTTGAACGAATGGGAGATGAAAGGCTTACAAAGAGAATATGTGAGTCAGGTACAAGGGGAGATAGAAGGGCAGGAAGACCCCCATTGAGATGGAGAGACTGTGTAAGAAAGGCTTTGGATGATAGAGGAATGACTATAGATCAGGCAGGGGAAGTGGTGGTGGACAGGAGTGAATGGAGAATGCTTGTGAATAGTTGAGTGAACACGTGGTCATTTGGAGTAAGGGGTCGGGCGCAAGTTCGACTAGATAATAGTCCATCAGGCGCCTGGCCCGGGGGGACGATTAATATGAAGGGTGTGCCTGGAAGTGTGGTGGGAGGGCTTGTGGCTTTGGCTCCGCTGCATGTCTGCCTGCCGAGATCGGAACCTCTCCGGGTGGTCAGGGGCCGGGGGAGTGCTGGAGCGACCATGGTAACCCTGGTCTCTGGGTCTTCTCCTGGGTGACCTGGATGTGTGTGAGTTTGTGTTTTTTATCTGTGTTTATTTTTTGTTTTATGTTCTTTTTGTGTTTTCCCTGTTCTTGCTTTGTCTTGAGTCGGCTACCCCCCAAATGGGAATTGGGCCTGAGCATATAGATAGATAGATAGATGATAAAATTTAGAGGTGCTGTATTAGGGATCAGTTTTGAAACTCCTGCGATCGCAGACGATATCCACAATATGTAGTGGTAATCTCAACCTCTAAATATTATGTTTACTAAATCGTTGTGAAACGATATTTATATTAGTATGGATATAATTAAATGATTATTTTTAATTTATATGATAAAGTGAAGAGGGAATGAACCCTTGGTAACAAATTAGTATATACTTTATTTAAGAGTCGGAAATTGAAGTTCCGATCAGACGCCAGTGAACTTTTGAACTAATAGGACGTGTCCCGTGACTTCTTCCACCATACTCCCCGCGCCCAGCCCGGAGTCCTGACACTTTAGCCCATAGCTACCGAAGCCGGAATCCTCTGAACTACACCAGGACCCTAGTTATAGCTAAGTCATTGATATACATGGCCATTTATACAATGTTTAGTTAGGGTATCCTGAGAGATAGGCTATCGTGGGTAAGACTAGGCTACTAAAACAACCCTCATCTGCTCCTCTAGTTCTTGCCACATGGTAGGCTATCTCAGACTTAATTTTTATTTATGTTTATTAATTTTATATTTTGATTAGTGTGGTAAGAGATAACTTTTGGCCATATTATCCCCCACAGTAGAGATGTGCTATGGAGGTGAGTGGAGAAGATATGACGTGAAGAGGAAAATGTAATTGGTGGTGGAAATACAGTAGTATTAACACAAAGTAAGTTACTGCTAAAACTAATGCCCTGTGAAACAACGCTGATGACGTTATATGAGGGGAAGGACAAGTGTGTCAGTTGCTTCAGATGCTTATACAATTAGACAGTTTCATGGTGTATTTCTGTATATTATATCATTGAAGGAAACAATATTTGTTTTATATTTCAGACTCGATATTTAGATTTTGTCTATATATTTTGTTTGTACTGTATATCGGAGCTAACTATTTTCAGTGAGAGTTTCTCCTTTAATTTTCCTCCGTGAACATCCACCAGAAGAGTTCAGCATAGATTTCGTACCTTCAGTCAACTGTAACAAGTGACTGAAGTGGAAACTATATTCATGGGAAAACTGAAACAAACTGGGGTGTGTTTCCTTTTACTTTCTACTCTTCTGTCACAACTACGTCAGTCATCCAAACTGTAATATATATATATATATATATATATATATATATATATATATATAATATAGGGACAAGCAACACCAAGGTAAACACGAACATCTTTATTCTTGTGACGTTTCGACATTAACATATTTTATCATCAGACCTAAAGCAATAAGATATTACATTTATAAATTAATTATGTTGACATTTAAAGTAAATATATTTAATATATAATTTAGAAAAACATAAAACTTAGAAATCGCGAAAACAGAGAAAACAAAAGCAACAGCTAAACTATAATATTATATAAAGTACGTGTAGAGAGTGTAGTCGTTCCTAAATTCACAACATGAAAACATAAAGTTAACTTTCGACACTGAAACAAATGGTAAACTCCCCTTCCCAGATATAAATATTTGCTAACACCCAACTCATTTAATATATACTTCAATATACAGGAAACCGACTTTCACTGTTTTCATGACAAAATGTATGCAATGCAAATTCATGCAATGTATCTATTGCGAGACACTACAAATTAAATGTAATCTTAACATTAGGCACCCGTGCATACTACATTTGTTCCTCATGTTTGTCCATTCACAATGAACTCGAATATCTCAATTTTTTGTTTACATTCAAATGATTTCCCCATTTCATTAATTGAAAACTGTTTCGGTAAACAACTATACAAACACATCCAAGTCCCGAGCCCCGTACCGACTGCTAAAAAAGGCAATATTCTTCACTATACCATTTTTAGGACCATCAAGTAGTTCGATACGCCATAAAATCACAACATTTATTCACTGCTTCTCTCCCCAAGTGTCCCTCAGAATAATATTCAAACCTTCCAATACCTTGTCTCATCACTTCAAATTGTTTATCTATATAAATGTAGCTGCTGTAATGCAAATAATCGGTGTTCCTCGGAGGTTTCCCAGTGTATACCACCTCCTCTACGTAGGGTCCGTAGTTCCCGCCTTGCAACACAATCCCACCCCTAGTCTGTGCAACTGTCCAACCCAAGAGTGAAACGCTATTCTCAGACTTTCTTCTATTCAACTGCAGAGCTCTGGAACTCTCTCCCAGAATCAGTCTTTCCCTCTTCCTATGATTTAAATTGCTTCAAACTCCGTGTGTCCAGGCATTTTATCTCGAACGTCCCTTGATTTCTGCCCTGTCACTCTTAGAAATATGGGGGAGGCACTCGCTGCAGGCAGTTATACCTTTTGTCTCCCTCATTCACATAGAAAAACTAAATCAAATTATATAGGCCAAGGCACCTAATCACGAGGGTTACGGAGCACCAGAGATGATCTTATAGAACTGGACTTCCCATGTCAAGACCATTGTGAACCTTTAGGCAATTCCATAAACAAAACAGATGTTTCAGTAATTTTCAGTTGTTCTGGTGACACCACCCGTTTAATTGCAGAGTCCTTCCTCACTCACCACCTTAAGCCCACCTTGGGCACCCACGACGTCTCTACCAACCTATTATGATTTTAAGGTATTGTGTATCTTGCATCTTACACTATCTACACGTAGATTATATAATACTGTTTTATAGTATAGCTGTCGCTTCTCTCTTTTCGCGATTTCTAACCGTTCATGTTTTTTTTTGTAATTATTATTAAATATATAAATGGCAACATATTGTCTTAATACATTTAATTTCTTATTCCTTTAGGTCTGATGATGACATATGCTAATGTCGAAACGTCACAAGAATAAAGATATTCGTGTTTACCTTGGTGTTGCTTGCCCTTATAAGACTCCGCTTCCCCCGGGGAGAATATATTGCCACTACTCTACTAGGTTATATATATATATATATATATATATATATATATATATATATATAATGTGTGTGTGTGTGTATAGAGACAAAAGGCAAAGCTACCTTCAAACAGTGTTCCCCCTACATTGAAAGGGTATCAGAGCCAAATTCAAGGTACGTTAGAGTAAAAATATATAGACACTCAGAGCTTGAATAAGTTTAAGTCATAGGATGATAGAAAGATACATTGAGGGAGATAGTTCCAAAATTTATCTGTAGAGTGGACGAGAACTGTGGTAAAATCGGTTCACTCTTGGGTTAGAGTTAGACAGAAATATTGGTGGGAATGTATTGAAAATGCTTTGTAGATCATTGATCATTGTAATAGTGGTAGAACAGAGAGACAGATGCATCATTGCGGCATGTAGAGAGAGAGATTGTAGGTAATTAGTAAGAGGAAGTGAATTGATGAGACAAAATGCTGTTGACTACCCTTTCGTGAAGAAGTGCGGTGGAGTGGTACCTTCCCCATCAACAAAATTTGATACATGGGCACACTGTTGCAGCCCCTGTACAGGGCAAAATGCTGTGCGGAGGTAAATAACCCATGGAGACGGTTGACCACACCTAACTCCTGGGAAGTTGTTTTACCAAATGTGGTGTGGTAATATATCCCCTCCAAGAAAGGTCAGAAGAAGAAGAAACACCAAGAATATTCAGTTAAGATGAAGGGTTGATTTGTGTATAGTTGAAAAGTAAGGGATGGTCATGTGGAAGATTGTGATGGAGAAATTGTGGGTTGGAAGCATTAAATGTAACTAGATTATCTCTGCCCCAATTAGAAAGAGTTGCTAGATCGGAAGATAGGCGTGCTATAGCCTCAACATGCGAGTTTTGGAGTAATAGGTCAGCAAATGAAGCCAGATGGTGAAACAGGAGTTTCAGTTATCTTTATCACCTACAGCACTGCCTGGGAGTACCACCCGGTTTGGTTGGTACTGTACCTGCAACCTCCTCCTGGGAGGATTGGTTGGTACTGTACCTGCAACCTCCTCCTGGGAGGATTGGTTGGTACTGTACCTGCAACCTCCTCCTGGGAGGATTGGTTGGTACTGTACCTGCAACCTCCTCCTGGGAGGATTGGTTGGTACTGTACCTGCAACCTCCTCCTGGGAGGATTGTAAAATGGTAAATAAAACACATTAATATGAAGGTGGAATAGGCCCTTTGCCAGCTGGAGAATCCTTATGGGGAATTACGTGGGAATATATAATGTTCAACATGCTATGTATCTGTAACTGTTAAGAATTGGAGTTGTCCCTATAGAAAATGGTGCCCATAGAATCTGTGTGATAACCCGGGTTCGAATCCTGGTGGATCACATATATGCTTTCATTAATTTTATTGGAGGTGTTTGGTGTTGTGGTGAAATTAATAAAATATAGATTATTATAATTATAATTATTATTCCTTAGCACATTTATTTTAAATATAATATTTGTACTTAATATATTTGTAGACTCAAAGACCGTAATACGATCGCAGCACGTTCTGGTCGATCCTTCTGAAATTAACTAAAATCATCTAACTTTAGCCAGAATCAAAGGTAAAAAGATGTCATGGTGCTGAAGGGGTTAAGGTGTTTGCGTTATCGACGATCAGAATGCTGTGCGTATACTGTATATAGTGAGTTCCTTCACAAGCCAACATCACCAATAACAACAACCATCAAAGGAGTCACTAATGGCTTCATGTGTGGACCACTGAATGGTCACTTCAAACCAAACAATGGTCAATATTGGACCCTGCAAACAATATATGTGATTGTTTGTTATTGCATAGTTACATTCTCAACTTAATTTACAATTAATATTTATGAACATTTATGTTACTTGGGGAAAATAAAGCCACTTTCTTCCATTCTTGTTCAGTTGAACCATTCATTATACTAGCACACAGTTTGTATTATTGTATCCTGTGGGAGTGAAATATTTAAATTAGTTTGAATGTAACCCTTTAATTGCCAGAGGTCATACATAAGGTTCCACTCTATTACGGCGTGTATTTGTGAGTCATACTTAATACAGTATATATATATATATATATATATATATATATATATATATATAGAGAGAGAGAGAGAGAGAGAGAGAGAGAAAGAGAGAGAGATAATATTTTTTAAACGCCCAGCCGAATTCGACCCACTGACAGTCATGAGGAGTGTCTGCTTTAATCTACTACACAAAGCCGTGGTGCTGCCCAAAAGCGACCTCTTGTTGCTCCCCTCAATGAATGAAACAATATTGGCCAAAGTTATGCAAGAGTAGGTATGCAGTAAATTATTAGAGAGGGAGAGTGTGTTTAGGCATTTATAGGGCTATGGGGAGTCGTGTAATTAGGAGAAGTGGATGTGTGCCGACGTGCTGTAATAAATCTCCATTACTACAAGAGGAATTAATGTGTAGGTACAAGAAGCTGGATTTACCGTGGTGTACTGTAAATGAAACTATGTGAGTTACGAAAACGAGTATCCAATATTTCGGAATACATGCCAACATAGATGCTTGTTTGTATGCACTTACATGCCAACATAGATGCTTGTTTGTATGCACTTACATGCCAACATAGATGCTTGTTTGTATGCACTTACATGCCAACATAGATGCTTGTTTGTATGCACTTACATGCCAACATAGATACTTGTTTGTATGCACTTACATGCCAACATAGATGCTTGTTTGTATGCACTTACATGCCAACATAGACACTTGTTTGTATGCACTTACATGCCAACATAGACACTTGTTTGTATGCACTTACATGCCAACATAGATACTTGTTGTATGCACTTACATGCCAACATAGATGCTTGTTTGTATGCACTTACATGCCAACATAGATGCTTGTTTGTATGCACTTACATGCCAACATAGACACTTGTTTGTATGCACTTACATGCCAACATAGATGCTTGTTTGTATGCACTTACATGCCAACATAGATGCTTGTTTGTATGCACTTACATGCCAACATAGATGCTTGTTTGTATGCACTTACATGCCAACATAGACACTTGTTTGTATGCACTTACATGCCAACATAGACACTTGTTTGTATGCACTTACATGCCAACATAGACACTTGTTTGTATGCACTTACATGCCAACATAGATGCTTGTTTGTATGCACTTACATGCCAACATAGAGCTTGTTTGTATGCACTTACATGCCAACATAGACACTTGTTTGTATGCACTTACATGCCAACATAGACACTTGTTTGTATGCACTTACATGCCAACATAGATGCTTGTTTGTATGCACTTACATGCCAACATAGACACTTGTTTGTATGCACTTACATGCCAACATAGATGCTTGTTTGTATGCACTTACATGCCAACATAGACACTTGTTTGTATGCACTTACATGCCAACATAGATGCTTGTTTGTATGCACTTACATGCCAACATAGACACTTGTTTGTATGCACTTACATGCCAACATAGACACTTGTTTGTATGCACTTACATGCCAACATAGACACTTGTTTGTATGCACTTACATGCCAACATAGACACTTGTTTGTATGCACTTACATGCCAACATAGACACTTGTTTGTATGCACTTACATGCCAACATAGACACTTGTTTGTATGCACTTACATGCCAACATAGACACTTGTTTGTATGCACTTACATGCCAACATAGACACTTGTTTGTATGCACTTACATGCCAACATAGACACTTGTTTGTATGCACTTACATGCCAACATAGATGCACTTATGGCAAATTATGAAACATTGACCATTAGAAATTCAGAAATATTCTGTAATAATCTTCATGCCCTTTAACCCGTTAAGCGCGAGCTATATGTAGTGAACACCCTACCGCTAGGCTACAATATTAGGCCCCATTCCCATCTAAAAGTGTAATTTTACGATAAATATCGTTATTTCTTATTCATATGCGCCTGCTTTATGTTTAATATGAAGATAGTAACATGTAATAACAATAAAACAAGTGGGAATAGTGTTTGGATGGTCAAAATCGCGAATTATGGTCGGCCGGTCCATTAATGAATTGTGGAGCAGAGCAAGCCAGACCCTCCCCTCGCGAGGCCAAACGAGATATATAATTACCATAGTAAATTAATGTAATTGAGACTTGATTATGATATATGTGACCACAACCGCACGACTTTATGTAGTTAAGGTAGCCTATATATCTATCTATGGCCGGACGCCTTACTCCATTACGAGGGTGGCCACAGAATGCCCCCAAGCGGACCTATTCCCTGGGAGAGGGACAACCCGAGCCAGTTTAGTGAAGGACTTACAGGATTGACCACTCAATTTACGATCCGTCCGACTCCGAGGCCCTCTGTGTATCTTGTTAGCACTATTTTTCTACAGTGGTGTTTGGCTAATCCATCGACTAACCTGCCTTACCCTTAGGTAAGCAGTACGGATTTGTATCAGGTTTACTCCCCTAGACAGGTTGCCAACAAGGCTGACGAGTCCCATCCACCCGGTATAAGGTTGCCTCCCCTAGATGAGTTGCCGACCAAGGCTAACGAGTTCCATCCACCCAGCCAACCTCGCTTTTTTTCTCTTTCTCTCCCTCTCCCTTTGGCTTGTATTCATTCGGCCCCATTCAGCCTACTGTTTTAAGACGTTTACACCATCCAGGTGTCAATATTTTCCTGGCGAGCGGTAGTGAGCCAGCATATATATATCTTTTGTTTTGACAGCAAGCTAAATTTGTAAATTTTTCGATAGAAAGATGTCTCCGGCGAAGCCGTATTTCTCAATACAATGCTGGCTCGCTATTGCTCGCCAGGAAGATATCAACACCTGGATGGGGATAAACGTCTTAAAACAGTTGGCTGAATGGGGCCGAATGGATACAAGCCATGGAAAGAGAGAAAAGGAGAGAAAAATCAACAAAATGCCGGTGACCCCCCTTAACTTCACAGTACATGAAATCTGAATCTTGAGGACTATGAATCACAATGGATTTATACACCTGTGGCTGGCATATGGATTTATACACCTGTGGCTGGCATATGGATTTATACACCTGTGGCTGGCATATGGATTTATACACCTGTGGCTGGCATATGGATTTATACACCTGTGGCTGGCATATGGATTATACACCTGTGGCTGGCATATGGATTTATACACCTGTGGCTGGCATATGGATTTATACACCTGTGGCTGGCATATGGATTTATACACCTGTGGCTGGCATATGGATTTATACACCTGTGGCTGGCATATGGATTTATACACCTGTGGCTGGCATATGGATTTATACACCTGTGGCTGGCATATGGATTTATACACCTGTGGCTGGCATATGGATTTATACACCTGTGGCTGGCATATGGATTTATACACCTGTGGCTGGCATATGGATTTATACACCTGTGGCTGGCATATGGATTTATACACCTGTGGCTGGCATATGGATTTATACACCTGTGGCTGGCATATGGAATTATACACCTGTGGCTGGCATATGGATTTTTACACCTGTGGCTGGCATATGGATTTATACACCTGTGGCTGGCATATGGATATATACACCTGTGGCTGGCATATGGATTTATACACCTGTGGCTGGCATATGGATTTATACACCTGTGGCTGGCATATTTATTTATTTATTTATTAATTTTTATTTTGCCAATCAAACATACAATATATGTTAATTTTACAATAAAATAATATCATGGCTGCGCCTTTTGAGAACAATCTCTCTTAAAGGCACCTTGAATACAACTCGATGGTGATTTTACATACAGTAAGATTATTAAAACATATAATATTATATAATTATAGCTAATGAGGCACAGCCCCAGCCCCGCAGCCACAGCAAGAAGGGATTCGGAACAGTGGCTAGGTATAATTACCTAGCCACCACCCCGAACCACCCCCCACCCAGACCGCTGTGGGTAGAGCAAACCCCAGCCTTATATACAGTACGGTACCTACATATTGATCAACACCAAAACAGTATCTTAATTTGTTTCCGATATAAAGGTGATTGTAATTTAGGGTTGTGGCAGTTTTATTGTCAAATGTTAAGTAAGATTAATATTTAGACATTAGTGAAGATTTGACTGATATTTTGAAACTAGGCAGAGTGGGTTTATTTTGTAAGTCAGGAGACAACTGATTCCAAACTTTCGCACCATGGTATTTTATTGATGTCTGGGATTGTCTAGAGGTCATTAGGGGAATATTTAAAGAATTTATATTTCTTAATGCATACCTTTCATTTTCACGATGTCTAAATAATTCCACATTGTTATAGCCATTTAATGCTTTGTATACAAAGATAGCCCTGCAAAATATGTTAATATCTTCAAATTTTAAGAGATTAAGTTGTCGAAATAATTCATTGGTGTGAGCATATTTGGATCTAAATGTAATTGTTCGTATAACTTTTCTTTGTGCAACTTCAACAGGTTGTAATTTACTGTTACCCGTCGCTCCCCATACTGTATGACAGTATAAGATAAATGGATAAATTACTGAATAATATAAAAGCTTTAGGGCATTTAAGTCAAGACATTGGCGTGTTAAGTACAGTATACCACATTGTTTATTTAGTTTATTTGTTACGTCCTTTATGTGTAAGTTCCAAGACAGTTTTCTGTCCACCGTTATCCCCAGAAACTTAACGCTCTCCACTGCTCTCACTGGTTGATTACCAAATTTAATTGGTTGCATATCATTTGGAACGTTTTTGTTTCTGTGAAAGACTACAAAGTTAGTTTTATTAATATTTAGTGTAAGTTTATTGGTAGTTATCCAATTATGTACATTCTTAAGTTCATTGTTTATAGAAACAATAAGAGAGCGCAAGTCCCGGTGACTGGCGTACAGAGTACTGTCATCAGCAAATAATATATATGTAAATAACATACTTGAGTTTACAATATAATTAATAAATAAAATGAACAACAATGGACCCAGTATAGAACCTTGTGGTACTCCATAGGATATTATTTGCATATTAGATGAATTGTCCTTATATTGTACATACTGTTTTCGATTAGTTAGATAAGAGTGAAACCATTTGTTAATGGTACCTCTAATGCCATAATGTTCGAGTTTCTTTAGGAGGATTTGATGGTCAACAGTATCGAATGCTTTGGATAGATCTAAAAATATACCAACTGTAAAATGCTTGTCATCAAAAGATTTGAGGATATCGTTAGTAAATAATGATAAAGCTGACTCTGTTGAACATCCTTTTCTAAACCCATGCTGAGCCTCATTAATAATATTGTTAGTTGAACAAAACTCTGTAATCCTTGTATGCATAATTTTTTCTAGGATTTTACTCATAGCTGGGAGTACAGACACAGGACGGTAGTTATTAAAGATTGAACTATCTCCGGATTTATATATAGGAGTAACTTTTGCAATTTTAAGGCAATCGGGAAAAACACCACTGGAAAATGACATGTTACAAAGATATCCTATAACTGGAGACAAAGCTGTAATAACAAACCCTAAAACTTTCATTGGTATTTCATCATAACCAGGAAAGGAGTCCCGTAGTTGTTTTACTGTATTGATTATTTCATCGCTTGTGACGGGAGACATGGAAAAAGGCGTTACTTGTCTATTTTGTAGGTAGGATGTAAAGTTTACGTTTGAAGTATCTATATTTTCTGCTAATTTTTTACCGACATCAATAAAATATGAGTTAAAGTGTTCCACAATATCACTAGGTTTAGTCAACTCGGTATTATTATTAATGAAAGTGTTGTTTATTTTGTGTTTAGTTTTCCTTGCAAGAACAGAATTAATTATGTTCCAAACCTTTTTAGCATTACCAGCAGATTCTTGGAGTTTAGATTTATAATAGTTTCTTTTAGCTGATCTTAAAGCTTCTGTTACCTGGTTACGTAGTCTACGGAACTCCTCTCCAAATGTGATGGGCCTAATAGCATATTTCCTAGCTAGTTTATTCTTCTGTTTAATCATGATTTTTAATTCTGGGGTTATATACTGCTTATCTAGGTATGCGTTATTTATTCGTTTTGTAATTATTGGAAAATATCTGTTAAAACAAACATTAAATATTGTCATAAAATTATTATATACAACATTAGGGTCATTGGACAAATAAACTAGTTCCCAGGACGCATCTTCTATGGCTTTCTTAAATTCATTTAGATTATTTTCACTATAATTTCTATATCTTATAAAAGTATGGTCTTCCCTATTATTAGATGCGTATATCTCAGATTCATAAATGGTAAAGATTGGAAAATTATCAGTTAATTTATTGTATATAATTCCACTGAACACATTTTGCGTGAAATTGTTTGACCAAATGTGATCTATTATTGTTGCTGTTGTAGAAGTTGCACGTGTTGGCTTATTTATAGTATTGAAAAAAAGTTTAGAATAGCATATAAATTCAGCTACTTTGTTGTCATCTTTATATTTTAATAAGTTAAGATTAAAGTCCCCGGTAAGGTAAAAAATTTTCCTCTCATCACTTATTACTGAGATTATGTCATTAAATTTGTCATGAAAATATCTGAAATCAGTGTGTGGCCTTCTATATATTATGCCTACTATTATATTGTCGGAGTTGGTGGTACATATTTCAATAAATAATGTCTCTATACTATTATGTTGAATTGTTAAGTCGTTTCTTACTATGTATTTGTAGCCTGTTTTAAGGTACAAGTACACTCCCCCACTGGTTCGTGTGAAATTGTTATTGAATTTTGTGTAATTAGGAATATTATATAAGTGCTGTATATCAAATGTTAGTTTCGTTTCACATAAGCCTATCTCATCAAACTTAATCGAAATTGGGTTCAGACACTGCTCAATGAAATCATCAAAATGCAGTGGTATACTATTTATGTTATAGCTTAGGAGAGAAAAGTTAGATCTGGGAATTTTATGATACTGTTCTTCAAAGCTATGAGGGAAAACATAATTACATAATGGGTTTTTATAATTTAGAGAACTTAATAAATAGTTGTCGGGGTCTACATCGGAATTGTAAGCGTCATCATTGAAGCTAAAAGGGTTAAAGATTAATTTTTCTAGTGTGTTTAAAGGGATATTTTCACTGTTGGGATTATACAAATTTTGGTTGATGTGTAATAACAAATCTTCATCATTTAGATGTGAAAAAGGTAAGATGTCGTCCATATGGATGTATACACCTGTGGCTGGCATATGGATGTATACACCTGTGGCTGGCATATGGATGTATACACCTGTGGCTGGCATATGGATGTATACACCTGTGGCTGGCATATGGATTTATACACCTGTGGCTGGCATATGGATGTATACACCTGTGGCTGGCATATGGATGTATACACCTGTGGCTGGCATATGGATTATACACCTGTGGCTGGCATATGGATTTATACACCTGTGGCTGGCATATGGATTTATACACCTGTGGCTGGCATATGGATTTATACACCTGTGGCTGGCATAAGGATTTATACACCTGTGGCTGGCATATGGATTTATACACCTGTGGCTGACATATGGATTTATACACCTGTGGCTGGCATATGGATTTATACACCTGTGGCTGGCATATGGATTATACACCTGTGGCTGGCATATGGATTTATACACCTGTGGCTGGCATATGGATTTATACACCTGTGGCTGGCATATGGATTTATACACCTGTGGCTGGCATATGGATTTATACACCTGTGACTGGCATATGGATTTATACACCTGTGGCTGGCATATGGATTTATACACCTGTGGCTGGCATATGGATTTATACACCTGTGGCTGGCATATGGATTTATACACCTGTGGCTGGTATATGGATTTATACACCTGTGGCTGACATATGGATTTATACACCTGTGGCTGGCATATGGATGTATACACCTGTGGCTGGCATATGGATTTATACACCTGTGGCTGGCATATGGATTTATACACCTGTGGCTGGCATATGGATTTATACACCTGTGGCTGGCATATGGATGTATACACCTGTGGCTGGCATATGGATTTATACACCTGTGGCTGGCATATGGATTTATACACCTGTGGCTGGCATATGGATTTATACACCTGTGGCTGGCATATGGATTTATACACCTGTGGCTGACATATGGATTTATACACCTGTGGCTGGCATATGGATTTATACACCTGTGGCTGGCATATGGATTTATACACCTGTGGCTGACATATGGATTTATACACCTGTGGCTGGCATATGGATTTATACACCTGTGGCTGGCATATGGATTTATACACCTGTGGCTGGCATATGGATTTATACACCTGTGGCTGGCATATGGATTTATACACCTGTGGCTGGCATATGGATTTATACACCTGGGGCTGGCATATGGATTTATACACCTGTGGCTGACATATGGATTTATACACCTGTGGCTGGCATATGGATTTATACACCTGTGGCTGGCATATGGATTTATACACCTGTGGCTGGCATATGGATTTATACACCTGTGGCTGGCATATGGATTTATACACCTGTGGCTGGCATATGGATTTATACACCTGTGGCTGGCATATGGATTTATACACCTGTGGCTGGCATATGGATTTATACACCTGTGGCTGGCATATGGATTTATACACCTGTGGCTGACATATGGATTTATACACCTGTGGCTGGCATATGGATTTATACACCTGTGGCTGGCATATGGATGTATACACCTGTGGCTGGCATATGGATTTATACACCTGTGGCTGGCATATGGATTTATACACCTGTGGCTGGCATATGGATTTATACACCTGTGGCTGGCATATGGATTTATACACCTGTGGCTGGCATATGGATTTATACACCTGTGGCTGGCATATGGATTTATACACCTGTGGCTGGCATATGGATTTATACACCTGTGGCTGGCATATGGATTTATACACCTGTGGCTGGCATATGGATTTATACACCTGTGGCTGGCATATGGATTTATACACCTGTGGCTGGCATATGGATTTATACACCTGTGGCTGGCATATGGATTTATACACCTGTGGCTGGCATATGGATTTATACACCTGTGGCTGGCATATGGATTTATACACCTGTGGCTGGCATATGGATTTATACACCTGTGGCTGGCATATGGATTTATACACCTGTGGCTGGCATATGGATTTATACACCTGTGGCTGGCATATGGATTTATACACCTGTGGCTGGCATATGGATTTATACACCTCTGGCTGGCATATGGATTTATACACCTGTGGCTGGCATATGGATTTATACACCTGTGGCTGGCATATGGATTTATACACCTGTGGCTGGCATATGGATTTTTACACCTGTGGCTGGCATATGGATTTATACACCTGTGGCTGGCATATGGATTTTTACACCTGTGGCTGGCATATGGATTTTTACACCTGTGGCTGGCATATGGATTTATACACCTGTGGCTGGCATATGGATTTACACACCTGTGGCTGGCATATGGAGGAGGAAACACAAGTTAAAGGGGGGATGGTTGTTCTGTCTGTACCCCCCGCCCCCACCACCCCTTCTCCCTCATGCTTAGCCTCATTATTTTCAAATTTTAAGACATTTGGCCCATTAGTTTGGCGATTGTATGGCCTTTTTCTCCATTTCTGTGTCAATAATAGGTCATTTCCTGCCATTTAGGTGTCGACTTTTTCCTGGCGAGCGATAGCGAAGAGGAACCGGTCTTCGGCCGGAAAATTATCCTTCCGATAAATGTACAATTGTATCTCCAATGGTGGTTTAAGGGGTATTTTGTGTTGTTTAGCTAGATGGAGGTCTAGCGAGGAAACTAAACAATATATTTATATATATATATATATATATATATATATATATATATATAAATTGTTACGTATCTTGATCCTCAAGTGGTTAACTTGATGAATCTAGATAGCACAGAGATATATATTAAGGTATCAGTCAGCTGAAGGCAAAACGAAAGTAAAATCTAATAACATTATTTCCTGTTGTTGCTTCCTTTCCTTTTGGATCTTAGGACTTGGTATCCTTTATTGACTGATACTCTTTAATTATGGAAAAATACTGAAACTAATTAAAGTCATGTAGTATTTATAAAGAATTATTATTTAACCGAAGCTTAGTAGGCTATGGTTATGAAACGAATAAGTTATATCTAAAGAAGGACTATTAATTCTATAAAAAGTCTTGAAATATAAATATTGAGGTAAGAATATTTCTGTCTCTTACCCTTTTTTAAATGAATAGCTAGTTTTCTTATATGTCCTTTTATTTATATTTAATGTACTTATTCTTAGTTCTTGTCTAACGTTAATAGTATTATATTATTATTATCATCAGGATTAATATCAAAGTCACCTAAAAAGTTAGATATATATATTTAATAATTAGTTAAATGTATTTCTTAACCACGTAATATTGAAGTTTAATTATGAGTAAATTAAGTTACAGGATCGCTTCATAGATTCGATTCAGATCTCACTCAAATAATATGAAAAGCAAAATAATATTTTGAAGCTAAAATAATTTGCTTCAGCTTAGGAAATCACTAGAAGTAACATTAAAACAGCCATGTTAGTCTAAGGCGATATTACTAATAAGAGACAATAGCATCACCGTACTAAGCACCGTTAAGCAATGTAAGCTTAATTAAAAGAAAATGAAAGAACTCGTAAGTATTAATATAAAACAATAGTATTACATTCATCATAACCCAATTACTTAAAGAGTTGCTTTAGTCCACAAGTCAGTCAACTAAATAGTTAAGTACATAATAGTAGCGTTAACGTTAATTCCCAATCACATATCTCACTAACCAACATAAAGTAAGTGTTTACACCGAACACACTTAACACACACTTATATAATCTGACTGACAGTCACAAACCCATTATAATACTTCACCCCGTCTTCCTCCAGCTGCAAGTTCACCTTCCCAACTCCAAATGAGACTGATTTGAATGCCCACTACTCGGGTCTTATATACTAAACAATGTTGGTGTTGGAACGAATCAGGAGGCGGCGGGTAGTGCGCGCCCCAATCACAGCTCCTCGAGTTGCGTAGCAGGTGCGTGGTCCAATGGAATCTCCTGGCGTCAATCATACGTCATAGCGTCGGGTCATCGAAGTAGTTTGCAGGGTCCCCTATGACGTACGCAGGTGTGAAGGCTTGTTTGCTGGTATGCGGACGAGCTGGTTTCCCACTCGCTGGTTCGTTCGCTGGTCTGCTTCGCCGCCTTGGTAGTTTGGCACTCCTTCAACTCTTAATTCTAACTCTTAAATAAACATACAGGGCTCCGTATGTCAGACCTCCCCCCTAGAAAAGAGTTTAACCCTTATTTAGCGGCGAGCAACATAAGTCGAGTTAAATAAAGCTGGACTATGTGGCGGCGCTCGACATAACTCGAGTGGCAATTTCAGCACGTAATGTGGCTGAGAGAGAGAGACAAGTGGTGGCAGGAGACTAGCGAGCGTATGACTGCTCCAGACCACCGCGGCGAACCTACTGACACAAATCTCAGCTCCCTCCTCCCTCTCTCACTCGCTACATACTCAATTATGTACTGAAAGTACCGAATTACCTGCTTTTTGCACTCGCGTTGCACGGTTATTGCAAGAAAACTATCCATCATACAAGGATCGTTATGGTGTCATTCGAAAGCTCTGTTTATGCCCTTTCAGGGATAGGTACTTGTTTTACGTTCTGGGTCTTATTTAGGCATGAAAATGATCACGTAAACAGCCCTATTTTGGCTAAAAACACCCCGCTGTGCGGTACACATAAATAAACCGCATAGGCCGCTCGTAAGGTGTTAAGGAGTATAGTACATAATATTAAACATAATACATAAATAGATTCACCACCAGATTGGCAACAGCAAGATTATAATGAGAATATAATAAGGATATCACCCAAAGTAGGCAACGTCTCCAGGTACCACATCAGAACATAGCCGGAACGTAGCTGGAGCGCTATTCGAACTGCAAAGCATCTTACAGCTGAAGGCTTGAAAGCGCACTACTAAAGCATGATATTTACCTCGCTACAAGGGAGAGCTAATTGCCAAAATCCTCTCATTAAGTTTATCTTACTGTTGTATGAGGCCAACCCGGTAAATGCAATCTTTGATC
The DNA here is from genome assembly GCA_032716605.1 of Paralithodes platypus. NCBI lineage: Eukaryota > Metazoa > Arthropoda > Malacostraca > Decapoda > Lithodidae > Paralithodes > Paralithodes platypus. The sequence continues at coordinate 15,931,112 of CM064565.1, read as the reverse complement.
CGTGGCAGTGGGTAGGTATCGTTCTTTGGGACAGCATTAACTTGCCTATAGTCCATACATAACCTATGGCTCCCGTCTGGCTTTGACACAAGTATGACCGGACTACTCCACTGGCTTAAGGCCCTTCTGATCAGCTCTTTTGATAACATAAAGTCAAGCTCGACCTGCAGTATACTCCTGCGTTGTGGTGAGACACGGTAAGGGGTTAGTTTAATGGGAGTTGCATCCCCTACGTCGATGTCGTGCAAGGCCAAAGAAGTGAGCCCTGGAGTATCATGGAACACACTGGGAGACTGAGATAAAACAGAGATTAGTTGGTTCGCTTGATCAGAGGGAAGATGACATAGTTTAGATGGTAATTCCCCCCAAGCTACTGAATTATGCTGAAAGTTGGATAGGCTACATGACAAGTCAAAGTCTGCATGGATACCTTCAGGCTCTGGAACAGTCTGTTGCGGGTCAGTAAGAGAACTGAAGACTTCGTCCGCACCAGGCTGTCCACAGGTCCTGACATTCACTGCCACAGTGGGAGAATCTGGAGGAGAAGAATCAGGGGACCTATGGTAGGGTTTCAACAAATTTATATGGAATACTTGCGTGGGCTTTCTCCTGTCTGGGGTTCTCACTAGATAATCGGTAATGCCTACCCTCTGAATGATCTTATATGGGCCCCTGAACTTGGAAGATAAAGGTTGGCCAAAAATGGGGAGCAGGACCAACACCTCATCACCGGGCTGAAACTCCCTCTCACGGGCTTTTCTGTTATACCAGTTCTTCATGGAGCTTTTAGATACTGTCAAGTTTTGAGCTGCAAACTCACATGAGGATCTCAGCCGGGTTTTGAAATCTGAAACATACTTGAGGAGGTTTTGGTTCCCCTCCTGGCCAACTAGGCTATCCTGCAATAGTTGCAAAGGACCTCTTACCTGGTGACCGAAAACTAGCTCATTAGGGGAAAAACCCAGGGATTCAGTTGGAACCTCACGAGTAGCAAATAAAAGAAAAGGTACCCCCTTATCCCACTCAACTCCGGTCTCTGTACAATATTTACGTAACATTCCTTTTAATGTCTGATGATACCGTTCGAGAACCCCTCGACTCTCTGGGTGGTAGGTGCTAGACTTAACATGCTCCATACCCAACTCCTTCAGGGACTGCTGAAAAATGTTAGAGGTAAAATTAGTTCCTTGATCACTTTGCACCTCATGGGGGAAACCCATTCTGGTGAAGAATTTGAGCAGTTCCTTGATGACTGTTGGAGCAGAGGTAGTCCTTAAGGGTATAGCCTCTGGGTAGCGAGTTGCCATGTCCATAATAGTTAATAAATAATTGTTACCTTGGGAAGTCTTAGGCAATGGGCCTACAATGTCCACTACCACCCGAGTAAAAGGATTCTCGACGACGGGCAAGGGCACCAGAGGATGTACAGGCACCTTCTGATTGGGTTTTCCTGTCATCTGGCAAGTGTGACACACTCTACAAAACTCCACTACATCTGCACGCATTCCTGGCCAGTGAAAGTGGGCTCTGATTCTGTCTAGAGTTTTTCTCACACCTAGGTGTCCTGCCAATGGTATATAATGTGCCATTTCCAAGATATCTCTACGACAAGGTTTGGGGATGGATGTCCCAGGCCCCGTCATCGATTGGTCTGTGTGGCGGTCTCCATCTACGCCACAATACTCCTCCTTTGAGGTAGAAACATTCACCACCCTCCTTCTCACATTCCTCTTCACTCACGGCCCTGGCAGCTAACTCCTTGCATTCACTATCATCTCTCTGTAGCTCTACCAGGCCACTAGGACAATTTGGAGGGGTTTCGTGGTCGTCGTTAGGGTCAAGATGAGCCATAAAGGTGTCAGATAAATCCACCTCAGTCACATCATCAGGCACAGTTGGAGCGTCATTCACACTCTCATCATCCCTTTCATCAACTCTTACATTCGCTACATTTCTGTCTGAGGGAACTGCTACTTGAGACATTGAACGTGTGACAGCACACACAGGGAAAACTGTTGGCATCTCCTTTTCGAGCTCACCGGTTAGTGGCTCGTTAACAGGGGAAAGTGACAAAATGGGGTCTGGTCTGACCTTCTCACCTGCTACATCATTCCCCAAAAGGAGTGTTACCCCGGGCACAGGGATATCTTGGGACCTACACAAAGCTATGGTGGCCTCACCCTGTAGTAACTCACATTCAATTTCGCCTTTTACCAAGTATGCATAAAATTGGCCTCCAGCACCTCTCATTACAACTGGTTCGCCAGGTGGGCACGGATTCACCATGAGGGTGCTAGTAGAACCTGTGTCTCTCAGAATTTTTACCTCATGCATACAACCATTTAATCTCACGTTGCCAGATGAAATAAAGGGACGGTAACTGTCCTGCACTGATGGTGAAATTATTATAGGCTTAACCCTAGTGGGTTGCACCACACATGCTACTACACCCCTGTCTAGATGATTTACGTTAGCTGATAGGTACTCCTTCTATCGTGAGTCCTGTATTAACCCTTAATTAGCGGCTCACCACATAAGTCGAGTTAAATAAAGCTGGACTATGTGGCGGCGCTCGACATAGGTCGAGTGGCAATTTCAGCACGTAATGTTGCTGAGAGAGAGAGACAAGTGGTGGCAGGAGACTAGCGAGCGTATGACTGCTCCAGACCACCGCGGCGAACCTACTGACATGAATCTCAGCTCCCTCCTCCCTCTCTCACTCGCTACATACTGAATTATATGGGGAAAGTACCGAATTACATGCTTTTTGCACTCGCGTTGCACGGTTATTGCAAGAAAACTAGCCATCATAAAAGGATCGTTATGGTGTCATTCGAAAGCTCTGTTTATGCCCTTTCAGGGATAGGTACTTGTTTTACGTTATGGGTCTTATTTAGGCATGAAAATGATCACGTAAACAGCCCTATTTTGGCTAAAAACACCCCGCTGGGCGGTACATATAAATAAACCGCATAGGCCGCTCGTAAGGTGTTAAAGGAACTTTTGGTGCTAGGTACTCCTTCTGTCGGGAGTCCTGCATTAAAGAAACATATGGAGTTTGAGATACGGCGGCAACTGTGTGCCCCGATCTCTCGGTTCTCTCCTTGGCCCAGCCCTGATAAGCTAGGTGGCCTCTCTTGACACAAAAAGTACATACTTTAGGGGATACGGGAACGTTCCCTCTTTGAGCATTACTATTACTTTGGGGCCCACCTCTGTTACCATTGCCCTGAGTCGCATTTTTAGTTGGGGGAACAATTCTATTTTGGCTAGCTGGGGAAGACGTTACAGGCTTGTGACTGGGTCTGTCAGATTTGTGATTGGGATACTTAAAATTAGAACTAGAATTATCGTAGGGCTTCTTTCCACGAAATTTGTTGTTGAGCACGTATTTGTCAGCCATGTCAGCGGCGTCGGCAAGACAATCTACCTTTTTCCCCTTTAAATGATAGGATACAGAAGAATCAATTTTCCATAGGAAATTTTCTAACAAGACCAACTCCTTCAGATCGTTGTAGCTTGTGACTTTCTTACTCTTGACCCAATGATTGAAAGTTTTAGTCATGGTCCTGGCAAATACCTTATGGGTTTCTTCTACTTTCTTCTGGTTTTTGCAGAAAGATTGCCTGTAAGACTCAGACTGCAATTGATATGTTTTTAGGATAGCTTCTTTGAGATTGTCATAATCCTGCCTAACTTCTGCTACTTCCGACAAATACGTGGCTCGAGCCTGCCCTGTCAAAACGGTTTGTAACATAAAAGGCCATTGATCTCTTGTCCACTTCATACCTCCAGCAACTTCCTCAAACAAAACAAAGAAATCCTGCACATTATCCTCAGTGAAAGGTGGAATGACACTAGTCATAGTCAATCCCAGAAGGGGAGCAATTACGGGAGCATTTGTATTGATATTTAGTTGAGCTATACGATATTGATATTCACATTGTTCGGTCGTTGCTCTGGCTTTTATGCTGGCTTCTTCGGTTCTGGCTTCGGCATTTATTTTTATTCTGGCTAGTTCTAGTTCGCCATTTAGTCTGGCTTGTTCGGTCTTTATTCTGGCTAGTTCCAGTACTTGATCACCGGTCAAACCAGGTGGCATTTGTTCATCAAGTTGGCTAGGTTTACTCGGGATCCCACCAACTGCTCCGTCACCCTCCCCGCTTTCTACAGGGAACAGGTGGGTTTTTATGGTCTGAGCCACCTCTACTTTAGACATGTTTGAGACAGTTAACTGGAGATGTGAGGCAAGCACTTTCAGTTCGGATTTTGACAGACAGTCAATATCAGGGGCTGTGGGTTCAGATTCTACGAAAACTTGAGCATCTTCGTCATTAACCCTTATTTAGCGGCGAGCAACATAAGTCGAGTTAAATAAAGCTGGACTATGTGGCGGCGCTCGACATAACTCGAGTGGCAATTTCAGCACGTAATGTGGCTGAGAGAGAGAGACAAGTGGTGGCAGGAGACTAGCGAGCGTATGACTGCTCCAGACCACCGCGGCGAACCTACTGACACAAATCTCAGCTCCCTCCTCCCTCTCTCACTCGCTACATACTCAATTATGTACTGAAAGTACCGAATTACCTGCTTTTTGCACTCGCGTTGCACGGTTATTGCAAGAAAACTATCCATCATACAAGGATCGTTATGGTGTCATTCGAAAGCTCTGTTTATGCCCTTTCAGGGATAGGTACTTGTTTTACGTTCTGGGTCTTATTTAGGCATGAAAATGATCACGTAAACAGCCCTATTTTGGCTAAAAACACCCCGCTGTGCGGTACACATAAATAAACCGCATAGGCCGCTCGTAAGGTGTTAATTAGATGAGGCATGATTAATATTTGATTTTTAAGTAGTGAAACGGTAATGAAACTGAGTGAAACTGTATGAAACGAATCCTGGCAAGGTCGCCCCTCTTCTGTTACGTATCTTGATCCTCAAGTGGTTAACTTGATGAATCTAGATAGCACAGAGATATATATTAAGGTATCAGTCAGCTGAAGGCAAAACGAAAGTAAAATCTAATAACATTATTTCCTGTTGTTGCTTCCTTTCCTTTTGGATCATAGGACTTGGTATCCTTTACTGACTGATACTCTTTAATTATGGAAAAATACTGAAACTAATTAAAGTCATGTGGTATTTATAAAGAATTATTATTTAACCGAAGCTTAGTAGGCTATGGTTATGAACCGAATAAGTTATATCTAAAGAAGGACTATTAATTCTATAAAAAGTCTTGAAAGATAAATATTGAGGTAAGAATATTTCTGTTTCTTACTCTTTTTGAAATGAATAGCTAGTTTTCTTATATGTCCTTTTTATTTATATGTAATGTAATTCTTCTTGGTACTTGTCTTACGTTAATAGTATTATATTATTATTATCATCAGGATTATTATCAAAGTCACATACAAAGTTAGATATATATTTAATAATTAGTTAAATGTATTTCTTAACCACGTAACATTGAAGTTTGATTATGAGTAAATTAAGTTACAGGATCGCTTCATAGATTCGATTCAGGTCTCACTCAAATAATATGAAAAGCAAAATAATATTTTGAAGCTAAAAGAATTTTCTTCAGCTTAGGAAATCACTAGAAGTAACATTAAAACAGCCATGTTAGTCTAAGGCGATATTACTAATACGAGACAATAGTATCACCGTACTAAGCACCGTTAAGCAATGTAAGCTTAATTAAAAGAAAATGAAAGAACTCGTAAGTATTAATATAAAACAATAGTATTACTTTCATCATAACCCAATTACTTAAAGAGTTGCTTTAGTCCACAAGTCAGTCAACTAAATAGTTAAGTACATAATAGTAGCGTTAACGTTAATTCCCAATCACATATCTCACTAACCAACATAACGTAAGTGTTTACACCGAACACACTTAACACACACTTATATAATCTGACTGACAGCCACAAACCCATTATAATACTTCACCCGGTCTTCCTCCAGCTGCAAGTTCACCTTCCCAACTCCAAATGAGACTGATTTGAATGCCCACTACTCGGGTCTTATATACTAAACAATGATGGTGTAGGAACGAATCAGGAGGCGGCGGGTAGTGCGCGCCCCAATCACAGCTCCTCGAGTTGCGTAGCAGGTGCGTGGTCCAATGAAATCTCCTGGCGTCGATCATACGTCATAGCATCGGGTCATCGAAGTAGTTTGCAGGGTCCCCTATGACGCACGCAGGTGTGAAGGCTTGTTTGCTGGTATGCGGACGAGCTGGTTTCCCCCTCGCTGGTTCGCTCGCTGGTCTGCTTCGCCGCCTGGGTAGTTTGGCACTCCTTCAACTCTTAATTCTAACTCTTAAATAAACATACAGGGCTCCGTATGTCAGAATATATATATATATATATATATATATATATACAGTATATATTAATTGACTAATAAATAACCCTTAACCGTTAATAGCATCTGTTTCACATTTGTTATCTCACTTAAAAGCTTTTCCGTTTATCTATCGTTTACGTGTTAAGAATGTGTTAGTAATTCATCCCTTTGCGCGTTATACTGTGGGAAATCTCTCTCTCTCTCTCTCTCACTTATAACTGTCTTGATAGCATAATGTATAGTGCGCGGAATTTCGATGTGAGTATCCTGGGTTGGAGTCCTTGGAGTGCCACATGTATTTGTTGATTTCATTAATTGGGTTTAGATGTGAAGTTGGTTGGTGTAAACAAAAACATAATAATACCTTTTCATATGATTCCTCTTACAACTTGCCCGTGACCTATATACAATGTAACACTTTTAAACAGATAACGCATATGTTGGATTTATTTTGCTTATCCCAGGATATATTGATCTTCAATGAAGCCTGTCAGAGTTATAGTGTTGGTATATACTTTATAACTATTAAATCATTGAATCAGAGAGACAATGTATGCAGCTTAATTAATGGTAAACAATACCGAACAAAATACGTGACATTCGTCTGTACACCCTCCTCCCCTTACCATCCATCAGAGCTCTGTTATATCTCTAATTATATTTCTATTAATTAATGATCTTCTCAACTGTAAGTCCTCAACCTCTAGTCGTATTCACATAAATGCTGATGATTCTACTTGACACTATTCAACTAGTTTCCCCAATGCCCCACCATGGAATCACTCATAACATCACCTGATGAGACCATAGCATGCCTATTTTCTGATCTATCAACTATTTTTGATTGGGGCAGAGAAAATTACTTATTACTTTCAATCCTTCCAAAACCCCAATTTCTTCATCTATGTATGTATGTATATATGTATGTATACACTCAATCAGGCACATACCCCTTGGTTGGGGGTGGCCAACATGAGACAGAGCCCTAACAGAAACAACATTTAAAGTTCCTATTCTCAGGGTACAGGACCACTTTTGCGGTCTCTCGCCCGTTTCTCTGCCTCGTCGAGTAGGAAAATTTTATAAGGGGAGGAGGATTCCAAGCCCCCTGCCCCCAGAAGGAAAAGTAGGACAGTAAAGGAGACAGACAGAAACAGCTAAGGTTGGGTAGAGGATGCCAACCCTGACTCTGGATATGACCAGCCCTCACGCATCTATCTACCCGTCACAATCTTCTACACGACTATCCATTACTATTTTTTCTTTTGATTTGATTCTTGTAGAGACCATATCACCACTCTTAGTAAAGCATCTTCCCAGACGTTAGGTGTGCTCAAACGTCTACGTGGATTCACCATCCCTGCATAGTTTCTTGCTCTGTACAGGGGCACAGTGCGCTATGTATCGAGTACTGTTCACATGTGTGGGGAGGTTCCACCCAACCGCTCTTCTCAGTAGGGTGCAGTCAAAAGCATTTCCTCTCATCAACTCGTCTCCTCTTACTAATTCCCTACACTCTTTTACTACACACCGCAATGTTGCATCTCACTCACTCTTCTACCATTATTACAATAATTACGCCTTCAACACATCCCCACCCCTATTCTGTCCAACTCTCTATCCCAAGAGTGAACCAATTTTCCCAGTCTTTCTTCCACTCAACAAGTAAGCTTTGGAAGTCTCTCCCTCAATCTATCTTTCCCTCATCCTACGACTGCTTCAAGCTCCGTGTGTCCAAACATTTTGACTCTCATTTACCTTGAATTTGGCTTCCTGTTACTCTTTCAAATTTTGGGGGGACAATTGTTACAGGCATCATTTCATTTTGTCTTTTTCACACACATAGAAAAAAGTTGGCAGACTTTAATGTAAGTTATGTATGTTCATGACAACGCTAATCCTGAACATATGAAATATTTGAGAGGTATTGTGTGTCGTTTACATAAACAGTTTGTTTTTTCACTCTCTCTCTCTCTCTCTTATTTACAAGATCTTCAGGAAAGAAACCTTGATTAATTACTCAGGGCTGAGGTGACATTTCCTTGAGACCGACCTAATTACCGGTACTTGCCACTCTCAGATCACGTCTCATTTTTCATCATTGTATTACTGCGTAGGTTTTTTCGTTGCCGTCATATTTTACAATATAGAATAGTTTGTCGTTATTCTTACTCGCGATTTGAGCATATACAATATGCAGATTTCTCGACATGCGTTACTGTTTTATATATACCGTTACTCTAGACCAAAGTCATGATATATATGATAATTTTATGAAATACGATTCACCACTAAGAACATATTCTGCAGTATTCTCTGTGTCGCTTTTTCTTCGGATCTCTCTTAGAAAAAACATATTACCACTCTTGCTAAAACAGCTTCCCAGAAGCTGGGTGTGCACAACCGCCTGTGGGGGTTCTTTACCCCTGCATAGCTTCCTGCTCTGTACAGGGACAAAGTGAGTCCATGTATTGAGTATTGTTCGCATGTGCGGGGAGGATCCTCTCGCACAGCACTTCTTGACAAATTAGAACAGAAAGCCTTTCATCTCTTTAACCTACGTCTTCTCACCGACTCTATGCAATCTCTCTCTCTCTCTTTGCCGCAATGTTGCATATCTCTTGCTATTATACCGCTATTACAATACTCAGTGTTCGTCAGTGCTCTCTCAGAGTATACAGCCTCCACTACGTAGAGTATGTAGCACCCGTCTTGCAACATAATCCCATCCCTAAGCTGTGCAACTCTCCAACCAAAGAGTGAAACTATATTGCCAATCTGACTTCTATTCAACAGCTGTGCTCTGAAACTCTCTTCCTGAATCCATCTTTCCTCATCCTATGAATTAAATTCCTTCAAACTCAGGGTGTCCAGGCATTTTAGCTCGAACATTCCTTGATTAGGGCCCTGTCGCTCTTTCAACTCTTGGGTATGCACTCGTCACAGGCAGTTTTGCCTTTTATATCTCTCATCCATATATGAAAATATTATATACAGTATTCATGTCTATGAAATCGATATCAAAACATAAGCTTATAAATTGATGCGATATTCAGTAGGTATTATTATTAACCTGTTGATTACGTGGGATTCTCATTTATTTAACTGATCACTTATAACAGGTTAAGTTAATAAGCATGAAAGAAGCTCTAGGAACATTATTAAACATAATGTTATAAAGAGTATATTAATGAAAGAGAGTCTTATCTTGTCAAAGTGTTTTTTTTCTCGTTTCCTTCTTGCTGTGTGTTGTAGAAACGAAACAAAATATTATCAATTTGATAACAAGATTCTTCGGCACAGTTACATATTTCTTTTATATTAATTGTTCAAAGCAACGTTTTATGCATTACATAGGTACTAGAAGATAAAGCTGCACTAAGTGAACTGTCTATATTTTGGGCAATTAATTGAAAGTCGTGAATACTTGAATGGAGAGATTATACCCGCATGACAGAATAACGTTGTATTTATGTATTAAAAGTTATGTTTTATTCGACAGTTTCGACTGTCGAAGCTAATCTCGAAAATAACAAACCCAATAAATAATGTTCCATATAACAATAAATGTATATTGTTATGTGTGTGTGTGTGTGTTAGTTGTAATAATAATTGTTGTTTATTATTAATTATCGGCCTAGGTACAGTGCAAACTTTATTCGACCTTGCCTACGAGGTAACATGCAACCTTTGGCTACCGAGATGGTGCCGATATTCCTACCATGATACATGCACATATGCAATTGTTGGACTATATGTATACGAACACAAGCTGACAATTGAGCAGCTGGGGTTGGATTCTTGAACGCATAACACAAAATCTGGCCATATAGTGTGTGGTAAACTCGGATGCCATTGTTTCAAGCCTACTCGTAAGAATTTGTGGATTTCCTATATTTTTCTTTATGCAATTATAACTACCTGGATTGATTTTGGGATAGAACTTGCTTATCAATAAATAGTATAAATAGTTTTGTAGTTGACATATGGAATATATTTTATATAAATTGGTTTCTAGAGAATTACTTCCATAGTTAGAAATAGGTGAATTTCCCGAATAATTATGAGTAGGCTAGAAACTATGGCATCCGAGTGTACCTTAGACCACTGGACCATCTGTGTGTATGAGCATGTGTTTTAGGACTACTCCAGCCATTCATCATTTTGTGGAGGGCATTGGTCATCTGGTAGGTAACAGTTATATTCACTAAAGGAGCTTTTCCACCTTCAAAAACTGGACGACGACATGTCTCGATGTAAGTCTCGTAGCATGTCTTGAGCAATTGACCACAAATTCTGTTTCACAAAGTTGCTACATAATAGATAAGAATGTGCTACAGAGCGCCTACTTAGACTTACGACACAATCACTTAAAATATCAACGGTCATTAAACTTTTTCTGATGACCTAGGAAACCAAAGATGCACCTAAAGACCCTACACAATAATGTGCCGACTTGCCACGAAACGCGGTTCTTGACTTTTTCGGCATCCAAATGTTGATATGTTCGGTTAAACTCTTTGAAGTCTCTGTGTTTCATTTATCCGTGATTGTATAGTTGAATAATGTTTTCATAATATATTTTTCTAATTGAATTATTGTATTTATTTAGGTTGCTTAAGTATGTCATGTATTTTGTTTTGGTAGAAGTAACCATTCTGAAGAAAGATAGTGTTGAAGTGCAAATACAGAAGTGATAAAAAAGTGTAATAAAATACATACAGTAAACTATTCCATTGCTTGACACACAATATTGATTTCCCTGTTATTCGTGTTTCCCCGTTGCGTGGTGGACATGGCCAGATGTGGTCCTATTCACATTTATAGATGTTTTATAAGCCATGGTAATAATATCAACTGGAGAGGTGGTGGTCCAAAACTACCACCAGTTAGTCAGACTTAAGGTAAGGTCTGCTTGTAATATTACGTCGGAAGCTTCCACTTGTGTACTGAATATTAACACAGTATAATTATTTAATCGTTTGCGTCTATCCGCATATAAAACAGTTTATATTTCGACCAACTAATGTGCGCAATCTTTCCCTCGGCTGTTAAGACTCCGTGTATACCGAGGACAAATCTAAAGTAAATACAACGAGGAGGAAATTTAAAAATTATGACAAATATATAATAACGATGAGAGAAAAATAAATAAATACTTATTCAGTTACATAATGAAGGCAAATACGAGTAGAAATAACACCTGACAAGGAATGTGTAAATACAAAAGATGACATACATGAAAAGATAAATTGACGAAATAAAAGAAGAGCAATGTGTCCGGGCTGATAAGCTAGCTGCTATCCCATCAAGGAAAATTATGCAAATGTTAAGTAAATGAAAGAGTGAAAGATATCTTGGAATGCATAACTGTAACTTACACTTTCTCTCACCGTTCATGTTTAATTATACCTATTGTAACCTTAAATAGGATCACATATTTGCTGATGTTATTCTTGCTATAATGCGAAAACAAATTGTTTTAGATTGGATCTGTTGAAATGAGATATTTTACTGAGTACTATAATCTTCACACTCTCACAGGTTTCTCCAGAACTGACCATAAATGGGGGGGGGGGGATTATAATGGCGTTCACACTCGCCCGACCTTCCCAAATCAATCCCTTAATTTTTTTTGGACCTAGGCCTGTCACTCTTACTATCAACTTCTATATAATATTTTTGATTGTCTGTGTGCGTGTGTGTTCTTAATAGGCGGCCACAGTTTTGGACCTGGGGAGCTGAAACTTTGCATGTGGGTGTCAATTGACCTGGATCAGGTCATAGAGGGGGTGAGGCCACGATCGGAGATCGTTTCGAGGCCTAAATTGTCAAAAAAATGAAAAAAAAATGAAAAAAATTGCCATTTGGGGCAGAAGGAGGCCTCCGATCGAATAGGTGTATGGAACGAAAGTTGTTCGCAGCCCCCCAACATGGGGGTACGGATGAGGACAGATCCAAAATAGGAGGTTATTTAGCGGCCGAAATCGAGGTCGCCGTTTAATGAGGCACAGGGAGGTTGAGGCCGGTGATTATGGTAGTAGTAGTATTGTGATGATTGTGGTAGTAGTGATTGATGATGGTGATTATGGTAGTAGTAGTGGTGGTAGTATTGATGGTGATTATGGTGATTAACCGGGCAACGCCGGGTACCCCTGCTTATCTGCAATATTTGTGGCTTTTCCACTAATTTTCCCTAAATTGAGCACCATCTCTCCTCCTACAAACCTGATCTTCTTTTCGTCACTGAAACTCAGCTGTCTGAAGCAACTGCCAGAAACCCCTTCTCTGTATCCTCCTACTTTATCTATCCAAGTTTCAAAGCCAAAGAGCGATATTGTGTATACGTATACAACAAACTCACTTGCTCTCGTGTTCCCAACAACGACTCCTCTGAATTCTCAACGTTATGGCTCAAACTGTCCTGTCACTCTCATACTAAAAATATCTGTGCTGTCTATCTTTCCCCTAACTCTACTGACTTTCCCAAATTCTTTGACTATCTAAACTCTAAAGTGGACCACACCCTATCCATCTCTCCATTCTCAGAAATTTCCATCTAAGGAGATTTCAACGTTCACCACTGTATCAATAGTGTTCTGATGATAATATGTAAAGACCGGATTTTGCCATAAATGCCATAAGTGCCTTTTTTGGTGATTTCATCACTATAATGCCTTTTTTACCGATTTAGTGCCTATTATGCCTTTTTTGTGTTTTTCAGAGCCTTTCTGTGCCTATTTTAGTGATATCATCACTTAAATGACTCATTAATGAGTCACTATAATCTGATCGTTTAGACTCATTAATAATGAGCGTAAACTATCAGAGTGTAATCAATTGGTGCTTGTTGCTGCCGCTAGATGGCAATCCCAGTTGGCCTGGCCACTACCTTTGTTTCCCTGGTTCAGTCTTTTCCAGAACCTCCTCCACCCAGCGTCAAAATGCCAAAAGTGAAGTCAAAGCCTTGTAAAAAACTTAGCGGTTTGGTGAGAGAATTTGGGAGTGATATATTCTCTACCGATAACTGCGTCTTATTTTGCAAAATATGTGGGAAAGCAGTGAACCATGATAAGAAATATCTAGTTACTCAACATGTACAGATGGCGAAGCATAAGTCAGCGGCGGAGAAGCAGAACGAGGACAAAAAACAAGCGTGTCTTCTTACAACATTTACTCGAGTCGCAAATCTGACTTTTCAAGTGATCTCTGCAAGGCTTTTATTGACGCTGGAATTCCATTGTGGAAGTTGGAGAACCAGTCTCTCAGGTGTTTTTTTGGAGAAATACACAAATGAACATATGCCAAGTGAGTCAACATTACGAAAAGGTTATGTGGACACCAACTTTAACACTGTTGTGCAGAGTATTAGGGACAACATTGCAAGTAATAAGATCTGGATTTCAATTGATGAGACAACAGATGCAGTTGCTCAGTTCCTTTACCTCCTCAGCCTGATTTTAACTCGGTGGGGTACATGGATCTCTGCTGTTCTGTATTATGCTGACCATTTTGAAAAGATACAAGAAATTATCAAATGTTTACAAGATGACGACTCCGCCGCAGTAAGGATTGTGAGCGCAATCATAAGGAAAAGCTCGCTCAAGCGCGACCTTGTGTATATTGCTTCCAATTTCGCAAAACTTCCACAGGCCATCACCTCGCTTGACAAACGTGGCGAAACATTAGTGAATAACTTGAATGTCTTTCAGAAAGTAACTGCACGTATTATTAAAGCTCCAGGAGATGTAGGTGAAGACATGAAAGTTAAATGTGAGCGTGTGATTTCTGGTAACAAAGATCTGTAACAAATGAAAAACATAGCTCAGGTTCTGGAAGGCACTCGCAAAGCAAAATGTATAAACATGAAGTTAGAGGACATTATATGTTTCAAGTATGCACTAGTAACCTCAGTTGAGGTAGAAAGAACATTTTCTCAACTGAAATGTGTACTCTCCGACAGACGGCACAATTTAGCACCGGAAAACTTGAAGAAAATGCTTGTCATTATGTGTAATCTAGATAAATTGTAGAAAGTGTGCTAACGACACTTATTTTGGTAATTTTTACGATATTATAACTTGATTTTATCATTTTCACCTTATCTTAATACTGAAAATAAATGCCTTTTTAATGCCTTTTTCACCAATAAATGCCTTTTTTTTTTTAGCCTTTTTTGGAATTTATAAATGCCTTTTTGCCTGCCTATTTTAGTGTTGTTTAGTGCCTAAACTTCCGGTCTTTAATATTATGCCTTTTAATGATGAGGGAAGCATATTATGAATTTGTGGTTTTCAGTCTCTGTGGTGCTTCTTGAGCTTCTGGGTGAACAGTGCTCCATATGGTTGTTGACACTGCCATCTGTTGGGCGGACACCTTCATGAACAGTTATTATTGTTGGATGTCTGACTACTCATTCTGTACAGTTGGTGACGAGGAGTACACTGATTTCAGTCTCGGTCTAGATTCCTTGGCGTTAGCATATTACCATCAGGTATATTTGTGAATATTATATTCTTACACAAAAGTATTTATGGAATATTTAAGTGATTTATATTATGAAGAAAATCTAATGATTTTTCTTAAAATGATCAGTCCTTGTGCTTGAAGAAGTACAAGCTGAATATATTGTTGCCTTGATACATGGAAGTATATGAGGATCTTTTCGTGACCTTCCCTCTTGGAAGTCGCCGACTCTGGAAATAGATAATATAATTCATCGGTAGTGTGGAGATCTAAGTTATTATATGTTCCATGGGGTGAACAAGCATACTGTGAGTTGACTTAGGGTTCATATACAAATTTGCAGTTGTGAGAGACTCGTTTGAAACTGCTACAAGGTGCCATGGATGTTGTGGTTACAATATTATTCAGGTGTACTACTTAGGCCTATACACGAGGAGCTAATGCTGTAAGTTCGCATTTCTGTTTAGTCACTGTTGATCAGTTGTATATTTTGGTTATTTGTTTATAATCTGGTTACTTGGTATATTAAATCTAGTTTTCCTTATTTATTGTGATTAATACTGAATCACTTGAATGTATATCGGTTAGTTACAAAGATTTGTACGATATATGTTGATTATAATTGAGTTTCTTTAATTGTATTGTATTTCATTTATAGGTTTAATTGTCATGATCAGCAATTACTTAATAAATTGGTTGTATTTCTGAATATATATAATTTGTAATTTTACAGGTCGAAACTCTTGAAATATAGATGGTTACGGAAAACTTTGTTGTTTAACCCATAAACGGCGAGCGTCCTCATATGAGTCCATACTGGGCAAAGGCGAGCGTCCTCATATGAGCCAAGGCCTAAAACAAAACTTTTAAAAGGCCCCAGTAGCACTTAAAACAAACAAAAACAAATTTAAGGGAGATAATTCCCCTCCATACCTCGTATCACTCCTCCACATGTATCAAATTCCCCTCTCCCCCTCCCCCTTCAATTATCACCAATTTGTTCTCTTATTCCCATATTTATTGGTGTTTTTATCATGCCAATATCTCCAAACCGGTCTAAGTCGTGCTCATGTTGCTAGAGAGGGTGACTGTTGAGTGTCTGAGAGTGTGAGTGATTAAGTCAGTCTAGCTCCAGGCTCCGAGAAGGGAGGGTGTGGCCCGCCTCAGTTCCACACTTGATGAATGGCCGGTCGGCAATTATTCGCGATTTTGACCATCCAAGCACTATTTCCACTTGTTTTATTTTTGTTACATGTTGCAATCTTCATATTAAACGTAAAATAGGCGCATATGAATAAGTAATAACGGTATTTATTGTAAAATGACGATTATAGGTGGGAATGGAGCCTAATATGTCCGCCCAGTTGTGTCGTGTCCATTACACATAACTCGCCGTTTTTGGGTTAATATTCCTGAAACAACCACCGCCAATGGCTCTCTCCTCTCATTCCACTGATCAACCTGGTGAACAAGTGTACATCTTTTCTATTCTAAATGACTTAGAGCAGTTGGTTCAGCAGCCCAGCAATATCCCGGATCGCTTTGGAGATCGGCCTAACTTTTTGGACTAGTTTCTAAATTCTAACCCTTTCGCTTATACTGTCAATCTTCTCTCCTTTGGGATCCTCCGACCGTAAACTTATCTCTATTACATGTCCTATTTCTCCCGTACGGCCACCCGACCATCACAGCTGGCGGCGCATGGCCCTGCCGACTGGGAGGCTCTTTGATTTGATTTTCCATTGAATGATTTTTGCTTCCGTGGCCGGGGACCCTCGGAGAGTGCTGAACGCATTATTGAGGTAATCCTCTTGGGGATGGAGCCATACATTCCATTTTATTTCTCTCAGATTATTGCAAACAAATCTTGGATTACTCACGCTTGTTCTACTGCTGTCCACAATAAGGAGGAAGCATTCAAATGGTACTTTTGCAAATGGTACCTTTGCATTCAAACTCAAGAATGTCATTCTTCCTATGTTTCTGCCTGGAATCAAGCCAAATCTGTTCTTCAACTCGCCAAACACTCTTTCATCAATCAATTCAGAATGCAATGAACTATACAACTCTAGCTCTTCCCAAGCTTTCTGGCATCTAGCCGTAAACCTCTCCAACAATAGTTCTTCTTCGTTGTTCCTTCCTCTTTTCCACTCACGTGCCGGCACTACTGTCACTTCTTCCTCAAGTAAATCTGAACTCTTTTCCCAAATTTTCTCTAGAAATTCTACCTTGGATGACTCCGGTGCTATTCCTCCCTCTCTCCTACTTATGCCTAATATCTTGATCTCTTCTGAGGTTGTACTTTCTACCCTATCTAGGCTTAATACTAAGAAGGTGTATGGACCGGATGGAGTTTACTCCTGTTTTACTCAAAATCTTTGCTTCTGTGCCTAGGCAAACTCTTCCGTCTGTCTCTCCTCTAACATCTTCCCTTCTTGCTGGAGGTTTGCTCTCATTCATCCTGTTCCAAAGAAGGGTGACTGCTCTCAACCCACCAACTATCATCCAATTGCTTTCATTTATTGCATCTCTAAGGTTTTTAAACCTCTTCTTACTTCAAAATTTCTAAAGCATTTATTTTCTCATAATCTACTCTCAGATCGCCAGTATGGCTTCCTTAGGGGTTGCTCAATTGTTCATCTTCTTTCATTTCTTACTAACTCTTGGCCATCCTCCTTTTGGGACTTCGGTGAAACCTTTTATATTGCGCTGGACATATCGAAAGTCTTTGATATAGTCTGGCACAAATATCTAATTTCTAAACTACCCTCCTTTGGTTTCTATCCCTCCATCTGTGCCTTTTTCTCTAATTTCCTTTTAGGCCATTCCATGGCTGCGATTGACGACGGCCAGTGTTCACTTCATCAACCTATCAACTCCGGTGTTCCTCAGGGTTCTGTCTTATCTCCAGTTCTCTTTCTAATGTTCTTTAATTATCTTCTCAACTGTACCTCCAGTCCTATCCATTCATTTGCTGATGACTCTACCTTACACTATTCAACTAGTTTTTTTTTTCAGAACGCCCCAGCATGCAATCACTCCAAAACTCCTGTGATGAAACCATAGAACATTTATCTTCCGATCTATCAACCATTTCCAATTGGCGCAGAGAAAATATTGTTACTTTCAATTATTCCTAAATCCAATTTCTCTATCTGTCAAGAACTCCGGCAAGTCTATCCCTTATACTTCAATCATACACAAATCAACCCTTCATCTTCTCTAAGTATTCTTGGAGTCTCTTCTTCTTTTGATAGCTCTTAGAAAGACTATATTACCACTCTTGTTAAAATAGCCTCCTAGAAGATGGGTGTTCAACCGCCGACGAGGGTTCTTTACCCCTGCACAACTTTTTCGTCTGTACAGGGACACAGTGTGTCCATGTATTGAGTATTATTCTCGTATGTGGTGAGGATCCTCTCGCACCCTTCTAGAGAAAGTAGAAAAGAAAGCCATTTGTCTCATTAATTCGCGTCCACTTACCGATTCTCTGCCATCTCTCTCTCTTCGCCACAATGTTGCATCTCTCTTGCTGTTCTACTGCTATTACAATAATCAGTGTTCCTCAGAGCTTTCTCAATGTATACCACCTCCTCTACATAGACCACGTAGCACCCGACTTGCTACACAATTCCACCCCTACTCTGTGCAACCCTCAAACCCAAGAGTGAAACGATATTCCCAATCTGTATTCTATTCAACAGCTGAGCTCTGGAACTGCCTCCTTGAATCCAAGTTTCCCTCATCCTATTACTTAAAATGTTTCAAACTCTGTGTCTCCAGGCATTTTGGTTCGAACATTCCTTGTCATTCCCTGTCACTCTTTCAACTCTGGGGGAGGTACTTGTCACAGGCAGTTTTGCTTTTTGCCTCTCTCATCCACATAGAACAAAAACAAAGAAATAACAAATGATCTCCTAAATAATCCACAGCCCATAAGTGCGCCAGCCCAAAGTTCACCCGCTTATCCCAAATTTCGGCTACATGGCTCAAAGTACGCCCAAGCGGCCCAAAGTTTCACCACATTTTGTGTTCTATGTGACTGAGGGAGACAAAAGGCAGAACTGCCTGTATCAAGTGCCTCCCACAGAGTTGAAAGAGTGACAGGGCCAAAATCAAGGGACGTTTGAGCCAAAATGCCTGGACATGGAGTTTGAAGCAATTTAAGTCATAGGAAGAGGGAAAGACTGATCTTGGGAGAGAGTTCCAGAGCTCAGCAGTTGAATAGAAGAAAGACTGAGAATAACGTTTCACTCTTGGGTCGGAGAGTTATACAGAGTAGGGGTGGGATTGTGTTGCAAGACGGGTACTACGTACCCTACGTAAAGGAGGTGGTATACGTAGGGCACGTGGTACCCGTCTTGCAACTCAATCCCACCCCTACTCTGTGCAACTCTCCAACCCAAGAGTGAAACGTTACTCTCAAACTTTCTTCTACTCAACATCTGAGCTCTGGAACTCTCTCCCAGAATCAGTCTTTCCCTCTTCCTATGACTTAAATTGCTTCAAACTCTGTGTGTCCAGGCATTTTGGCTCGAACGTCCCTTGATTTTGGCCCTGTCACTCTTTCAACTATGGGGGAGGCACTCGCTATAGGCAGTTATGCCTTTTGCCTCCCTCAATCACATAGAAAAAAAAAAAAAAAAAATACACTGGGAAAGGTCTGAAGAACATAATGACCCATCATTCACCTGCGCGATCCAATGTTCGGCCTTATGGCCCAAAGTTCTGCTGCATGGTCCAAATTTCTCCCACGTTAATATGGATCATGTATTGTATTTCTCCCACGTTAATATGGATCATGTATTGTATTTCTCCCACGTTAATATGGATCATGTATTGTATTTCTCCCACGTTAATATGGATCATGTATTGTATTTCTCCCACGTTAATATGGATCATGTATTGTATTTCTCCCACGTTAATATGGATCATGTATTGTATTTCTCCCACGTTAATATGGATCATGTATTGTTTCTCCCACGTTAATATGGATCATGTATTGTATTTCTCCCACGTTAATATGGATCATGTATTGTATTTCTCCCACGTTAATATGGATCATGTATTGTATTTCTCCCACGTTAATATGGATCATGTATTGTATTTCTCCCACGTTAATATGGATCATGTATTGTATTTCTCCCACGTTAATATGGATCATGTATTGTATTTCTCCCACGTTAATATGGATCATGTATTGTATTTATTATTATTGAATGGAATAATTGTCTTACCTTTTCATATATTTCAATCTTTGCTTACACAGTCTTCTGGAAGCATAAGTAATGTGAAAGGGAGACGAAATGTGAGAAGATTGACGAGTTGCCTTAAACTAAGGGAGATGGAGACAAAGAGACGGTAAACATACGTATATGGAAAAATAAAAGACACAACAAGAATGGTAATCATCATCGAGAAGGGCGTTGTGGCTGACAATTATATGTTTACAAGTAGGTAATAAATTATACGCTTCATTAAGAGGTTTTGTGCACGTTTATTTTTCCCTTGTTTTAAGGATAACTGTATTATTAGTGAACAGATAATGCAAAAAGAGTGTGTTTGCAAATGACAAATGGTATTTATTGTTTTCCTTCAAATGGCAATGACATTTGTTAAATCGTTTAGCCGACAGTTATTATTTGAACAATAGTTTGTGATATTTTTGTCTTAGTCATATATAATTGTGGAAACTCAGGATTCAGGTTCAGGCATTCTTGTGTAAACCCAACGCACAGCAAAATATGTGTTTGAATCATCTAGTAATTATATTTTGTTAACATAAGCGCTTAACCCCTTCTGTACCGGTGACATATATATTTTACTTTGTTCTGACTACTGTTAGATGATTTTATTCAGTTTAAACAGTACCTCCAGCAAATAACTGGCTTGAAACTATCTCACTTAGCAATTTTTACTACCACAGATCCTTCTTAAACTGCACAAAATCATCCAATTATAGCTAGAATAAATTTGAAAAAACGTCGCCGTTACAGCACGGGTTAATTATACAAGGCATAAATACTACTGTAATATATATTGGTTTAAGACTGATGGGTCAAATATGAATATATGCATAGTAGGGCAATGTACACTGTATCATTGACAACACAGCTTCTAACCCGATCTGTATATCAATATATATCACTATATACTGCACTATATACTAGTTCACTGCTCAATAGGTGGCGTTCTGAGAGTGAGGGTCTGAGTCTGGAGGGTGAGACGGTGAATCACTTGAGCGAAGCAACCAGCCGCTTCAGAGATGGAGCTGCTTCGAGCCATGATGGATGCTTCGCATGTCTCACTCCCCAGACTGGAACAAGACCTCACGGGGTTCACCGTGTTGAGCGGTGGAATGTACAGGCTCTCAGCCTATGCCCGAGAGGGAGTAGTTGGAATATAGAAAAAAAAAAACACCAAAAAAAATACAGCATGTATATACTCATGGACATATACTGTACATGCTGTATAATATATTCATATAATATACTGACATAGATGGGGTTAAAACGTGTTTTGTCAATGAAACAGTTCACATCTCCCTACTATGCATATAATGATATACAGCATACACAATATACTATATATATATATATATATATATATTGAGAATATATCACAAATACACGTGAGCCACTAAATGTTTCTAGTCTCTCAGTGGGGATCGAACCATCGACCATCAGAACGATAGCCAACACTTAATCAATTACACCACGGCAGTCTGCCGTGGTGTAATTGATTAAGCGTCGGCTATCGTTCTGATGGTCGATGGTTCGATCCCCACTGAGAGACTAGAAACATATATATATATATATATATATATATATATATATATATATATGTATTCTTTTTTATTCTAACTTCTACCTACGGAGATAGGTTTAGAAGCCTGAAGATTCAACCGTTCAACACGGTGTTTTAGAGTGAGACACAGTGACAGTTTGAGTAGTGCAACCGGCTCGTTCGTGATATTAAAGTTAATGTCATCACCTACTATGTCACTACATAATATCGTATTGTGAAGCTAAATTCATTATCTCCTACATTTGTAATTTTGTAAATGAACATTCAAAATGTTCCAACTTCATTTATCCGAACGGAATGGTTTGTTCCCATCAATCCTTTCTCCTCTCTTGGAGTTATTGTCTGGTTAATTAATTGTCGGGTAGTAATTGTTTTTTCTTTCGACTTCTCCAATTAAAATTTGTTTGGCTGAGGGTCTTGTGCGGTCTGGCAAGACAAAATATGCTGGTATTACTTAATTTGAACAAACGTGTGTATTGTTGTGGGGGGGGGGGGGGCATCCCTGTGTGTGTATGCGCATGGCTTGTGTGTGTTTGTGAATTAATTAAACACTTTGAATTCCGTGCACGAGTATAATTATACGTGTGCATGTAAGTTATGTATGAGTGACAGTGTGTGTTTCTGTGTGTGTGTGTGTTAGCCTGTAAATGTGCACGCTTTCCTTACTCCCTGGTCCCTCTCAGCATAGACCTTAGCTAATTTATGATTACCTTATACCACGTACGATACATGACTTTTGTAAAGCAAGACAGAATGAGATGGACAAGATAACGCTCCTTTCCACCTACAAGAAACAGGCACCGACTTGCCACGAAACGCGGTGTGTGTCATATTCGTCATCCAAATGTTTTATTCTCAGGATACTGCCTGATGTGTCCTAGAGCAATGTGGTGTACCCTTGTACATCGGTAAACGCCAGGGAATGTTCATGTATGCTCGACAATGCCCTGGTGTGCGCCGATTTTCGTTCAATTCGTAGCCATTCCGTCAAGCACTGTTTTAGTTTAGCTTCAGCGCGCCCCGTGTCCTTCATTAGCACCAACAAACGGTTGCGACAGACGAGTGGCACGCAATCAAAAGAGATCGCTCAGAGTACTACAGATCACCCAAAATCTCTCTCTCTCTCTCTCTCTCTCTCTCTGTCACCATAACCCTGATGTCGGCTCTTGTAACATAGAGCAAAACAATCCTGTCTTACTCCAACATAAATATAATGATCTGAATCTCAATTTTCTAACATTCTAACATTTCAAATAAATGATCGCAGTATGTATTTAGAAAACATGTATATATACACTTGCTGTCAAACACTACATGTACCGGTAATTACAATGCTATAATTTATGTACATACTGATGTATTGTACCATATGGATTTATTACAATTGACTAATATATTGTACTTATATTGGTCTGTATAAAATAATGCTTCTGCTCAATAGACCCGGCCATAATTTTATTATGTGTATTCGAAAAAGATATATATATATATATATATATATATATATATATATTGTGTATATTGCAGCTACTGTTCTTCACTATTTCATCTAGTAATTATATATTGCTAGTCTTTCATATTATGACTGTGCCCGTTTGTGTGAATGTGTGTGTACAAAGGATTATACAGGAAAACAAGCAACAATAGTTGATCCTTTCGAGGCTGCTTGTAGCTAAACTACCTAACCTATGTGAGAAAAATATAACGGTAGCTCAATAATAAGTGCTGCTATTCGTTTGTAAACTCAGTTAATCGTGGATTAAGAATGATATATTTATCTAGGCGTATTTTGAAAGTTTCAATAAAATTGCATTCAATAACATGACTGGGTACTCCATTCCATAGGTTTTCTACTCGATTGAAAAATTAATGCTTTGCCTCATTGGAGTTAAAATGCTTTCCGATTATCTTGCAACCATTTCCTCTGTGTAATTCGAATGATCGATTGTGAAATATTTGTTGACATCCATAATGTCAATATCTTTAACCCGCGGGATGCGAAAATGCCCTAGGGGCTAGGGTAGTTATTTGTGATTTCTAGCCTTTGATTCTGAAAAAAAATATATATATTTAAGATATATAGCAATATTTGTTCCCCATGTGTGTTTATTTTACTTATATGATGAACATATGAACCTTGAAGAGTGATTAAACAAGTGAGAAAAGAAACTTATATTTTCGCCACCCAATCGTATGTTGGGCCGGCAGGCTGAGAGAGACACATCCTACCCTTGCAACGTCTGTCAACACACTGAGTGGTTCGACAGTGACTTCACAGTTCTAAAGGGTCTCTAGATGATGTAGCACTCTCTCCCGGCTTGTTTGACAATTCGCTCGAAAAAAAAACAAATAAATGATGAAAATAAGAGGAAAAATAGGTGATAATTGAGGAGGGAAAATGTGGGGAAGGTGGGGGTTCAGACACATGAGGACGAGTGTTAGGAGTTACTAGAGGGGAAATATCTCACCTAATCACATATTTCTTTGTTTTGAGAGCCCTTGGGGTGTTTTGGAAGTTTTTTGTTATGGTCTTGCTTCTGTGAGACCCATCGTGTTTGCTATAGTGACCATTCCATGAGGCTTATCACGTTTCTTAGGTTGATAATTTTAAACACTTGAATTAGGTCCCCCCTCAGCCTGCGCTTTGTTAAACTGAACAGATTTAACTCTATTAGACGTTCTTCATATGACGTTTTTTTTCTCAGTCTAGAGATTATTTTTGTCACTCTCCACTGTACTCTCTCCAGTTTATCTATGTACTTTTGATAATATGCACACCAAAATTGTACACAATATTCCAAATGGTGGCAAACTAAAGAATTGTATAAGGTGAGAATGACATTTTCAGATTTGTATTCAAACCATCTTCCAATTAAGCCAATAATTGTGTTTGCTTTCTTCACTACTTCGGGACATTGTTGGCTTGGTTTTAACACTTACGATGCTGGCATATTTCATATTTCATATTTTAGCATAGCTACCATAGATATCGGCAAATATTCGCTAATAATGAGCAATGTCGCACTACATTTGATTTGGCAGCGCAGCATATGTCTAACGAGACATGGATGAACCTCTTCAGTGTCACGGCCACCTGGCTGGAGAGCGGATGGGGGCCTGTCGGGCTCCCACTTACTCACACTCGTCTCCACAGGCTTTAACTTAAGAGCCTGTAAATTGATATAAATTGCCATGGCATTCCAGAACAGTCCCTGCAACCAACGGATTTAAGTACTTGATATTGTTACTTCTAAGTAAGTTTCTTTATCATATTTTTGAGTTGACTACCATTCATTGGAATAGTTTGAATTTTCATATTTGTATCCTATATGTAGTACTTTACATTTGTCGGAATTGAAACTCATTTGCCAGGTTCGGGCCCAATTTTCTAATATATCTAAATAATTTAGGATCTGTTGAACATGCAAGGGAGATACTACTATGTTTGCTATTTTGGTATCCTCTACAAATTTTGAAATTGTACATGAAAGATCGTCATCGATGCCATAAATATAAATGAAGAAAAGAACGGGTCCGAGCACTGACCCCTGCGGCACACCACTTGTGAATGTTTTCCAGTCCGAGTCTTTATCGTTTATTACTACTCATTGCTTACGCCCAGTAAGCCAATTCTCAATCCATCGAAGTATATCGTTCTATGCCATGAGCTTTTAATTTTGTCAAGAGACACTTGTGGGGGACTTTATCGAAAGCTTTTTGGAAATCAAGGTAGAAAATGTTGACTGTTTTACTTTCGTCATACATGTTGAAGATGTTGTGAAAAAATTCAAGGAAATTTGTTCGGCATGAACGCTTGTTTCGGAAACCATGCTGTGATTTCCGAAACAAACGTTTATGCCGAACAAATATCCTTGAATTTGTTCACATCTTCGTAAACCATGCTGTGAAGGCGGGTGCCCAACCCCGAAACGAGTTGAAATAGGGGAGCTATCCCCCCCGCCAAAGGCGGCTTTCTAGGGCCTTTCCTAGCTGATGCTGAGAGAATTGGGTTCTTATCATGTGGTGATGGGCTGGTCTATCAGAGTTAGAGCTGAGCGATCTCTGCCATACGCATACCCATAGGTTACCCTGACTTTTATATTTTCTAGATCTAAAGTGACGGCATCTCTTCCGTGGATTGACCTCCCTACTGCCAACATAGAGGTTGTCAGAATGGGAGCCAAAGCGTAACTTTTTTCCTTTGCCCCTCAACTTTCCCTTCATAATTGCTGAGGGGCACATGGCCTTGGGTGGGGTTTTGGTTTCCCGGGCATTTCTGCACCCTCCTCGGTTCCCCGTCTTGGAGTGGCTTCGGTCACCGGGCTTTATTAGTGGTAAGCAGGGAGGGTTTTGTGGGGCCGCTCGGTTATGGCCTTGGCCTTGCTCGGGGCCTTGGGGCTGTTCGGCCAGGCAGCTTGGGGAACAACAACAACAACAACACCCATGCTGTCATTCTTTTATTATATTCTTTTCTTCTAAATGGTTTACAAGTTTATCTCTGATTGTTTCGAGCAATTTACATATGATAGAAGTCAAACTTATTGGACGGTAGTTGCAAGGTAGTGATTTGTTTCCTATGTGTGTGTGAGAGAGAGAGAGAGAAAGAGTAGCAGAGATCGATCAATAATATTCAAGGTCAAAGACTTTTATGTGGAATATCTACCCAATCTTTTCATGGGAACTATTTTCATTTGGGTGTATGGTCCTAGCGTGACGAATATTGAGCGGTAATAGCAGGAAAAGCCCGACCTGGGCCAATTGTTTAACTTCCTGCAAAATATGAGTATGCCCTGCACAAGTTTGTAACCCTTCATACAGCTTAGGTGATGTAAGGGATGATTATTGAATGACAGCTTTATACACGACACAGGTAGATGTGGTCGCCCCTGGCAGACGTAGAACTGTACTGGTCAAGTAAACTGGATCTCTATTTATATTGTTTGGCAGCAAAAGCCATGGTTCATCTTGGCATCCCTGGGGTTCCGTAGATAGTTTGTAGTAGTTCCAAGCTCATACTTATTGCTCTGTAGGTTATTCCGTAACTACACAGTACCACCTCCGTTTGATAGCGAAATTTGGGTAAAAATATCAGGATTCATCACAGTTTCCAGTTCCTGGAAAGTCGGTACATGGTTCTTGTTAGTGGGGAGCCAGAGGACGATGAAGACGGTACAGGAATTGTAGAAAGTGAGGGGTTCAGTTCGGGAACCAAATAGCATACGTTGCCTTTTCTAGCATCCAGTTGGTGCTACAAACGCAATTACTTCTGTTGATCTCGCATCCAGACATACCTGATAGTACCGTGGCTGGACAGTTTGCCGACGGACATTTCTCCGATGGACACTTCACCGAATGGACATTTCGCCGACGGACATTTCGCCGAACGGACATATTGCCGAACGGACAATTCACCGAAAAGATATTCTTCCATTTTGTTATTACTTATTAATATATTTTCCCTTAGTCATCGTGTACGTTTATGTTGCTTGTTGTCATTATTTCAGCACTAATTGCACTGATTGCTTCGAATCTTTTAGCCACGCTGATGTTCCTTTTAATGTGTTTTTATATTAATTGTAATTTGCTTGTAAGATGTATTACATTTTTAAATAATGTTTACTGGTGTTATTTATTCTTTGTAAATGTTTTATAATTGATAATATTTGTATTTCTTATTTAAATTATTTTATATTTCCTTATACGTGTTATAGAAAGTAATATTATATATCCTCATGTTGATGTTATATCTAATATATAAATCTTAGAGGGTAAAGAAAGTATTATAAATGATTATATCAGTACACAATACAAAATCTGTATTACAAGGTTAAAACACACTATTCATAAAGTCATTTTCTTAAAAATAATCGCAGTCTGAAATGTGGGATTTAAAGGTTGTGGGCAATAGCCCTCAAAAAGTGTATTCCATTATAATTTTCATATTCCTTAACGACAGATTTCAGTCTAGTGTTTAATACTTGATACTTCTTCTGCTGCGACCATCTCAATTGTCAGCTCCCAGTCCGACTGTTATTTTCGTAATTTTGAAACTAGACGGCAAATGGTGGGGTAGGTGATTGCCATTCTCTGTTCAAACCCTCTTTGCCATCCTTCTAGAGAGTTTGTTGTCCGTGGAAGGTCTTGTGTCATTCTCTCTAACGTGTTCCACATTGTGAGTTCAAATACAGGTCTTCTGCGTCTTCCACGCTGTATAACACCAATCCATGTCGCTTCAAAATAGCCAAGAAACTCGGATAGAAGTTCATCTGTTGCATTATCTAGTGAGGAGACTGATTCATTGAAGCTTTCCGAAACATCAGTGACTGACACAAATGCTAAAGTTTGAAGAGACTTGATAATGTGCCCATGTTTTGGAGTGTTATACCAAGTATGTAGTCCTAAGCTCTGTATATGTCTCCACAAGCACTGGCCGAAATGGAAAAAAAACCCATAAATAGTTGTGTTTGGGAAGCATGTTGTAATGCCATTAAGAGCCGCCCTTTCATAATCAATGGTAACTGCCACAGGATTAAGATAAGGTTTCACTTGCTTGAGGGTGCTAAAAATCAAATTATAAATCGCCTGATTTTTGTTCCTTGCGATGCAATATACTAAGGGAACGGTATGACTCTCATTAACCCCCCAAAAACGGGGCCGTTTGTATCATCTACTACCTGCCAAATTTACCCTAAACGAGCTACACTCCATGCTCTTTTCCATGTATAAAGAAGAGCCAGAGTGTAATACAATTATGTATCCGTGAAAGGGCGGTGAGCTTTCCAATGACACCTGAATCATCCTTTTACGACCACGGGTTATCCTGTAGCGATCGAGCAACCGAAGGTGAAAAAGACTAAAATAAGGTAATTTCCTCAGTTTTTCCTGGTCTCATGAGGCCGAGTATGTGGGATGTTGCAGCGGTGGTCTCAATAGATGCACCGTGGTCATGCCGAACGGTCAGAGCCCGCCTATCATCCTCCCAACGCACATACTCTCTCTCAGAGCCCCTAATGTGCTCAGAATGCCGCCCGTCATATGACGGGTACCGCTTCATTGTCCATTTATCTCTAGCCCTTCATATGACGGGCACCGCCAGTTAGGTGTTAAGCATAACATGCACTGTACATAACTGAAAACCTAATGGCGCAGAATCAAACGTCCCATTACATAGCCAATGTTCTTTGGAAGCAAGAAGCTGTAAGTTTCCAGTCGTTGATAAAATTAGCAAGTTGTCACTATCATGGATGACAAAGTCTTCTCCTCTATCCGATTTGTGTAAGTCGTCAGTTAAAACATCCCCGTCTTGTGCCCCGTGCACTGTCTGCGTACCAGAGTTTCTTTCTTAGGAAGAGCACATGCCGCATCAAGTGGGTACTCACTGGTACAGTTTTGTATAATAGTAGATGTCACTTCCTCTGACTGTCTGGCTCTTTCTTTAACCCATTGAGGACCAGCGACTCACTGTTTGCGTCGGCAATGTTTGTAACGCTAAACCCCAGCGTCACATAAGGTGCGTCATGGTTAATTACTCCGGTCCTATGGCACCTAGAGGGCTCAGATTTGTAGGGGAACTGTGTAAGTATCGCACGCAACAATGCCGATGGTTGAACACTCTCAAAGTCCAACCGCGTGCGCGTGAGCGCGCAAAAACCTGTTTTTGCCTGTTTTGCCTACCCATTTCCCCATGTTAATTCCGACTTTCGGGCACACCGTAGGACCCCTTAATGACCTAGGGGATTGGTTTTGTGTGGGTTTTCCTTCATTTCTAACCCATTCCTGGTGTTTTCTGGATTTTTTTTTTTTCACAACCTGCCTGTCCTGGGTGGTACATTTATTATTAACTAGCTGGGGTTCAGTGGGTTAATTGTATGTACTGTTTTCAATGACATATTAACATATCTTCAAGTGAACTTAGTACTTTTATCGGTGATATACTTGCCATTTCACATACGAAGAAATAAAATAATCGGCGAAACACATTAAAAGGAACATCAGCGTGGCTAAAAGATTCGAAGCAACTAGTGCAATTAGTGCTGATTGTGTCCAAATTGTTTCGTTTACTTGAAAAGATGAAATAATGACAACAAGCAACGTAAACGTACACGATGACTAAGGGAAAATATATTAGTAAGTAAAGTCCGTCTGCAAACTGTCCGGGAACCGAGAGTACTGGAGACTTGATTGCCTTTCCCGATAAATATGGAGTAGTTCGGAGAGAACAGGTATAGGATATCTCATATCTATTATGTATGGTATCTTGGTTAACTTTGCAGTAGTCAGTCACAGGACACAATCCTCCATCTTTCTTGTGTACTAGAAATGGATTCATTCCAAATGGAGGATGAGTGTTTGATCCCTTGATATAGCATGTCTTCTACTATCCCTTTAACCATCTTCCATTGACGTTGTGGCATACTACTATTTACAGGAGTGGCGTCAGTTTTCAAGGGTAAGTAGTGCTTGGGAAGGTCAGTTTTGCCTAACAGTTACCCCTAAAGGTTTCAGGTAGATTCAGAAAAAAATCATTTGCTTCCTGTTAGTCTTATTGAAGTTTTGTTTGATGGGAGTTCTTGCCTTAGTACAGTGTGCTCTTGATGCTTGGGTTGTCAAAGGCTTTGTCACTGAATCAATAGATGCTTGACTGAAGGGCGATTCCAGAGGACTAGGTACCAAATTATTATCGTACACTAAAGCAGTTCTGATTTAGCAACCAGACTGTAGTGTAATGGGACCATCTTAATAGTTATAGACTAGTACAACAGTTCTTGCAAATTCGCAAATTATGCTAAAGATTGGAAGCCTTGCATTTGACTACCTGCTGATTGTTGGAACATACCACAGAGTGACTTCAATGCTACACAATCCTCCGTGGTGTGTCTGTCCATGTCGTAAAATGTGCGCAACCAATCTCTGGGTTACGCTTTCCCTGCAGGGTGGGACTATGGTGTTTCTGCCCTAGCGAGCCATATTGCCTGATGCAGCAGATCCTAACAGTTTTTTTGAAATTATCAGAGAATAGATGTGAATAGAATTTCCAGCAGTTAGTGCTCATATGCCATTTTTTGTTACAGTGGTTACAAACGGTCTGACCCTTTCTAGATGAGGTGTCGGTGTTTGAAGCCCTAAAATTGAGATCCTTAACTGGGGAGAGCAATGCTTTGAAAATTTAGTAGCAGGCAATGCAAAAGTCACCTTAGCTGCATTTTTCTGCATTTTGTACTTCAGTTTAAAATTTGCGAGTGCAAATATGAAATGAACATCTGATATTGAAGTTCGCTTCCAACATATGGCCACCTGTGAACCACTCTGATGATAGGATTATCTTGCGTTCAAATATATTCTTAAAGTGGCTTACGGAAAGTCAAAAGTTAGTTAGCATTACTTGTCAAAGGAGTTTGATATTCCTGTGGAAGGTCTAATCTATTACTGTGCACACTCCAATCTCGCTAAGTTCCTCCCACTCACGATGACATTTTCAGGTACTGGCCACTCACGATAGGGTGCTCAGGTGCGAAAGATGTTGGCTGCTAATCCTTATGTGATGAAACAAAACAATATTTAAGGAGGTCAGGCTTAGGGTATTATCCACACACCGACCACATGATCATCCTATGTTCTGGTTACTGGCCAGAGATTGTTATCTTAGTCGACACTTTCGAGGGGTGTGTTTGTCTATCATCTGTGGTCGTTTATGGGGACCTGTCCACATATGCAACAACACATGTGTGACTTCAGGGTTGATTCAGGGTTGGTGCACATGTGTGTTTTTATGTAGTATATACAGTATATTAGAGTACAGTGGACACAAATAAATATTGAATGCATTGTTCATAATATATTGATATGGTTAGATATTGTATATCTGTATGGTTAGTAGTGAAGCAGAGTTAAACAGGATTGGCTGTAGGGGAGGATGTAGGCACCAGCCGAGCAATGGGGTACTTTTGGGGAGTGCTACAGATTGTGGATAACGACAACTGGAACTCCTGTTTCACCACCTGGCATCCTTTGCTGATCCTTTCCATGCCTCACTAAAATAGAGGTTAGCCCCAGTTTGCCCTCCAAAACACTTTCTCTCTCTTCCAATGCACTATACTACAAACACCTTACATATTACACTACCTTTTCAAAATGATAGATCAACGGCCGGGGAACCCTCGGAGTGTGATATTGATGTATCGTATGTTACCCCAAGGATTTTGGGTGTGTGTATGTGTGTTATGGGGATGTTGTTTAACCCTTAATTAGCGGCTCACCACATAAGTCGAGTTAAATAAAGCTGGACTATGTGGCGGCGCTCGACATAGGTCGAGTGGCAATTTCAGCACGTAATGTTGCTGAGAGAGAGAGACAAGTGGTGGCAGGAGAGTAGCGAGCGTATGACTGCTCCAGACCACCGCGGCGAACATACTGACATGAATCCCAGCTCCCTCCTCCCTCTCTCACTCGCTATATAAGGAATTGTATCGGGAAAGTGGCTAATTACATGCTTTTTGCACTCGCGTTGCACGGTTATTGCAAGAAAACTAGCCATCATAAAAGGATCGTTATGATGTCATTCGAAAGCTCTGTTTATGCCCTTTCAGGGATAGGTACTTGTTTTACGTTCTGGGTCTTATTTAGGCATGAAAATGATCACGTAAACAGCCCTATTTTGGCTAAAAACACCCCGCTGGGCGGTACATATAAATAAACCGCATAGGCCGCTCGTAAGGTGTTAAGGTGCTTAAGAGGCTGTGTTCATCTGCAATGTGTGGGGTATGGGTAGATCATGCATGGATATGTTGAAGAGCGTTGATGACAAGATGAATCCCCAAGGGACTCCGTTTGTGTAATTTTTTAAGTTCGATGACTAGCCAGCAAATGTTACATGAGCACAATTGCATGCTAAATAGTTGGGTGGCCATATTTTTGTGTTGTTGTGCATGTTTTTGTTGAGAATTATATTTTATAAGGTTGTGGCGGGGAATGGCATCACAAGCTTTACTAATGTCAATTGTAATAAGAAGTGTTCTGTGTGGTGTCCTAGCTGAATATTATTGATGCCATATAAAACATTGTATGTGATGTTTGGAAGGAGGGTGTTTGTTTATAATTTCATGCTGTACTTTTCTGGCAACCGAGTGTCAACATAAGGGTGATTTTTATGGTGTATGATACAAGTGAACCTTTGTAGCCCAACTCCTTCCCCATCACCTCTAGTGTTATATTTCCATTAGCAGCTGTGTTTACCTGCGGGATCATGTCAACCCGGGGCAACGTATGAGTATGTGTGTATAGAGATAGAGAGCAATAACATGGAAGGAGAGAGGGGAAGAGCAGTAGTGTATTTTATGCATAATTCGACATGATTACAGAAAACTCATGAAGGTTGAAATGTTGTACATCATTATCAAGTAGAGTAATAAGACAGTAATGTCATACATTGTTATTAGATTGAACAATTGTATCATCTATTTTCACCATAATTATGTATGGCAACGTTTAAATGTGTTTTCTTTCTCTTTTCTCTCATTCACCCGTTTGTATTTCTTATCATATTTCTCATTGAGTGGCAAATATTACTGTTCCATGAATGTGGCGATGATAAAAGGAAAACTTGAACATTACTACATAATTAGGCTGTTCTATAATGACCATGGTAGTCTGCGGAACTATAGGTTATCAGTTAGATTAAAGGTTTTAGCCTAAAATTGTCTTGCTGATGCTGGTAAAATAGTGTATGTTGTTTTGAATGGCATCGTTAAGCATAATTATGTAAGATTTTAATTGAGGTCAACAATATTTGTGCCAAGCCTCTTTTTATATGCCTCAAACACCAAGTCACATCTGTTAAGCTCTATCTTAATAAGACACTCATACAATATAATACATGTAAAACATATGTTCTGCCTCGAGTCGGCCACCCCCAGCTATTGGGTATTTGCCTTAGTTACTAAGTTGCAAAGACATACTTGCTGGGCTAGATTTGATCTATTCAATAACTTGTTGACAAATATCTTGAGACATTTCACTAATACATTGATGAAAGGGTAATATATTGAATCTTCTGTTTTGCTTCTTTCCCACATACATGTTCAACCATGTCAAAGGCACAAGATTTAATCATATTCTTGGCAATGTTATGAGGTTGCTTTGCCTTTACAATTTGCTGCGCTACATGATTTGAAGCTGCAAGCACTGGTTTCTTCTCAGATATGAAGCCAAGTTTGGGCAGTGTTCCTGCAGCCCTAAACCTAGCTCTCTTTGCCTCAAATGTAGCATGGTCATCAGATGCATGGGCAGGATGTGTAGCTTGCAGGTGCTGTTTCAGTATTGAAGGTTTCATTGACTCATTTCCAATAACTTTTGAGCATAGCTGACACTAAGGCTTCTCCACACCATCCACAACAATGAAGTCAAATGGCAAAACCTGAAAATATATAATTATGAATTAATCATGTAACAATTAATCCATTCACTGAAAACATAAATTACCACTCGTGGCTGATTCAATTACTTTTTTCTGTGGCTATGCTAAATAGTCAATTCAAATACTATTCACAATTGATTCATTAATTCTCAATAATTTTCTTCAATACTAGATTTTCTCAAAGCTAGCCTAGTTCTCCTCAAGGCTGCCAATTAATGTTTACTTTTGATTTACTGAAATATCGTATATAATTGCTTGTATGCCCATATTATTACTGTCATTAGATTAGTAACATACTCACATAGCAGCATTAACGAATAGCAATGAGAAAATGAGAGTGACCTGGAGCAATGTCAGAGACCAACTGAAATTCTGGCCAGTCGTGTGACTAGGTGGTGGATGAACCGTGAGGGTGGCCCGAGTATACAATGTCCAGAACGAAAACCGAACAGGATCAAGACTGTCTCTCTCCTTTACTTTACAAAATACATACACAGGTATTTGTAATTGTATAGTTGAGGTGAAATGTCCTTAGATTATAATAGAGTTTTCTAGTTTCTTGGCTGTTTTTCTAAACCAGGCAACATGTAGTACAGCACATTCTGAAGAAGACCCGATGCAAATACCCATTACAATTATTCATGTGACAGAAACCTACGTCTGCAGATAAATACAGTCACATGTTGTTTTTTCTAAATAATTATCTAGTTTATATTCATGCCATTATTTTCAGTCACTACTACATTGTTTGTATCATCATCGCCAACACATAACATCGTATATTCATCAACCTGGTCAACTTTTCAGGCGTTTCCAAGCAATAACTAATACAAACAAAAGTAAACTGATTGTCCACCTCACTGCAAGATTTATTGACATTAGTTTCAGTAGCTTCATAAGACTGCACGCTGTTGTCGCCACCAAAGCCATCACCAACTTTGGGAAGGTGCAAGCCAGGAGTGCATACTAGATAACAGCAATAACTAATAATATAAATAATGAAAACCGGTATAATGTTTGTATTTCAGAGAGAGAGAGAGAGCTAGCTAAAACACACCTTCTTGGAGAATGCTACCATTATGAATGTGGCTGACTCTCTCGGTGTATATCCCTTTCAGTACCGATGACCTCTTATTATATTTTATTTCAGCTACATTTAGACGATTTTGTAAAACATTGGAAAGATAATGTGGTAGCTAAAAGTCTGTAACCTTTTCCTGGGCAGGCATCTTTCCTAACCTTAAGGAATCGCCTAATAGTTTTCAGAATATAATGGAGAGGATGTCACCGGTACTGTATGGGGTAAATAGGGTGTGTTGGAGTTGGTAGTTATAAATCCTCAGGAAGTCAAACAATGATAAAGTAATGCGTAAAAGTAATGATACTGTTTAATATGACATTGTGTAATGTTAGGGGTATACAGTATAAGGATATATTGTTGTTATTGTAATAATTTCTGAAGGATATATATTATATAGATTTCATGACTTCATAATTATTTAGTTGTATTCTTTGTCTCGCCATTCTTCAGAGTGTGTGAATATGTGTGTGCTTATGTATGTGTATGTGTGTGTGTGTGTGTGAGTGTGTATATATATATATATATATATATATATATATATATATATATATATATATATACAGTATATATATATATATAACATTTCTTTTCACTTAACTATTTGGCATACATTCCGTTTGTATTACCAGCTTGAGAGGGATGAAGTTATTTTGGTAAAGATAAACAAACACAAAGCGGTGACACATTTAGTACGGGTGATATATTCACTAAAGTGTCAGTGTTTGTAAGGAAGGTTGACGGCGAACTATGAATTTTGATTGTGCCTATCATATGTATAATTCACTGATGCATTTGATTGAGCCAGATATCAGAATTAAGACAATATTATTGCTTAATATAATAAATATATTGTTCTAGCATATGTGAATATAATTAAGGGAAGCATCAGCCGTGGGGGTAAGGGAATAGAGTATGCCCCACGTGCCTTCTGCGTGTCGTGTCGTAAGAGGCGACTAAAGAGGTTGGGTCGGTGGGTCGCACTTGCGACCCCCACCCGGGAAAAATACCTAAGCAAAGAAAAACAAACGAACAGCCTCGGATGCGGACGGACCCTATGTTGACGAACCACGACCGACTAAGGATATTCCTTCGGACATTCTGAGAATGGCTACATGGAATGTTAGTGGCATGAATGATGGCACAAAAGAGAGAGAGGTTCTGGAAGTGCTAGTGAATGCCAGGCTGGATGTATGTGGAATGACGGAGACCAAATGGAAAGGTTCAGATGTGAGAGAGTGGGAGTGCGGAATGGGTGTGTGTGCTGGAGTGAGTGAAGGAACAGCGAGTGAAGGTGCGTGTTTGTTTGTAAGTAACAAATGGAAGGAATGTGTAAGAGAGTATGGGTCTGTGGGGTCAAGGATTGTGTGGGTGAGAATGAAAGTAGGAATACAAACGTGGGTGATTGTGTGTGTGTATGCCCCGACAGAGGATATACTTGAAAGAAAGAAAGAGGAGTTCTGGATGAATGTGGAGGCGTGCCTGGAGAAGTTTTACAAGAACGAAAGAATATTTCTAATTGGGGATATGAATGGTAAGGTGGGTGATAGGAAATTTGAGGGAGTGGTGGGAGGGTGGGGGTTACCATCAGAGGTAAATGGTAGTGCACGTGTGGACGTATGTGTGGGGAGGAGGCTGTGTATAGCCAACCCCTTCTTCCGACACAGAATGATCCACAGGTACACGTGGAAACGGGTGTGGACGATGAAGGATAAGACAGTGGTGGAACGAGTCATTGATTGATTATGTATGTGTGGATGAACGAATGAAGAAATCTGTGATGGATGCTATGGTGCATAGGGGTATTAGAGGGGGTCTGACTGATCATTATGAAGTAGTAGCTAAGGTTAGGATACAAACGAAGTGGGTGAGGAGAGCTGGAGGGAGGCGAGAGGAAGGTGGAATGGTGAGGAGGGTGGAGAGGTAACAGGAGGAGGAAATCAGGGAAGAGTACAGGAGAGCAGTAGAAAGACGACTAGGGGGGTTCGAACTGGAAGTTATGGAGGAAGTGGAGGAGATGAGGAAGGTGTTTAAGGAAGAGATCTGTGCAGCATGTGAGGAAGTGTGTGGAGTGAGGAGAAGAGGGAGGGGAGTGAAAGGTACAGCATGGTGGACAGAAGAGGTAAAAATATCTGTGGATGAAAAGAAGAAAGCATATAGACAGTGGTTGGGTAGTAGAGGGAATGAAGATTTCGAGAGACAGAAATGAGCGAGGTACGTGGAGAGAAAGAGGGTGGTGAAGAGAGTAGTGAAGGAAAGTAAGAGAAGAGTAGATGAGGAATTTGGAAGGAATCTGCGTGTAAAATGGAGGGAGAGTAAGAAACTGTTCTGGAAAGAAGTCAAGAAAGTTAGGGAAGGTAGCAATGGAAACAGTAAGAGTGTGAAAGATAAGAATGGGAGAATGCTAGCCGAGAAGCAAGAGAGAGTCGAAAGATGGAGGGAGTACTTCAATTATTTGCTAAATGTAAGGAATGGAGAGCCAGCACACATAGTTGGATATGGTATGGGTTAGAGAAGAGGAGAAGTAGTGGAGGAGGAGGTGGGGATCAGGAGGTCAGAAGTGTGGGAAGCCATGAAAAGAGTGAAGTTGGTGAAAGCACCAGGAACAGATGGAGTGTGTGGGGATATGTTGAGGTATGGTGGTGAGATAGTGATCGAATGGGTATGGAAAATGTATAACTTAGCATGGGAGAAGGGGAGTGCACCCGATGACTGGAAGACTGGCATAATAGTCCCTCTATATAAGGGCAAAGGGGGAAGAGGAGTGTGTGGTATCCACCGAGGAATATGTTTTCTAAGCATAGTAGGGAAGATATACAGTAGGGTAGTGATTGAGCGAGTGAGAGTGAGAACAGATAAATAGATAGGCGATGGGCAGGGAGGTTTTAGGAAGGGAAGATGTTGTGTAGATCAGATTTTTACCCTGAATTGTGTTGTGGAGAAATATCTGGAGAAGAAATAAAAGGTGTATGTTGCCCTTATGGAC
The DNA here is from genome assembly GCA_032716605.1 of Paralithodes platypus. Lineage (NCBI taxonomy): Eukaryota > Metazoa > Arthropoda > Malacostraca > Decapoda > Lithodidae > Paralithodes > Paralithodes platypus. Next base: position 15,893,006 of record CM064565.1, on the reverse strand, counting down.
TTGAAGAAGCCGTATGACAGAGTGGATAGAGAAGGTTTGTGGAAAGTACTTAGAATATACGGACTAGATGGCAAGTTGCTGAGAGAAGTGAAGACCATGTATGAGGGTGCAAACGTGGCAGTACATGTGGAGAGTGAGCAGAGCGAGTTCTTTTACCTGAATGTTGGTTTGAAACAGGGGTGTGTGATGTCCCCATGGCTGTTTACTGTATATATGGATGGAGTCATGAAAGAAATACTATCAAGAGCAGTGGATGTTGGTGTATCACTGAATAGGGAGGGAAATGAGTGGAAGTTACCTATACTGCTGTTTGCGGATGATACAGTTCTGATGAGTGATAATGATTGGGAGTTGCAGGGTCTGGTAAATGAGTTTGGAACAGTGTGCGAAAAACGGAATTTGAAGGTAAATGCGGGGAAGAGCAAGGTTATGCTCTTCGAAATGGGTGAAGTCACAGAGTGTGAGGTGAAGCTGAATGGTCAGGCTATGGAGATCGTCAACTCTTTTAAGTATCTGGGCAGTGTGTTGAGTAAAGATGGGACTATGGATGACGAAGTGCGGGAGAGGGTACAACAGGGGAAGAGGGTTGTAGGAATGCTGAAAGCAGTAACAAGAAATAGGGTGGTCAATATGGAAGTGAAGAAGTCCTTGCATGACAGTGTGGTAATCTGGACACTGACTTACGGAAGCGAAGCATGGACGTTGGTTGAGAGACTCAGACCAAGAGTGAGAGCAGTAAAAATGAATTACTAAAGAAGTGCGTGCGTAGTTACATGGAGGGATAGACAGACTAATGAAGAAGTAAGAAGGAGGTGTGGTGTGGAGGTAGATGTGCTGGAAAGTGTGAAAAGGAACAACTTGAGATGGTTCGGACATATGGAACGTATGGAAAGTGAGAGAATGACTAAGAGGGTGTACGAGAGCGAGGTGGAGGGACAGAGAGGAAGAGGTAGACCGAAGGAGAGGTGGAAGGATGGAGTGAGGAAACATATGAACGAAGGCGGTGCTGGTTGGGGGGAGGGGCGTCGGCTGATTGGGGACAGAGGTGCATGGGGGCGGTTCGTTCGTGGCCACACCTTCGGGGATCACGGCGTCAGGCAATAGATAGATAGATAGATCACCCGTGATCCTCAAAATCATTGGATCATTACCACTTCCAGGAACAACATATCTAAAAACGAAGCAAATATGACCTATAGTTTTTTTCCGCTACCTGTGATTTTCGCAATTATTGCAAATTTGCCAACCGCTTAAATAAGTTTATTTTTGGTCCAATTTTAATAAGTAAGATATCATTGGAAAGAGGAAAAAAATGCAATAAAGCTGTGTGACAGATTTTTTAACACTCTTTGCGGGTTTGATGCAAGATATTTGTCTAGACGAAGTTTAAATGAATCAACGGTGCTGGAGTCTATAATGTCTCGGGGAAGCCGATTCCACAAGTTGACAACTCGATTGAAGAAGAAATTCTTAGATTCGTGCGAGTTAATAGAGTTACCGAAAATTTGGCAACCGTTTCCCCGCGTGTAATTAGATTGGTCGATAGTGAAGTACTTACTACAGTTCATATTGTCGATGCCTTTGATAATTTTGAACACTTGAATTAAGTCGCCTCTTAATCTGCGCTGGGTTAAAGCAAATAGATTTAATTCTCTAAGACGCTCCTTGTATGGTTTGTTCTTTAGGCTAGGTATCATATTGTTAACTCTACGTTGAACTCGTTCTAGCTTGTCTATATCTTTTTGGTAATAAGGGCACCAGGATGCAATGCAGTATTCCAGAAGAGGGCGGACTAAGGAATTGTAAAGGGTTAGGATAACTTCTTTGGATTTATGCTCAAATGACCTGCCTATAAAGCCAATTATTGTGTTTGCTTTCTTAACAACTTCTGAACATTGTTGACTCGGTTTTAGGTTACTCGATATTGTTACTCCCAGATCGGTTTCTCTGTTTACATTCTTAAGCTGAGTACCATTCATTGAATAGTTTGCTTTCTCATTTTGGTATCCGATGTGTAGTACTTTACATTTATCCGCATTGAAACTCATTTGCCAAATATGGGCCCAACGTGACAACTTATCTAGATTGTGTTGCATATCGTCAACTTGTTCTTTTGAGAGTAAGCTATTTGTAATTTTTGAATCGTCAGCAAATTTTGAGATTGTACAGGTGAGTCCCTCATCTATGTCGTTGATGTAAATTAGAAAGATAATTGGTCCTAGTACCGATCCCTGGGGTACCCCGCTACTTACATTGGTCCATTTAGATGCCTTACTGTTTATGACTACTCTTTGCTTTCTGTCGCGGAGCCAATTTTCTATCCATTTCAACACACCATCTTGTATTCCATGCGCTTTTAGTTTTAGCAGTAAATGTTTGTGGGGGAACTTTGTCAAAGGCCTTTTGAAAATCAAGGTATATAATATCTACAGCTTTACTCTCATCATAGAGGTTGAGGATATCGTGGAAGAAGTCCAAGAAATTTGTTAAACAGGAACATTTGCTACGAAAGCCGTGTTGAGTATCTTTAACACCTTATTGGCGGGCTAGGCGGTTTATTTATATGTGCCGCCCAGCGGGGTGTTTTTAGCCAAAATAGGGCTGTTTACGTGATCATTTTCATGCCTAAATAAGACCCAGAGCGTAAAACAAGTATCTATCCCTGAAAGGGCATAAACAGAGCTTTCCAATGACACCATAACGATCCTTTTTATGACGGCTAGTTTTCTTGCAACAACCGCACAACACGAGTGCAAAAAGCATGTCATTCGGTACTTTCCCCATACAATTCAGTATGTAGCGAGTGAGAGAGGGAGGGAGGAGGTGGGATTCGTGTCAGTAGGTTCGCCGCGGTGGTCTGGAGCAGTCATACGCTCGCTACTCTCCTGCCACCACTTGTCTCTCTCTCTCAGCAACATTACTTGCTAAAATTGCCACACGACCTATGTCGCGCGCCGCCAGATAGTCCAGATTTATTATACTCGACTTATGTTGCGCGCCGCTTGTTAAGGGTTAAGTATGTTATTTTCCTCTAAGTGATTTACGAGTCTGTCTCTTATCAGCGTTTCTAGCATTTTACATACAACTGAATTTAAGTTAATTGGACGATAGTTACTGGGTAGGGATTTGCTGCCTTTTTAAAAAATCGGTGTTACGTTAGCTAGCTTTCACTGATCAGGCATAGTTGGTACAGGTTGAAAGAAAGCAAACTTTCAGGGGTGCGGAGCCGGCTGAGGCGTGTCTTTTGGGGTTTACTGTCTTGCGGGATTTGGATTGAGAGCGGTTGGAATTAGGAGAGGTTGCATCTGCAGGGCTGCTATTCTTGTGTTTTAGAGGAGATTGAGGTGGAATTAATTGTGTTTTGGGGATAGGGGTAGAGGTAGAGGGGGTAGTTGGGGGAGGCATGGATGGTGGTGGGATAGGGGTGGGGTCAAGAGTGTGGATGGGCATATCAGACCGGGAGTATAGTAAAGGTGAGACAAGTAATCAAATTTACTACAGGATACGACCATGCCCAAGCCGATTTTACACTCCAGGTACCCACTTTTACGTCTGGGTGGGACAAGGCGAACACGAGAGAATTGAATGAATGAATGAATATAGAAAAGGTGGGTGAAGGTGAAAGATGGGAAGTTTTTATTGGTTAAGTAGGAGAGACAGTGGTAATAGTGAGAGAACTAGGGTGTCGGGGCTTGACCCAACGTGCGTGAGTTGAGTAATTGGGTTGGGGTTGAATTGTTTTCGTTAGAGCAGTTACTTTACTGAGATTCAGTATGGCTTACCAAGAAGGGAGCTGGGGATGGTGAGAGCGTACATTACCTCATTGGTCGGTGAGACCTTTTCTATTGTGCTAGACATATCAAAAGTTTTCGATAGAGTCTGGCACACATTTCTAATTTTAAACTACTCTCCTGCGTACATTACTGTGAGAGAGTCATTGTAAATGGGGTTGGGAAAGTCATTTGTATATAAGATGTACAGGGTAGGGGCGAGCACTGAGCCTTGAGGTACGCCTGCATTGAGTGCAAATGAATCTGAATACAGATTAGAACATTTAATTTTTTAATCAAAAAAATTGCAAAGAAGTTTCTGAGTTATTAATGGGAAGTTGAAATTTTCGCAGATTTTGTACTTCAAGCCTTCGTGCCACACAGTGTCAAAAGCTCGTTTTATGTCCTTGGTAATTAAGGCTGTCTTGTTTTTCCGTCTGGACTGTTTATTTATGTGAATATAGTTTGTAATAATGTTTAGTACTTCCTGTGTCGATCTATGTTTTCTGAAACCAAATTGCATGTGTGTGAGGAGTCCTTCGTCTTCGACAAATAGTCTGAGTCGGTGGTTTATGATACGTTCTAGAGTCTTCCCAAGAGTCTCAAGTAGACTAATGGGTCTGTAGTTTAGTGGATTAGTTTTGTCTTGGTTTTTCTTGGGGATGAGGATAATGGTCGCTGTCTTGAAGCACACGGGAAAGTAGCCTGATGCCAGGATGGCGTTGTAGAGGCGAGTGAGTGCTGCTATAAAAGTGTTAGGTAGGTGTTTTACAAGGTGATGATTAATACCTGTGGCACCAGGCGCCTTTCTCCATGTTTTAGATAGAATGAGCTTGACTTCGTCTGGCACAATGGGAGCGGTGAGTATATTTTGGGGGTCAAGTGTGTTTAAGTTAATGTGTGTGTCATGGGAGCTGTTGTTGGGGGTGGTAGTGAGATGTTGTTTATATTGCGGACGTGTTGTCTGGCAGGCCTTTCAGGGGTGTGTGGGTGGTATACTTGTTGCCATGTCTGCTTAAATGTATCTGTGATAGCCCTAGGATCAGTTATTTTGTTGCCATTTACAATGAGGGAGGATGTTCTGGGAGTGTTATTACCTTTTAGGCGTTTTATGTGTCTCCAGAATTCCCAGGGCTTAGTCTTTCTGTGTTGTTCTGCTGAGTGTACAAGGTGTGTCCAGTGAGTGTCATGATCAGATTGCAGGCTATTAAGGATGTGAGTTCTGAGGTTGGAGAGGTCGTATCTTACTCGGCCTGGTATGTGGTGGTTTTTGTTTTGTTCGAATCGACGACGATAGCAGACTAGGAGTCGTTGTGTTCTGATGGAGGGTCTGAAAGTGTGCTTGATTTTGTATGTAGTTTTTGGGATGGTTATGTTGGCTGCATTTATGATTTTGTTTTGTAGGTTCTCTATTTGTTGATCTATGTGTGTGTAGTGTTGTCCCTCATAGTTGTGTATGTAGTTGTCTTCAGATAAAATGTGTTTAAATTCTTCCCAGTTTGCTTGTGAGTAGTTAAAATGAGATTGACATGGGACTTGAATTGGGTTTGAGGATATTGACATGAACACTGGAATGTGATCAGATCCTGAAAGTGGCCCTGGGGAAATGTCATGATGGAATATATATAAAGCTCTTTTTGAAAAAGTTAGGCCAGGTTTACCATTACCATGTGGTGTGAAAACTGTAGAAAAGTCTGGGCCTAGCAAATTTAATCTTTTGGTGTTATGTAGTGCTAGTAATTGTGTTCCATGTGGATTATTGCTGTTGTGTTGGAAAGTTAGGTGTCTAGCGTTACAATCTGCAAGTATGAGTGTGGGTGCATTGTTATTGAATAGAGTATTCAGGTCTGTGTAAGGGATTTAGGTATTTGGTCTGACATATGTGGTGGCAACTATGAGGGGACCAAGTGTTGTGTGTGTTTTAACTGCAAGGAAATGTTTGAATGTCCAGTCTGTGATGAATTCGTGTTGAATGGTGCTTTTAATCATAATTGCAACTCCATCGTGAGCATCGCCGTCGGTGTGTCGTGTTGTGTAACCAAAGAAATTAATTTTATGTGTTTTTGTATGTGCAAGTGCTATTGCTTAGTATTATGTCCGGGTCATTATCTAGAATTAATTGTGTGAGTAGGTGTCTGTTAGTGTATTAGTGTCTTATGTTGAATTGGAGGCTTTTAACGTGATGGGGTATCGTGAAGTGAGCTATGAGTGGGGGAGTGGGGGGGTGATGGGGCCCGGGCTAGGTAGGGAGAGGATGAGGAGCGGCCTCTCCAAAAGTTAGAGATTTGGAGGTAGAGTTGGCGTTTTTTCTTGGGGTTAAGGTCTTACGTGACTTTGACCGAGAACGGTTTGATTCAGGGGAGGGTAACTCAGCTGGGTTGGTGGGTTCTTGTTTTAGAGGAGATTGGGGAGGAATGGTGTTCGTTTTTGGTGTAGGAGGGGGTGGGGGAGGCCTGAAGGATGTTGCGGTAGTGAGGTCAGGGTCAGATGCATGGAGAGTTGGGTCAGTGACAGTTGTGAGGGAGGGGTTTTGGGTAGGGGGATCTTGAGGTTCATTGTCAGTGGTGGGAGGGATTGACGTTTCAGGGATTTCGTTGGCGCTTGGGGGTTGAGGAATAGGGGTAGTGGAGGATGAGTTGGAGATAGAGGTTGAGGGTAGTGAAGTAGGGGTAGTGGAGAATGAATTGGAGGTAGAGGTTGAGGGTAGTGGTAGCGGGGTGGAGGATGGGTTGGGCTGGGGGTTGAGGGGGGGGGGGGGGGGGGGGAGGATGTTGGGTTGGGGGTAGGAAGAGGAGTGGCTGAGAGAGATGGAGTGTGAGCGTTCTTGCTATGCTGGAACCAAGACTCAGGGATCATGATGGCAGGGAGGTTGTGGGCAGTCAGGCCATCATTTAGGAGTTTGTTAAATTGAGGGGTTACTTTTCGATTTGTGAGATGGAGAGCAACATTGACAAGGACTGAGGTTTGGGCGAATATTTTTCGATTGAAGAGTGGGCTGGGAGGATTGGTGTTGGGTAGGGGGGGGGGGGGGGGTTGAGGGGTGTGTGAGGTGGCAGCTGAAGCATATGATATGGCAACGACTGGGTGGGATGAGAAAAGAGAACGTTTTTGGTTGGAAGTGGGTGGAGTAACCTTTGAAATTTTTCTGTGTTCTTTTTAATACATTGAGACGGAAGGGATATTCGGCACTTATAGCAATATGCGAGCCGTTGCAGTTGGAACATTTCAGGGTGCTTGAAGTGCAGGTGGTGAATGAGTGCCCTGACTCAGCACAACGAGAACAAATTGTTGTTTTTTTACATTGGGCTGGGGGATGTCCGTACTCATAGCACTTGAAGCACTGTTTAAGATTAATCCAGGACTCAGTGGCTAGAAACTCAGGCGGCAAAATCACGTGAAATGCTTGAGACCTGTTTTGAGGACTTTACTGGCCTCCTGAGGGGAGGCACAACGAATTTTGAGAGCATTACGGGGGTGGGTGGGGGGGTTCTTAAAAACTTTACAGACATTTATAGAGTTTTTCTGGGCAATTTCCCTGGCAATCTCATCTTCATCTTTGTTGAGGATGCTATTGTCAGGGTGTAGAATTTTTACAGTACAGGCAGCTTTGAGTTCTGGGGAGAGGACTAGCTCATAACCAGCAGACTGAAGTTTCTTGAGAGTGGCAGGGTTGAGATATACATCAAGATCTTTTTGAGAAGCAAGTCTTATCTTGATGCCATTGGGATTTTTGAAAACCCTGACTATTTGAGTTTGAGTTATGCTGAAAATATGGGAGCCTGGGTCATCAGGGGGAGGCTTAGTGCACTTGAACTTGACGTAGAGTGCCATACTGAATCATTGGGGAATTGATAAGTCCTAACTATAGAAACATTTGATTAAGTGAATGGGGAAACAATACAAAATCTGAGGATGGGGGGATAGAGTTAATTGATGGAAATTAATTAGCTAAAACTGTACCCAGGGGGCACCCCTAAGGGATGTCCCCAGAAAGAGACCTAGCTCCTATCTATGTCCTTGGACTGTAGGCAAGCCTATGTCACAGGACCCTAACCTACTTGAAGTCTAAACCCTGCCCACTTGCCTCCTATACCCAGGGGCTAACCCCCCCCCCCCCACTTCATGGCAATGCCTTCAGGGTTCGGCGTCGAACTACAAGTGGGCTTCTACTGGGCGGGAAGGGGTAACATTTAATACATATGGAAAAAGAAAAGGTAAGGAAAGAAGTTTGGGGAAAGATAAGAGTATAGGAAAGTAATGAGAATGGAGAGGGATGATGATGAGATATGAGGTGGGATGCAGGGAGCTGATTGGCCGGGAGAGAGCAGTAGGAGGTGTTGATTGGTGGAGAGAGGTTTGCTGATGGAGGAGGCTAGCAGGCTAGGTCTGGCTGGTCCTCAAGACATCCATCCTCAATCTTCTGTCTTCTCTCTTCTTTCTTCTTTCTTCTGCAGCTTGAAGGTCTTGAAGAAGGGGGGCTACAGGCCTGTTGGGAGAGACCAGAGCATCACCAAGTACATCCTCGGAGTGTGAGCGAGAGAAAGCCAGCCCAATGACTTATGAGTAATCCTGGTGGCTAACCAAGTTCTCATTCTCATGTGTTTGATTGTTGCAAGAAGCCACCAATTGGGTCCCTGGATTCGTTTGAGCCACAACGAAGCCAGGTACTCATTTTCGTCTGAGTGAGACGGAACTACACAGGGATTGGACATTGTTCAACACTCCTGGGCTACTTAGAACCTGGTGGCAAGCCAAGGAGATTTCACCCACCCTGTGTATGTGTGGCAACATCTGATCTGTGCTGGTACTGGGCGTTCACCCATCCAGCTACTGCTGTGCTGGTACCGGAACAACCCCACCCATCCAGCTACTGCTGTGCTGGTACCAAGCAGTCACCCATCCAGCTGTTGACCAGACCCTATGTAGCTTAACCCCGCTGATCGAAATCAGTGTATCCACCCACACAGGCCAGGGTTGCGTTGGGCATGTTTTTTTTTTTACCCTAGGCGGGTCTAAGGGGGGGAAAGTAGAGGGGGGGAGAGGAAGAGAAAAGGAGGAAAGTTTGAAGGAAAGTAGGAGAGTAACAGTTGGTGGGCAGACCACCTTGCTATGTTGTGTGTTTGAAACGTATGTTTTTGTGTTGGGGCAAGTGGTGTATTTTATTTATGTTTGCTGTTTGGTAGCTAGCTAAGGAACTAAGGTGTGATTGTTATTATTATTATTATATATACATATACATATATATATATATATACACACATACACACACGTATATATACATACATACAGATACTTTTTTTTTTTTTTTTTTTTTTTTTTTATAAATTGGCTGTGGTTCTTCTTCTGTGTTTATTTTATTTAGACTGCTTTTAAACCAGTTGTTGAATCTTAAATTTGGTTGTCGTGCATAATTTTCCTTAATTTTCTCTAGAGTTGGGTCTTGTGATAATTCTAGTTTTTGCCATATTTGTGTTGCTTGTCTATGAATTCTGACATTTAATGGTAATGTGTTTGTGTATTCGTGTATTTGTTGTGTCGTCATTGTATAGGGGTATCTTTGGTTTGTGCCGAATCTTAGGGCTTTGTTTTGTATTTTTTGTAAGCGTGAGATTTGGTTTTTGCTCATGGTGTGTGTGGGAATAGGGGGGTATTCTAATATTGGGATTACATAAGCTTTTACAAGGTGAGTTTTTATTTGTGTGTTCATATCTCTGAATCTGAATAGTTTGCCCAGACCTGCTATGGCTAGGCCTTTTCTTTCTGTGATGTTTTGAATATAGCCTTGAGTAGTTATGTGTAACCCGAGTATTTTTCCTTTCTGTGCATCTTCGATTCTGTTGTTATTCACATATATAGGTGTTTTGTTTTTTGCTCCTAGTTGTAGTATTGTGAATTTGTTTATGTTGGTTTTTATTTTCCATTCTTCTTCATATGTATTGATTGCTTCTGCTTCTCTTCCTGTTTTTCTGGCTATGATTCCCTTTGAGGGACCTTCATAACCAATGATTTGTGTGATGTCGTCTGCATATGTGATGTTTGTGCCTGTTTGTGATGATGGTATATCATGTGTGTATATTGTGAATAGGCTTGGGGAGAGGACTGATCCTTGTGGGACACCGCAGCTTATTGTGATGTTGTTACTCAAGACTGTCTTTATTTTTATTTTTGCTGTTCTGTTATCCAGGAAATTGCATAACAGTGTTTCTGTGAGAGGGGGTAAGCCTATATTGAGTAGTTTGTATTTTAGTCCTGAGTGCCATACCTTATCAAAGGCCTTGGATATATCCCTCAGGACTATGTGGCATTGTCCTTTGTTGGCTTTGTTTTTGGCTATTATTTCTGTTGTCAGAGCTAGTGCCTCCCTTGTTCCTCTCCCTTCCCTGAACCCGTATTGTGTTGTGTTGTATACGTGTTTTGTGTTTAGGAATAGTCTTAATCTTTCGTTTATTATTCTTTCATATATCTTTCCTGGCACTTCTAATAATGATATTGGTCTTTGATTCTCGGTGTAGTGTGGGTTTTTATTGGGTTTAGGAATCAGTCTGATGATGGCTTCTTTAAATTTATTTGGGAAGTGTCCTATACAGAATGAGGCATTTAATATGTTTGTTAATTTAGTTACTGCAGAGTCAGGGAGATTTGTCATGATTGTTTTATTTATTCCGCTTTTTCCTGGGCTTGTTTTCTTTAGCTTCTTTATTTTTGTGTGTACTTCTTCTGTTGTTATTTTCCTTATTAGGGGAGTGTCATTGTTTAGTCTGTTTATGTCTATGTTCTGGTGAGGTGTTAACCTGTGTCTGTTTTCTTGCAAAAAGTGTCTTATGTGATCATGTCAAGGTAGGTCTGGGTCATTATCGTTAAGAATATTTTCCCAGTGTTGTTTGTGTATGTTGGCTTGCTCTTGTATGCTGTGTATTTTGTTGCCTTGTGCGTCGAATGTGTATGTGGGTTCGTTTGTGTCTTGTCCTTGCATAAGCTTGATTTTTCTCCAGAATACTTCTGGGTCTTTATATGTGTTTGAGGTTTCTATTAATTTGTTTGTCCATGCTTCTGTGTTGTCTTCATTTAGTATTATTCTGAGTCTGTGTTGTAGTTGTTTATGTAGTATGTAATGATTATAGTCCCAGCCATGTGTTGTTGCATGCTGTCTTAATCTGTTATGTTGTACTATAATTTCTTTTGCTTGTTGGCTTAATTTTAAGTTATCTATTTGTATGTGTTGTGTGGTGGGTATGTGTTTTCTTGTGTTGTTTAAAATTATGTCGTACCATTTTTCTAGTGTGGTTTCTATGTCTTGTGTGTTACCTTCAGTTAGATTGTTTATTTCTGACATTTGTGTGTCTATATCTGTTTGAATTGATCCCAGTTGGCGGCTTGGAATTTTAGTCTTGGTGGGGATGGTATAAGTATGGGTTGTGTGGATATTGTGGCTATTATTGGGATATGGTCACTTGTGGTGATGGGTCCGGGGGTTAGGTGTATGTTGTGATAGGCTTTGTTGTTAGTTAATGCTATGTCGGGTGTTGTGGCTGAGTTGTGACTATAATAAGTCGGGAAGTAAGGGCCTATGTGTCTTATTAGTCCGTCTACTATGAGTCGTCCTAATTGTCTTCCAACAATGTTTTGTGTTGTAGTGTTTATAGTTTGGTGTTTTGCATTCAGGTCCCCTATTAAGTACACAGGAATATTGTGTCTGAAGAGTCTATAAAAGTCGGGTGTGGGTAGATATGGTCTGCTGGGGGGTAAGTATACTGTAGCTATTATTATTGGGCCTGTATCCGTTTGTATCTCCACTGCAAGTAGGTCTGATATGAAATCATCATATAGTTTATGTGTGATGTTGTTTTTTATTGCTATGGCTGTTCCGTCTACGTGTCTGTTGTTGTTGTCTTCCTTGTGTGTTCTGTATCCTGTTATTTTTAATGATTCATTTTCTGGTATGCCATGGCTGTTAATTAGTATTATAGGTGGGTTTATGCTTGAGTATGTGTTGCTTAGTGAGTAATTTCGACCGCTCCAGTTAAGTACATTATGTTGTAATATTTTAAGAGTCATTTTGTTTCATTGTGTTTGTTTCTGAGAGTGTGGTGTGAGTGGGGAGCAGTTCGGTTATTTTGTTTCTTTGTTTTGTCTTTGATTTGCAGAAATATATAGTTTTTGTTGTCGTTCCTTGCATATTTTGCAAATAGCTTTTCTGCTATCTTAGGTTCTAGAGGGGTTTCATTAGTGCTGGCTTTGATTTTATTGTTGCGGATGTTGTCTCTGAGTTGTTGTTGTTGTTGTTCCCCAAGCTGCCTGGCCGAACAGCCCCAAGGCCCCGAGCAATTCCAAGGCCATAACCGAGCGCCCCCACAGAACCCTGCCTGCCGACCACAATAAAGCCTGGGTGACCGAAGCCACTCCATGGCGGGGAGCTGAGGAGGGTGCGGAAACGCCCGGGAAACCAAAGCCCCACCCAGGGCCCTGTGCCCCTCAGCAATTATGAAGAGAAAGTTGAGGGGCAAGGGAAAAATGTGACGCTTTGGCTTCCAATCTTGGTAGATTGGGAGGTCAATCCACGGAAAAGACGCTGTCACTTGAGATCTAGAAAATATATAAGTAAAAGGAACAGTCAGAGTAAGCTATGGGTATGGCAGAGATCGCTCAGTTCTCACTCTGATAGACCAGCCCATCACCACTGTCTCTGAGTTCCTCAGTTTACTACTACTATAGATGAAGGGGTTATAGTATTTCAATTGGCTCTCATTTTCGAACGTGATTGTGAGGGGGGCCAGGGGTATAGTTTCTTTTTCTTCTAGGGTTTGGTAAGATGTTGCTGATTCTTCTGTTTCGTCTGTTGTGTCTGTGTCGTTCCCATCATCTGAGATTGCTGTTGTTTCAGTTGTGTTTGGGGGAGTTTGATTGTGTTCTAGTTGGGTTTCTTCTGTATATGTGTCTTCATGTTGGTTTCCTTGGATCTGGTTGTGGGTGGGTTTAGGTTATTGAACAGTGTCAGTATTTTTGCTGAATCCTCTTTGGAGTACTGGCAAGGTTTGTATGTGGGAAGGTTGTTGTTGGTGATACATTGCTCAAAGGTTGTTGAAAAATCTCTAATATTTGCTGCATTGTTTGTGTGTGCTTCAAAGAGAGCTGTAATGTATAGCGAGCTGTTGATTGGGTTTTGGGGTGGGGGAGGTGGGTTCTGGGGGGAGTGGTGGTTGGTGTTAGTTGCTGAGGCATTGGCATATGTTTGGGATTTTGCTTCTTTGTTTTTTTTTCCTTTTTTCCTTTACTATTTCTTTCCTCTTGCCACATTTCATGGCAAGAGTGCTATGGTTGCCTGTGCAATTGATGCATGTTTTGGTGTTGCTAGAGTTTTCGCATTTCTTCCAGTTATGACCCTGGGTCCCACATTCCGAGCAGATTATGTAGTGTTCATCTTTGGGGCATTTTGAGGTGACATGTTCTTCTATGGCATAGCACCTCATGCATGTGATGATTGGGATATATTCATCAGCCTCTATATTCCATTTAGGAATGGATAAGTTGAATAGCCTCAGGCCTTCTAAGGCCTTTTTTGCCATGGACACATCTAAGAATTCAACCTTCACAAAGTGAGTTCCGAATTTGAAAACCTGATTTATTTTGGCAAATCCGTTCTTTTCTTCTATTTCTTCCTTTATTTGTTCAGGTGAGTATTCCAGTATTAATGGGTCCACCTTTGAGCATATTATACTCCTTTTTGATCTGATGTTGGGGGGGAGGATTGGGGTGAAGCCTTCTTGCTCGAGAGTTTCAACTGTGGGGCTTGTGAGGAGTTTGTCAGAGTCATTGTCGCTTTGGGTATTAACTATTAGGAAGTCATTGATTTTCTTTACTGCACATAATAGTACCTCAGAAGAAGGAACAGCATTGAGAAATCTCTCTTTTGGCTGAGCTTTTTCAGGTTCCTTGAGTTTGATCTTTATCCTAGTCATTTTGATGTCATTTTGGCTCTCTACCTTCCTAGAAACCTGGAGTTGTAAGCCTATGGCCTCAGGTTGCCTTCCTCACCGTCTACACAAGTGTCGGAGGTCCCTTGGCTACTTCAGGTTTCCCTATTCCTGTCAGAGTTTTTGCCACCCTTGCTCTTCTCCTCTCCACTCTTCTAAAGGGCCCCCTTGTGCATATAGCCGCAGGGTTCGGTTTAGAGAATTGAGCAGGGACACTAGGCGAGCCAGATTTAATTAACAAAAGGTGTTATGAGATGTGTTTTAGGTTAGGATGGGGTACATTTATTAGTTAATTCAGTCATAATCCTTGACTGATAATTTGGTGTACAGAGCTTACTCTAGCAACCTTCTATCTTCAGAAGCAGCTGTTTTAAGGGCCGTCTGTGATAGTGGTCTCAAGTAAGGTGATTTGTATTCCTTCAGGTCAATTTTAAGAGCTTGCTCTAGCAACCTTCTATCATCAGAACATCTGTTTTACGAGTTGCCTGGGACAGTGGTTTGGAACAAGTTGATTTGATCAGTTTGCAGAGCTTGGTCTAGCAACCTTCTATCATCAGAACATCTGTTTTACGAGTTGCCTGGGACAGTGGTTTGGAACAAGTTGATTTGATCAGTTTGCAGAGCTTGGTCTAACAACCTTCTATCATCAGAACATCTGTTTTACGAGTTGCCTGGGACAGTGGTTTGGAACAAGTTGGAATGAATGGAAAATCTCTTTCCCCTCCCGCTCTTTATATACCAGGGCGTCGCCTCAGAGAGCTGAAGATTGGCTGAGATGGGAAGCAGGTACTCTCTACTTCCGCATAGCTGCTTTGATCTCTCTCTCTCCTCTCCTCTCATCGTTTTTGCCTCTGAAAATAATATCCTGGCATTAGTTTAGTGTTAATTTCTAGATGTTTTAGGGGACAAGGATCTTATGAATAGACAATGCAACCATTTGTATTGGGATATATGTAGTTGGGAGTTGTGTAGGATAATGGATTCATGACCGACCAATCAGTGCACGCGTAAGTGGTGTATATGAGTTGGCTTATCTCTCTCAGTTTCCCTCATGGTAATTTGACCATGCTGATTGGCGGAATGGTTACTCTATCCCCTCGCCTTGCAACATCACTTCTGACTCAAGCAAATTATTTCCTTTTGTTTGCCTGAAATCCTCGCTGCTGATTGGTCCATACATTTGTTACAACAATAATAATAACAGCAACATCAATACCAATAAATACCAATGGTTGTTTATTAAGTTCAGGGCCTTCCATTAGAATTAAATAGGGCTTGGAACAAAAAGAACAATAGACATCGAAAAAAACGAAAGGATATATCCAAATATCCAGAAAATATAAAAGATTACAGAGAAAGCAAAGGTGGAGTGTAAATTTAAGTCACGAGTCAGGATATGACAATGTTATAGGAATACCAGAACATGTGAGAGGGGAATCGGAGTGGAAAACTGAGTTATAAAGTGAAACAAGAGACGTTCATTGACAGCCCAAGAATAAAATTGAAAACGTATGGAAGAACGTACCCTGCTGAGAACGAAAAATCAAAGGGAAGAAGTATTGTGAAACGTTGTAATGAATAATAAAAGCAAATGCGTTACGATCTATATATTTTTTTTTCTCTCTCTCTCTCTCTCTCTCTCTCTCTCTCTATATATATATATATATATATATATATATATATATATATATATATATATATATACTGTATATATATATATATATACATATATATATAGATATATATATATATTGCTGCATACAGCAGGAACAGTAAAGAACATCAATTTATCATAAATTATATTGAATCTTGTTTGTAATTACTAAGAGAATATACAGTATTGGATATTTTATAAAACAAGGAACTCGACATTTGCTACCCCAAAATTCTATACTGATATAATCTAAACCGATTTAATTTGCATAGTAATTAGGCAATCATTTTATAATGGTCTGATAGTCTTAACAAGACGCTACAGCCAGAAATTCCTGAGGATTATGTGGCCATTTTTGTGATACTGTGGGTCTGTCAGTTGAATACAATGGATCGCACAGTAATTCAAGAAACAATAAAAACGATAGTGAAGCAAAAATATTTGTTCTTACCCACCAATCGTTCCAGGGTATAATAACTATCATGAAGCTTGCCTAACCAGCATTAAACATTATTATTAATTTATAAGAAAGATGGTAATACAATAAATTCATATAGTCAGTTCCGAAACATGGATAGCCCTATGCCATTACTAAGCTGCTATACATTAATGTCTATGTTGATTATGAACAGTTCTGTGTTTGTTTATTCTATACCTAAGACATGCTTTGGAGGATAATAACATTTGCTTACTCTGTCCACATGCTGTCGGGAAGGAGGTGACATATCTTATATACATGAGAGACAGTCTAGCTGAAATATACAAATACATCAGAGAATACGTACCTACATTCCAGTTTTCAGTTATGTTTTTTTTCTTCTTCTGTGGTTGGCAATGCCTTGCTCTAATATCCAGTTTAGTCAGGGTTCGATTAACAAGGGAGGTGTATAGCATATACATTATACAGGTATATATATATATATATATATATATATATATATATATATATATATATATATATATTTAAATTTAATAGTGGCCCCTCCATCATTGACGACATGCCTATTAACATAATAGTTCTATTCAAGCGCCCGCGGTCGCCAGTTTTGAATCTGCCGCGCGGGGAAGAACAGAGTACTGGTCATAAGTGTAACGCCTATTCTCTTATGGAATCGTCAGATGATTGGGTACCCACTACGAAAAACCTTTGTAAAAAATAAAAGAGAAAAATATACTTAAAATGTGTTATACTAAGCTTTCCATCTCGGTGGATTTCTTGTGTGTGGATCCCTGACGCGACTCTCTAAGTGTTCATTCGTCCTTCTCTTCCCCGCGGGCAACCAGATTAGACGTGTGTCGCCTGAGCTCCACCACATTCTTCGTTCGCTCAATTCTCATGAGTCCTTACTCATTTGGATATATTTCTGAGTTGTATTGAACAGGGTTTAGACTAGCTAACTCAGGCTGCCCCATTGGTATGCCTGCAGGAAGTGTTTAAATTAGGGTATTTGATGCAGTCGCCTACGTGTTCTCCAGGACCGATGCCGCATGGTTTGTTATGTTTTGTTTCTGCTGCGCCTTAGCTATTGTTTTACTCTAGTTAAGAGGCTACTATCTTTGCAGAATATCATGCGTCCTACATCGTGATAAGGATGTCGCATGTTTACTTTGTTAGCAGACGCGCTAGTTTAGGGGTGCGTGGACACGTGGTGCGGAACCTTCTAGCGTACGAGTCTGCATGCGGGCCCCTCTCGTGGGACTCTTTTCTTCATGCTGTGGCTGTGATGTCTCCAGGAGTTGGTGTCTTCATACAGGATGCTTCTTCGAGCGTCGTGGCTAGCCTCAGTAGGGGTTTCCTTTAGCGGTACTAAGGGGTGAACAAGCAGTTGGTCCGGCTAATCTAATAGCCATAGGAAGACACAGGACCTGGTTCCGGTTAGGGCCAGTGACCCATGTCACAGGTAGGCGGTCACGTGAAAACCCCGTTTGAAAGGGGTGGGTTTCTTTCACGATAGCTCTCAGGCGGCGGAAATATAGTTGACAGTGATTAACTAGTTTTCCGGCATCTAGGAGTCGGTAGGATGTGTTAACACCCCTCAGGTTATCCTTATGAGCATTGATTCTGGAAATTTCTATTTCCAGATCTCGTCACATCTTGAGCAACACTTCAGAGGATCTGTCCCGGTGGGGAGGGGAGTTCAGTAACCATGCCTCAGTTTTCAATTTGTGCCATGCCTACCTGCCTTCTTGTCCCAGTCACAGCTCACAGGCTGTGTATTAGATGCGTGAAATGCCTAGACAAGTCAAGATTTTTATGGACTTCTCGGAAATGTCAAATTTGTGCAGACCTTTTTTGAAGAATGGATCGCTAGCCAAGATATGTCATGCTTGCTTGCCTTAATAGAGATAAAGAATACATTTTCATCATACACCACAAGGGTGGCGGATGTAGAACTTTTCTGTGATAATGCCAAACTGTTACAGCTTATTTCCCTCAACCCTTTTGAAGATCCCCAATATTTCGGTCAAATCCCCTTGTTGCAACTAACTCCCCACAGTCAGTTAGTCAGTCAGCACTCTCTGTAGAACCTTTGGCATGTGATGTTCACTCCCCTCCCTACTCCAAGAGAAGAACTCGTTCTGAGTCGCCGGAGTCCCGGCCTTCTTCTCAACCGAAGTCACCCCAACGACTTAAAGAGAGGGCTTCGAGCATGGACCAGCGGTCTCCCAAGAGGCAGAAATTATCTAGTCCGTCACAGGACCTCTTTTCGTCCACAGAGCACGATAGCCCGCCCACCCAAGTGTGTAAGTCTAGTTCTCGACCCGTCCCGTCGACATCTGCCTCGGAGACGCCGGTGTTTTTCCCCGGTCTCCTCGGGGCAGAAGCCGAGGGACATCAGTCAAACGCTAGGATTAGGTCCAAAGCGAAGGTTTTACTGCAGGGGTCTAAATTAGTTCTCTCTAAATGCTATCTACCTTGTGATGAGGTAGATTTGTCTGGTTCTACGGCGTATGCCCCTGAGCGGCCCCGCAATGTAGCAGCGGGTGTACATACACCCGGTTCAGAGACGCGTGGTACAAGTAACATTCTTACACCTAGTAAGTTAGGCCCATTTTGTAGTGAAGGGCACGTTCAACCAGAAACGGCGATCCAATTGGAGCCGGTACCACAAGGAAAAGAGTCGCCGGTGGAAATGCTCTATTCCTCGGCTGATCAGGAAGTAGATAAGGCACTCAACAGACCAGGTCCTAGTAGGCAGGTTGAGGATAACGGGACAGTAGAAAAGGTAAGATCCAAGTCTCTAAAGAGACCGCGCCCTCAATGTGTTACGGCGAAACATTTGGATGAGCTATTACAACAAGTGTTGAAACAGTGTGCCATCTCTAAACAGTCCCGCGATATTCCTCCCCCCGGCGGTGGGATTTCCTTCGGTTGCATCTGTGCCCTCTCCCGCCGCGAACGATGACGGTCGGCCACTTCCTACTGTCCCCTTGATTAGTGCGGTAACGCATCCAAGCGTACCAGTTCACCCCCTGTCACCAGCTAAAGTAAATGTTGTTTTGGACTCTTCTATGGCCACAGCTTCAATGCAGGCCACTAGTTTTTCACAGCCAAATAGGCCTACGTTATAACGTAACATCTCGTCCACCGGCGGAAATTATTAAATCTCCGCCGGATAACATGGTTTATCATTGCTTCAATCCGGCCTTTCATCCTCGTTCAGTATCTAAACATCAAACAAGGGATGCAATCCCTCACTGGCAAGAACCAGTAGGCACGTGGTGTCAGGTTGACCTGCCGACGTCGGGAGAGGGACACAGATCCATGAAAGGGGAACTTCCAGTACCGGGGGAGTGGACCATAGAGGTGAACAAACATAAAGAGTTCCGGGCAAAAGATGCCCAGGGTAGGATGGTGAAAGTACAGATAGAAGCGTTCCCAGACAACACAAACTATCAATATTTTGTATATGTGCCCATGGAACTTGCCCCTCCTTCCCCAGGAGGCCTTTTTTGCCCCAACTGCTCCCGACCTTACGGCGTTCAAAGTTACGACTTGGTTAGACCAAATGAACCGAGGTTGATTACATCTCCGGTAACCATGTCGGCGGGACAAAGGGAAATAAACCTGGGGGAGGTGGGACACGGGCCATGGGTGGAAGGGATCAGGAAGTCCAACAGTTTGCCATTGCTCTAACGTCTAACACTTCCCTGGCGGTTCCCCCACCTCGCCATATGGAGTTTGATTTGATGAAGCCCCAGCCTGGGGGAGTTCCCAGAGCCGTTATTGAGTTCCTTACAGCCACTCAATTAGCACTAAAAGATTTTCGGGAACCTTTCAAAGCTCCTGACCCTATTGATCTCCAACGTGAGTTCCTCTTGCGAGATAGTACGCAACGTGAATTCATGGGTTTTCTATCTAGAGACACAGCTCAAGTAATTGCTAAACCTATTGATAATCCCAAGAAGGGTCGGAATGAGGCAATCAAAGCTTTTCAAAATTATCTACTACCCCACCCGGCGAGGTCAATCATGGACATACGGACGTCCCTATTTGAGGCGGTCCGGGCTAGACAGCTTCTCATACTCCATATGGTAAAGGGCTTGCCTGAGAATGTGTATTACAGAGTCATTTGTTCCCCAGTGTTAACGCCATCCACTGTGAACGCTCAAACTAAGAAGGATGTAGAAATAATGCTCAACCGTGCTTACTCAGTTTAACACCTAATGAGCGGCCTAGGCGGTAATTTATATGTACCGCCCAGCGGGGTGTTTTTACCCTAAATAGGGTTGTTTACGTGATAATTTTCATGCCTAAATAAGACCCAGAGCGTAAAACAAGTATCTATCCCTGAAAGGGCATAAACAGAGCTTTCCAATGACACCCCAACCATCCTTGTACGACCGCTAGTTTTCTTGCAACGATCGCGCAACACGAGTGCAAAAACCATGTAATTAGGTACTTTCCCTACATAATTCCCTGTATAGCGAGTGTGAGGGGGGAAGGGAGGGTGGTTTTCAATTCAGTTGGCCCACCACGGTGGTGTGCGACGGTCATAGCCTTACTACGCTCCTCACACCGCTCAGCTCTCTCTCTCTGCAACATTATGTGCTGAAAATGGCACACAACATAAGTTGTGAACCGCCACTTAGTCCAAATTTTCTTTCACACGACATAAGTTGCGCGCCGCCAATAAAGGGTTAAACAAGGGTGAGGACACGTCGGTGGCCAGCGACAAGCGGACTTCAGATGTTTACCTACCCTTTCCTTGAGGATTCCCCGATTCTTCCTCCCTCCCAAAGCATTGTAAGGGCACGAGGATACGAGGTAGATCCCGTAGACCGCACTCAGGCATGCGCCAAGGGGCATTACGGTAGTTTCCGGGCTGCGTCCCGGCAGACGTAGACACAGGTCTTCACACGGCGACTCCTAGGACACTTGCCATCCCCTGTGTTAGGCTGACTGAATTAGGATAGCAGGGTCCCCCTGTTATTGCATACCTAACCAACAGCCTAAGTGTCACGCCCAAGAACCTGTAAGCTCTGCCGGCACAACTTCCCCCCTCGAAGTCTTAGCCTTCAGAAGCAGTTGATGCAAATTACAATTTATTTCAAACTGGCACTGCTTACAACCATGGTAAATTAAGAGGAATCTGCACACCTGTAGTGCTTGAAAGGTATCAAGACGACAAGCATCCGCCGGTCGCTGGCTACTTCGGTCAGAAGGGCTATTAATGATCATATGCCTCCCGCTCTAAGCCACTCAAATACACTCTAGGCTAGCAATCTGTTATGAGATGATAAGGGTGTTTATATAGTTCCCAATAGCAAAGGTTTTGCATCGCTATGGGAACAAATATACAAGTAAGACTGGACAGGTGGTCTTACGGGCACGGATGAAAGCAGAACATGTTTTAAGGATAAGATGCTCAACTTCGGTACACCCATGAAAGGGAAATGAAGTGCAAGGCAAGTTTTCAGTTTAAATACCTTAAAATCAAAAGCACTCTGGCGAAATTACGCCTGAAATTTGTTTGTTCGTCAAGGTAATCAGGCGCTCGCACCGCTCTGGAATTAACTTCTGCTTCTTAATCAGGCTTGGAGCGACCGGGATAATTGACGACGACAAGTCCCGGTTGGCTCTACAGTAGACAAAGGGTAAGAGGTGTGTTGCGGTGCAGTCCCGCTGGACCTCCCCCCCCTTCCGAAGAAAGGCCTTTTCATAGGAGTGTGGATTGAAATTTTTCTACTCCCTTGAATAGAGAAAAGTTTTCAGACCATTGTTCCGGGGTTTGAAGTCTGTCCGTAGGTTTCAGTGTCAATTTTTCCTTCTTACGCCTACAGTATGAGTAAATTAGGAAAGGACTTGTGTCTAAATCCAGCAGGCTTAAAAGGCGGCGGATTCTGGACAAGAAATTTTTAGAGGAACAGGATAAAAAGTCTCGGGTCAGGGAAGTAAGAGCCTCCCCCCACCCCTCTCGCGGTTCCTCATGACCGGCTCAGATATTTACTTTTTCGAACACATCCAGAAAGGATAAGTTCCATTAAATTATCAAGCCGAAGTCGTCATGATTCACATTAGAGGATGGGGGTGGTTTTCAACCGCAACCGTTCCTCCTCGACGAATCGAGGACGCTGGAACTAGACATTGCCCTAAACACAGGACATCAGACGAGTTTAGTTGCTTACACAATACACATTGAGTTGATCCATGAATGGATTTCATCAGGTCAGATGGCACTCATCCATCCATATACCTCGCAGGGGATGCCCCCGGAAGAGTAGTTAGAACGGGTGTCCCAACACTGATGGGAAAGAGTAGTACCAACACGGCCGCCACTCGTACTGGTTCAGTTAGTTCCATAATAACACCTCGTATAGAAATATTAGAATCCGGGGTCGTCCCCGGAGACAGCTAAGAACTTACATCTCGCAGGTAACGCAACGTTAAGACACCAAGTAGGTCCCCATAGGACATCATGTGACAAGTCGTCTGGATCCTCGAGATGGGAATCAGTGTATCTTAGTTATAACAGTCATTCCCTAGTATGTCACAAATTTTAAGTAAGTTTACATCAATGTATCCTTACCTTTATAAGGACCATAGTAGTTGTCCGACAACATAGCTTGCTAACAGTTAACTCCCTCTCGATGGTCCTCATACTAAGCTACTCATACTGTATGCAAACAGAAGTTAGTATTAAGAGCATGTTCATGATCTACAGCCGCCGCCAAGTCAGCTCAGGCCCAACTTTAGAAGTCCAAATGACTTTTCTTGAAAATTCTACACAAGGTTTTCCCTGTCCCTAGATTTTACTTTCAGAGGGCTGCGTTTCCCAAGGGTCATCATGAAATACTTGAGCTGGCAGGGCAAAGCTACGTATCTAGGGACCTCAGGTCCACCAACCTTTTTAGTTATATGTTTCCATAACCATTGCCGTTTTATTTAAAAGAATGATCACTGGTTTTACAGCCCTGGCACTGACAAATGGGCATATGCATATCCTTTGGTGCTAGGTACATGTTTTAGATTTAAGAGTAGGAGGTCAGCACAACCTCATTAATTCAACCCCTCATCAGGGTCATCCAAGAAAATCTTAGCATCACAAGAAGAAAGTCATCTCTCTTGCTCACAGAAGTATCAAAGGTTTTTAATCTGAGTCATCTCCATGGCCACGCAGTGGCCAGTTACAGTTACTTTCCTGATGCTAGATCGGGATGTGACCTGGGCCAGACAGACACCTGTGCCGGGTAATGTTGTGGCAGAAGGGTTCGTAGTCTGGGCTAATTACTATTAAGGCCAACGGAGAAAAGAAAGGGGGGTGGGGGCAGTATGCTAGTAGTCCAAGACCCCTAGAACCCTTCCGCCGGATAATTCCTCCGCTGGAGATAGGATAAGTGTACAATATGTAATACTTATTTAAGAGCTAGGGAGAAAGATAAAATGTTTGTGTTTTAAGTTTAAATTTTAAAAGATATCTATCATAGTTGCATCTATATAGTGCATGTTACAGTATACAACTATTAAGTGGTATGTAGTTCAATTTTAAGCCAGATAATGAACTATAAAGAGTTATAAATCTGGATTGAGTGAGAAGGTATACAGTTAAACCTCCATACAATTGTCAGACAGGATCTTAAGCAAGAGACCCGGTCAATTGAAAGCAGATCATCTTCGAAGTAATGCACTGCTTACCCCCTTTTTATATTTTTATAGTATTGTATGTAAACAAAAAAGACTTAAATTGTTATACGGATTCTGGTATTTGCCTTTGGGTTGGTTGGCTGGTAATGTTTTTTTATATTGTCACGAATGTCACCCTCCAGTCTTAGGAGATCAGGCATGTCGTCAATGATTGAGGGGCCACTATTAAATTATAGGTTTGATTCCCAGGGGGAAGTAATGAAAACCTAATATTTAGTAGGGGCCCCGTAATTATTGACGATGCAGTGCCCTCCCGTCCATCCCCTTCCCATTCGCTTGATGTCGTAAATTGATCTTGATATGTCAGTGAAGAACGAATGGACGCTTAGAGAGTAACGTCAGGGATCCACACAAAAGAAATCCACCGAGATGGAAAGCTTAGTATAACACATTTTAAGTATATTTTTATCTTATATTTTGTACGAAGGTTTTTTCGTAGTGGGTACCCAATCATAAGATGATTCCATAAGAGAATAGGCGTTACACTTATGACGAGTACTCTGTTCTTCCCCGCGCGGCAGATTCAAAACTGGCGACCGCGGGCGCTTGAATAGAGACTATTATGTTAATAGGCATGTCGTCAATGATTACGGGGCCCCTACTAAATATTAGGTTTTCATTACTTCCCTCTGGGAATCAAACCTAAAATATATATATACTGTATAATTTTATATACCTGTATAAGTGTATATATATATATAATCACATAATGGTAAAACGCTATATTGATTTACCCCATGTAATCTGTAAGAGTATAATTTACCAGAACATAATGCATATGACACAAGTTAAATTGAGAGATCGATAATCACAATGACTTTCTCCTTAATTTAAGATTCTGTGGTGGACGAATTGCACAGCCTGTTTACTTGTGGTTTGTTACAATGAAATTGATATGTATTACGAATATAGACGATTTACAATGTAATCACTTACGCTGTCAGTGGGAATGGGTTTTAAAAAGATGTCCTTTTTCGCCCAAAATTAATTGAATGTGAGATGTCCGGTTCTTCAGGCGCAAAGATGTAACCTTCAGATGGATATCGGGGCTGATACGGCTCTTGTGAGCATCGATATGAGCGTATTTGAAGGCTTAACACTATACAGTATAATATGACATTGAGTTTAATTATTATGGAGGGTTTTGTTTGTTTTGCAATTTTCAAACAATGAATTTTAGTTTGTCCCCTAACCAAACAAAAATGTCCCCTCAAACTTTCTTCAAACTAGCTATCGCCTACCCATACACCCTTCAAGCTAAATTTGAATTTGTTTCGATATAATCATTGTATAGGCTCGCTATCGCTCGCCCAGAGAGAAATTAACACTTGGATGGGGTGAAATGTCTTATTATAGTCAAACTAATGGGGCGAAACATCTTAAAATATTCAAACTAATGGAGCAAAACAGTAGAAGTCTAAACAAACCCACCTCAACTTAAATTTGGTTAAACTGGGAACTAAATGGCGTGTTTGAGATGACATATTTTTGTTAAAGTTTGTGTGTGTGTGTTTTGCATAACTGCAGAATAGTGATTAGACTGTTTGCGTTTATTAATCCTAATTCATGATGCTACCGGTGATGTATTACATTCTAATTGCTTCTCCTACATTATCCACCCATAAAATAATGAAGTAACTATTGCATACGTATTCACTCATTATAATGCAATGTATCATTAATTATATTTAAAGGAAAGAAAGTAAGGGATGGACTATGAAATCAGTGTACCCTTATGTGAAAGCTTCCTGAAGGGTAACAAAGTAATAGTTCAGTAAACAAGTTAGGTCATTCTGTATAGTTAGATGATACGCATGACATTTAACGCTTACGGTGTGGTGTCTTCTATAGGGAAAAATGCGCCCAGGAAGCAATTCTGCTTAACATATATCGTCATATGCCACATTCGTAGCCCTGATCGAATTGGAACGAGCTCCCAGGAAAAGATTGGGTTGAGTACTTCCATAACAATCCCCATACCCTTTCTACCTCCGCACACCACCTAGAAAAATCCTTCAATACTTTGCTTGTAACGTCGATCAAAGCTGACCCCCCATTTACAATCGCGTGCGTAAATATACATTTTTCCTTCACTTCCACTTGCGATAATTCAATATTTACTGATATATGATTATGTGTTGTGTTTACAAGACAGTATGAGTTGTTACAATTAAGATGAAATGAACCTCATATTTGTACCTCCTTTACAACTGTCACAATTACATAGAAAAGGTGATTTGTTAATTTTCAGCTTTTAAGATACCTCTATTGTACACACACCCTTCCTCAATCAATGCACTAAGTAGACTGATATAAGTATTGATGGCAAGCGTATAAGGTCTCCGAAGCGTCTGGCAACAAGCGGGGCGGGTTGGTGCAACTACCTCAGCTGGTACTACCAAAATATATATGTACATCACCTGTAGTATAGCCCTTTTTTACATTGGGTGTACATGTACGTCAGCCGCAGTGAGCTGGTTAAAATAATTAAAATTTGTTTGCATGTTTATTATTGATCTACAGTATGTGTGCTTTGAACAAATGATTGTGAATACAAATGAAAATATATAATATGTACAGATAGTCTCAATATGGTACTCGGGCTGCTTAACACTCAACGAGCGGCTAGGTCGGTAAATTCTACTACCTGCCAAGCGGGTGGTTTTACCCTAAACGAGCTTATTTCTGTGCTCTTTTTCATGCATAAACAAGAGCCAGAGCGTAATGCAATTATGTATCCCTGAAAGGGCGTTAATTGAGCTTTCCAATGACACCTGAACTATCCTTCTATGATCACGGGTTGTCTTGCAACGATCGTGCAACCGAAGGGCAAAATCACTAAAATACGGTAATTTCGTTACATAATTACGTGTGTAGCGAAGGAGGGAGGGTAGATGTGTGTGTAGTATATGTCAGTAGGCCCACGGCAACCGTGGCGAGCGGTCATGAGGCAACCTATGCTCCTCCCGTCGCTCGTCTCTCTCTCAGAGCCAATATTGCGCCAACATTGCACACAGACTTAAGTCGGGCCCTGCCACATAGTCCTTTCTTCTCCATACGGACTTAAGTCGGGCCCCGCTAAAGAAGGGTTAGCCTACAGAACCCCAGCGACGCAGGGTTTGCGTCCACAATGTATGTAACGCTAAACCCCAGCGACGCATGGTTTGCGTCCTGGCCGGTCCGGTCCTAATTACTCCGGTCCTATGGCACCCCGAGGGCTCAGATTTATATGGGAACTGTGTAAGTATCCCACACACCCATGCCGATGGTTGAAAACTCTCAAAATCCAACCGCGTGCGCGTGAGCGCGCAAAAACCTGTCTTTTGGGGGAAATTGCCTTCAATTTCTTACTCTTGTAAAATCCGTTTTCGGGGGCTCTGTAGGACCATTTTTTGCACTTTTTGACCAATTTTGTTTTTGTTTGTCCTTCATTCCTAACCCATTCGCTATTGTTTCTGGAATAAAAAAAAAATCAATATCAGCCGGTCCTGGGTGGTACATTTATTAATATTTAGCTGGTACTCAGTGGGTTAACAGTGTTTGTGATATCAATGGAATGCACCAATATCAGTTTTACAAATCGTTCTCTCTCTCTCCCTACATTTGATTGACTGGTTTATAGGGTATATTCCTCATTCTCTCTCTAACTCACTCACTCTCACCCTCTGCATTGTATTAACTGGTGTATAAAGAATTAAAGATATACTCCATACGATAATTAAGTATACTAAAGATCACCTAAAAATGCCTCAAGCATTTAGTATCAGCTCGCCTGTAGGTCCAATACGTTCAGTAGAAAGATGACACAGATGAACGTAGAAGAGATTCGGACTTTTGTATGGATATTATAAAGATCAACCAATGAAAAAACAAAAATCAAAATTTAAATGTATTTCTAGTATGAGTGCCATGATAAATAGTAAGTGACATCTAGAAAACATAAGCCTAGCTTTATTCGGGCGATCTTGGCCATTTATATTTTGATTTTGGATATTGAGGCACTTCGTATAATCATGCTGCCTTTTCTACTGGTTAGCAACATTTGAGGACTAATATATCCTTGTGTTGTGCTATTGACTTGGTAACCCTGCAGCCAAGTAATGTGGGCGAGTGATGAAATACACTATTGAAGGTTTATGGCTCAGTTTCCCTCATCCATCTCCAGCTAAATCCCTTCTGGTCTGTGGAATCTTGAGGGGGAATCGTTCACTTTTTGGGCGATTTTTGCATGTATTCATTATTTTTCTAGTTTCCTCCCTAGACCTCCATCAAATTAAAAAAAACATCCATTAGATCCCCCTTCTAGATTAATTTGTAAATTTTTTGGTAGAAAATTTTACAATTTGCAATTTACAAATTGGCAATTCATGGAGAGACAAGAGGTGTGGGGAACAAGATGAGTGTGGTAAAGTTTATTGGCCGGCACTAAGATGGTGAGAAGAAATCAGTTAAGAAGAAGACTGAAGATGCAACTAATTAATGTAAGGGACCATCTGGCCCCGCAAGGCTTTCCAAAAAGACTGAAATGTTGACTGATGGTGTTGTGAGAAATAAATACATGTTGCCTTCTTGGGCGAGAACAAAAGATTTAGACTATGACTACAAAATTGAAGAAATACACGTACCTGGCGTTGACTAATAACTGTATCTGGTTAGTAAAGTTAAAACTAATAGCTAAACATAGGTTTTGGATCTGAGAGAGATATCATAGTAAATAGAACGTGAACCCTCAGTTCTGCGTAGTTTCACCCTAATTTATGTAATGGAGGTGAAGGTTTATTCTATACCTACTTAAAA
The DNA here is from genome assembly GCA_032716605.1 of Paralithodes platypus. Classification (NCBI taxonomy): domain Eukaryota; kingdom Metazoa; phylum Arthropoda; class Malacostraca; order Decapoda; family Lithodidae; genus Paralithodes; species Paralithodes platypus. Next base: position 15,864,668 of record CM064565.1, on the reverse strand, counting down.
CTCTAGGTATATAACAAGGAGAAGGTAAAATGGCTCAACTTTAGGTCATTCTGTCTCCAAGGATAGGGATAGACTAATACTGTAATCTTGCACGTAAAGTATATATGAGTTTGCTGAGTAGCGTAGCTTGATTTTATGTCAGGATAAAGACAAAAATACCTGGTACAGTAGTAGGAACCATTTCCTGTAAATATGGAAACTGCATTTTCGAATGATATACTGTATATCCCTCGTCGAGAGCATACTAGTGAACACGTATATCTATCTATCTATCTCTATCTATCTATCTATCTATCTATATACAGTATATATATATATATATATATACAGGGTGATCCAGAAATATGTGCCGAAATTCATGGGATGTATTCCTGACACATAATTGAATGTAAATTACGAAATGACCATATTGGCAATTCTCAATAGTTTTCGAATTACAGCACCTCCAAGGTCTGCCAGGAATGTGTTTAAATCCAGGGATTGTACAAAATGTCTGAGACAGATGCGAAATTACTTAACGACCGTAAAGTAATACAGCACAGTAAATGTTAGTGTCATACTGGAAATACTGTATTGTCATACTGGAAATACTGTTTTATTTTGTTAATACATCACGTTGTCCTTGGTAAATGTTTCATTTACAAGCAATTCCCGGAGTTAAACACATTCAAGCAGACCTGTTAGGTGCTGTAACTCGAAAACTATTGAGAATTGCCAATATGGTCATTTCGTAATTTACATTCAATTATGTGTCAGGAATACATCCCCTGATTTTCGGCACATATTTCTGGATCACCCTGTATATATATATATATATAATTATATATACAGTATACATACAGTATATACTGTATATAGTATATATATATATATATATATATATATATATATATATATATATATATATATATATATATATATATATATATATATATATATATATATATATATATATATAATTTTTTATTTTATTTTTTTATGTTAGTAAAGCCAGGTAATACATTTTCTTTGATCCATACGAGGTTAAATGAAACAGCAGTTTCAGCATTAGAGATTTTATTGTTCAGGGTTTCTAGGGCTCTGACAATTTTGCGTTGATGGTCAGTAAGGAGGTATAGTAGATTGGCAAAGTTCATGATGAAATGGATACAGGATACAGGTACATGGTGAACAGTGGATACGACGTTTCGCTAAACAATTAGCATTTTCAAGTAATGAATGGTATAGCATGAAGCATGAATGAATATAGAAAAGGTGGGTGAAAGTGAAAGAAGGGAAGTTTTTATTGGTGTAGTAGTAGAGAAAGTGTTAAAGTAGGACGATAAAGATTGTCGGGGCTTGACCCAACGTGCGTAAGTTTTTCAATTTGGGTTGGTGGAGGGTTGTGACATTATTGTTGATATTATTGAGAATACATTTTTGGAAAGCTTCAGGATGGCACGCATGGAAGGAGGGGAGACTAAATTTTGCGTGGTAAAGGCAAAAGGAGTATTAATTTAGGGTGGTAAAAGTTTGCAAAAAAAGTGGCAATTTTGGATGGAAAATCTGAAAGGTGACCTGGCAATTTTGGATGGTAAGGGTCTAAAGGGGGGCAGCAAGGCATAGCTGTCAACTGCCGAATTGAAGTTGGTTGCACTGTTTTGTGAAGAGCTTACTTTACATTGTGTACTATGTTATTTTTGAGAAATTTTGGCTTGTGAGTGAGTAAATAATGGTGAACAATTTAGTGTGAGAGTGTGGTGTGTCAAAGATAATTAAGTGAATAGGGGATTGGGGGCCTCTCTGTTAATTGGGTGTAAAAGGTTTGACCAGGGACGGATGGGTTGAGTAATATTATTACAAATTTGGACAAAATTATTAAAGGTCTCAAGTTTTTCAAGTTTGTTAGCCAGAAAGTTATTATAAATATTAAGTGGGGGGATGCAAGAGAGTTCATGTAAGTGTTCCGATGTTTGGAACTCATACCACTGAGTTCCATGGATCCACCTCAGTGCTTTATTTTGTATTCTTTGGAGTTTAATTTTGTGGGAGTTTGCCAAAAGAGTGCTAGTCAGTGGGGCATAGCAGAGTAGTGGTTGTATTAGGGCTTTATACAAATGAGTTTTTGTTTTGATGGATGCATTACGAAAGCGGACAATTGATTGGAGGGATTTTGCAGGAATGGGGATGATTTGACTTGCATGACAGTGGAATTGAAGTTTTCTGTCAAAGGTTAGACCGAGTACTTTGTTAGTGGGCGAAACAGCAATTAACAATTAAGGGGGGGGATAGAATAGGGGGATGAAAATAGAGTTTATCAGTGGATAAAGAAGAAAATGATTAGAAATATGAAGTAAAGTTGGAGATTAAAAGATAGTGGGCCGACCTTTTTGCTATTCTTGGTTAAGACTTAATTAATATGTTATATGTGTTCCGTGAGCAGAACATACCACCTGCTTCTTGTTTATTTGTCCTTGTTTCATTTTCCTGCCTCCCTGTTTGCACTTTGTTTTTATTTTTGCATTTGTTTGTTTCCATATGCATTGTAGCATCGTTCCTGTTATAATTATTAATTTTTTGTTGTAATTACTCTTTGGTGTTTTGATAATAAGTAGTGTTAAAAAAATAAAAAATAAAATTCTTACTATTTATTTGATTTTATTGATTTACTATTTATATTTCGTTGTTCATTTCTTTATTAATTTTGTTTATTTATTTATTTATTATTATTATTTTTATTTATTTTATTATTTTTGTTTAATCAATTGTAATTGGCATAATTTATCACAGAGGGTGAGAGAGAGAGAGAGAGAGAGAGAGAGAGAGAGAGAGAGAGAGAGAGAGAGAGAGAGAGAGAGACAGAGAGAGAGAGACCCACGGAACTTGTCCCGCGAGGCTCTCTCTCTCTCCATCTCACCGACCAATGACGGGCGAGTATTCATGGGTCAGTCATTTTTCGACCCTGGCTCTGATTGGAGAATTCTCGACAAGTGGGTGTTTTTAGCTTGGCTAACTCTCAATATGTTCTCATGTCTTACATATTATTGCTTCCATTCATTCTAATTTATCCATTTATTCTAATCATTCATTCATCTTAGATTATAACATATTATTTGTGTTAGAGACGGTACAGAACTTTAATATATACAGTGTACAAGGGACATTTTGTTAGAGACGGTACAGAACTTTAATATATACAGTGTACAAGGGACATTTGTTAGAGACGGTACAGACCTTTAATATATACAGTGTACAAGGGACATTTGTCAGAGACGGTACAGAACTTTAATATATACAGTGTACAAGGGACATTTGTCAGAGACGGTACAGAACTTTAATATATACAGTGTACAAGGGACATTGTTAGAGACGGTACAGAACTTTAATATATACAGTGTACAAGGGACATTGTTAGAGACGGTACAGAACTTTAATATATACAGTGTACAAGGGACATTGTTAGAGACGGTACAGAACTTTAATATATATAGTGTACAAGGGACATTTTATTGTTTAATGGATTTTTGTTTATGAATATTTTGTGTTTGTTAATTATTACATATTTAATCATTCACTCATTCATTCATTCCACTTTCCCATTAATTCATTGTGGCTTAATTCATGCTATCACTCATTATTACTTTAGAGTATGATATTTTTGTTGGAGACAGTACATATTTAACAGAGGTCATGATAGTATATACAGGGACACGACAATGTTCATACACATGGACATATTACAAGGGACAATTTTATAAGTATTTTTGTATTTTTTATTTGTTTTTCAATTATAGTTATTCTTAGTTTATTCATTAATACTTTCATTCGTTCATTCTATCATTCATTAGTACTTAGAGTATAATATTTGTGTTGGAGACAGTACATGTTCAACAAGTTCATGATCATATTTACAAAGACACCTAATAATGTTCATATACAAGAGACAATTTTGTAAGTGTTTATGATTTTTTTTTGTTGTTGTCACATTCATTCCATCATTCGTTTTGCATACTTAAGCATTCAACTTTACTGAATTGTACTTATTTTGCTAGTTTGTTGCGACTTTCAGTGTTCATACATATATTGGGTTTGGTTCTTGATTTAAGTTGGTTATTATTGAAGGGGGAAACCATGAGTGTTTCCTAATTGGTCTGTTCTCTACTATGGTTGCATAATTTGGGTCATTTAATCTTTCTAATGTAGACCATATATTTTTTGTTCTTCTAAATAGTTTGACATTCATAGTCTCTGTCTTAGCTATTTCGTGCAACTGTCTGGTGTTTCTGTTGTATGGATATCTTTCATTAAGTGCATATCTGAGTGTTTTATATTGTATCCGTTGCAGCCTCAGTGTTTGTGTTTTGCTTAGGGTGGATAATGGTGCAGCTGGATATTCCAAGACAGGAAGTACTAGAGCTTTTACTAGGTGAGTTTTTATTTTTTTCTGAGAGGTCACTGAATCTGTAAAGTTTTCCTAGGGATGACTTTCCTTTGTTAATTAAACTTGTCACATGTTTTAGTATGCCTCCCCTAGTCAATTTTAGTCCCAGTGTTTTCCCTTCCTGGTGTGTATCTAATAAATCTCCTTCTACAATTATGTCATCTTCCTTTGAGGTAGCAATTGGAAGTATGGTCAATTTCGTCATATTGCTTTTTATTTTCCATCTCTTTTCATTCGTTAATTTTATTGATTTCTAAACCTACCTTTTCAGCCATAAGTCTTCGTGATTTGCCTGGGTATGTAATTATCTGGGTGATGTCGTCTGCATATTGAATTGTAGTGCAATCGATAGCAGGTAGTGGGAGGTCCATGGTATATATTGTGTATAATATTTGGGATAAAATGCTGCCTTGTGGGACACCACTGAGTAGTTGTATTGGTGGGCCTAAGTTTTTTTAATGCGGATGTGTGCCTTTCTATCTTCTAGGAAATCACATAGTATTGATGCAATATGGCTTGGCAGATTAAGTTGGAGTATTTTATATTTCAGGCCCATATGCCACTATTACGTCCTGGGATATATAAACACTGGACTCTTTCTATTGGACTAGGTATGCGGCAACAAGCAACAACGGAAAACGCTAGATCCAACCCTTATCTATAAACCCAGGCAACAAACCACCCTAACCGTCAAGAGTCCTGCCTGGACAACAAGGTATCCTATGACTCGGTTACAGGGTGCACGCACTATAGACTGCTGATAGTCAAGCAGGCTATATAAAAGATCACACAATTAAGTTGACTTAAAGCTTCAAGGAAAAGATAGGTAACGGAATTAAATTGCAGAAACAATTTAATAACAAACTAGAAGAAAGTACATTTAACGTTACGTTAATTAATACAACTAATCACCCCTGCGTGAAAGAAGGTGAACGCAAACAGTCCTCAAAACATCATACAGGTAGACAAGAGGCGGGTTTCTAAACTGCATGCGGCTATTGTAGGATCTGATGCTTAGCAGAGAAAATACGTTACGGATTTAGAAAACTCCTAACTCATAAGCAGGAATAAATACTAGTGATAGGCCATACAGTGTATAATGGCATAGGTATAATTAAATAAAGGCAGCAACTCGCAACATAACCACATACAGGTGTGCTTCTCACTCTTAGTCAGGCAAGCCTGCTCGGACAGAGTCTCTAAGCCACACCCTGACTCACAATGCTCACAAAAACGGTAAACTGTGGCACAATAACAAGCATACAGAAATAATAAGCCCCTAGCTGTTAATCTGTCAGGTGGCAGAGGTCTAGCCGGAAGGATATAGGCTTCGGATACCCGGGCTGAGCCACCTGCTCTAGCCTAGAGACGTTCCCAAGTCTGTGCGCCAAAATTACTCTAATTGAAAGGGTGGTCTCTTGAGAGACTCAGATCGCAAGTATCTGACTCTCTCCTGGCGACACTAAAACAAAAGCAAGACGTGCTAGCGCAGTGCTGAGTGGACTAGGCAAGGGCCCTCACACAACACAACACTAGACACACAGGGACACAGACAAGAAAATGCCCCCAGACTCCCACGGGTATCCTAGTAAAGTCGTGCGGGTCCACAGGACTCGCACCAGCAGACTTTACTTAAAGGATCGCAAAAAGCCTCCCCTCCGGTCTAGCCCCTGCTAACCTGACACAAGAACACACTAGCAAGCATGAAACCACCAAATATGAGACAACAAAAAAGCTTCCTAGGTCTCATTAACAATTACGTCTCTGCATAAGGCCCAAAATCATATCTGAATCCGCCATTTTTGCTCCCATTGTGCTACTTTGTCAAGTTCTCTTTGAGCTCTGTTTGTCAATGCGTCTAGTGTGTCTGCTCTTATTATTTGCGTCACGTCGTCTGCGTACATTACTGTGAGAGAGTCATTGTGAGTGGGGTTGGGAAAGCATTATGTGTGAATAATATGAGCTTATATAGGGCTGAGGTGGCGAAGTAAAAGCAGGCTAACGACTGTCATTGGTGGAAGTTATTTTTGCTATGCGGGCACTTCTCCTGGTCTGTGATTGGCCAGTAGGTGATGACGTCAGGAGTTGCGCGCTGGAGTCAATTGTGGCTGGGGGTGTAGAGATGACTTCGGCCCCCCCTTCTCTCCACCCCGCTACACCCCCAGCCACAATTGACTCCAGCGCGCAACTCCTGACGTCATCACCTACTGGCCAATCACAGACCAGGAGAAGTGCCCGCATAGCAAAAATAACTTCCACCAATGACAGTCGTTAGCCTTTTTTTTTTGTTTTTTTTTTCTTTTTTAACCCGGGAACTGCGGGAAGACTCTTAACACCTTACGAGCGGCCTATGCGGTTTATTTATATGTACCGCCCAGCGGGGTGTTTTTAGCCAAAATAGGCCTGTTTACGTGATCATTTTCATGCCTAAATAAGACCCAGAACGTAAAACAAGTACCTATCCCTGAAAGGGCATAAACAGAGCTTTCGAATGACACCATAACGATCCTTTTATGATGGCTAGTTTTCTTGCAATAACCGTGCAACGCGAGTGCAAAAAGCATGTAATTCGGTACTTTCCCCATATAATTCAGTATGTAGCGAGTGAGAGAGGGAGGAGGGAGCTGAGATTCGTGTCAGTAGGTTCGCCGCGGTGGTCTGGAGCAGTCATACGCTCGCTAGTCTCCTGCCACCACTTGTCTCTCTCTCTCAGCAACATTACGTGCTGAAATTGCCACTCGACCTATGTCGAGCGCCGCCACATAGTCCAGCTTTATTTAACTCGACTTATGTGGTGAGCCGCTAATTAAGGGTTAAGAGTTCCCCCGGCGGACTGCGGGAAGACTCTTAGGAGTAAGGCTTTTGAACACGTACCAAAACCGCGGGTTTATAGGCAGGCGGCTACAAATTGGTGAGGGTGTAGTACTACATGGCAACTCTCGATACCACCCCGCCACACGCTCGCCCCGCACTCGTGCAAGCACCACCGCGCCAGAACCCACGCACTAGTCATGGAGCCCACACGTCCCTCACGCTCGCGCCCTGATGGCACAACCAGCCCTCCTTCTGGTGGTGTCAGCCACCCTGGAAGGCAGAGGGTGGCTACCAGAAACCCTAGCTACCAGTACGACACGCCCTACAGCTCGGAGGACGAAGCACCCGCACCAAAAGCACGTAGAACACGTGCAAGCAGGGCAATGGCACAGAGGTCATTGGACTTTGGGGACACTGCCACGACGATCCAGGCCACTGCAACAACCACTACCACCACTGCAACCCAGGCACACCCCTGCCACCAGTACCAGCGATGCAGGACGCCGCCCTAGGGCTGCAGAACCTGCGGGGGCAGGCAAAATCAAAGGCACGGGCGTAGGGAAGAAAACCTGTATGCCTGCCACAGTGACCCTGCCACCACCACCACCACCAGCCGCCCCTGGCCCGGCTGCCCCTGCTGCCCCTGCTGCCCCTGCCGCCCCTGCTGCCCCTGCCCAAGGAAAAGGGAAGGGGAAGGGGATGGGGAAAGGGAGAGGGAAAGCGACTGCTGGCCCTGCCGGCCCTGCTGTCCCTGCTGGCCCTGCTGCCCTTGCTGCCCTTGCTGCCCCTGCTGCCCCTGCCTCCCCTGCCACCCCTGCCCAAGGAAGAGGGAAAGGGAAAGGGAAAGGGGCAACAGGCACCACTATCATCTTGCCTGCCTCCAGGCCCACTGCACCATGCACCACTGCCGCCCCTGCCGACGGCCCTGCCGGCTCTTCTGCCCCTGCCCCTGCCCATAAGATGCCCCTACGTGCTAGAGTGAGCTGAAAAAATCTGACACCATCCAAGTACGCCGCCCTGCTGTTTGGTGGTGATTCGCAGGGCATTGGCAGCCCTGCGGGTTTCGACGACGACGCCCTAGCACGGGACCAAGGGTGGGGGGATTTGGGAGTGGACAGTGGAAGGGAGTCAGACGTCGGTGATGAAAATGAAGAAGGGCGTCTGTCTAGTGAAGAGGAGGGTGATGATGATGCTGTGTTGTATCGCGAACATGACAGTGATATATCAGACGTAGAAGCAGACGGAGACGGCATTCCGATCCCTTGCATGCCTTCGTTTGAGTGGTCTGACGGGGTAAATTTTGTGCCTGACGTGCCCCAGATCAATCCTGGTACGAGGTACAACTGATGACTGGCCCTGTGACGAAAACGCAAACGAAAGCGAGTTCTTCCTCGCTTTTTTCGATTTGGAGGTAATGACTTACATCGTTGCCCAAACAAACGCCTACTACAGGTGGGTGTTTGGCAAATTGGACGTCCTTTCTCCAAAAGCGAGAATAGGAGGCTGGGTGGATACAACTGTTGAAGAATTCATGACGTTTTTTGCCTTGTTGTTCCTCATGCCTCTTTGCAAGAAGCATGTGTTGCAACACTACTGGAAGCACGACCCTCTCATCGCCACCCCTACTTTCAATAAGTTCATGACTCGTGACAGATTTTTGTTGCTGCTAAGATTTATGCACTTTGCAGACAACGAAAATCCTAACAGGATTAACAGGATATGGAAAGTTCGGGATGTGTTCACCATGCTGTTGGAGAGGTATAAGAAATACTTTTACCCCTTCCTCAATTTGGTGATTGATGAGTCGCTCGTGCTCTTCAAAGGACGTCTTGTTTTCAAGCAGTATATCCCCTTGAAAAGGCATAGGTTCGGAATCAAGCTCTTCGTGTTGTGCGACTGTGAAACTGGAATAGTGCTTGACAAGATCGTGTATACAGGAACTGACATTGACGTACCGAAAGCCGCTCCCGGTGACCCCATGGGCATGTCAGGTGCCATCGTCAGGAAAATGTTGGCACCTTACCTGGGCAAAGGCCACATCATCTACACTGACAACTGGTATACTTCTCCTGCTCTCTGCCAGTTTCTTTATGACAACCAAACGGGGTCATGTGGGACTGTCAGAAAGACAAATAAGTATATGCCCAAGTTCACAGGTGATGTCATTCCTCTGTCAGATGCCTCCTCCAGTGACACACCTTCTGAAGACGAACTGGCCCAGGAACACCGCGAGAGGCATGTCCGAAGAAGGCGACGAAAGGGGCAGAAGTACAAGCAACTTGAAAAGTCCGGGAAAGTGGTAGCCCTGAAGTGGAAGGACAAAAGAGACGTTCACCTGCTTTCCACAGTCCACACAGGTGCCCAGATGGACTCTGGTAAAATCCACTACCGAACCAGGAAGACCATCTATAAGCCCGACATGGTAGTGGACTACACAAAGAACATGCGCCTGGTGGACAAGTCTGACTGTCAACTGTCAGGCATTGAGTGTCTGAGGAAGACTGTGAAGTGGTATCACAAGCTCTTCCTCCACCTAGTTGACATCACGATGCTCAACGCCTACAACTTGTGGTTGGTGAAGAGAGATGGCCCCAAACCAGAAGCTAAAATTCCGGGAGTTTGTGTACAACGTTGCATATCAACTCCTGGAGAAGTATGGCACCACCACTCACAGACGTACGGCATGGCGTGGGGATCACGTCCCTGACCGCATCCAGCTGGGTGTGGAAAGACACTACCTAACCAACACCGAGCTGGTTGGCACTCGTCACAGGCAGGTGCAGTGCCACGTCTGCAGCACCAGTGTCAGGAAACCCCACGTAACCAAAAGAGTCACCTCAATGTGCGCCGAGTGCAAAGTTGCACTCTGCTTGGGTGACTGCTTCAGGGACTACCACATGTATAAAAACTACTGAGTGCCGCCCCCTGCCCTGCCCTGCCCTGGACTCGCCCCCTGCCCTGCCCTGGACTCGCGCCCTACCTTACCTGACCTGACCAAATTGATCACGCTACCTCATAATGTTACATATATTATATAATGTATAAGTTCCAAAGATGTCCCTGTGATATAGCTTTTACATTATATAATTGTATCTTTCATTATTTAGTTTATAAGTTTCAAAGATTTCCATGTAATATGCCTTCTTTTTTAGTATATCAATATATATGTTTGTTATAGCCAAAGTGATGTGTATATATTTTCTTACCTCAAATGAATTGTACCAAAATAAATATGTTTCAATAAATCCTGTCAAACCTACTAAGATAAAAAAAACAAAAACAAAACAAGGTCATGTCATTGTATTCTTACAATATGATATATTCTATGAATATTTCATATTGTTTGAATACAATGGCATGATCTTGTATAAACAAAATCTTATCAAAATTTATCTAAACAGTATAAAACCTTCCCCATAACCCCCTCTTGGATTCGATCCCACTACCCTACCACACTTTGAGTTTTCCAGTCCGCGACCTTACCAACCATGCCAGAGGAGCTCCTACCAAATATCACTCAAAACTTCGTGTCTACAGTCGAAATGACAATATACAAAAAAAAATGAATTATCCCACCAATTTACGTTTGTAAATTGATGGGATTATCAATTATATCATGCAACGGTTTATAAAAGTTTGTCTCTGTCAAGAATTAGTAATTATATAACATTATTCTGTCAAACATTGCCCAAACACTCAGCAAAATTGCCCCTCTCAGTGTGACTCCAGTCATTATCACACGGTCAGTTGGTCAGTGGGTGACCCTTCCCTCCCTCCATCCACAACACCTCTCTCTGTCTGAGTTTGGCTACCAACTAAATTCGTATAAATACAGCATGCATAAAATACTCTTCACAAATATATTTGTATTGTATAATATTGTAAATAATAATGAATAATAACTGTATGGGTGTCGAAAATTGCTCAACCATCTTTCTTATATCTCGCCTACGCCCTTACGCGCGTATATTGGATTATACATAGTCATGACTGTCATACAAATACTTGCAGTAGGCCTCGAATATACATTTAGATTGCATATTACTGGGAAATAAATAAATATAAATTTTTCTGGTGGCAATCTACCCTTTCGCAAGTGTCAGGCGACACCAGTCTATATTTAGCTCTCTATCAAAAAAGATTAACTGCCGATGTTTACTGACCACCCTCGTTCCTGGTCTATAATATAGTACTTTATTTACAGTCAATGGCCTACATATTTCTGTGGTACTTCACATGTGTCTAAAATGCAATGTCTGCTTGCATAAAAATGCAATTCTGAAAGCCATTTATACGTACGACATACGCATGTCTCACTTTCTCTCTCTCTCCATTCCTGACTCATGTTATTGTAGGCCTCTGGGTGGCAACGAACCCCAGACACCTGCTAGACATAAGGTTCAAAATCCCAAGACATCCATACGCCTCGGGCGCCTCCACAATTATCACACAGCTGCGTATGTTTCTTGATAGATCTCCCTGCCTTCACTCTCTCCACGACTCACTCCTTGCCTCCCTCCCACCTACCCCCCCATCCACCCCCACCCACCCTTTTAGGCTTCCATCTGCTAGAAACTCATTGATAATGTGCATAAATATCGCATGAATTGGTCTATATGCGGTATATATTGTTATATGGGACGTCTACATACGTACAAGTGTGTATTATAGCATGACAGTGCTCTAAGTACGAGATATATGTGATATTTATGGCGCAACACACCCTCTCCCCCTTCCATTCCCAGCACAACTCAATCACACCTTGGTTCACGCATAGAAACTCAGTGATAATGTGCGTAAATAATCGCATGAATTGGTCTATATGCGGTATATATACTGTTATATGGGACGTCTACATATGTACAAGTCTGTATTATAGCATGACAGTGCTCTAAGTACGAGATATACGTGATATTATAGCGCAAACCACACTCTCATCTCATAAATTGCCGCCAAACCTCCAACCCGTCTTCATTCCCGACTAAAAATTCATTGATAATTCCCTTATATATTGCAATTTTTGGTCACTATGAAGCATATTCATTGTTATATGGGTGGCCTACACACGTACTGTATACGTACTCTACATAGCCTAAAAGGGATAAAAAAAAGGAGATATACGTGATATTACGCGGTAACCCACCCCCTCCTCCCTCAGGTTCTATCCCCTGGGCGCGTGAAAATTCGGCCGGGAAATCTCGCCGCTCGATGACAATCTAGCCACGCAGTGCCATTCGCTCCACATTTTTCAACTACGGACCGTTCCCCCACCCCCCCCAGACATTTTTTGGGGGGTCAAATATATATGGGCCGATGCACGCAAGCATTCCCTACACGCTGATGTACTTTTTATCGAAATTGGCAATGGGTCCCAAAATCATCATACATGCGCACAGTATGTAGCTGTAAAAAAAAAACCTGTGCGCCGCGGAGAGGTTAAGAGACAATGAACGGAGGAAAGAAAAACACAGATAAAACAAAAAGGTCCATGTGCCTAAAGGCATCCTCCATTCATAAAATGTTTGTAACAACTAGATTTAAACTGTTGTAGATTGTAAGTTTGTGGAAAGCAACTCGAGGGAAGTGAATTCCAAAGAGTAGTAGTTCTGGGGATAAATTAATTTTGATAAGCAGAAGTTCTGCATTGTGGAGGAGAAAGTTTAAATTCATGGGCGCTCTCAGCTGCCCTAGTTCTACGGGGAAAGATGTGGAGAGGCGGCACAATTGAAGCAAGTTCTTCGGAACAATTGCTGTAAAACTATCTGTAGAATAATGCAAGGGATGCAACGTTCCTTCGTATGGATAATGTTGGAAGGTCCTGTGTGACTGCAGGGTTATTGATTAATCTAATAGCTTTATTTTGAATTTTGTCCAACTTCCTCAATGCAACCACTCCACAGAGGTGAACAGTAATCCATCTGAGAACGCACATGACTTTTACTTCGCCACCTCAGCCCTATATAAGCTCATAATTATTATTCACACAGAGTTCGAGGTGGTACTTGGTACAGCTAAGGTCTCTCCCAACAGGCCTCTAGCACCCCCCAGCTCTTCAAGACCTTCAAGCAGGGTGAACCAGCTCTACCTTCAAGCAGCAAGAAGAAAGAAGACAGAAGACAGAAGATGGACGTTTGGAGGACCGGCCATTCCCTGCCCTTCTAGCCGACCAATTAGCTCTCTGATCACGCCCTTCTCCACCAATCAGCTTCTTCGATCCAGCCTTCACATCTCATCCTTCATTCCATCTCTATCCATACCATCACTTTTCTATATTCTTGTCTTTCCTCAATAAAACTCCATTCCTTACCTCTTTTATATTAAATGTGTGTACCCGTTCCCGCCCAGTAGAAGCCCACTTGTAGTACGACGCGGAACCCTGAAGGCATTGCCATGAAGGAGGGGGGGGGGGGGTTAACCCCTTGTTATAGGAGGCAAGTGGGTAGGGTTTTAAGCTCCAAGTAGGTTTAGGGCCCTGTGACAGACTTAGTCCAAGGGCATAGGTAGGAATTAGTTTTTTTTTCCTGGGGTCACTCCATAGGGGTGCTCCCTGGGTACAGATTTGCTTTTAAATTTAAATTATGTCCCTCCCACATCTCCCTATTTTGAAATTTCCTCTTATAAAATTAGTTCAGTAATGCTTCAGTATGGCACTGTACATACAATTTAAATGTAACTCTCCTCCCCCTGATGATCCCGGCTCACACATATTCAGTATAACCCAGACCCAAATTGTTAAAGTTTTCCAAAACCCCAACAGTACCCTAAAAATTCGCCTTGCCTCTCAAAAAGACCTGGATGCTTACCTATCCCCTGATAATGTAACCAAACTTAAAAATGCAGGGTATGAATTAGTAGTCTCTCCCGAGTTAAAAGCTGCTTGCACTGTCAACATCACTCACCCTGATAAAAGTATCTTCAACAGGGATGAGGAAGAAATTGCCACCGAAATATAACAAAAGAACAAAATCAAAGTTTGTGAGGTCACAAAACACCCAAAAAAGCCCTCAAAATTCGCTGTGCCTCCCCTCAGGAAGCCAGCAGACTCCTCAAGTCAGGTCTCAAAGCCTTTCATGTGATCATGCCATCTGAGTTCCTCTCTCCTGAGTCATGGGCAAATCTACAACAATGTTTTAAGTGCTACCAGTATGGGCACATTACATCTTCCTGCAAAAATGAGCAAGTATGCTCATGCTGTGGTGACACTGACCACTCCTTCACAACTTGCTCCTCAAGCTCCCTCAAGTGTAACAACTGTAGCGGCCCCCATATTGCCATAAGTTCAGAATGCCCCTTCCGCCTCAACGTTCTCAAACAGACTCGTAAAAACTCCAAGACCTCTCCAACATCCTCCAATAACCCTCGCCCTCTCTTCTCATCCCATCCAGTCACCATCAGATCATATGCCTCAGCTGCTACCCCATCACTAGCTCATCAATCCCCACCCATGCCTTCCTCCTCCTCCACCAGCTCCAACCCCCTGTCATCCTCCTCCTCCACCAGCTCTAAACCCTCAAGCCCTTTCTTCAATCCTGAAATATTTGCCCAAACATCAGTGCTGGTAAATGTAGCTCTCCACTTAACAGACCATCAAGTTAACCCAGCATTTAATAAACTTCTTAATGACGGCCTCACTGCTCACAATCTCCCTGCCATCTCTACTCCTGAATCCTGGTACCAATTCAGCAAAGCAAAATCCTCCAAAACTCCCACCCCTACACCCATCTCCTCCCCCAATACCTCCTCATCCTCTACCTCCCCCACCTTAATCACCCCCTCTACCGGCACCTCCACATCCACCCGAACTCCAAGACTCCTACTCCTCTTAACACACAAGAAACCACAACCCAAGAGACTCCTGCCCAGAACCCCTCCCTCCCCAATGACGACATGCCCATCCACAATCCTGACCCCTCCCCTATCCCACCACCATCCATGCCTCCCCCAAATATCCCCTCTACCTCTACCCCTATCCCCAAAGATCTTCCTGACCTCAATACCCCAACATCTTTCATGGCTCCCCCACCCCCTCCTACACCAAAAACACCCACCATTCCTCATCAATCTCCCAATCCCATTCCTCCAGAATCTCCTCTAAAAAGAAAACCGAGCAGCCCAGCTGAATTACCTACCCCTGACTCAGACCGTTTTCGACCCAAATGCCGTAAAACACTAAATCCAATGAAGAATGCTAACTCTACCTCCAAATCCCTAGCATTTGGAGGTGGACGCTCCTTTTCATCCTCTCCCGCTCACCCACGATCAAATTACGCGTGCAGCAGATTACTCCCTCCCCCACCATAAACATGTTCATAATTTTTTACTCACCCAGCCAAATTTTCTTAAAGAATTAAAAAACTACTCAATGTATTAAGCCATTCATAACAGTGCAACCACCTCCAAACTCGGCAGTTGACAGCATTGCCTTTGCTGCCCACCTTTAGACCCTTACCATCCAAAATTATCAGACTACTTTTTTTAGACCATTTCAATCCCTTGCTGCCCCACTTTAGACCCTTACCATCCAAAATTGCCAGACCATCCTTAAAACCTTCTCCATTACCACATTTTGTGATGCTAAAAAATGTATATTCAAGAATTGAAAACAACATTTTATATTCAAATTCACCCAGACTCATCTGATTCGTCCAGACTGGTAAAGGCGGTGGGGCATGCCGGCTCGTCCACTGTCCATCCTCTATACCACTCTTGACCGATCAGAGCCTCTGAATCTCACTTCACCACAAATTTCCTTTACCACCCAAAATTAATTCTCTTTTGCATTTACCACCCAACATTTTATCTCCATCCCTTCTTGGCATGCCATACTGAAGCTCTCAAAAATATGTCTCAATAATACCAACAGTCACAGCCCTCCTCTAAACCCCCAAACTAAAATCAAAACAACTCACGCACGTTGGGTCAAGCCCCGACACTCTTTATCCTCCTACTTTGACACTTTCTCTCTTACTACACTAACAAAAACTTCCCTTCTTTCACCCTCACCTACCTTTGCTATATTCTTATTCATTCATTCATTCTATACCATTAATTACTTGAAAATGCTAATTGTTTAGCGAAACGTCGTATCCACTGTTCACCATGTATCTGTATCCTGTATCCATATATATATATATATATATATATATATATATATATATATATATATATATATATATATATATATATATCAATTATATGACGAGTAATAAGATTAAATTACTTCATACAAACATTTTCCTTTGAGTTAATTGTTAGTGCAACTTGAAACCGGAGTCGAATTAGGTCAATCTTTGAATAACGAGTGCAGAGATAAATTGTAATGGGAACTAATAATTCTAAAGGACAAGTTTATGCAATTCAGTTGTAGATTATTCACCCTCTTCGAGCTTGAACTTATCTCAACCCTGACCGAGAAACGCAAATTATATGGAATGTTGCCAGCCTTTTTGAGGCTTATTAACTATAGTATAGCTCCTGATTAACTGTCTGATTATTCTTACCCTATTAGTATAAGTCTATTTATCTGAGTGTAAAATGGAGGGAGAGTAAGAAACTGTTCTGGAAAGAAGTCAAGAAAGTTAGGGAAGGTAGCAAGGGAAACAGTAAGGGTGTGAAAGATAAGAATGGGAGAATGCTAGCCGAGAAGCAAGAGAGAGTCGAAAGATGGAGGGAGTACTTCAGTGAGTTGCTAAATGTAAGGAATGAAGAGCCAGCAAACATAGCTGGATATGGTATGGGAGGGAGAAGAAGAAAAGTAGTGGAGAAAGAGGTGGGGATCAGGAGGTCAGAAGTGTGGGAAGCCATGAAAAGAGTGAAGTTGGGAAAGCACCAGGAACAGATGGAGTGTGAATGTTGAGGTATGGTGGTGAGATAGTGATCGAATGGGTATGGAAAATGTGCAAACTAGCATGGGAGAAGGGGAGTGCACCCGATGACTGGAGGACTGGCATAATAGTCCCCCTATATAAGGGCAAAGGGGAAGGAGGAGTGTGTGGTAACCACCGAGGAATATGTCTTCTAAGCGTAGTAGGGAAGGTATTCAGTAGGGTAGTGATTGAGAGAGTGAGAGTGAGAACGGAGACATGGATAGGCGACGAGCAGGGAGGTTTTAGGAAGGGAAGAGGATGTGTAGATCAGATTTTTACCCTGAATTGTGTTGTGGAGAAGTATCTGGAGAAGAAACAAAAGGTGTATGTTGCCTTTATGGACTTGGAGAAGGCCTATGACAGAGTGGATAGAGAAGGTTTGTGGAAAGTACTTAGAATATACGGAGTAGAGGGCAAGTTGCTGAAAGGAGTGAAGAGCATGTATGAGGGTGCAAAGGCGGCAGTACGTGTGGTGAGTGAGCAGAGCGAGTTCTTTGACCTGAATGTTGGTTTGAAGCAGGGGTGTGTGATGTCCCCGTGGTTGTTTACTGTATATATGGATGGAGTCATGAAAGAAATACTATCAAGAGCAGTGGATGTTGGTGTATCGCTGAAAAGGGAGGGAATTGAGTGGAAGCTACCTATACTGCTGTTTGCGGATGATACAGTTCTGATGAGTGATAATGATTGGGAGTTGCAGGGTCTGGTAAATGAGTTTGGAACAGTGTGCGAAAAACGGAATTTGAAGATAAATGCGGGGAAGAGCAAGGTTATGCTCTTCGAAAGGGGTGAAGTCACAGAGTGTGAGGTGAACCTGAACGGTCAGGCTATGGAGATCGTCAACTCTTTTAAGTATCTGGGCAGTGCGTTGAGTAAAGATGGGACTATGGATGAAGAAGTACGGGAGAGGGTACAACAGGGGAAGAGGGTTGTAGGAACGCTAAAAGCAGTAACAAGAAATAGGGTGGTCAGTATGGAAGTGAAGAAGTCCTTGCATGACAGTGTGGTAATTCCGACACTGACTTACGGAAGCGAAGCATGGACGTTGGTTGAGAGACTCAGACCAAGAGTGAGAGCAGTGGAAATGAATTACTTAAGGAGTGCGTGCGGAGTTACATGGAGGGATAGACAGACTAATGAGGAAGTAAGAAGGAGGTGTGGTGTGGAGGTAGATGTGCTGGAAAGTGTGAAAAGGAACAACTTGAGATGGTTCGGCCATATGGAACGTATGGAAAGCGAGAGAATGACTAAAAGGGTGTACGAGAGCGAGGTGGAGGGACAGAGAGGGAGAGGTAGACCGAATGAGAGGTGGAAGGATGGAGTGAGGAAGTACATGAACGAAGGCGGTGCTGGTTGGGGGGAGGGGCGTCGACTGACTGGGGACTGAGGTGCATGGGGGCGGTTTTTTCGTGGCCACCCCTTCGGGGATCACGATTATTACTATTACACACATAGATACAAACACACACAATCCTAAACACATGAGAAAATTTAACAAAGAAGCGGTGAAGAAATCCAATTTACTAAAGCCTTTCCGTCTTCCATTGTTCCCAGGCCGCCAGACTGGGCAAGGGTTTCTGCGGCACGGAATTAAATTAAAGAAGTTAGAAGACCAGGAAGTGAAACCAATTACTACTCAGGAATCAGTCACTCGGTACGACAACAACCATCCCCAGCCTCGAGAACAATGGGAAGGAGCTAAGAAGGTTAATGTTGTCACCAACATTAACCCTTTGAGTACCAGCGACGTGTGTTATATTGTATTCTAGCTATATTTAAACGAAGTTATGCAGCTTTGGAAGGATTTGTGGCAGATGAAAAGGTTAGTTGAGATAGTTTGAAGCCTTATTATTGCTACAGACCCTTCTTAAACTGAATCAAATTGTCTAATAGTTGACAGAATATAATACATAGACGTCGCCGGTACAGTGTGGGTTAAGATCAAATTCGACTAAATAAACTCTCTAAGTTGCTCCCTCGATCACTAAACAAAGAGGAAGGTGGTGTCAGTGTGGAAGATGTATTCAATGGGCAAGATATGTTTTTTTCTTTCTATATTCCAACTACTTCCTCTCTGGCATAGGCTGAGAGCCTGTACAACATTGTACATTCAACCACTCAACACGGTGAAGCCCGCGAGGTCTTGTTTCAGTCTGGGGAGTGAGACATATGAAGCACTTTAGGCTGCAACCAGCCCCTGCCATCTTTCCTTCGCAGGATGCATGGGGCTTAGTTGCCCACTCACGGCTCAAACCAGCCCCATCTCTGGACCTGCCTCGCTCCAGTCCTTCACTGTCTCATCTCCTAGACTCTGACCCTCACTCTCAGAATGCCACCTATTGAGCAATTAACTCACTAGGCATCGCCGCCCTGTAGCATATTTTGAATATGAGAATATTCATATTGAATCGGGGAACAATGAGGGTATTTTTTGACATTTCGGTGGGCTTTGTGGTAATGCACTGATACTAGGTACAGCACAAATTCCGTCCCATTACTATCTTATGTGTTCAGTAGGCAATACGTATACAGTAGGCAAAGTGGTGTTAGCGGGCAAGGTATTATCAACGGGCAATGTATTGCTAGGGGGTGAGGTGTTGCCAGTGGGAGATGTGTTGTTTATAATTATTTAGTCATTTGATTGAGGAGTGCAAAATCTAATAAAAGAAATGCTAAGTTTAGAGGGTTTAGAGGGTTTAGAGGGTTTAGAGGGTTTAGAGGGTTTAGAGGGTTTAGAGGGTTTAGAGGGTTTAGAGGGTTTATTCCAAGCTACGCTTTCCCGCGGCTCTAATCTTTGTCTATATGGTGTGTGTATGTGTAATCTAGTCTGGCATTTAAGAAATATTGGATATATTGAAGGATTCCACAGGTGGAACATCAACAATGGCCAGTTACTCAACATTCATATATGGGTCGACCCTAGCGCACTCATTAAACCACATAAAAGTACATGATAGATGCTTGAAAAAATAAAGAAATAATAATATATTTATTCGTTATGCTACCGATACATATGTACTGTATGGGATTATATTTATAGTATCCTTGATTAAGAATTGCATTTTATTAATTTATGTTTAAATTACCGCATCCCTGCGCCTCTCCATATCAATAGTTATGAACTTGTAAGCAAACTAGAGATATGTTCTCTACTCTGAGTGGCTCTTTATATTATAAATATATATCAATAATGTTTCTAACAAGACAATTTTAAAATGGTATAATGTGTATACGTGTAGGGTTCTACTGATCAACAATAAGCTTTATAGGTATATGCTTTGCCTGTGAATATTTGACAGCAATGATACAGTTCAAATATCTGTCCTTAAGTTCATAGTTGTAAAATAAAAGTCAAGATTCTGGTAACAAGAAAGACAAAACTTGAAGGAGTGCAAGTGTAAGACGTATGCTATATACTTTGGATTCACAAACCACGGTGAAAAGATGTTTTCTTTAAATAACGTTAAGTTGACTTTGTGGAGACTTCACTCCAAACAAGCTGTGAGACCAATTATACATTTAGAGACAATGCCCATTTTCGTGTGAATATTTGAAATACGTCACACACAGAAACTAGATCGTAAATGTTGAACCGAGTGTGTAAGTGTTGAATTTTAATATGAGCAATATTTAAATAACTACATTTAATCGAATCACTTAATTTATATACTGTAAGAATACTAAGTACATTATTGTGATAAATTACTCCGTAAGATATACATACTATTATTAAAACGAAAGGCGAACTGAATGAGTAAATGTGTGGATTAAATAATATTTTGTTGATAACAAATTCAATTAATTGCTCCTAGATGAAACTAACTTGTTCCCATGTTCTTCATGTCACTATTCAGCTCCTCCTTCTCTGTTGATGATGACTGTACAACGATAATATTCGCAGGGACAATACTGTAGGTCATTAACTATTAACCAGAGTCTGATCCAGCATTTCCGCCTCTCTAATTGCTTCCTCTCTTCTTTGATTGGCGGCGAGGAGAGCTTCTATTAATGATTATTTGTTCCCAGGGTACAATATTGGACAATAATTATATTCCCGATGTAACTGTAATGTCTAAGCCATTACGAAAAGAGGATACATCTGGTAATAACTAGATACACATACATATATACAAAAGAAACCCTACATACTTAATAATCTAATCATAGTCGTTTTCATGAAAATAGTTTCGGAAATTGTTGTTCCTTAGGTTCTATACCAGTCGCCCTCTATAAATCAAGCGAGTGTAATTTCTAAACTAAAACAACTAGTTATTTGAATATGAGTTTGATGTTTCAGGGTTTTGGCTTTAGAAAGTAAATGTTCAAATCGTTAATTATATTGACCATTTAATTCTTCCATCTCTTTCCTCTTGTGCCATCTCTTTCCTCCATTGTTTTCTCCTTCTACACCCTCTTTCTTCTTGTGATATATTGTGGTATTCCTCGCCTCATTAGAGAAGTATCCATCATCAGAATAACTTGGGTCAGATTCACCTTCCCATATATTTCAATCTGTGATAGTTGCCCGTACCATGATGGTCACTTTGTATGTATAACGCACTTTACAAGATTATATGAACAGCGATGTTAGTGTACGTACAGTCGGCCTAATAAGTGATGGCTCGGCACCAATTATATTATGATCAATAATTGGTATCAGCAATATCTAAAACATTATTTATTCGTTTCGAGTGAGATATACAAACATGTCCTAATACTTATCCACCCTATTCAACAACTGGCAGACATTAATGCAGCACAGAGTGAGCCAAACATAATGACAGCTGATAAATAACTTATTAGCGCCACTGTACATACTACCCTATTACTATGATATAGAGGGATCCAAGCACGTATCATCTAGCTGTAAACGTATCTTCAATGTCTTGTTCCATCCTCTGTTCTGCAGGCCGTCCCCTTATTTTACTGACCTGCTCCGGATCAGGTGGGGAGAGAGTTAAGGGGGCCCACCTCGATTTTGTTCTCTTTCTTTCCCTCTCTCTTTGGCTTGTATCCATTCGGCCCCATTCAGCCTACTGTTTCAAGATCTGTACCCCCATCCAGGTGTCAATATTTTCTTGGCGAGCGGTAGCGAGCCAGCATATCTGTATTTTTGTTTTGACAGCAAGCTAAATTTGTAAATTTTTTGATAGAATAATGTCTCCGGCGAAGCCGGATTTCTCCGTACAATGTTAGCTCGCTATCGCTCGACAGAAATAAATCGAAACCTGGATGGGGATAAACGTCTTAAAACAGTTGGCTTAATGGGTCCGAATGGATACAAGCCAGAGAAAGAGAGAAAAGGAGAGAAAGATAAACAAAACGCAGGTGACCACCCTTCAAGAATGTTGCACATTTGATAGTGGAGACGCATTTCCTCTTCCATGCAGAGCCTCTTCTTAATACATAATATAGTATCCACATATGAAAGACCCAGTTAACTAGCAAACAAATTCTACATTATTATGTGATAAATATGTAAATTATATACCTACAGCTTATGACATTGTTATTTAGGGTGACCCGAAATAGTCGTGCCAAACTTCAGGATTAGGTTACATTAATTAAGAAGCATATTCTAAGCATAACATGATCTATAAGCACAATTCCAAATTTTACTCGTTACAGAGATATTGCTTGTTAAAAATGGCATTTTCGTAATCCCTTCAGGACGATAACACTTAATACCTATGATTTTGGCTAAAATGAGTCAATTATATACAGTTTATGAAAGATCTATGTTATTAATATGGTTTATTGAGGTCGTATTTATCCCTTTGCGTCCTAGAGGTAGATTATACGCTAACGAAAATACGTCTAAAGGTAACCAGAATATGATGGATAATACGTGATCGTGTTAAGTATTGCCCCGTATGGCTGGCCTAGTTATCCTAGTGCTTACCACACCCCCATCTAACTGCAATTATTTGAACATGTTATTAACAAAATATTATAATTGTGTAAGTTGCAAAATGATTATAGATATATTACTTCACTTTGAACCTGCTGGAAACTATTTGACATGGAAGAGTCCATTACAGCGATGTGAGGGAGGACACTATATAACACCTTTAGTACCTCTTATACTGTCGAGATATATCATTTTTGTAATATAACGTTGTACGCTTAGACTCATTTGTATAATTATATCCTGAAGTTTGGCACGTCTATTTCGGGACACCCGAATATAATATAACAGTAAACAAATACTTATATATCTATCTATCTATCTATATCTATTTATCGCTCCCGCTCTCTCTCTCTCTCTCTCTCTATATATATATATATATATATATATAAATGTTAGTATAGCCAGGTAATAGATTCTCTTTTAACCCTTAAAAAGCGGCTCACCACTTAAGTCGAGTTAAATAAAGCTGGACTATGTGGCGGCGCTCGACATAACTCGAGTGGCAATTTCAGCACGTAATGTGGCTGAGAGAGAGAGACAAGTGGTGGCAGGAGACTAGCGAGCGTATGACTGCTCCAGACCACCGCGGCGAACCTACTGACACAAATCTCAGCTCCCTCCTCCCTCTCTCACTCGCTACATACTCAATTATGTACCGAAAGTACCGAATTACCTGCTTTTTGCACTCGCGTTGCACGGTTATTGCAAGAAAACTATCCATCATACAAGGATCGTTATGGTGTCATTCGAAAGCTCTGTTTATGCCCTTTCAGGGATAGATACTTGTTTTACGTTCTGGGTCTTATTTAGGCATGAAAATGATCACGTAAACAGCCCTATTTTGGCTAAAAACACCCCGCTGGGCGGTACACATAAATAAACCGCATAGGCCGCTCGTAAGGTGTTAAACAGACGAGGTTAAAAGCAATAGCAGTTTCAGCATTCAGGATTTTATTGTTACAGCTTTCAATAGTTCTAACAATTTTCCTCTGGGGTTCAGAGATGAGGTACAAAAGGTTAGCAAAATTCATGGTGGATCCAACGTTTCACAAGTAAACATCTTGCATCTTCAGGGAATGGAGAGGTAATGATTAGAATAGGAACGGAACGGAAGTATATAGGAAAGGTGAAGCAAGTAAATTTGATCACTCTTATGCTTGGAATACTAGAGTTGGTACAGAGGAAGTAGTAGGGGGTGTGGAAGTGAATTTTAGTAGGAGATGAAGGCGTCGGGGCTTGACCCAACTTGCGTGAGCTGGTTTTTGTTGGAGAGACAGTTTGAGGATACTTTTCGAGAGGGGACAGGACGGACAACACATAGGGAACGGAAGTATATAGGAAAGGTGAAGCAAGTAATCAAATTTACCCTAGTGATACGACCTACGCCAAAGCCGATTTTACACTCCAGGTACCCAGTTTAACGTATGGGTGGGACGAGGCGAACACGAGAGAAGGCCTGCCCAATGGCCACTGAGCAATCCTGGTGGCTAACCAAGTTCTCAGTCTCGTGTGTTGATTGGTTGTAGGAAGCCACCAATCAGGCCCCTGAATTCATTTTAGCCACCATGAATCCGGGTACTCATTTTCGTCTGAGTGAGACGGAACTGACAGGGAATGGAGTTTGTTCAACACTCCTGGGCTACTTGAACCCTGGTGGCAAGCCAGGGAAATTTCACCCACCCCTAGGGCAACATCTGGTCAATGTCGGTACCGGGTGCAATCACCCAACCAGCTACTGCCTTTGCTGGAGCAGGACATGCCAAACCCACCCAGCAACTGCTGTGCTGGCGCGGTCACCCATCCAACTACTGACCAGACCCTACGTTGCTTAACCTTCTGATCTATTATCAGGGTTGCAAGCGTTAGGCAGGGTTGCCCCTACATTAGAATAGGGACAAAGCATCATATTTATACAAAATTCGAGAATCAAGTAGAGGGAGATGGGCGGAGCTACTGGGTGTGTGGTGGCTGTTCATTGGTGGAAGGCAGTCTATTCGCGAGACAGGCACTAAATCTTATCGGTGGTTGGTTGTTGGCTGTGGGTGGCTGTGATTGGTTGGTGTTGTCAGTTGTGTGCTGAGCGTGGAAGCGTAAGGGAGGGGGGCATGGGGCAAGAGGAAGGCAGGGGGCAGCATGCCTGTAGCGCTTGCCTGAAGGAAGAATTTGAAGGTCTTGTGTTTGGTTGTTGATGCTGGGGTTGAGTGTTTGGATGTATAGAGCTTCTAAAATAGCTAGTCTTCTGGGGTCTGATTCTTTGTCGAGTATGGTGGTTTGTTTGTCTAGATCGTCGCGAGTTAGGGCAAGATGGTGGGGGGCTTGATAGTGATCTTTTATAGCGCCAGATTGAAGGTGGAGGGTTAGTTTGACGGGAAAGGCGAATCTGTGTCATTCCAACATAGGATAGGGGTCCACAGTCCCCAGAGGTGCAAATATGCTGGTATATCACATGATCGTCTTTCGGTTGGTTGGTGGAAATGGGGCGGTTCATCTGCCCCTGCGGGAATATGTACCAGCAAATCGACGGTGTAGCGATGGGAAGCCCCCTGGGGGTCCTGTTCGCCAATTTCTTCATGGGAACTATCAAAGAGGAACTCCTGGCTGCCCACTGGCCCACTGTCTACTGTAGGTACATCGATGATATCTTCGTGTGGGTGAAGGACCTGGGCGAACTCAGGGACCTCCAGCAGCGCTTCATGGCTGCCTCCGGACTCAACTTCACATACGAAGAAACCACCGATAGACATCTACCCTTTCTCGACCTCCCTGTCTCCCTCCACAACCACGGCTTCAAAACTACAGTGTACACCAAACCTACTAACAATGGCCAATGTCTTAACCCTTAATTAGAGGCTCACCACATAAGTCGTATTTAATTTAAGCTGGACTATGTGGCGGCGCTCGATATAGGTCGAGTGGCAATTTCAGCACGTAATGTTGCTGAGAGAGAGAGACAAGTGGTGGCAGGAGACTAGCGAGCGTATGACTGCTCCAGACCACCGCGGCGAACCTACTGACACGACTCAGCTTCCTCCTCCCTCTCTCACTCGCTACATACTGAATTATATGGGGAAAGTACCGAATTACATGCTTTTTGCACTCGCGTTGCACGGTTATTGCAAGAAAACTAGCCATCATAAAAGGATCGTTATGGTGTCATTCGAAAGCTCTGTTTATGCCCTTTCAGGGATAGGTACTTGTTTTACGTTCTGGGTCTTATTTAGGCATGAAAATGATCACGTAAACAGCCCTATTTTGGCTAAAAACACCCCGCTGGGCGGTACATATAAATAAACCGCATAGGCCGCTCTTAAGGTGTTAATGGGGAAAGTGAATGCCCTAAACGATACCTACAGTCCACCATCGCCGCCTATGTCAGGAGAGCCCTCAACCATTGCACCACCTGGAATGACACACACAATGAACTGGAAAGGCTCACCCAGGTCCTAGTCAACAATGGGTATTCCAACACTGTCGTCACCAATGCCATCAACCACCACCTAGAAAAATGGTACAAACAAGACCCCCCAAGCACCAACCCGGCCAATGACATTACATTTTTCTACAGAAACTACATGTCTTCCGACCACACAACAGACGAATCCATTATGAAAGAAATAATTCACAAAAACGTCCTCCCCACCAACCCTGACAATAAAATAAAACTAATTATTTACTACAAATCTCCTAAGACCACCAACCTTGTCCTCCGTAACCGCCCCATTTCCACCAACGAACCGAAAGACGATAATGTGATATACCAGCATATTTGCACCTCTGGGGACTGTGGACCCCTATCCTATGTTGGAATGACACAGACTCGCCTCTCCCGTCGACTAACCCTCCACCTTCAATCTGGCGCTATAAAAGATCACTATCAAGTCCCCCACCATCTTGCCCTAACTCGCGCCGACCTAGACAAAAAAAACACCATACTCGACAAAGAATCAGACCCCAGAAGACTAGCTATTTTAGAAGCTCTATACATCCAAACACTCAACCCCTGCATCAACAACCAAACACAAGACCTTCAAATTCTTCCTTCAGGCAAGCGCTACAGGCATGCTGCCCCCTGCCTTCCTCTCGCCCCGTGCCCCCCTCCCTTACGCTTCCACGCTCAGCACACAACTGACAACACCAACCAATCACAGCCACCCACAGCCAACAACCAACCACCGATAAGATTTAGTGCCCGTCTCGCAAATAGACTGCCTTCCACCAATGAACAGCCACCACACACCCAGTAGCTCCGCCCACCTCCCTCTACTTGATCCTCGAATTTTGTATAAATATGATGCTTTGTCCCTATTCTAATTTGCAACCCTGATAATAGATCAGAAGGTTAAGCAACATAGGGTCTGGTCAGTAGTTGGATGGGTGACCGCACCTGTTGGGTGATTGCACCCTACCGACATTGACCAGATGTTGCCCTAGGGGTGGGTGAAATTTCCCTGGCTTGCCACCAGGATTTAAGTAGCCCAGGAGTGTTGAACAAACTCCATTCCCTGTCAGTTCCGTCTCACTCAGACGAAAATGAGTACCTGGATTCATGGTGGCTAAAATGAATTCAGGGGCCTGATTGGTGGCTTCCTACAACCAATCAACACACGAGACTGAGAACTTGGTTAGCCACCAGGATTGCTCAGGGGCCATTGGGCAGGCCTTCTCTCGTGTTCGCCTCGTCCCACCCATACGTTAAACTGGGTACCTGGAGAGTAAAATCGGCCTTGGCGTAGGTCGTATCACTAGGGTAAATTTGATTACTTGCCTCACCTTTACTATATACTTCCATCCATCCTATTCTAATAAGGGGCAACCCTGCCTAACGCTTGCAACCCTGATAATAGATCAGAAGGTTAAGCAACGTAGGGTCTGGTCAGTAGTTGGATGGGTGACCGCGCCTGGGGGTGATTGCACCCGGTACCGACATTGACCAGATGTTGCCCTAGGGGTGGGTGAAATATCCCTGGCTTGCCACCAGGGTTCAAGTAGCCCAGGAGTGTTGAACAAACTCCATTCCCTGTCAGTTCCGTCTCACTCAGACTAAAATGAGTACCTGGATTCATGGTGGCTAAAATGAATTCAGGGGCCTGATTGGTGGCTTCCTACAACCAATCAACACACGAGACTGAGAACTTGGTTAGCCACCAGGATTGCTCAGTGGCCATTGGGCAGGCCTTCTCTCATGTTCGCCTCGTCCCACCCATACGTTAAACTGGGCACCTGGAGTGTAAAATCGGCCTTGGCGTAGGTCGTATCACTAGGGTAAATTTGATTACTTGCTTCACCTTTCCTATATACTTCCGTTCCCTATGTGTTGTCCGTCCTGTCCCCTCTCGAAAAGTATCCTCAAACTGTCTCTCCAACAAAAACCAGCTCACGCAAGTTGGGTCAAGCCCCGACGCCTTCATCTCCTACTAAAATTCACTTCCTCACCCCCTACTACTTCCTCTGTACCAACTCTAGTATTCGAAGCATAAGAGTGATCAAATTTTGTATTACTTGCTTCACCTTTCCTATATACTTCCGTTCCGTTCCTATTCTAATCATTACCACTCCATTCCCTGAAGATGCAAGATGTTTACTTGTGAAACATTGGATCCACCATGAATTTTGCTAACCTTTTGTACCTCATCTCTGAACCCCAGAGGAAAATTGTTAGAACTATTGAAAGCTGTAACAATAAAATCCTGAATGCTGACACTGCTATTGCTTTTAACCTCGTCTGTTTAAAAGAGAATATATATAAATATATATATATATATTGTGACGCACCCAGTGCTGGGCAACGCAACCTGATTGTACTCCTTGGTACTCCACTGTACCGCCCGTGATCTGGCTACCGTCAGCCGCAATGTATATTGAGTGTGACAACTTATAACTATGTTCTTTGTATCTCTGCAAAGGTCTCGTCATGTGCTAACCAGTGGTGGGTTTTGTTTTAAGCCATGTCGAGACCTTCCATTTAATATGTAGTATCAATAGAGAAGTTGATAGATAGGTTAATGGGAATTCAGAGAGAGAGAGTGAGTTAGGCTTCAGAGCAAGAGGGTAGCAACGCGCCGCGTTGCCGGCCGGGTGGTTGGCAGCCTTGCGCTTATAGCTAGGCGCGATAGGGTTGGTAGTCCATTGTTGCCTGCCTGGGCTGGGCCCATGTTGTCGTACAGCACATTGCCTGGAGGCTGGCTGTGTGTTCTATGATCAGGTTGCCTAGAACCTTTGAGATTCTAACATCCCTTGCTCTCTCTCCCCACTTCTCACGGTTGCACTCTTTCTCTCTGACGACATTACTCTCATTTCATTCTTCTCTCTATTTAAATGCATAACCTTCCCTTGAGGTCCTAAAGGAGTTTCAGCACTCACCTCTCGTATTACTCTTAGGACAAGCATATATTTACATGTATTAGATTTAAGGGGTTAATGTGAACAGCGACCTTCTTGATGAGGATAGTTGGTGAACGTTCTACATGTTCACGAGTTATATGCCCTGCTCATCATCCCATTTGTGACTAGACTGGTGCCATGTGTAAGAGCCCGACCATGCCCAGGAGTTGTCTGTAGAGGGACGAGGACTTAGCCTTGATTTGCATACCGAGCCAGGAGCGAGTGTAGCACCCGAGACTACAGCTCGCTCGTAGTGCCGGTATAGTAGAGTAACGTAATTTATCTGTCCTTGTGTTCTCTACAGTCTTTTCCTGGGTTCTCGCTTTCGGTGCTGGGACTCGTTGTTCCTGTGACTTGGCCTGCTAGCTAGAACACATGGGGATGATGAGTGGGATATATCTTTATTTTACTATGCATTGCAGCTCTCTTTAAGTATATATCTATAACACTTTACAATACACATTACTCACACACAAGACAACACTATTAATACTTTCATGTATCAATTAACTGCACTGTCGTTTTGCTGCTGTGTCCGGAGTTCTGTTGCGTAGGGCGCATACGGACTCGGAGGGGAGACAGAGTGAGAGAAGCGAAGTAGCCTATGCGGTAGTAGGCTACCGGCGCAGTACTGTTGCCTGCAACCTTTTAGTTATTCCAAGTATAGATTCATTATTATAATAAGTGACTACTGTTTATGTTCCTCCCATGTGTATTATTAGGTATCTACTGGATCATGAACATCTTGTATGCTACATGCTAGTGCATGTTAGTAGGGGACAGTTAGTGTAGTACACGCGCTTTCAAGTAGGCGTGTACATTTGTCATTTAGCATTTCACTGTCATACCTTTAGCCTGCTTCTATTCTACATTATTAGAGGCTTAATATTAACGTAGTTTCTTGAGTATTGCATTTCTTTAGTAATAACGTAACCTATAAATGTCTGAGGGAGTTTAGCCTCATAGCCTACCCCTGTTGTACACTTTCGCCGAGTTAAGGTACCTCGTTACCGTAGACGATAACTCTGTAGGGCGTTGGTGCTTTTGTTGTCTGGAGCATATAGTATTTGGGACTGGAATCGAGCGTGTCGTTGTCACTTAAGCCATTTCTGTCCTACGATCAAGAATCCCGAATATGTATTGCCGATCCAGCCGTAACAAAATGGCGACCTTGCACAAGATTCAGTAGTACCCTATCACATGTTTTTTGGAGAACTATTCTATGCTACCTAGTAGAGCTGGCTAGAATTTTCTTGCATATTGGAGGAATTTTTATTGTGTCATTATTGTATTGGTGGACTTGCAGATTGTTTCGTTAGGTGTCTAGAGTAGAGTCATTCAAGCATCTTTAACATTTTGTGAGTCGAGACTGCAATTAGTAATAAGCACTTTTTTTTATGAACAGCAATTGTATAACCAGCACTATGTCTAATGACTCATCATTTACGGGGGAGGATAACACGGTACAGCCTAGTGACCAGCAAGTACAGCAGATATTTAGGGAGGGGAGTGTTATAAGTGGAGAGAGGGATGCCCGGGCATTTTTGCAGACACCTTTGACCGAACAGCGCCTGCAGGCTATTGATTGTTACGGTCTTCGCTGTTTAGCCACGGTTTTGGGGCGGGACTGTCCTGACAGTTGGCCCAAGAAGAATTTGGTGGCATGTTTGTTGGGTGATGGCGATGGGGCGGTGGGTGGAGTGGGGTCTTGGGGGGTTCCCTCCAAGCCTCCATTCCACTCTACCCCTGAGCTGGGCCCTCAGCCAGCGAGTCTTAGCACGATGCAGCAGGAGGGTTCTCAATGGCAAGCTGGCTTACCCGTAAACACGTCTCGGTGTGGATCCCCCATTTTGTGCTCTCCCCCCCCAGGCCTGTCTCCTGAGATGTTATTTCAGCTAGAACTAGCTAAGCTTAAGTTGCGAGAGAGTCAACAGGCTAGTATAGAACGGATTAAGCTGCAGGAGACTCAGATACAACAGGCTAGTATAGAACGGATTAAGCTGCAGGACACTCAGATACAACAGGCTAGTATAGAACGCATAGAGGTTGCTAGAATCCAAGCCAATCAGGATGCAACCAGGTACCAGGCTGAAATGGATGTCGAGAAGTCTACAGTAGAGACCACGGGGCGTCATCTCGGTGGTGGGCACCGGGTTACAGACTCGCTTTCGCATTTAATTAAGTTAGTACCCGCATTTGATGAGACAGCAGTGACTGAGTTTTTTGCTCGTTTCGAAAAGAAGTGTTGTGAGTATGACTGGCCGGAGGTTAAATGGGCAGCATTAGTTTCATCACGTCTAGTGGGTAAGGGGTTGAAAGCCTACGATGCACTGTCACTGGACGAGAGTGTCGTGTATGGACTGGTGAAGGAGGCTGTGCTCCGGGCCTACGAACTGCAACCCGAAACTTATAGATTGAAGTTCCGTGGCGTGAATAAGAAGAGCGACGTCAGTTTTATGGAGCACGCACGGGACTTAACAGATGCATGTAATAACTGGTTTTGGTCCGAGCATGCAGAGTCGGCTGAGGAAATTAAGCAACTTTTCTATCTGGAACAGTTTTACAAATGTACTGGAACCGATCTAACGCTGAACATTAAGGAAAAATGTCCCAAGACAGTAGAGGAGGCTGCCAAGATGGCAGACCTCAGATTATCATTGATTCGTGGTTGCGGTGCCGCTCAGAGGGCTGAGTCAGGGCAGAAGGGGCGCTATACCCCACCCACCAGAGTTTTCGATAATAACAAATCCTATGACACACATAACCACACTAAAAGCATTGCACCTAATAACACCTACAAACACAAGCCTCTCCCGTTTACTAAAGGTCAGGCCCCTTCTTCGCCCGCACAAGGGAAGAAGCCCATTGGGGATGTGAAATGTTACAAATGTCAGAAGCTAGGCCATTATTCACGTGAGTGCCCTAGTAACACTCCCGCTAAGCCGGTGTCATTGGTTCACAGTATCGGTGTGTCTCTGAAGGCTGCAGCAACTGCCCGGGGTAGGTTGTCAGCAGCTGAGGCACACGCAGTAAAGAAGCGTACGGAAGGCTCGACACCTGTCCGGGACACTTTCTGTAGCCATCGGGGACACGGGTTTGTGAGCTGGGGGAGTGAACTACGGAGGGTTGACTTGTTGAGGGATACGGGGGCTTCGCAAACTTTGTTGAGGAACTTCACAGGGAAACCGATAAATGCGGCCAGAGTTGTTGTGGTGCAGGGTATAAATGCTACGAGGTCATACCCACTTGTGAGGTTGGAGTTGAGAGTGGGAGAGGTGTGCAGGGAGCTGGATGTAGGGATCGTTGAGTGTTTGCCAGTTGAGGGCGTCGACCTTCTTCTCGGCAACGACTTTGCGGTGCCCACTTCCGGGACTCCACCCTTAGTCGTTGCCGAGAGGGCGGCCGACGTGGATGGTGAGAATCGGGAATGGGTTGGGAGGTGCCAACAGGATGAGATGGCCTGTGTGGTAACCCGATCTCGCTCTGCGGCTCCTGCACAGCCTAGCACTCAACCTCGGGGACAGTGGAGGAAGGATCAGGAGAAGGTTGCTAAGGGCAGGAAAAGGGACATTGATTCTGCTGCACTTCTCGGTGATTCGGTACTTGGACCTATAATAAACACGGGAGTTGACTCTGGCCCAGAGATGGTGTGTAACAAGGCAGAGTTGGGTAAGACTTCGCGTGAGGCAAGAGCTGTAGCGAGAGCCACTAAGGCGGTAGAGCCTACTAGCCGGGGTAATGTCTTATTACAAAACCATCTTGATGCATTGACGCCCGGGGACATTAGTGAGCAGCAGCTGCAAGACGCTAGCCTAGCTCGTTATAGCAATGGTGCCATAGAGTTGGAGGAAGATGGGGATGCGAAGCCGGGAGATTTCTTTAGGCTCAACAGGATATTGTACCGCAGATTTTTAGACCCCAAATCGAAGTGGGAGGGCGGTGCGAGGGTAGTAGACCAGGTGGTTGTTCCAAATAAGTATAGAGAGTCCTTATTGTGTCTGGCGCATGATGTGCCGGTGGCGGGTCATTTGGGGGTAACAAAAACATTGGCGGCATTGGGCAGGTTTTTCTGGTGGCCTGGGGTCAAGGCTGATGTCTGTGCATGGGTGGCTGGGTGTGCGACCTGCCAGACAACGGGGAAGCCTAACCAGACAATCCCGAAGGCACCTTTGTTTCCCATACCTGTCACCGGGCCTCCGTTCAGCAAAGTTGTAGTAGATTTGGTTGGCCCTTTCCCGCCTACTAGTAGTGGCAATAAATTCCTGTTGACAATCATGGATGTGGCTACGAGATACCCGGACGCATACCCCATGAGAAACGGCTCGGCAAAGGCAGTTGTTAAAAACTTATTATTGTTCTGTTCCCGTTATGGATTTCCACGTGAGGTGCAGTCAGACCAGGGGAGCAATTTTACATCCAAATTGTTCAAGCAAACCCTTCAGTTGCACGGTATATGTTCTGTAGTGTCGTCAGCCTACCATCCCGAGAGTCAGGGAGTCTTGGAGCGGTGGCACTCGACCCTGAAGAGTATGCTACGCTGTTACTGTGCAGAACATGACACTGATTGGGATTTGGGTCTGCCGTATGTTCTGTTCGCTGCACGTGAAGTCCCAGGAGAGAGCCTGGGGTTCAGTCCAAATCAGCTAGTCTTTGGCCATAATGTGAGAGGACCTTTAAGTATGGTGAAAGAGATCTGGGAGGGCGAAGAGAAGCCGGGGTCTGTACTTAAATATGTCCTTGAGAGCCGGGAGAGACTTATAGGTTGCATGGCAGCGGCAGGTAATAACTTGGTTAATGCACAGGCGGTCATGAAGCACCAGTATGACGCCAAGGTGAAGCTTCGGGAGTTTTCGGTGGGTCAGGAGGTAATGTTGCTTTTACCTTTGCCTGGACACCCCCTTTCTGCCAAGTTCATTGGGCCGTATGTGGTGGCTAAGAAACTGTCCGACCTTGATTATCTCGTTGCAACACCTGACCGTAGGAAAAACCATCAGTTATGTCATGTTAACCTCATGAAAGAGTATGTGAGACGCCCCTCAGAGCCTCTCACTGTCCCTGTGCTGGCCTGCAGCGGCCAGGGTGGAGAAGGAGGTGGGGACAGTCATGCTGCTGAGGAGGATAGCTGGGACTGTGTCATTTCTGCGGAACAGTGGGCGGGGAATACTGAACAAGAGGCTAGGCAAGCTGTAAGTCACCTGCCTGAGCACCAGGGTGCTGCTGTCCTAGGCCTGTTCAGGTCATACCCCTCTGTTTTCGCCGAACACCCAGGTCTCACTACTCAGGTAACGCACGACGTGGACGTCGGTGATAATGTGCCCTTCAAGTCAGTGCCCTACCATGTGCCCCCGGTAAAGTTGCCAGCTTTACGGGAGGAGTTAAAGTACATGGTTGAGAGAGGGATGATCACTGAAGGTTATGTGAAGTGGACATCACCCGTCACGTTGCAGCCAAAACCTGACGGCAAGGTGCGGTTCTGCATAGATTTTCGTAGGCTAAATGGCTTGACCACTACCAACCCTTACCCTTTGCCTCGAGTTGACGACAGCGTGGACAAGATAGGGAATGCAAAGTACCTTACTAAAATTGATCTTGTAAAAGGCTACTGGCAAGTACCCCTGTCGGACCGAGCTAAGCAAGTTTGTGGTTTTGTGGTAGATGGCAAGACCTACCAATGTAACGTAATGCCTTATGGGCTTAAGAACGCACCTGCCACGTTTCAGAACCTGATGAGCGATATTTGTGACGAAATCCCTAACTGCACGGTCTACCTTGATGACGTGATAGTATATGATGACGATTTTGAAAATCACCTAAGGCACTTAGAGACCCTGTTTAGGAAGTTGCACGATGCTGGGCTGGTGGTGAACCTGAGGAAGTGCGAGTTTGTAAAGGCTACTGTGCAGTATCTTGGCTTTGTGGTCGGGTTAGGCCGGGTGTGCCCCCCCCTGAGCAAGATACAGGCTATCAATATGTTTCCCAGGCCCACCACTAAGCGCCAGGTCATGCGGTTCCTAGGTATGATAGGCTATTATAGGCGCTTCATCCGGGGATACTCTACTGTCTTAGCACCGTTAACTGATCTACTGTCGAAGTCAGTGAAGTTCTGTTGGGCTGCGAAGTGTCAAAGGGCTTTCGACCTAGTCAAGCACCTGCTGTGTACACATCCGATTTTGAGGGCCCCAGACTTCTCCAGGAGTTTTCAGCTGGCGACTGATGCCAGCGGTGTGGGTGCCGGGGCAGTGTTACTGCAGACTGATTCCGAGGGCTTGGAACACCCAGTGAGCTTCTTTTCTCGCAAGTTTAATTCGGCACAAAGGAATTACTCGACTATAGAGAAGGAGCTTCTGGCTATTGTTTTGTCGCTCAAACATTTCGAAGTTTATGTTCCAGCCTACGGCCCGGTAGTGACGATTTATACGGACCATCATCCCTTGAAATTCCTAAATCAGTTTCACAATCGGAATATGCGGTTGACCAGGTGGTCCCTAATGCTCCAAGAGTATAATCTCAACATTCAGCATATTGCCGGGAGTGAGAACGTGATAGCAGATTGTCTATCAAGGGTTGATGATCCAAGATAGTCGTGCACGGTGTGTTGGTTGAGCAGGAGTAAAATTAGGCTATCATAACGCCGTCCAAAAAGATAAAACAATAAAATAAACGAGAATTTTTTTTTTTTTTTAGTTTTGTAACTCTTTATTGTTGTAGCATAATGAATGCGATATTGTGTTTTATGTATAATTCACACTTCAGTTGTTGTGCACCTTTTGCAATTAGTGGCAGCTAAGGGTAGCAGGTCGGTTGGTTGCCTGTCAGATTTTGATAAAGCTTCTAAGGTCGATTATCTAAAATCTTGGGGGGGCTGTGACGCACCCAGTGCTGGGCAACGCAACCTGATTGTACTCCTTGGTACTCCACTGTACCGCCCGTGATCTGGCTACCGTCAGCCGCAATGTATATTGAGTGTGACAACTTATAACTATGTTCTTTGTATCTCTGCAAAGGTCTCGTCATGTGCTAACCAGTGGTGGGTTTTGTTTTAAGCCATGTCGAGACCTTCCATTTAATATGTAGTATCAATAGAGAAGTTGATAGATAGGATAATGGGAATTCAGAGAGAGAGAGTGAGTTAGGCTTCAGAGCAAGAGGGTAGCAACGCGCCGCGTTGCCGGCCGGGTGGTTGCCAGACGTATGGACTGGTTGGCAGCCCTGCGCTTATAGATAGGCACGATAGGGTTGGTAGTCCATTGTTGCCTGCCTGGGCTGGGCCCATGTTGTCGTACAGCACATTGCCTGGAGGCTGGCTGTGTGTTCTATGATCAGGTTGCCTAGAACCTTTGAGATTCTAACATCCCTTGCTCTCTCTCCCCACTTCTCACGGTTGCACTCTTTCTCTCTGACGACATTACTCTCATTTCATTCTTCTCTCTATTTAAATGCATAACCTTCCCTTGAGGTCCTAAAGGAGTTTCAGCACTCACCTCTCGTATTACTCTTAGGACAAGCATATATTTACATGTATTAGATTTAAGGGGTTAATGTGAACAGCGATCTTCTTGATGAGGATAGTTGGTGAACGTTCTACATGTTCACGAGTTATATGCCCTGCTCATCATCCCATTTGTGACTAGACTGGTGCCATGTGTAAGAGCCCGACCATGCCCAGGAGTTGTCTGTAGAGGGACGAGGACTTAGCCTTGATTTGCATACCGAGCCAGGAGCGAGTGTAGCACCCGAGACTACAGCTCGCTCGTAGTGCCGGTATAGTAGAGTAACGTAATTTATCTGTCCTTGTGTTCTCTACAGTCTTTTCCTGGGTTCTCGCTTTCGGTGCTGGGACTCGTTGTTCCTGTGACTTGGCCTGCTAGCTAGAACACATGGGGATGATGAGTGGGATATATCTTTATTTTACTATGCATTGCAGCTCTCTTTAAGTATATATCTATAACACTTTACAATACACATTACTCACACACAAGACAACACTATTAATACTTTCATGTATCAATTAACTGCACTGTCGTTTTGCTGCTGTGTCCGGAGTTCTGTTGCGTAGGGCGCATACGGACTCGGAGGGGAGACAGAGTGAGAGAAGCGAAGTAGCCTATGCGGTAGTAGGCTACCGGCGCAGTACTGTTGCCTGCAACCTTTTAGTTATTCCAAGTATAGATTCATTATTATAATAAGTGACTACTGTTTATGTTCCTCCCATGTGTATTATTAGGTATCTACTGGATCATGAACATCTTGTATGCTACATGCTAGTGCATGTTAGTAGGGGACAGTTAGTGTAGTACACGCGCTTTCAAGTAGGCGTGTACATTTGTCATTTAGCATTTCACTGTCATACCTTTAGCCTGCTTCTATTCTACATTATTAGAGGCTTAATATTAACGTAGTTTCTTGAGTATTGCATTTCTTTAGTAATAACGTAACCTATAAATGTCTGAGGGAGTTTAGCCTCATAGCCTACCCCTGTTGTACACTTTCGCCGAGTTAAGGTACCTCGTTACCGTAGACGATAACTCTGTAGGGCGTTGGTGCTTTTGTTGTCTGGAGCATATAGTATTTGGGACTGGAATCGAGCGTGTCGTTGTCACTTAAGCCATTTCTGTCCTACGATCAAGAATCCCGAATATGTATTGCCGATCCAGCCGTAACAATATATATATATATATATATATATATATATATATATATATATATATATACTCCCTTAACGTAACCCGTGGAGTGTCGTTTAGTAAAATATAATGTTCCTCTTTTGTGAACTCAATTATATAGTACGTACTACCTACACACGTCACGTTTAAAATCAATTGTCCTCATAGTGTCATATACATTAGTTTTTTGTTTTAATAAAAACTCTTTTATCAGTTGAACAGTCTACCACTCATTCTCTAGTGGATATTAATGGTTATTTATTTATTTCTGATATGCATCCCTCTTTCATCAAAGGGCCTGACCTTTCAAGTCCTTCTCGTTATCTTCCCTCTTATAGGCTCTTACAGCACATTAGCGTCCAGCCCCTCGTTAGTTCACTGACCTCACACTTCAAAAGGTGCTGAAGAGGGAGACCTGTGATCTAAGTGGGGTGATAAAGTTGATCCTATCTATTACCACTAATTAGGGTAGATGGTTGATGAGAAGTAGGGGCGATATCGCACAAAAATATAAATGACTTATTTTCCAAATCTGATCTCGAAATACTACACTTTATAATGAGATATAAGTTACATATTTTTTGCTATATTTGTACTATATTTGGCTTATAACAATGTATGTTAGAAATACTTCAACGATATCTGCCTTCAACAAATGATGGAGGTATGAGAAAAGACAAGAAGTAACTTACATTATTATGTGAATAATTAACTCTCTCACGCTTAGTTAAGTATATTGGAAACTTAATACTAATACCATTCACTCTCAAGCGCCATTTGCGCTAACGCAAAATAAAATGTTATTGCTCTGTTTTAACCTACGAAGTTTCCGGACAGACCGACGGACAGGATAGCTGGTGCACAGTATACGGGCGGATACCACTCTGCTTACATAGAGTTGATAACTGCAAACATGTTATATCATAATGGCACACGCCGCACACAGATAACTAACAATGGTTGTCAATCACCTTTTATAAAATGTCCACAACAGCAACAGTAAAATGTATTACCTCTACAGTATATACTAAAGTTAAACCATCGAGCATAGCCGATAAATGTATTGTGTGTTTGAACATAATTGCGGACTGAATAATATTGATGAACAGACAGCGTTTATATGTTTGATATAATTATATAGAATATCTATAATTATTATCTTCAATTAAATATGTTGATCACTGTTGCCTCCTCCAAATTTATCCTGAAATGTTAACTTTAAGTACAACATGGTAAGTTGTCATGGTTTAACCTGGAAAAAGACGCTTTGCAGGATACAGAAAGTCTAAATTGACTAACATTTGTTAACCCCTTCTGTACCGACTACATCTTTCTTATTATAATCTAGCTATAATTAGACGATTTTGCGCAGTTTAAGAAGGATCTGTGTTAATAAAAAGGGTTAAGTGAGATAGTTCGATTTATGTTAACCCCTTCTGTACCGGAGACGTCTTTTAAATGTTATTCTAGCTCTATATAGACGATTTTAGTCAGTTTAAGAAGGGCCTCCAACAATTAACAGGATTCGAACTATCTTAATTCATGTTTTTACTACCACAGATCCTTCTTAAACTGCATCAAATCGTCTAAACATAGCTAAATAACAATACAGAGGATGGCGCCGGTGCAGAAGGGGTTAATATAGCTAAAATACAATACAGAGGATGGCGCCGGTGCAGAAGGGGTTAATATAGCTAAATAACAATACAGAGGATGGTGCCGGTGCAGAAGGGGTTAATATAGCTAAAATACAATACAGAGGATGGCGCCGGTGTAGAAGGGGTTAATATAGCTAAATAACAATACAGAGGATGGCGCCGGTGCAGAAGGGGTTAATATAGCTAAAATACAATACAGAGGATGGCGCCGGTGCAGAAGGGGTTAATATAGCTAAAATACAATACAGAGGATGGCGCCGGTGCAGAAGGGGTTAATATAGCTAAAATACAATAAAGAGGATGGGTCGGTGCAGAAGGGGTTAATATAGCTAAAATACAATAAAGAGGATGGCGACGGTGCAGAAGGGGTTAATATAGTTAAAATACAATACAGAGGATGGTGCCGGTGCAGAAGGGGTTAATATAGCTAAAATACAATACAGAGGATGGCGCCGGTGCAGAAGGGGTTAATATAGCTAAAATACAATAAAGAGGATGGCGCCGGTGCAGAAGGGGTTAATATAGTTAAAATACAGTACAGAGGATGGCGCCGGTGCAGAAGGGGTTAATATAGCTAAAATACAATACAGAGGATGGCGCCGGTGCAGAAGGGGTTAATATAGCTAAAATACAATACAGAGGATGGGGCTGGTGCAGAAGGGGTTATTATAGCTAAAATACAATACAGAGGATGGCGCCAGTGCAGAAGGGGTTAATATAGCTAAAATACAATACAGAGGGTGGCACCGGTGCAGAAGGGGTTAATATAGCTAAAATACAATACAGAGGATGGTGCCGGTGCAGAAGGGGTTAATATAGCTAAAATATAATACAGAGGATGGCGCCGGTGCAGAAGGGGTTAATATAGCTAAAATACAATACAGAGGATGGCGCCGGTGCAGAAGGGGTTAATATAGCTAAAATACAATATAGAGGATGGCGCCGGTGCAGAAGGGGTTAATATAGCTAAAATACAATAAAGAGGATGGCACCGGTGCAGAAGGGGTTAATATAGCTAAAATACAATACAGAGAATGGCGCCGGTGCAGAAGGGGTTAATATAGCTAAAATACAATACAGAGGATGGCGCCGGTGCAGAAGGGGTTAATATAGCTCAAATACAATACAGAGGTTGGTGCCGGTGCAGAAGGGGTTAATATAGCTAAAATACAATACAGAGGATGGCGCCGGTGCAGAAGGGGTTAATATAGCTAAAATACAGTATAGAGGATGGCGCCGGTGAAGAAGGGGTTAATATAGCTAAAATACAATACAGAGGATGGCGCCGGTGCAGAAGGGGTTAATATAGCTAAAATACAATACAGAGGATGGCGCCGGTGCAGAAGGGGTTAATATAGCTAAAATACAATACAGAGGATGGGGCCGGTGCAGAAGGGGTTAATATAGCTAAAATACAATACAGAGGATGGCGCCAGTGCAGAAGGGGTTAATATAGCTAAAATACAATACAGAGGATGGCGCCGGTGCAGAAGGGGTTAATATAGCTAAAATACAATACAGAGGATGGCGCCGGAGCAGAAGGGGTTAATATAGCTAAAATACAATATAGAGGATGGCGCCGGTGCAGAAGGGGTTAATATAGCTAAAATACAATAAAGAGGATGGCACCCGTGCAGAAGGGGTTAATATAGCTAAAATACAATACAGAGGATGGCGCCGGTGCAGAAGGGGTTAATATAGCTAAAATACAATACAGAGGATGGCGCCGGTGCAGAAGGGGTTAATATAGCTAAAATACAATACAGAGGATGGCGCCGGTGCAGAAGGGGTTAATAAAGCTAAAATACAATACAGAGGATGGCGCCGGTGCAGAAGGGGTTAATGGCTGGGAGCCCTTGTTAAACTAAATAAACATCGTCTAATATTATCCAGAATGAAGTTAAAAATACGTCGCCGGTAAAGAAGAGGTTAAATACAAATAAAGTTAATGACATTTTCGAATGGCCCTTTAAATTATGCCCGGTGTGTTGCTTTGATTACCTAATTGTTTATATCTTGTGGTTAAAGTTACATACTTTGATTACACTTGTATCCTTATGAATGTTCAACCCCTAAATATATTGTGATGACATAATTTTATATTGGGCAGATATACCTTACCTTTGGATACCTTTGGATGTGGTCGCCGCTCCTCTAGCGGCACCAAGGACCGCGACGCCCCTCGTTATGGGTGGTGATTTGGTGCAGTAGACTGTTTGAAGCGACAGCTCGCTCCCTTGCGAGGATGGGCTCGTCTGGCACTTTTTGCAGTTCGACATCTAGGGCTCTCTTGAAGTTGTCTAACGAGATGTCCCTCATGTCTCTTACTCGCCGTGGGAGTTTGTTGAAGAGACGTGGGCCTCTGTGTGATAACCAGCCCTCTCGCAGAGAGCCCATATTACCCATGTTATTCATCCGGGGGATTTCGCATTCCCAGCCTCTCCTATCACTGAATTTCATGACTATCGGAGTATGTAGGTTTAGTACTAAACCCTCTGCGATTTTCCATGTGTATATTATTAGGTAACGTTCTCTTCTACGTTCCAGTGAGTACAGATTCAGTGCTCTTAAACGCTCCCAATAGTGTAGATGTTTTATCGAACTTATATGCAAAGTGAAATTTCTTTGTACACTCTCTACGTCATTTATTTCACCTGCTTTGTATGGGGATGTTTCTACGCTACAGAATTCAAGCCGATGTAGCATTAGAGATTTGAAGAGCGTTATCATAGACAATTCACCGCGTGTTTTAAAAGTACGCAGAATCCAACCCGTTAGACGTTTCGCAGCCGCCACTTTGACCTGGTCATGTACTTTGAAACCCATTTTTTCAGACATTAATACCCCAAGGTCTTTCACACTGTCTTTCCGTTCTATTATGTGGTTAGATTCTGTTAAGTAATTTGTAATTTCTTTAACACCATCATTATCTCCGTACCGTATTAATTGGAATATTTCATCATTGAATTGCATGTTGTTTTCCCTGGTCCACTGGAACACTACATTCATGTCTTCCTGCAGTTGGCCCGTGTCCTCTTGTGTGTTTACTATCTTGCTTAATTTTGTGTCATCAGCAAAAGACGACACCGTACTGTGTCTGGTGTTTGTATCTATGTCGCAAATTAGTATGAGGAACAGAAGGGGCGCTAGCACTGTTCCTTGGGGCACTGAGCTTTTGACATCCGAAGGCTCAGAAGTGACTTGGTTTACTGCTACCGATTGTTTTCGGTTTACGAGGAAATTGTATATCCACCATCCGATTTTCCCAGTTATACCTTTTGCTTTCAGTTTGTGGGCTATTATACCATGGTCACATTTATCAAATGCCTTAGCAAAATCGGTGTAAATGACATCCACGTTTTTCTTTTCTTCTAGCGCTTTAAGAATTTTGTCATAGTGTTCCAAAAGTTGTGAGAGACATGATCTTCCCGCTCTTAACCCATGTTGACCGGTGTTGTGTAGTTCATTTGTCTCCATGAATGTTGAAATTTTGCTTCGCAGGACTC
Organism: Paralithodes platypus; assembly: GCA_032716605.1. Lineage (NCBI taxonomy): Eukaryota > Metazoa > Arthropoda > Malacostraca > Decapoda > Lithodidae > Paralithodes > Paralithodes platypus. The sequence goes on along the minus strand of CM064565.1, from coordinate 15,821,449 downwards.
GCTCGAAAACTTTAATGATGTGAGAGGTTAGAGCTACCGGGCGGTAGTTTTTTGGTAGTGCTTTACTCCCTCCTTTATACAGTGGGGCAATTATTGCGTTTTTCAAGCTATCTGGTATGTCACCAGTGTCTAGACTCCTTCTCCACATTATAGCCAGGGGTTTTGAGAGGTTTTCCTTACATTTTTTCATTAGGATCGAATTCCATGAGTCCGGGCCTGGTGCCGAGTGGGATGGCATGTTGGAAATGGCCTCTTCTATGTCTTTTGGACCGAAATCAATATCCAGCATCTGAGGGGTTTCCGTGGGGGAGGTTTCCATGAAAAATATATTTTGGTCTCTGATGACTTTTGTTTCATCAGGCTCACTGAATGCCATTTCATACTGCCTGCTTAAGAGTTCGCTCATTTCCTTTTTGTCCCCTGTGAAAGAACCGTCCCCTTTGCTCAGTGGGCCGATGTTTGATGTTGTTTTAGCCTTTTGTTTGGCGTATGAAAAGAAGTATTTGGAATTTTCCTTTATACCTGCAATAGCTTTCCTCTCCTCTTCCATATGTTGTAGTTCATATGATATTCTTAGCCTTTGTTCAATTTCCACAATTTCTCTATCTATTTCGACCTTTTGCCTATCCTGTAGATTTTGATGTGTGCGTCTTTGTGTGAGTAATTTTCTTCTTCTGTACAGCCTCCTCCTTTCCCGATCTTGTTTGCTTCTTCGTTTTGTTTGTCTTGCAGGTATATGGTGGCTACAGATTTGGGTCATGGTTTCTGTTATTAAGACTAGACATTCTGCTGGTGTCAGGTTATCCATTACATCTTCCCCGTCTATTTCCTCCATTTCTTGATTTACCTCTTCCCACCTAATGTTTTTGTTATTGAAGTTAAATTTACTGAAGGGGCCGGTTTTTGTTCTCGATTCTGAGGTTGTCTGTACACTTTCTAAGGTTGTTTTGATCTCAATTAATTTATGATCTGAGTATGTTGTGTCCGATATGTTAATGCTGTGTACTAGAGAGTCGTTGTTAGTGAAGACCAGGTCTAAGATATTGTTTTCCCGTGTGGGTTCAGCAATATGTTGGGTAAGACTAAAAAAATCACAAAGTTCAAAAAGCTCTCTCGTATTAGTATTTGCTTCTCCGGTGTTATTTGCCACTAACTGGTTTTCTAGTTGTCTCCATTTAATGTTTGGTAGGTTAAAGTCTCCTAGCCATATAATATTTGGTGTTGGGTTCCCCAGGGTTTCCACTTCTGATTTTATTTTGTTGAGCTGGGTTTTGAATTCTTCTCGGGATGAGTCTGGAGGCCTGTATGTAACAATAACTGCTAAATTTAGGGATTCTATTTTAACTCCAAGTATTTCCACCACTTCATTACTGTTATTTAGGAATTCAGTACATATCAGTGAGTCATGTATGTACAAGGCTACACCTCCATGTGATCTATGCGTTCTGTCCGCCCTATGTAGGTTGTAACCAGGAATCCATACCTCACTATCTTCCTGATCTTTAATGTGAGTTTCTGTGAGAGCCGCAAATATAGCGTTTCCTTCTTCTAGCAGGCCCCTAATGAATGGTACTTTGTTCGTGGTTCTATTTTTTAGGCCTTGGATATTTGCAAACAAGATTGGGGAGGGATTGTTTGGAGTACTATGTGTACCTAATAGTCTTCGGGATGTATTGGCCACTCTTGGGAGGCCAGGAGGTGCTCGAGGTGTTCTATGTGCTCTTCCATCTCCCTCAGTCTCTTCATCTTCATCTGCCCTTTCCCTCCTTGCCTTTTTCCTCTGTCTCGTCCTCGCATAGCTAGAGAGTTTTTTGGGATACCATTCGTGTTAGGTCTAGCATATCTCCAAGTCCCTTTAATATGAAAAGCTGGGCATTTCATATTGTAGCAGGTCTTGTTCTCAAGTGATGTCTTGCAAAGGGATGGGTGGTGGTATTTGCAGGTTTTACCAAATCTACATTTTCCATGACTGGTTATGTTGTTGCAAATTTTGGGATGAGCAAATCTACATGAATTCCCATTATATTCGCCCTTTTGACCAAAGTAGCACCTTCTTTCCAGATAATATCTGCACACTGGTGTAGACAACCCCAGTAGGTGTGGCTGCGGCTGCAAGGGGTTATGTGGTGAGCTAAGTGTGGTTGTACAAAGTACAAAGGAGTACAAAGGAAATCAAGCAACAACAGATCTAGTGACCCTTCTAGGTTGCTTGTCCTCCAAAACACTGAGGATCAAGTGTCCAAACAGTGGTTTAGAGTGGGTAAGGGAACATTGGAAAGGGAATTACTGCCCTGGAACTAATGTCCGTGGCAGGATTAGGAAGTTAGTAGGGGACAGATGTGTTAGTAACTGAGGGGGGGATAAAATAAAGTTATTCATTTACAAACGCAGTCAGTCGCGGGTTTGATGCGAGATATTTGTCTAGGCGGAGTTTAAATGAATCAACGGTGATGCAGTCTATAACGTTTCGGGGAAGCCCATTCCACAAGTTGACAACTCGATTGAAGAAGAAATTCTTAGATTCGTGTGAGTTAATGATAAGGTTGTGGGTGATAGTGGGCTTGGTGTATGGGTGGGTGAGGCCTGCAGGGGGGTGGAGTTACGGGTCGGTTGTAGGTGGGCAGGTGGCAGTGGTGAGGGGGGAGACGATGTGGAAGGGGAGCCTGATATGGGGGCTTGTTGCACCCTACGTTCATCCTGCAATTGTATTTGATCAACAGCAGTAGGGTGGTCAATGGCCATAGATGGGATTAATGTGGGTGTTTTCTGGGTCTGGGGAGGTGTGGGGAGATGTGCGGCAGGGTTTGTGTATATGTAGGGTGCGAAAGGTTGTTGTTCGGCAGGCGATGTGTGTTGATGTGCAGGAGGCAATGTGGGCATTATCATGGGAAGGTGTGCGTGTGTGGGTTGTGATATTTGTATGGGCCCTGAGGCCCCAATAGTTCCCCATTTTCTGTGAAAGGTAGCTATGTCTTGGCTATATTTCCGTTTATCTTGTACTTCTGTATTTTCTATAGTCTGTATGACTTGCCATGTGATATCGAAACAACTATCGCAAAAATGGAGGTTCTTCCCTCTTGTATTGTACGCCTCATTTATTGGTGTCAATCCTATGCAAATCCAGTGATATGGTTGCTTGCATATCCGACATGCGGTGCCTTCATGCATGTGTATATTCATCTTACAACTCGTACAGTTGTCTCTGGTAAACATTTTTGTTTGTTTTTTTGTTTTTGTTTTTGTTTTTCCACCCGCCCTTACATGGGGGAGAGAGAGAGAGAGAGGGGGGGGGGGGGGGGCTTGAAGGACAAGGAGGTGTTTGTTACGCGGTTTGTGGGAGTGTGTGTGTGTGTGTGTGTGTGGGGGGGTGGGGGGGTGGGGGGGGCGGGGGGGGGGGGAGTGCCACTCGTTTACCCTCGTTATGTTTAAACTTTAAGTAACTTTAAGTAACACTTTCAATAATTATCTTACGAAACAGAATTCTCACTGCCCTAACCACTTTTCCCGTTTTTGGTCGACGTTTTAACGGAATATACGGCACTCTAGGAACATAACGAACTTTCCAGGCTACCTATACCTGTATAATATAGTATCTATTTTAATTTTCATATTTTACCTATCAACTTGATTCAACACTGCTCAGGTTCGAATTTTCACCACATTTGGTTGCGTGGGAGATCTTTCTCTCCAATAACGTCAATACTAACCTGCGTTATGGTCGAGAAATAATCTGCACTGATTAATTTGTTTAAATATTGTTTTTCTCTGTTTGCTATTATTTACGATATTTGTTTTGTCGGTACCCTTTCCTGTCGAGGTTAAGTTTCGCTTTTGGTAAAATCGTATAGGGGGAGGGGAGGGGACGTGTCCAGGAGAGCAAGGGGATATATGTGTTTATGGTCTTTGCGGTCACTGAGGGTATTTTGTTTACAGCATACGTCCTGTTCCCAAGCTAAAAGTTAAAAGTTCCCCTGACTTTAATTCTCTGTATTATACTTTCCTAGTTTATTTACGTGATATACGATGTTCACTATCACTTTTAACTTAGGCTTCCTATTTTCCCATAGCCCTGTTTGATTTCATAGGACTATATAGCTAACACTTTGCTTTGGGACGTAACGGTTTTTTCTTTCCCTTCTTCTTTCCACCCGTCTTATGGGCCTGCCCTAGGCCTGTCCTAGACCAGCGCCGTGGCACTGCTGTAGGAGTTAACGGATTTTTTCTCCCAAACGCGTATATCTCTCCAGATATTTTATCAATCGGTTTGATTTTGCACTTCACAGAACCGCGACACTACGTTTGTTTTTGTGTGTGATTTTTTGGAAGTTTAATCACCAGTATCCCGCGGGATAGTCGAAAAATCCCGGACCGCGGGCACCAATCGAGCAAGGCAGTACCCAGGGGAGGTCACATAGACATATGATAAAGAGTTGCTGGAACTCCTGTTTCAATTGCCTGGTTTCCCCCACTGTTTCTATCTGTGCCTCACCTACACAGATCTAGTCCAGTTAACTCACAGACACCTAATCCTCCTATTAATTTTACTATACTTAACAAGCACACCACACTTCTTTCCCACACACCAAAATTACCTGTTACGTACCTTGATTTTTGCTTTCTCTCACTCTTTCAACCATGAAGGGGACACTTGTTAAAGGCAGCTAAGCAGCTTGCCTCCTTCATACACATAGAGAAAAAAAAGTACGTTCCGCAAAAAATTATCTTTGAGTTAGGCTTAACTGGTTCATGGTAATTAGTCACATGTCAGGAATATATCAATAGTTATCGGAAATCGACCCACTCGTGCAGCTATATTTTTTTTTTTTTTTTTTTTTTAAGAGACAATGAACGGAGGAAGGAAAAACACATAAAACAAAAAGGTCCATGTGCCTAAAGGCATCCTCCATTCATAAAATGTTTGTAACAACTGGATTTAAACATTTGTTGATTGTAAGTTTGTGGAAAGCAATTCGAGGGAAGTGAATTCCAAAGAGTAGTAGCTCTGGGGATAAATTAATTCTGATAAGCAGAAGTTCTGCATTGTGGAGGAGAAAGTGTAAATTCATGGGCGCTCTCAGCTGCCCTAGTTCTACGGGGAAAGATGTGGAGAGGCGGCACAATTGAAGCAAGTTCCTCGGAACAATTGCTGTGAAAATATCTGTAGAATAATGCAAGGGATGCAACGTTTCTTCGTATGGCTAATGTAGGAAGGTCCTGTGTGATTGCAGGGTTATTGATTAATCTAATAGCTTTATTTTGAATGTTGTCCAACTGCCTCAATGCAACCACTCCACTTTCACCCTACAGAGGTGAACAGTAATCCATCTGAGAGCGCACATGACTTTTATATATTACGGCCAACTGCTCGTCAGTGAAGAATTCTCAAACTCTGTACAGGAGTCCCAGTTTTTTAGAGGCATTCTTAGCAATGCTTCTAACATAATGTGTCCAGTTCATGTTAGTAGTTAATGTTACACCGAGAATGTCAATACTAGGGGAAGTGGGAATATTTACATCATTAAAAAATATATGGGAGTCAGTGAGATTCTGTCGGTTAGAAAATTGAATGTACTTGGTTTTCTGTGCATTAAAGGAAACTAGATTCTCTTGTCCCCATTCATTAATTCTAGAAAGGTCCTGGTTCAGAGAAATTGCAGTGTTTATTTTTGAATTTATAAGATCGGGTTGGGTGAAAGAATTGGTAAATGTGAAGGAACTGTGGAGTGTTGAGTCATCTGCGTAGGAATGTATTGGATTATGAGTGGTAGATATGAGATAATTGATATGAATGAGGAACAGAGTTGGGGCCAAAACTGATCCCTGGGGAACACCAGCATTTATTGAGTGAAATTGAGAATAAAGGCCATCTACCATTACACATATTTTTCTGTTATGAAGATAAGAAGAAATTAGTGGAACTAATGATGCAAGGCCGTAGTGTGACATCTTCGACAATAAGGATTGATGCCAGACTCTATCAAATGCCTTTGATATATCCAGTGCTATTGTATGTGTTTCACCATGTTGGTCTGTAGCTTGGTTGATTTGATGCGTAAGAAGGCAAAGAATGTCTGCAGTTGATCGACATCGTCTAAAACCATATTGCCTATCACTGATTAATTTATTATTCTCCAGATGCTTAATTATGTGATTATTTAATATAATTTCAAAAACTTTGCCAAGAGTGGAAGTTATAGCTATTGGTCTGTAGTTTGATGGATCTGAAGAGGCACCTTTTTTAGGAACTGGATGGATGTTTGCTTCTTTCCAGGGTACTGGGAAGCATGAGGTATGAGTACACAGACGGAAATTTTTTGCCAATACAGGAGCGAGCACCAAGGAGCAATTCTTAAGTACTATTGGAGGAATTTCATCTGGACCAGGAGCCTTATCTACTGAGAGATTCTGCAAAATAGTTTTGACATGTCTGGTGTGGATCTTAAGTGAGGGAATATCAGGTGAATTAAAATTAAGTACAGGGACATCTTGATTTATTTCATCTAAGGTTGAGTTGGTGGAGAAAATATCTGCAAGAAGCTTTACCTCGTGGGTCACTTACAAGATTGCCAGTCGGAGATTTTAATGGTGGAATGGATGAAGCAGTAGTGAAGTTGGATTTGAATGAGTTAAGAGTAGACCAAAATATTTTGTTATCATTTGGATTATTTAGAAGTTTATTTGCCTGCTTATGGAGAAAGTTTGATTTAGTTAGGTTTAATACAGTTTTGGCATGATTTCTGATGTTTCTAAAGTAATTAAAGGCTTCATGTGTTTTTGATCTTGTGTATGCATTGTAGGCTATTGCTTTTTGTTCAGTTACTCAAGCACAATTATGGTCAAACCATTTAGGTGAATTAGATCTTTTACTGTACTTTTGATGAGGAATAAAAGTGTCCATTCCAATTTTTACAAAATCTTGTATGTGGCTCAAGGTGGAGTGTGCATCATTAGAAAAGAAAGAGGTCCAGGGAATATCAATAAAGAAACCTTGAAGACCCTCCCAGTCTGCCCTATCGTAATGCCATTTAGTCACCAAAACAGGTTCAGAGTGGGAAGGTGTGGTAGGTGATAGACAGGTGGCCTGTATCAGACAGTGATCAGAAGATCCAAGTGGGGACCTCACTGTAACATCATAATTTTCTCCCAATATATATACTATATATATATAGTTTGCTCTCATTCAACCTGTCCCAAAGAAGGGTGACAGCTCTCAACCCTCCAACTACTGTCCAATTGCTCTCATCTCTTGTATCACTAAAGTTTTTTAAACTATTCTTGCTTCCAAATTTCTTAAGCATTTCTCTTCTCATAATCTACTCTCAGATCGCCAGTATGGCTTCCTCAAGGGTCGCTCTACTGGTGATCTTCTTTCATATCTTACTAACTCTTGGTCATCCTCCTTTCGGGACTTCGGTGAGACCTTTTCTATTGTGCTAGACATATCGAAGGCCTTCGATAGAGTCTGGCACAAATCTTTAATTTCTAAACTACCCTCCTTCGGTTTATATCCCTCCATCGGTGCCTTTGTCTTTAATTTCCTTTCCGGCTGTTCCATAGCTGCAGTTGTGGATGGTCATCGCTCACTTCTTCATCCTATCAACTCCGGTGTTCCTCAGGGCTCTGTCCTATCTCCTATTCTCTTTCTAATTTTCATAAATGATCTTCTCAACTGTACCTCCAGTCCCATCCATTCATACGCAAACGACTCTACCTTACACTACTCAACCATTTTTCCAAAATGCCCCAACCAGTAATCCCTCAAAGACAAACATAATGAAGCCATGCACCAATTATTTTCTGATCTAGTTGCTATTTCCAATTGGAGCAGAGAAAACCTTGTTGCCTTTAATGCTTCCAAAACCCAGTTTCTCCATCTATCTACCAATCCGGAACTTCCAGCAGACTATCCTTTTTTCTTCAACAACACAAAAATCAGTCCTTCATCTTCTCTCAATATTCTTGGTGTCTCTATTTCTTCTGCTCTCACTTGGGAGGACCATATTACCAGTTTTGCTAAAGCAGCCTCCCAGAAGCTGGGTGTGCTCAACCGCCTCAAGGGGTTCTTTACCCCTCACAGCTTCTTGCTCTGTACAAGGGCACAGTATGTCTTTGTATTGAATATTGTTCACATTCGTGGGGAAGATCCTCTCACAACGCACTCCTAGACAAAGTAGAAAGGAAGACCTTTCGTATAATTTATTCACGCCCACTCACCATCTCTCTGCAAACTCTCTCTCTTCGCCGCAATGTGGCATCTCTCTCGCTATTCTATTGCTACTATAATAATCAGTGCTCCTCAGAGCTCTCCCAGTGTATACCACCTCCTATACGTAGGGTAAGTGGAACCCATCTTGCAACACAATCCCACACCTACTCTTTGCATCTCGCCAAACCAAGAGTGAAACTCTATTCAGACTTTCTTCTATTCAACAGCTGAGCTCTGGAACTCTCTCCCAGAATCAGTCTGTTCCTCCTCCTATGACTTAAATTGTTTAAAACTCCGTGTGTCCAGGCGTTTGGGATCGAACGTCCCTTGATTTTGGCCCTGTCACTCTGTCAACTATGGGGGAGGCACTTGCTACAGGCAGTTCTGCCTTTTGTCTCCCTCACTCACATAGCAAGAAAAAAATAGATATATACTGGGTATATATAAACAGTATATATATATGTATATATATATATATATATATTTATATATATATATATATCGGTATATATATATATATATATATATATATATATATATATATATATATATATATATATATATATATATATATATATATACAGTATATATATATATATAATTATATATATAAATATATATATATATACTCATAGTATATAGGAATAAGAAGATAGGAGAATTAATGGGACAAATAATAATAATATCACTTCTAAGAAATAATTGAATGCTTGCGTGCTTGACTTTAGTTGGAAAGCCGGTATGTGTTCTTCTCCTGTCACTTCTTTTTCCTTTCTCTTGTATCTTGCTGATCCTCCCTACCCCTTGTGGGAATAAGGGCTGGCTACTGACTGACTGACTTAAAAAGGGGAAAAATTAGAATGGATATGTCAACAGTAATCAAATATTTAAAGGTAAGTAATACAACAGAACATTTAAATAACTGAACTACTGTAATTACATATGAACATATATCAAATATTTTTACAATATGAAAACAATTGTTTGAATAGAAGTTATACTTCAATTTTGTTGACAAAAGAAAAGCTACAAAAACAAAATATAAGTTAAAAGGTGAACACGAAACAGAGAAAGGGACGAGTGAATGCGAAAGTGGTCCCAGACCCTAAGAATTGGAACTTTAAATGTTGTTTCTGTTCGGGCTCCGTCTCGAGTCGGCCACCACCATCAATGGGGGATGTGCCTGAGTATATACATACAATACTTACATACAGAAAGTGGAAGAATATAAAAAGAGAAACCATTCGAGATAACAAATATACATAAACTATTTAAAGACGATTACAGCTTATACATCTGTTGAGGGAATTATATAAGTGTATAATATTATGTCAGTGAAAATTATAAAGAATAACAACAACAAAATACTTAATACAAACACATAATACAAAAAAGGAAAACACAACTATTTATATACATAAAATAAGAATAAATCGTTCTGCCTTGCTTTCCAAGCTATCAGTATCCAGGTTTTGACGTTAATATTCCCGTTACTCCCCTGATAACGGTTATGTCGTTTACTAATATCCTTAACTCGGCAAAGTCGGTAATGGAAACAGTAGTTGGGGAACGATATATGGGTGAGCCAAAAATAACACGCATTTACTTTACAGGAACCAACTAGATGGTTTTTAAAAGACATTTAATTTAGGTAATGTGCAGAAATGTATCACTTATTAACATATACAAATATGTAATCCACTTTGACTAGTTATGTAGCTATTGAGTGATGAAATGAATGACTGATTGAGGTTGCATACCTAATCCAAAACTGTCTAAAATTAAATTTGTACATTTTTCGATAGAAAAATGTGTCCGGCTAAGCCGGATTTCTCCATACAATGCAAGGAAGAAATCGACACCTGGATGGGGATAAACGTCTTAAGACAGTTGTCTGAATGGGGCACAATGGATACAAGCCAGGGAAAAAGAGAAAAGGAGAGAAAGATAAAACAAAAAAACGGTGACCCCCCTTAAGTGGGCAGTAACCATCAAGGGCAGCTGTGTCGGGTAGGCACAGTTTGATGCAGATGTTTGAATACAGTAGATCTGAGTTCGTGCAATATATATTTTGGACAATCTTTAATTTCCCGGCATTTAATAAATATTCAGTTAATATATTTTATGAAGAAGACAAAGGCAGGCTGCCAGTAACGTGTATCTCCTCCAAAGCCAAAAGAAAACCAGAGAGCTAAAATTCAAGCTAGGTTAGGTTCAACATGCCTGGACAAACGATGTATAAAGAAGTCTAAAGGGTACTTCACACATACATGATGTTTGTTGTGACGGCCGCGACTCTGACCATCGGCGTTAATCGGTGAAAAATGGGACCGCTATAAAATGGGACCGCTATTAGTGTGAGAAGACCCTGGGATGACAACCCTCTTACACTATTATTCTGGTTGGAAAAATGATCTTGTATTTTATTTGCCACAGAGACCGTCTGGCGTATGTAAATCGTGAGACAATACATGTATAAGTGTTGTTGGTTCGTAGTCTTTGGTAAATTATAGTTAAACAGGAATTATAGGTGGATTAGACATTTTACATTTGTTTTGTCATTGGTTATTGATATATATTGACAGAAATGTATTTCTATTTATCTACCTATTGCCGGACGCCGTGATTTCCGAAGGCGTGGCCACGAACAAAACAACTCCATGCATCTCTGTACCCAGTCAGTCCACGGCCCTCCTACCATCCAACACCGCCTTCACTCATATACTTCTTAAATCCATCCTTCCACCTCTCACTCGGTCTACTCTCCCTCTCTGTCCGTCCACCTCACTCTCGTACACTCTCTTAGTCATTCTCTCGCTTCCCATACGTTCCACATGGCCGAACCATCTCAAGGTGTTCCTTTTGAGACTTTCCAACACATCTACATCCACACCACACCTGCTTCTTACTTCCTCATTTGTCTGTCTATCCCTCTGTGTAACTCCGTTAGCACTTCTCATCTCAAGTAACTAATTACCACCCCTCTCATTCGTGGCTTGAGTCTCTTCACCATCGTCCATGCTTTGCTCTCGTAATTCAATGTCGGGATTACCACACTGTCATGCAAGGACTTCTTTACTTCCATACTGACCACCCTATATCTTGTTACTACTTTCAGCGTTCCTACAACCCTCTTCCCCTGTTGCACCCTCTCCCGCACTTCTACATCCATACTCCCATCTTTACTCAAGACACTGCCCAAATACTTAAATGAGCTGACATCCTCCATATATATTGTAACATACTAGATTATTAGTACGGTCTATAGTAATATTTTATAGTAAGGTAAACAAAGGAGTACAAAGGAGTACAAAGGAGTACAAAGGAAATCAAGCAACAACAGTTCTAGTGACCCTTCTAGGTTGCTTGTCCTCCAAAACACTGAGGATCAAGTGTCCAAACAGTGGTTTAGAGTGGGTAAGGGAACATTGGAAAGGAATTACTGCCCTGGAACTAATGTCCGTGGCAGGATTAGGAAGTTAGTAGAGGACAGATGGATTAGTAACTGACGGGGGGATAAAATAAAGTTATTCATTTACAAACGCAGTCAGTTGCGGGTTTGATGCGAGATATTTGTCTAGGCGGAGTTTAAATGAATCAACGGTGATGCATTGCAACGGTGACGATTCGGGGAAGCCCATTCCACAAGTTGACAACTCGATTGAAGAAGAAATTCTTAGATTCGTGCGAGTTAAAAGATTTACCAATAATTTTGCAACCGTTTCCCCGTGTGTAATTAGATTGGTCGATAGTGAAGTACTTACTACAGTTCATATTGTCGATGCCTTTGATAATTTTGAACACTTGAATTAAGTCACCTCTTAATCTGTGCTGGGTTAAAGGAAATAGATTTAATTCTCTAAGACGCTCTTCGTATGGTTTGTTCTTTAGGCTAGGTATCATTTTGGTAACTCTACGTTGAACTCGTTCTAGCTTGTTTATATCTTTTTGGTAATAAGGGCACCAGGATTGAACGCAGTATTCCAGAAGAGGGCGGACTAAGGAATTGTAAAGGGTTAGGATAACTTCTTTGGATTTATGCTCAAATGACCTGCCTATAAACCCAATTATTTTGTTTGCCTTCTTGACAACTTCTGAACATTGTTGACTCGGTTTTAGGTTACTCAATATTGTTACTCCCAGATCGGTTTCTCTGTTTACATTCTTAAGCTGAGTGCCATTCATCGAATAGTTTGCTTTCTCATGTAGGTATCCGATATGTAGTACTTTACATTTATCCGCATTGAAACTCATTTGCCAAATTTGAGCCCAACATGACAATTTATCTAGATTGTGTTGCATATTGTCAATTTGTTCTTTTGAGAGTACGCTATTTGCAATTTTTGTATCATCAGCAAATTTTGTGATTGTACAGGTGAGACCCTCATCTATGTCGTTGATGTAAATTAGAAAGAGAATTGGTCCTAGTACCGATCCCAGGGGTACCCCGCTACTTACATTGGTCCATTTAGATGCCTTACCGTTTATGACTACTCTTTGCTTTCTGTTGCTGAGCCAATTTTCTATCCATTTCAACACACCGTCTTGTATTCCATGCGCTTTTAGTTTTAGCAGTAAACGTTTGTGGGGAACTTTGTCAAAGGCCTTTTGAAAATCAAGGTATATATAATATCTACAGCTTTACTCTCATCGTAGAGGTTGAGGATATCGTGGAAGAAGTCTAAGAGGTTTGTTAAACAGGAACGTTTTTTACGAAAGCCGTGTTGAGTATCTTTAAGTATGTTATTTTCCTCTAAGTGATTTACGAGTCTGTCTCGTATGTATGACCGTTTCTAGCATTTTACATACAACTGAGGTTAAGCTAATTGGACGATAGTTACTGGGTAGGGATTTGCTGCCTTTTTTTAATATCGGTGTTACGTTGGCTAGCTTCCACTGATCAGGCATAGTTCCAGACTGCAAGGATTTATTGAATAGTAATGTCAGTGGTTTGGAGAGCTCATCCTTAGCTTCCTTTAGAACTCTAGGCGAGATTGTATCAGGTCCAGGCGTTTTACTTACCTTGAGTTTATCTAAACAATTCAATACTTCTCTCTCTGTAACGGTGATATTGCTTAGAACATCTGAATTATCAATCTGAATCGGCGATGGTGTAGGGATATCACTGAGGTGTTCTGTTGTAAAAACTGATGCAAAGAAGGTATTGAGGGCATTACTCATTGTACTTCGTCGTTGGTGTATTCTCCATTTTCATCGACTAACGGTCCAACAGTTGAAGTAACTACTTTTTTCTTTCTGATATAACTATAGAATTCTTTCGAGTTTGTTTTACTTTGATTTGCAATATGTAACTCTAAGGTCTTTTTAATTTGCTTAATTAACTTTTTGGCTTTGCGTCGTAGCTCTACAAATTTCACCCGTTCTTCGTCATTTTGTGAGGATTTTAATCTATCATTAGCCAATTTTTTAGCAAGCAGGCAGTTTGAAATATCTTTATTCCACCATTAATTGGGCTTATTATTATGGCCTGGACGCCGTATTTTCGATGGTATGCAGTCTTGCACTGCTTTTAGGTAAGTGGTTTCGAATAACTTCCAAGATGAATTTATGTCGTTATTGTTAATTAAAAAGCTCCAGTCAGTTCTAAGTTTATGGAAGTTTGCTTTCTTTAAATTAGGGACTTTTTCGATGCTACTATTTAGTTCGTTACTAGTAAACTTTAAAGTGAAAGTTATCGTACGATGGTCGCTGTTACTGAATTCATCACCAACATTCAAATTCTCTATCAATTCTTCTTTTGTTGCAAGTACAATGTCGAGAACGTTATTACCACAGATCGGCGTTCGAACAAATTGATAAAGCGAACTCTCTTGCAAGTTCGTATACAAGTCATGTCTGGAGTGTGAAGTAAGAGTATCGCCCCACTTGGTCACAGGTAAATTAAAGTCGCCAAAAATTACGGTATCTTGTGAGTTACTTACATCTGCAATTTGTTCGTAAATTTCTCAGTCAGTTTGCACTGATTGAGCTGGAGGTCTGTATATTAACGCAAGTATTATTTTTGTACCTTTATTATTCTTTATTAGCACAAAAGATGTGTCGACGTTCACAATTTGAGGTTTTGACAAGAGGGTAGGGTTAAGACTTTCTTTGATATAAAGTAAAACGCCACCTCCATTTCGATTTATTTGGCTTTTCTCAAAAATTACATAACCAGGAATTGAATACTCTGCTAAAAAGTCTCTATCTTCTGTATTGAGCCAAGATTCTGTAATGCCAATCATATCATAATTTTCTGTAAACACTAGCTCCTCTAAATCTGAAAATTTATTGCGTATGCTACGAGCGTTTGCATAGAAAACCTTTAAATTTGTTATTTTAGAACTCACAGAACGCTCTTTAATAATATTTTTGGTTCTTGTCGGATCTACATTTATGTTCATGGCTGTCCTCGTCCTCGCTGTCTTCGGTCCTTATCGCTGGTGGTCCTCGGTTGCCTCTGTTTTTTGCTTGGCGTTGGATGATTTATGTCACTGCTGCTTCTTGTCGGATGCCGTTTTTTGATCCATGGCTGCGGACTGCTTCGTGTAGGAGACGACCCATGCGTGCTGAACCCACAGGGTTTAGATGAGTGCCATCCTTGCGGAACAGAGTAGGCTGGTTGTAGAAGTTGTCCCAGAGGTTGATGAATTCAACTTCTTCCCTCAGACACAAATATTTTAGTCGGCTATTTGTGCTGAAGGCCTTGTCGTAGAATTTGTCAGGTGCGTCGATCTTGGGGAGAATGCCTGAGATGATGATATTCCTTGACTTGTTTTTGTAGTGCTGGATCATCTTGCGATATTTCTCCATCAACTCTTCGGATCTGGTGCGCATGACGTGATTTGAACCAGCATGGATGACAAAAAGGGTATTTTCATTTGCATCCTTTGTGGTATCTTCGAAGGCTTCCACAATGTCGTCCAGTCCAGCTCCTGGGATGCAAAATCTTTTTCGTCTATTTGGGACTCTGTCGCAGAACTCTTCCACCTGTCCTCGTAGGATGGAACAAGTGGAACGTAGTGGAACAATAAACCATCGTCACTATAGTTGATAGCCCATGCTATTTCGTTTACGATTTCCAATAACCAAACTATATATTGTGACTCCTTTCTGGTTCTGTGAACCTGTGGAACTTGTCAGTGCCGCAGATAAGCCCACCATTAACATAACAAATTTCTCCATCAATTGCCTTTCGTATGAAATGGATAACAACAAACACTCATTGACATTTGTTCAGCCAAAACCAAAATTAATTATTACCAACTAAAATAAAATACACATAAATACATAAATATATAGACAAAGAACAGAAAAGAAAAACGAGTTTGTGTAGGAAGCTAACATTATTTATTAAACTAGTTATGTAGAGAGAGAGAGAGAGAGAGAGAGAGAGAGAGAGAGAGAGAGAGAGAGAGAGAGAGAGAGAGAGAGAGAGAGAGAGAGAGAGAGAGCGAGTTTTAACCCCACTACTGGGATATGTAACTGTAATACATGTAGTGTATGTAAGAAGATGGGCGTAGACCTAGAGGGTAGATCATGATTGTCAGTAACAGGTGAAAGGATAATTAATTCTGGTAACGATACATGAAATACCGAATGTCTATACTGTGAAGTCGGCATGTACAGAAAATACTAAGGGCATGCATTTATGTAATGATTTAATTCATGCTAGGTGCACATCAAACTTCAAGAACAATTTTGATTTCACACGTAAATACTGTTTGCTTTTGAATCTACCCTGTTCATAGTGTGAAGAGCATGGTGTGCAAAGCATAGAACATACTGAACATTCAAATTGTTTTCGGACTAGGGTTCGAACCTATAACACTATTATTAAATGCATAGCTCAAGTGGAAAGTCAACACAACAATACTCAATGTATTATTATGAGAATGGAAGTTAACTACCAAAATTAGACTGTAAAGTTAATATTATCCTTCAGCGAAACCCTATCATTCATTATACAACAGTCAATCAGAATCAGAAAATTGATATTATTATTATTTTTTTTAATGTCAGTAATATAGCTTATGCTTTCATAAAGCCTTTCAGAGATAACTATGTAAAGTATTTAATTAATAATTTCTTACTTAGTTTATTGTAGAGATAACGTATTATGTTGTTTACTTTCTTTAATATTATAATCTGAATAGATTGAAAACTAATTTAGCCTTTAACCCTCTATTAGCGGCGCGCAACATAAGTCGAGTTAAATAAATTTGGACTATGTGGCGGCGTGCGACATAGGTCGTGTGGCAATTTCAGCATGTAATGTTGCTGAGAGAGAGAGACAAGTGGTGGCAGGAGAGTAGCTAGCGTATGACTGCTCCAGATCACCGCGGCGGGCCTACTGACACGAATCCCACCCTCCTCCACCCTCTCACACTCGCTACATACTGAAATGTATGGGGAAAGTACCGAATTACATGGTTTTTGCACTCGTGTTGCGCGGTTGTTGCACGAAAACTAGCGGTCATACAAGGATCGTTGTGGTGTCATTGGAAAGCTCTGTTTATGCCATTTCAGGGATAGATGCTTGTTTTACGCTCTGGGTCTTATTTAGGCAGGAAAATGATCACGTAAACAGCCCTATTTTGGCTAAAAAAAACCCCGCTGGGCGGTACATATAAATAGACTGCCTAGCCCGCCAATAAGGTGTTAAGTTATGTGAAGATAGTTCAAGCGAATGTAAGGTGGAATTTGATGAAAAGATAATGAAAAATAATGGATATTATTTACATATGAAAATTAATGCACTTATGCATTTATCCTTACACTCATACATAATCTCATACACTATAACAAATACTTTTCTATAGAGAGATAGTTAGACAAGGCAACATCCATACTCAGGGAATCCTATGGTGAGAGGTCTTGGAGAAGCAGAGGCTAGAGGGGAACTGCCTGCCTTTTATATAATTATACTAGGTGAGGTACCCGGCATTGCCCGGGTTTAAATTTTACTACCATAATCACCATCATCAATCACTACTATCACAATCATCACAATACTACTACTACCATAATCACCGGCCTCAACCTCCCTGTGCCTCATTAAACGGCGACCTCGATTTCGGCCGCTAAATGACCTCCGATTTGGATCTGAGCTCATCCGTACCCCCATTTTGGGGGGCTGCGAACAACTTTCGTTCCATACACCTTTTCGATCGGAGGCCTCCTTCTGCCCCAAACGGCCATTTATTCGCATTTTTTTCGCTCCCGTATACTACATAAGTTTGCCGAAAATTTTATTAAACAAAATTGTCTCTGATTTCCACTAAACTCACTTAAAACCATCTCCAAAGCCTGGGCTTTCCAACGGTGCCCCACACTCCCACCTGGCACCAAAACTGTGGGAGGAGTTTAGTAACAAAGGTCGGGTAACTGACGGGTAGCTGACAGACATTGATCTTTATTTATATAGATTACCTATCGATAACTTGGTCGTTAAGCCTGTCATACAGTGTTGACTTACCACCACTCTCACTATAATCAAGCAAGTGAACATACGAATGACAATATTATAGAGTACTTCATTATAGAGTAGAAATGAAGGTTAGTAAAACGAAAATATAGATTTTAACATAATCATATGTCGGTCAGAGAAGCAACATACAGGAAGGTGAGATTGGTGTCTAGACAGCCGGCTTTAATTGCCTGGTGCAAACGATGTCTTGCGCTTTGTGCACAACAAGACATAAATATGTTCCCAGATATGTTCTCACTGCCTAAATACCTAGATATGTACAAGTAATATTAAGTATATCTCACAAATACTTGTGAGTTACTAACTGTTTTTATACTCTCAGCCGGGCTCGAACCACCGACAATCAGTATTAGTGTCCGTGTTTTAATCAACTACACCACGATGTGCTGAAGAACAGCTAATCTTTTCATATATATATTAACCTAAGACGTGCGCGTGGGGGGTATAAGACACCACACGCCTGTGCGCACGTATTTGAGCTGTTCCCCTCTCTAACATCGTTATTTTACCATAAATAGCATTATTACTTATACATATGCACCTATTTTACGTTGATTATAAAGGTATTAACCTGTTACAGCAATAAAACAAGTGGAAACAGCGTTTGGATGGTCAAAATCGGCGATACAGGACGGGAGTTACATAATTTATGGCTGAGGCAACCTCCCTCCCCTCCACTCTTCCCCACGTCTGGAGAGAGACTGTCGATCGATACTCTCTCTCTCTCTCTTGCACTCGCTTGGTAACAGTGATGACAACGCCCTGCTTGCAACTCGCAAATGTTAGCACGAAAATAGACCACATAATCAGGGAATAACAGAGAAAATAGGTGATAATTGAAGGAGGGGGGGGGGGGGGGGGGGAAGGAGGAGATGTGGAGGAGTGATATTTTGCATGGCCCAGGGCAAAAAAAAAAAAAAAAAAAGGGTTCAAGTGTTTTTGGGGTGTTTCAAATGGATGTTTTTAGGCCCAGGATCTTAAGAGTCTTCCCGCAGTCGCCCGGGGAAACTCTCAAGAGTCTTCCCACACTTGCCGGGTTAAGGAGGAGAAATCATACTTGGAGAATGTATTACGATTCATACACAACGTCCCAGACGGCTGAAAGCCGGTTGCTCTTTAACCCTTCCTCCCCGGGTGTCATTTTAATATGACACCACGGCGGATGGGCCGGTACCCGGGTGTCATTTTAATAGACAGTAAGCTTAAAGCCTATTCAGCTTGGTCTGAACGCCGTGCGTCCGACGCATGTAAACAAAGCCGATCGTTGCGTCACCGCACCTCCGAAAACAAGAAGGAGAAGACTCGTTTGTTATTGTATGTCTGTATGTCGTTGTTTCAGTAGTGAAAAGATCATCGTATTGCTAACATTGCCTGAAAATGCTCTCCACTAAAATCGTCATCACAACTGAACCAGTTGGCTTAGAGAGCTCTACTCAACGCCAGTCTACAGATTGGAAATCGCACTACATTTATAGATGCATGGGAAATTTCTAGCAGGTAAAATTAACCAAAATACGGTAGCCTAGGCCTAGACGTTTTTCGGCCAGATCGCCAGGGTACGCCGCACTGTCATTAGGAGAGCTAGCCCGGGCCAGGAGGTTTAATTAACAGGCTCGCTATCGCTCGCCAGGTAAAAATCGACGTCTAAATGGCACGAGAGGTCTTAAATTTGAGATCAAAATGGGGCATAAGGTTTTCAAATCACCAAACTACTCGGTGGAACGTCTAAACAAATCAAAACTAATTAAACAAAGCACGAGGGAGAAAGGGTCCAAAAATCCAACCCCCTGCCCCTTAAGGCTTGAACACGAATTATTATTTAAGGGGAAAAGGGTAGCCCAATTTCTTAATATGTTGTATACTATTGTGGTCTCTAAACTAACTGTAAAGTGCTCACTCTTTAAACCTTTCACTGCCACAGCAGTTTGTTAGTCCTCGTGCATCTTCTTTGTCACACCCACCAGCCAGTCTTCTATGACAAAGTGTTTCATAGCCGACTGTACTACATCCCAAATCAAATAATAAAAGGGGTATTGTCAATTATCATTGTAGAAAATATTTGTAACTAATTTGGATCTCTATATAGAGAATCAATTACTTTTATTCAGGGTAATAAAATAACAATTAGGTCTGATTTAATTCTACATTTTGTATATGCTTCTTCATGGATTTTGATTATGCTTCTTCATGGTTCTCATCCATTAAATCTATCAACAGAAAATACTTCAAAATTCTGAAAACAATAGTTATATGATACATGCTTGGTAAAGATCAAAGCTCTCATATTAGTTTGGCAGAAATAGATAACTTATACTGTAGATGGTAAAAGGAAAGGAAAGAGTTAAACAGGTTGAGATAAGTTATGTATGCAGTATTATAACATTATAGGATCATTATACATTTCTGATAATATCTATAAGACTGCAAATTTACATAATATGGACTAGACATAGTGAATTTGAATGTACCAAGAATCCAAACGTCCACTCTTTTTATTTATACAACAATCAAGGAGTGAAATTCTTTGCCTAGTAATTGTTGTTTGTGCAGTAGCCCCAAGATTCCCTTTTATGGGAATCCACCGGCGACCAGGTAGTCCGTCACTTCCCCGGGTGGGTCCAGAGATTTCTGAGTTAAGTGATGTTGAAGTTATGTCTGTGCTGGGCAAGTGCTGGGCAGTGGAGTATTAGTGTTCTGTGTTGTCAGTGGGATGTTGATAACGAAGTCAAGAAGGGTCTTGAGTTAGATCTATTATGTGTTTGTACTCTTGTAATGACGCGTGGACCTGAGGCGCACAAATGTGACTAGGGTTTTTTGAGGGAAGCGTGTTTTCCGATGGGTTTATCTTTGGGGGTGGAGAGTTTAAGATTGTGTTATGTGGTCTCTTGGTGATGGCTTATTGGGTAAGGTTCGTTTGGATGTGTTTGTGTATATTGGTGTTTGAAGGTGTGGGTGGGATGTTAATGTATATTTAGTTGAAATAATGGGCAGGTGTTTGCTTCATGTCTCGAGGTGGGGGTGGGTAATGTGTTAGGCAGTGGCATGGGTGAAGCGGGTCGTGGGCTGAAGAGTAGGACTTTGTTCCTATTATGTCTAAATGGGTCTTCAGGTGGAGGATCGTGTGTCTGCTTGTATGTGATTTGTGTTTGTGATTTGTGTGCACCTCGTTATGATTTTGAGGGCTATATTTTGAGTGGTATGTTATTTCTTCATGTTTGTGGTTGAGGTACAGGGTGACCAGGCTTGGTAGGCATAGTGCATGGTTGCGCGGATGTATTGTTTGTAAAGTAAGGACAGTATTTCATTTTGTTGGCAAAGTCCTTGCCTGTGAGGGTTCTGAGGGTGTTTAATTTGTGTAGAGCTCTAGTGTTTCTTCTTTGTATGTGTGGGGTTAATGTCATGTTACATTTGGAATCCCATTACGCTTTCAGACAGTACACAAGGACTATTACGGTTTGGAAAGTATTGATAGCAGAGAAGGGGTGTTGTAGATAGAGGAAGCTGTTGCATGGCTTTGGTATGAGTGTTATTAGTACGTATACGCCGTCGAGGTATCCCCCGGGTGCGAACATGATATACATGCTAAGACGTACTACCACACCCACTAAATGTCCGCCTTTGGTTGGGATCGAACTCAGGTCAAGCAGTTTCACACGTGAACGTGCTCTCCATTCGACCACTGCGTGGTTCGGTTGAGGGGAAGTGGTTCGTTGAGTAGTGTGACATGTGAGTGAAAGCGTGATTCATGTCTGCCTGGGGTACCCAAAGTGATTGTTGCCTAATAATATCCAGTGTATTGGAAGATTATGAAGGTTCAACACGGCTGTGTAGATATATTTCGTAATTCAAATATTTGTATAATTAAAATGTCTTGTGTTCTAATAAGATATTGTTCTGTAAGTAAGACATTGCTGTACAGCATTTGTATTATTATTTTGAGGATGTCTGCTTAATGTTTAGATATTATTTATATGGGTACAGGATATTTGCAATTTGGTGGAGTTATATTTTATTACTATAGTATGCTTTACAAGATTGTTGACAGCACATTCTCGCCCCATTACAGGGACCCTAATGGATATGTGTTTGTTTAACTGTAGATCATTATCCTTGTGAAAGGTATCAGACTGTATGTGGCTGCATTTGACAATTTGGCTGATGCTATGTAGCCATTATGAGGCATGTACTCTTAATACTGTATATAAAGGCAAACAATCATTCAACTCCTTCAGTTCTTCCGATTCTGGCTACAGCAACAAATATCGTCCCCAACTCATAGATTTTAAGATGGCCCGCAATTCATACTTTGACGGTGATGTGGTCTAACACGTGATGCAACATATATACGGTATGTCTAAGTTAAACACATCCAGTTTGACCAAAACTGAAAGAAACGAGTTCCCAAAACTGCATTAGGTAATCTTGGGACCACGCAAGAAAACCTGAATAGGTTGGATACATATAATATAATAAAATATAAAGAAAATAATTTATGAAGCATTAGTTGGTTGCATGTGGAAACTGTGAATCTTTGTAACGTGGACTTGTATAATAAACAGTTTTGGACGCACATGTGCACATTGCAATTCTACATTCTGTTGCATTCCATCTGACGATAAATTGAATACCTTAGCAGCTAAGTTATCGATACTTAATAGACAAAATATTAAATTACTATACCTCTGAATCATCTTATGAACAAGTTTATATAATTAGCAACATATTTCACACAACAAATCATAATAATAACAAAAATCTTGATGGGAACTTTACAATTTACCGTCAGTTGAAAATAAACAAAGTATAGCTGTTGCATGCAAACCTTGATTCGTGAACAAGTGAACAGTCGCGCTAATAAGTGATGTCTCGGTACAAAGAATGTTTTGATCAATAATTGGTATCAGCAACATCTAAGCTTTTCATTTCTTCATAACGATCAACATATACAAACATGTTCCGACACTTACCCACCCTATTCAACATCTGACAGACATTGATGCAGCACATAGCGAGCCAAACATAATGACAGCTGGGGCATGACTTATTAGCGCGACCGTACCCCTGTGAGTGTGTGTAAGCTATTCCAGCCCAACGCTCCAGTCGTCAAAGCCAAATTAGATTGTGGCGCTGCTTCTTCCAAGGAATTTACCTTCTCACAGAGTTAAGGGGGGATCGGTTAGTTTTTCCGGACCCAGTTTTTCCCTCTTTTTTTAACCCCATTGGTTTTTAGATTTTAAGATGTTCGACACATTAGTTTGTCGATTTGATAACCTTTCATACCATTTCCTTATGAACATCAAGACCTTTCGTGCCATTGAGGTGTCGATTTTTTCCTGGCGAGCGAAAGCGAGCCTGTAGTTTTAAGAGAAATCGGCCTTCGGCCGTGACTTTTTTCTATCGAAAAATATACAAATTTATCTTGAAGGGGGTCTAGGGAGTGTTTTTTAAGCTTGATAAAGGTATAGCGTGGACACTAAAATATATATATATATATAAATAAATACATCAAAAAAAAATATCCACTGTCCCCTTAAGTTGAAAGTGGAAACTCGTTGCGAAAATGTTGATGTGGCTCCCAGGCCTCAAGTGAACGCTCTATGGCTGGGTAACTTTGATGTGTGGAAAGAGGGAGAGAGAGAGAGAGAGAGAGAGAGTGTGCGAGTGAAAGAGTGAGAGAGAGAGAGAGAGAGTGAGTGAGTGAGAGAGTGTGAACACTTTATGGCAGGATAACTTTGATGTGTGGGGAGAGAGAGGGTGTGAGATAGATAGAGAGAGAGAAAGAGAGAGTGTGTGGGTGTGTGAGAGAAAGAAAGAGTGAGGCAGAGAGAGAGAGAGAGAAAGAGTGTGAGAGTGTGTGTGTGAGAGAGAGAGAGAAACTTACATATACCTACATAGACTTACTATATATACACTGACCACACAGACCGTACAATCGCAGCGAGGTGGTCATGACTAAATAATTCTAGTAGAGATAGTTAACCGGTGAGTAAGGGAAAGTTGAAAGAAAGGATATCAAAGAAGAAGAAGAAGGGATATATATATATATATATATATATATAAATAGAGAGAGAGTGAGAGAGAGAGAGAGAGAGAGAGAGAGAGAGAGAGAGAGAGAGAGAGAGAGAGAGAGAGAGAGAAAGAGAGTGAGTGAATCAGTGAGAGAGAGATAGAGAGATTCTTTACATTCTACATCAAGTTAATTTTAGGATAGGTACTATCCTAAAATTAACTTGAAAAACTTCATGGGTTTTTACTAATATTTAGGCAGGCGCATACATACATGCACACAACAATATTATATATTAGTTCATCACACAACCGATATTCTTTAGCATGCAAATTC
This sequence comes from Paralithodes platypus, assembly GCA_032716605.1. Taxonomy (NCBI): domain Eukaryota; kingdom Metazoa; phylum Arthropoda; class Malacostraca; order Decapoda; family Lithodidae; genus Paralithodes; species Paralithodes platypus. The sequence goes on along the minus strand of CM064565.1, from coordinate 15,797,410 downwards.
CATAGAATAATTAAAGACATAAAAAAGTCGTACCCAAGTATCAGTAATACAATAAACAAATATTTACAAAATAACACATAAACAGTCTGTATTGAGTATGTTACTGTTGAACTCCAATAACACATAAACAGTCTGTATTGAGTATGTTACTGTTGAACTCCAATAACACATAAACAGCCTGTATTGAGTATGTTACTGTTGAACTCCAATAACACATAAACAGTCTGTATTGAGTATGTTACTGTTGAACTCCAATAACACATAAACAGTCTGTATTGAGTATGTTACTGTTGAACTCCAATAACACATAAACAGTCTGTATTGAGTATGTTACTGTTGAACTCCAATAACACATAAACAGTCTGTATTGAGTATGTTACTGTTGAACTCCAATGACACATAAACAGTCTGTATTGAGTATGTTACTGTTGAACTCCAATATGAATATACTAATTTTAGTATATGCAAATCTCTTCCATTAATCAGTTTAATTAATACTGCAATTATAAGGCAATGTAGGTATTACTTCAAATTGGGTTAACAAGTGTGAGTTGATGTGTGTTAGGCTGAAATGTGCACCCTATCGATTGTAAAGAGAATATTTTGAGCCAATTTAAATTATGTACACTGTTACTTCATAATTTGGTTTCAAAATATCTAGGCCCTTTATGCTTGTAAGCTATGCAGTTTCTAGTGCAGTTGACTAAGAGGCAAGGGAACGCGAAAGTGGTCTCGGACCCTAAGCATTGGAACTTCAACTGTTGTTTTTATTCGGGATGTATCTAGAGTCGACCACCCCCCGCTATTTGGTATATGCCTGAGTATATACTGTACATGCATACATATATGCCTGAGTATATACTGTACATACATACATATATGCCTGAGTATATACTGTACATACATACATATATGCCTGAGTATATACTGTACATACATACATATATGCCTGAGTATATACTGTACATACATACATATATGCCTGAGTATATACTGTACATACATACATATACATAATTTTTACTTAAAGTTGTTGGAGTATAATAATTATTCATGTTGTACAATCTGTCCTTATGTTTATCTCTTACCCATCGATATTTTGGCTGCTGCTGGTGGTAGTGTTCGTAGCTTGAGGGAGTCGTGTATATTTTGGCTGCTGCTGGTGGTAGTGTTCGTAGCTTGAGGGAGTCGTGTATATTTTGGCTGCTGCTGGTGGTAGTGTTCGTAGCTTGAGGGAGTCGTGTATATTTTGGCTACTGCTGGTGGTAGTGTTCGTAGCTTGAGGGAGTCGTGTATATTTTGGCTGCTGCTGGTGGTAGTGTTCGTAGCTTGAGGGAGTCGTGTATATGCGAGTGTTTGCAACATATCTAGACATCGAATAAATAGAGTTTGACGAAAATTATTACCTTCAATGTTCCCTGAACATATATTAAGTTAACATTTAATGACATTCCCACTTCTCAAAATACAATCAATGGCACGAACGGGTTCACATTAGCTTACAATATTGTATAGACGGTGTACACCACTACGTTAAATACAATAAATCAGTATACAGCATGTGGGCAATTGAAATCTTCCACATATTTCCTCAATGTTTCATAGCCACCATAAATATGTTATACGGCATACTAGTGCAGGCGATTGTACACATAAAATAAAACAGTGTGAAGTAACTACTGTGTATTTCAGACCCGATGTCGCATCGCCTTTCGCAATTTGTGGCAAGACTATAGGTTACATAATAATGACATTCGAACACAATGTTATTGATACCCCGCCGTAAATTATGGTGTTATAAAGGTTTGTCAAATTATTATAGTTACGATGCTACCTCTTAGGGTAGCCAAAGGGAACGCAAAAACATGAGCAAGGGATCGGACACCAGACAGACCCCCCTCCCCTACAGTCCTACTGTCCCTCCCCCACCAACCCCACCAACCAAGCCGCGCCACCAACCCCATCCTACACTCATCCTTCTATACCCCCTCCCCACCTACCTCTCTCTCTCTCTACCTCTCTCTCTCTCTCTACCTCTCTCTCTCTCTCTACCTCTCTCTCTCTCTCTACCTCTCTCTCTCTCTCTCTCTCTCTCTCTCTCTCTCTCTCTCTCTCTCTCTACCTCTCTCTCTCTCTCTCTCTACCTCTCTCTCTCTCTACCTCTCTCTCTCTCTCTCTCTCTCTCTCTCTCTCTCTCTCTACCTCTCTCTCTCTCTCTCTCTCTCCTCTCTCTCTCTCTCTCTCTCTCTCTCTCTCTCTCTCTCTCTCTCTCTCTCTCACACACACACACACACACACACACACACATAGCATATTGAATAATAATTATAAAGACATTCAGTACTTTGTACATTAATATACCGTGGTAATACGTGACATTGGGTTTACAATAGAACTAAAGTATATACAGCAACAATGAGTTGGGCAGCTTTTTCAAATGAACATGACCCATAAGTTGGTTAATCACATTACAGTATACTGTCTTTGCTAGCAAGTTTGGCGGGTAGTTATAATTATAACCCTATAATTTATGGTTGGGTATGGTCGTTTCAGGCTATATGGACCTGTTGTTCGGTTGGTTATCCGTATGATGTGATGACATAATTGGCCATAATATTCTAAAGAATTGGAAGAGGTTTGTATAATTACAGAATAAATAAATATTAACAAGAGAATTAATGGATAATTAAACAGGCAAATGTACTGTACATATATTTTATTTTAGTCTTCGTCACTGTCAAGGAAGAGCTCATCCTCATCATCGCTGTCAAAGCTTATAACGACAGGTTCCACAATGTCATGAATATTGTCAGATGACCAATTATCCTCTTCAAACGCCATAGCTCTTCTTACGGCACCTGCCCAAATGTCTTTGGTTGCGCGTAACTTTGCTTCCTCTAACCTGGCCTTCAGGCTGGCACGAGTGAATCGTTGTAACGAGGTGCGTACGTATCTCTTCATACACCCCCACACCTGCTCGATGGCGTTCAGCTCAGGATGCGCCGGTGGAAGTTGGACAACTTCGTGACCCCATTCTCGGATTATATTATCCACTTTGTACCGTGGCTTTGGTCGTTTTTCTTTGCATATACGAAGGAGTTCAGTACGAGTAGCGTGAGGTGAGAAGGGGAGTTTCCTTTCCTCCAACCATTTCACAAGGTCAGCTTTTTTGGTGGTAGTAGTGGGGACAGCGACTTTCCTTCCTCCGTAAACTGGCTGTGGTAGGGTGCATTGTCCAACACAACTACTGATGGCTCTGCCAATGCTGGTAAAAGTTGTGCTGTGAGCCAGTGAACAAAAAGGCTGCTGTTCATTTCCCCGTGGTAGTCACCTGTTTTGTTCTTTGCAGGGAAACATACAAAGGAGCCATCCACAAAACCCTCGACTGTGCCACCTGCTACCACCACAAATCGCTCTCCTTCACCAGGTGGCACCTGACGGCTGTAGGTGGCACTTGTTTCATGTTGTGTTCTGTCCACCCACTCCCTGATGTGTGACATCCTTGTTGTGAACCACGTTTCATCCCCATACACCACCTGTCTTCCTTCCTGCCGATCATGCTAGAGTGCGCGGAGAGCGTCAATACGACGACATACTATATCATTCGACTCTTTCCGTACATACATTTTTCTCTGTGATACCCTGTAACGGAATCCCATGCTGTGCAACACACCATATAGTTGCAAAAGTATGCAGTATGTTGTATATGCCGAAGACGTTTTAGAAGTCTTTCCTTTGTAGAAGTATCTACAGGGAAAACAATATTGAGTTATATTTGTGTGATAAATTTTGTTAGTGGTTGTGTGTGTGTGTGTGTGTGTGTGTGTGTGTGTGTGTGTTATTGATATTGGTGTGAATGTTTGAGTATTGTTACATTTGGCTACGTTTGTTTGAACACATTATATTAATTGGTCTAGTGCTGAATTGTTTGTTGTTTGTTTGTTTATTGGTCATAGTTGATTACTTACATCTGGAAAAACAGAGAACGAAGTAATCACGATTTTGTGAACGAAGGTAGAGGAAGCCATGTTGTTAAATGTATGTATTCTCTATTGTTTATGTCCAATTGAAAGGGAGAAAGGGAAGAGAACAATAATTTGTCCCTTGTAATAAAAACACCAAGTTATTTCGAAAGACACACACATGTAATCAGTGTCCGTGTGTGTGTGTGTGTGTGTGCGTGTGTGTGTGTGAGTGTGCTTAAATTCTACCTTACCTATGTTAAGCTACTCCTTGTCCTTAATGACATGACAAGCCGCCTAATTCCTTATAAAGTAGAAGGAAAAAACGTTTGACCCATATAATCCCAAAAGGGGCTTCTTGACCAAACACACACAAACACGTACAATGTATTGTACAAACTGAGTGTGCGTGTGTGTAAAAATAATAATAACTGTATAGTAACTATCCTCAGTGTGTCTATGCTAGGTTCAGGATGTTTAAAATGCATAATATAATACATCCACTTTGTTTCACCTCGTTTGTTCTTGATCGATTACTCAAAGTGAATGAACTGATTGAACTTCCACTGATCTTAAATTCCATGGGACTATAGTTTACAAGGAATAAATAAACAACACACGAAGAGGTACTGGTATTGAGAGAGGGAAGCTGGGTCGAGTGCAGGCTAGTGTGGGGCGCACTCTACACTGTGTGCGGGGAGAGAGCTTATTTTGGTCAGCCGTCAGGTAGACCTTAGTATATAGATCTTGGATTCAGCCCACCACATAATACCATAACATATAATAATACAACTATGTTGTCCTTAATATTCGACCATTTCCCAATTCTATGATAATGTCGTTCCACACAGGCCGTATGACCGTGTCGCTCACGTGATGGGTATGACAATCCAGGCAGTGCGGAAGATGGTGTAGCGCAACCTGCGTTCACAGCCAGACACACCACCTGAAACACCGAGCACTCCCACCATTACACCACCTGACTCCCCGACCCCCTCCACTACACCACCTGTCTTTGACAGCTTTACTATTGGTGCCATACGACGTTTTGTGCATGCCAATTTTGCTGCAAACGGAACATTTACTGTTGTTACCCTGACCGATGATTTGAAGAGGGCCGATATTATTCCAAGTGAGACCTCAGAGACAGCGATATGGCGTGTGTTGCACAGCATGGGATTCCGTTACAGGGTATCACAGAGAAAAATGTATGTACGGAAAGAGTCAGTCGAATGATATAGTATGTCGTCGTATTGACGCTCTCCGCGCACTCCAGCATCATCGGCCGGAAGGAAGACAGGTGGTGTATGTGGATGAAACGTGGTTCACAACAAGGATGTCACACAACAGGGAGTGGGTGGACAGAACACAACCTGAAACAAGTGCCACCTACAGCCGTCAGGTGCCACCTGGTGAAGGAGAGCGATTTGTGGTGGTAGCAGGTGGCACAGTCGAGGGTTTTGTGGATGGCTCCTTTGTATGTTTCCCTGCAAAGAACAAAACAGGTGACTACCACGGGGAAATGAACAGCAGCCATTTTGTTCACTGGCTCACAGCACAACTTTTACCAGCATTGGCAGAGCCATCAGTAGTTGTGTTGGACAATGCACCCTACCACAGCCAGTTTACGGAGGAAAGTCGCTGTCCCACTACTATCACCAAAAAAGCTGACCTTGTGAAATGGTTGGAGGAAAGGAAACTCCCCTTTTCACCTCACGCTACTCGTCCTGAACTCCTAATTATATGCAAAGAAAATCGACCAAAGCCACGGTACAAAGTGGATAATATAATCCGAGAATGGGGTCACGAAGTTGTCCGACTTCCACCGGTGCATCCTGAGCTGAACGCCATCGAGCAGGTATGGGGGTGTATGAAGAGATACGTACGCACCTCGTTACAACGATTCATTGGTGCCAGCCTGAATGCCAGGTTAGAGGAAGCGAAGTTACGCGCAACCAAAGACATTTGGGCAGGTGCCGTAAGAAGAGCTATGGCGTTTGAAGAGGATTATTGGTCATCTGACAATATTCATGACATTGTGGAACCTGTCGTTATAAGCTTTGACAGCGATGATGAGGATGAGCTCTTCCTTGACAGTGACGAAGACTAAAATAAAATATATGTACAGTACATTTGCCTGTTTAATTATCCATTAATTCTCTTGTTAATATTTATTTATTCTGTAATTATACAAACCTCTTCCAATTCTTTAGAATATTATGGCCAATCATGTCATCACATCATACGGATAACCGAACAACAGGTCCATATAGCCTGAAACGACCATACCCAACCATAAATTATAGGGTTATAATTATAACTACCCGCCAAACTTGCTAGCAAAGACAGTATACTGTAATGTGATTAACCAACTTATGGGTCATGTTCATTTGAAAAAGCTGCCCAACTCATTGTTGCTGTATATACTTTAGTTCTATTGTAAACCCAATGTCACGTATTACCACGGTATATTAATGTACAAAGTACTGAATGTCTTTATAATTATTATTCAATATGCTATGTGTGTGTGTGTGTGTGTGTGTGTGAGAGAGAGAGAGAGAGAGAGAGAGAGAGAGAGAGAGAGAGAGAGAGAGAGAGAGAGAGAGAGAGAGAGAGAGAGGTAGAGAGAGAGAGAGAGAGGTAGAGAGGTAGAGAGAGAGAGTAATAATTTGACAAACCTTTATAACACCATAATTTACGGCGGGGTATCAATAACATTGTGTTCGAATGTCATTATTATGTAACCTATAGTCTTGCCACAAATTGCGAAAGGCGATGCGACATCGGGTCTGAAATACATTTTTTTTTTTTTTTAGTAGGTAGATAATACCAATGAAATATAAATATATACAAAGTGTGAAAGAAGCGGGATGTGTTCTTCAGTACCATGTTTTTTTCTAAGCAGTGTACTCTCCTTATTCAATTCGTATGATTCCTGTCCCTCTCTATTTATATTTTCCGTTATTTACTTTCCTTTATCCCCCCTATCATAAAGTTCCTTGTTGCCCTGGTGACCAGTCTACACCCTCTCTTCCCCTCTGCTCTATGTCTCCTGTTAGATTGGCCACTTGCTCTTTCCGCCAATATAGTACGGCCAAGAGTCGCTGTACACAGAGAATGAAGAAAGGGGACACACATTGTAGAATTCCCGCTTTTCTCTATATTTAGTTCATTCACTATTTCTAGGAAAATTGGGAAGTACATCTCCAACATTTCTGTAAAAATGTATGTTTACTATTTTCATCCATCTACTAACTGAATGGCAAACAATGGACTAACCATTATGGTAATCTACGTTCTGATCATCCCTTATGTGGGATAATAGAGGAATTAACTGTTTGGTGTTAAGTAGACATCAATGAATTTACTCAAAACATATATAAATAGTATATATATATATATATATATATCAGTGATGGGTTTGTTCTTCGGGAACCTCAAGTAACAGATGAAGAGGATACACAGGGTAGCAGCAAACAGCATGGTGCAGGATAACAATTATGACCAGGTGGGGGGGCCAGTACTTTATTTAGCAGTCAGACAAACGTTTCGACACTCGTGTGTCATCTTCAGTGTTCTAGAAAACAATAATAAAACATATAGCAAATATTTAAAATGAAATCGCGAAAAGCGATATATTTAATGTAGCCTCAACATAGCTACACTGGGAAATATTTAATGTAGCCTCAACATAGCTACACTGGGAAATATTTAATGTAGCCTCAACATAGCTACACTGGGAAATATTTAATGTAGCCTCAACATAGCTACACTGGGAAATATTTAATGTAGCCTCAACATAGCTACACTGGGAAATATTTAATGTAGCCTCAACATAGCTACACTGGGAAATATTTAATGTAGCCTCAACATAGCTACACTGGGAAATATTTAATGTAGCCTCAACATAGCTACACTGGGAAATATTTAATGTAGCCTCAACATAGCTACACTGGGAAATATTTAATGTAGCCTCAACATAGCTACACTGGGAAATATTTAATGTAGCCTCAACATAGCTACACTGGGAAATATTTAATGTAGCCTCAACATAGCTACACTGGGAAATATTTAATGTAGCCTCAACATAGCTACACTGGGAAATATTTAATGTAGCCTCAACATAGCTACACTGGGAAATATTTAATGTAGCCTCAACATAGCTACACTGGGAAATATTTAATCACAATGGATATTTACCGACTAAGGTAAAGGAGTTGTGTTACTTAACAAAGATGACTGTTTTTTAAAAATATACGACATCCTGAGAGACTTTTCCAAATTTACTAAGCTAATTCAAACTGATATTTACAAACTAAGCCTTGAAATCGAAGATCGAATAAATAGATTACTTAAATCTATGGTAAATTTAAATACAGTCTCGGAGGAATTAGCTAATGCTATGAAGCCTACAGGTTCATCCTTGTCTTTTCTTTATGGCCTCCCTAAGATCCATAAGACCACTGTCCCTCTTCGACCCATTCTTGCCGCATATAATACTGCCTCTTATAAGCTTGCTAAATTTTACTCCCAACTTTTATCAGCGTTCACTACGAACGATTATACCCTTAAGAACTCATATGAATTGTTCACTTCCCTCTCAAACTACAATTTACCTCCCTGGTCATACCTATGTAGGTTTGATATAACCTCCTTATTCACCAACGTCCCCTTAACTGAAACTTTGAACCTTTGTGTCAAACTTTTGTTCAATCAATCTGAGACTTTTATGGGTATGAGTCAATCCTTCTTCAGAAACGTCCTATCAGCATGCGTACAAGATTGCCATTTCATATTTAATAACCAAATCTATAAACAAACTGATGGGGTAGCGATGGGATCCCCACTAGGCACGTACTTTAGCCAATGTGTTCCTATGTTACTGGGAACAAATCTGGCTAGACAACTGCCCTCCCACTTTCAAACCTATCCTCTACCGTAGATATGTCGACGACACCCTGCTGGTCTTTAAAGATAAATGTCATACCCCCTTGTTTCTAAATTACCTAAATAAACCGCACAAAAATATAAAATTCACTAGCGAAAACGAGGTAAATAACACTGCCATTCCTCGACCTTCTACTTACCAAAGTTAATGACATACTTGTTATCTCAATCTTTAGAAAACCTACCTTTTCCGGTCTCGGTATTAGCTTCTTTAGCTACTGTCCACTCAGATTCAAAATTAATGCAATTAAAACCCTTCTTCACAGGGCGTACCACTTGACTTCGACATACAGCCTTTTTCACTGCGAGATATCCTTCCTTAGAGACTTTTTTATTAATAATGGCTTCACCAGTGACCTCTTCAACAAGCAATTGAGGAATTTCCTAAATAAATTGTACCAACCTAGACAACCTGTGCTCACTGCTAAAAAGGAGAATTTTTATATTAGTTTACCCTTTCTTGGAAAGGTATCAGAAAAAATAGAAAGATTACTGAACAACAAATTACCTAATTTCTTCCCTCATATCAATTTTAAAATAATTCACAAGAATGAATTTAAGATTCGATCCCTGTTTCACTACAAAGATAGACTTCCCACTGAACTTCGCTCATCCATCGTTTATAAATTTACCTGTCCATTTTGCAAAAATGGCTACATTGGGAGCACAATACGAGCTCTCAAAGTAAGGATGGATGAGCCCAAGGGTCAGTCCAGTAGAACCGGCCTCCCCATCAGTAACCCTCCTCATCCAGCCGTGAGAGAGCATTGCTACGGTTGTAACCTTGCTGTAAGCTATAAAGATTTTAGCATTCTTGAATCCTGTAATAACGGTAACCTTAGGATTTTAGAGTCTCTATATATATTTAAAGAAAGACCCCCCTTAATAACTGCCTTTCGGCAGCCCCTCTACATATCCATTGTGATTAAATATTTCCCAGTGTAGCTATGTTGAGGCTACATTAAATATTTCCCAGTGTAGCTATGTTGAGGCTACATTAAATATTTCCCAGTGTAGCTATGTTGAGGCTACATTAAATATTTCCCAGTGTAGCTATGTTGAGGCTACATTAAATATTTCCCAGTGTAGCTATGTTGAGGCTACATTAAATATTTCCCAGTGTAGCTATGTTGAGGCTACATTAAATATTTCCCAGTGTAGCTATGTTGAGGCTACATTAAATATTTCCCAGTGTAGCTATGTTGAGGCTACATTAAATATTTCCCAGTGTAGCTATGTTGAGGCTACATTAAATATTTCCCAGTGTAGCTATGTTGAGGCTACATTAAATATTTCCCAGTGTAGCTATGTTGAGGCTACATTAAATATTTCCCAGTGTAGCTATGTTGAGGCTACATTAAATATTTCCCAGTGTAGCTATGTTGAGGCTACATTAAATATTTCCCAGTGTAGCTATGTTGAGGCTACATTAAATATTTCCCAGTGTAGCTATGTTGAGGCTACATTAAATATTTCCCAGTGTAGCTATGTTGAGGCTACATTTTTAGTTATAATATACTCACTTTTCGCGATTTTATTTTTAAATATTTGCTATATGTTTTATTATTGTTTTCTAGAACACTGAAGATGACACACGAGTGTCGAATCGTTGTCTAACTGCTAAATAAAGTACTGGCCCCCCACCTGGTCATCATTTTTATCCTGCACCATGCTGTTTGCTGCTACCCTGTGTATCCTCTTCATCTGTTACTTGAGGTTCCCCAAGAACAAACCCATCACTGACATACTACGAAGCAGGTATGGATCCCCAGCTCTAAAGGGGTTTCGAAAATATGAACAGTGCTCGAGCAGATTGGAAAAAAGAAAATTAGATCTATACTTTCTTAATTGCTTTAGGACTTACAATGTCTTTCCCAAATTCTTGAAATTCAAATTATACAAAAAAAGCTTACAAAACTCGGAACTTTATCAATCATGGAAAGAAAAACTATTACATTTAGAAATATTCACAAAAGAAAAAGAAATAAACAATCTTGAACAATTAGTCAATGAATCTCGTAATGCACTGCGCAACTTAGCTTCGTATATAGACTTTATCGGCTTGAAGACTTTTATAAGACGTATAGTTGAAGGTTTGAGAATAAATGTAAAACAGACCCATGAAAAAAAACTTGTTAACTTAGGTGCCAATTCTGCTCTCAAATCATGTGATCCCAAAAAGGTTATCTTTAACTACTCCAATGTAACTCTGTCTACTAGAGAATCTTTTTTGCTGTCCTTTGGACTTGATTTTAACCTGCCCATTTTTAAACCATTGTTTTTTAAATACTTTACTGCCTTCGAAAGCCTCGTCTCTAGGCTTAAAACTTGTAGGTTGGCTACCGGTGTCGAATTTAAGTCTGTCGTCCAATTTATTCGCAATGTTGCCTGTAAGGAATTCTATGGCTTTAAATCTCAAAATGTCTTCTCCCCCATATTTACAAAACATGATATAAATATCCTCAAACAACTTGGTCAGAAAGAAGACCTAGTGGTCTGTCGTCCCGACAAAGGTAAAGGAGTTGTGTTACTCAACAAAGATGACTGTTTTTCAAAAATGTACGACATCCTGAGAGACTTTTCCAAATTTACTAAGCTAATTCAAACTGATATTTACAAACTAAGCCTTAAAATCGAAGATCGAATAAATAGATTACTTAAATCTATGGTAAATATAAATACAGTCTCGGAGGAATTAGCTAATGCTATGAAGCCTACAGGTTCATCCTTGGCTTTTCTTTATGGCCTCCCTAAGATCCATAAGACCACTGTCCCTCTTCGACCCATTCTTGCCGCATATAATACTGCCTCTTATAAGCTTGCTAAATTTTGCTCCCAACTTTTATCAGCGTTCACTACGAACGATTATACCCTTAAGAACTCCTATGAATTGTTCACTTCCCTCTCAAACTACAAATTACCTCCCTCGTCATACCTATGTAGCTTTGATATAACCTCCTTATTCACCAACGTCCCCTTAACTGAAACTTTGAACCTTTGTGTCAAACTTTTGTTCAATCAATCTGAGACTTTTATGGGTATGAGTCAATCCTTCTTCAGAAACGTCCTGTCAGCATGCGTACAAGATTGCCATTTCATATTTAATAACCAAATCTATAAACAAACTGATGGGGTAGCGATGGGATCCCCACTAGGCAGTACTTTAGCCAATGTTTTCCTATGTTACTGGGAACAAATCTGGCTAGACAACTGCCCTCCCTCTTTCAAACCTATCGTCTACCGTAGATATGTCGACGACACCCTGCTGGTCTTTAAAGATAAATGTCATACCCCCTTGTTTCTAAATTACCTAAATAAACAGCACAAAAATATAAAATTCACTAGCGAAAACGAGGTAAATAACACTTTGCCATTCCTCGAACTTCTGCTTACCAAAGTTAATGACATACTTGTTATCTCAATCTTTAGAAAACCCACCTTTTCCAGTCTCGGTATTAGCTTCTTTAGCTACTGTCCACTCAGATTCAAAATTAATGCAATTAAAACCCTTCTTCACAGGGCGTACCACATGACTTCGACATACAGCCTTTTTCACTGCGAGATATCCTTCCTTAGAGACTTTTTTATTAATAATGGCTTCACCAGTGACCTCTTCAACAAGCAATTGAGGAATTTCCTAAATAAATTGTACCAACCTAGACAACCTGTGCTCACTGCTAAAAAGGAGGATTTTTATATTAGTTTACCCTTTCTTGGAAAGGTATCAGAAAAAATAGAAAGATTACTGAACAACAAATTACCTAATTTCTTCCCTCATATCAATTTTAAAATAATTCACAAGAATGAATTTAAGATTCGATCCCTGTTTCACTACAAAGATAGACTTCCCACTGAACTTCGCTCATCCATCGTTTATAAATTTACCTGTCCATTTTGCAAAAATGGCTACATTGGGAGCACAATATGAGCTCTCAAAGTAAGGATGGATGAGCACAAGGGTCAGTCCAGTAGAACCGGCCTCCCCATCAGTAACCCTCCTCATCCAGCCGTGAGAGAGCATTGCTACGGTTGTAACCTTGGTGTAAGCTATAAAGATTTTAGCATTCTTGACTCCTGTAATACCGGTAACCTTAAGATTTTAGAGTCTCTATATATATTTAAAGAAAGACCCCCCCTTAATAACTGCCTTTCGGCAGCCCCTCTACATATCCATTGTGATTAAATATTTCCCAGTGTAGCTATGTTGAGGCTACATTAAATATTTCCCAGTGTAGCTATGTTTAGGCTACATTAAATATTTCCCAGTGTAGCTATGTTGAGGCTACATTAAATATTTCCCAGTGTAGCTATGTTGAGGCTACATTAAATATTTCCCAGTGTAGCTATGTTGAGGCTACATTAAATATTTCCCAGTGTAGCGATGTTGAGGCTACATTAAATATTTCCCAGTGTAGCTATGTTGAGGCTACATTAAATATTTCCCAGTGTAGCTATGTTGAGGCTACATTAAATATTTCCCAGTGTAGCTATGTTGAGGCTACATTAAATATTTCCCAGTGTAGCTATGTTGAGGCTACATTAAATATTTCCCAGTGTAGCTATGTTGAGGCTACATTAAATATTTCCCAGTGTAGCTATGTTGAGGCTACATTAAATATTTCCCAGTGTAGCTATGTTGAGGCTACATTTTTAGGTATAATATACTCGCTTTTCGCGATTTTATTTTTAAATATTTGCCATATGTTTTATTATTGTTTTCTAGAACACTGAAGATGACACACGAGTGTCGAAACGTTTGTCTGACTGCTAAATAAAGTACTGGCCCCTCCACCTGGTCATCATTTGTATCCTGCACCATGCTGTTTGCTGCTACCCTGTGTATCCTCTTCATCTGTTACTTGAGGTTCCCCAAGAACAAAACCATCACTGACATACTACGAAGCAGGTATGGATCCCCAGCTCTAAAGGGGTTTCGAAAATATGAACAGTGCTCGAGCAGATTGGAAAAAAAAAAATTAGATCTATACTTTCTTAATTGCTGTAGGACTTACAATGTCTTTCCCAAATTCTTGAAATTCAAATTTTACAAAAAAAGCTTACAAAACTCGGAACTTTATCAATCATGGAAAGAAAAACTATTACATTTAGAAATATTCACAAAAGAAAAAGAAATAAACAATCTTGAACAATTAGTCAATGAATCTCGTAATGCACTGCGCAACTTAGCTTCGTATATAGACTTTATCGGCTTGAAGACTTTTATAAGACGTATAGTTGAAGGTTTGAGAATAAATGTAAAACAGACCCATGAAAAAAAAAATTGTTAACTTACTGTAGGTGCCAATTCTGCTCTCAAATCATGTGATCCCAAAAAGGTTATCTTTAACTACTCCAATGTAACTCTGTCTACTAGAGAATCTTTTTTGTTGTCCTTTGGACTTGATTTTAACCTGCCCATTTTTAAACCAATTTTCTTTCAATACTTTACTGCCTTCGAAAGCCTGGTCTCTAGGCTTAAAACTTGTAGGTTGGCTACCGGTGTCGAATTTAAGTCTGTCGTCCAATTTATTCGCAATGTTGCCTGTAAGGAATTCTATGGCTTTAAATCTCAAAATGTCTTCTCCCCCATATTTACAAAAAATGATATAAATATCCTCAAACAACTTGGTCAGAAAGAAGACCTAGTGGTCTGTCGTCCCGACAAAGGTAAATGAGTTGTGTTACTTAACAAAGATGACTGTTTTTCAAAAATGTACGACATCCTGAGAGACTTTTCCAAATTTACTAAGCTAATTCAAACTGATATTTACAAACTAAGCCTTAAAATCGAAGATCGAATATATAGATTACTTAACCCCTAAGTGTCGGCGCGCAACATAAGTCGAGTATAATAAATCTGGACTATCTGGCGGCGCGCGACATAGGTCGTGTGGCAATTTCAGCACGTAATGTTGCTGAGAGAGAGAGAGACAAGTGGTGGCAGGAGAGTAGCGAGCGTATGACTGCTCAAGACCACCGCGGCGAACCTACTGACACGAATCCCACCTCCTTCCTCCCTCTCTCACTCACTACATACTGAATTGTATGGGGAAAGTGCCGAATTACATGCTTTTTGCACTCGCGTTGCGCGGTTGTTGCAAGAAAACTAGCCGTCATAAAAGGATCGTTATGGTGTCATTGGAAAGCTCTGTTTATGCCCTTTCAGGGATAGATACTTGTTTTACGCTCTGGGTCTTATTTAGGCATGAAAATGATCACGTAAACAGCCCTATTTTGGCTAAAAACACCCCGCTGGGCGGTACATATAAATAAACCGCTAGCCCGCTAATCTAGTGTTAAATCTATGGTAAATTTAAATAGTCTCGGAGGAATTAGCTAATGCTATGAAGCCTACAGGTTCATCCTTGGCTTTTCTTTATGGCCTCCATAAAATCCATAAGACCAATGTCCCTCTTCGACCCATTCTTGCCGCATATAATACTGCCTCTTATAAGCTTGCTAAATTTTGCTCCCAACTTTTATCAGCGTTCACTACGAACGATTATACCCTTAAGAACTCATATGAATTGTTCACTTCCCTCTCAAACTACAAATTACCTCCCTCGTCATACCTATGTAGCTTTGATATAACCTCCTTATTCACCAACGTCCCCTTAACTGAAACTTTGAACCTTTGTGTCAAACATTTGTTCAATCAATCTGAGACTTTTATGGGTATAAGTCAATCCTTCTTCAGAAACGTCGTATCAGCATGCGTACAAGATAGCCATTTCATATTTAATAACCAAATCTATAAACAAACTGATGGGATCCCCACTAGGGAGTACTTTAGCCAATGTTTTCCTATGTTACTGGGAACAAATCTGGCTAGACAACTGCCCTCCCACTTTCAAACCTATCCTCTACCGTAGATATGTCGACGACACCCTGCTGGTCTTTAAAGATAAATGTCATACCCCCTTGTTTCTAAATTACCTAAATAAACAGCACAAAAATTTAAAATTCACTAGCGAAAACGAGGTAAATAACACTTTGCCATTCCTCGACCTTCTACTTATCAAAGTTAATGACATACTTGTTATCTCAATCTTTAGAAAACCCACCTTTTCCAGTCTCGGTATTAGCTTCTTTAGCTAGTGTCCACTCAGATTCAAAATTAATGCAATTAAAACCCTTCTTCACAGGGCGTACCGCTTGACTTCGACATACAGCCTTTTTCACTGCGAGATATCCTTCCTTAGAGACTTTTTTATTAATAATGGCTTCACCAGTGACCTCTTCAACAAGCAATTGAGGAATTTCCTAAAAAAATTATACCAACCTAGACAACCTGTGTTCACTGCTAAAAAGGAGGATTTTTATATTAGTTTACCCTTTCTTGGAAAGGTATCAGAAAAAATAGAAAGATTACTGAACAACAAATTACCTAATTTCTTCCCTCATATCAATTTTAAAATAATTCACAAGAATGAATTTAACACCTTACGAGCGGCCTATGCGGTTTATTTATGTGTACCGCCCAGCGGGGTGTTTTTAGCCAAAATAGGGCTGTTTACGTGATCATTTTCATGCCTAAATAAGACCCAGAACGTAAAACAAGTACCTATCCCTGAAAGGGCATAAACAGAGCTTTCGAATGACACCATAACGATCCTTGTATGATGGATAGTTTTCTTGCAATAACCGTGCAACGCGAGTGCAAAAAGCAGGTAATTCGGTACTTTCGGTACATAATTGAGTATGTAGCGAGTGAGAGAGGGAGGAGGGAGCTGAGATTTGTGTCAGTAGGTTCGCCGCGGTGGTCTGGAGCAGTCATACGCTCGCTAGTCTCCTGCCACCACTTGTCTCTCTCTCTCAGCCACATTACGTGCTGAAATTGCCACTCGAGTTATGTCGAGCGCCGCCACATAGTCCAGCTTTATTTAACTCGACTTATGTTGCTCGCCGCTAAATAAGGGTTAAGATTCGATCCCTGTTTCACTACAAAGATTGACTTCCCACTGAACTTCGTTCATCCATCGTTTATAAATTTACCTCTCCATTTTGCAAAAATGGCTACATTGGGAGCACAATACGAGCTCTCAAAGTAAGGATGAATGAGCACAAGGGTCAGTCCAGTAGAACCGGCCTCCCCATCAGTAACCCTCCTCATTCAGCCGTGAGAGAGCATTGCTACGGTTGTAACCTTGCTGTAAGCTATAAAGATTTTAGCATTCTTGACTCCTGTAATACCGGTAACCTTAGGATTTTAGAGTCTCTATATATGTTTAAAGAAAGACTTAATAACTTCCTTTCGGCCGCCCCTCTAAATATCCATTGTGATTAAATATTTCCCAGTGTAGCTATGTTGAGGCTACATTAAATATTTCCCAGTGTAGCTATGTTGAGGCTACATTTTTAGTTATAATATACTCGCTTTTCGCGATTTTATTTTTAAATATTTGCTATATGTTTTATTATTGTTTTCTAGAACACTGAAGATGACACACGAGTGTCGAAACGTTTGTCTGAGTGCAAAATAAAGTACTGGCCCCTCCACCTGGTCATCATTTTTATCCTGCGCCATGCTGTTTGCTGCTAACCTGTGTATCCTCTTCATCTATATATATATATATATATATATATATATATATAATGTCACTGATCGTTAACCCGTTCTGAAAAGCTGACGACTTTTTAATTATCTCATATCTATATTTAGACACTTATGCAGTTTAGGAAGGATCTGTGGTAGTAAAATGGGTTAAGTGAGATAGTTCGAAGCCTGTTTATTACTGGAGTCCCTATATACACTGAATATAATTGTCTAATTACAGCCAGAGAATGCTAAAAGGACGACATCAGTTATGAAAGGTATTGACCCGGCCACCTCTTGTACAACCCTGAGGCCACGACAGGCTAGATAGGGATGGTTTATAACACGGAATGGTCCAACCAATTTGGTCCCGTGGCTCACAAACAGTGACTAGTGGGAGAGGGGGTGAGGAGTTATACGGGAGGGTAGATAGCTTGAGGCAGGGTATTGTTTGTGGGCATATATTGGTAGTGATGGCAGTGGAGGAGCTGCATGACTTACCGTTGTTTGTATGAATTATATAGGACGTGATAGCAGTGGAGGAGTGGCATGTATTACCGTTGTTTGTATGAACTATATCGGATGTGATAGCAGTGTAGGAGTGGCATGTATTACCGTTGTTTGTATGAATTATATAGGATGTGATAGCAGTGTAGGAGTGGCATGTATTACCGCTGTTTGTATGAATTATATAGGACGTGATAGCAGTGGAGGAGTGGCATGTATTACCATTGTTTGTATAAGTTATATAGGACGTGATAGCAGTGTAGGGGTGGCATGTATTACCGTTGTTTGTATAAATTATGTAGGACGTGATAGCAGTGTAGGAGTGGCATGTATTGCCGTTGTTTGTATGAATTGTATAGGACGTGATAGCAGTGTAGGAGTTGCATGTATTACCGTTGTTTATATAAATTATATAGGACGTGATAGCAGTGTAGGAGTGGCATGTATTACCATTGTTTGTATAAATTATATAGGACGTGATAGCAGTGTAGGAGTGGCATGTATCACCGTTGTTTGTATAAATTATATAGGACGTGATAGCAGTGTAGGAGTGGCATGTATCACCGTTGTTTGTATAAATTATATAGGACGTGATAGCAGTGTAGGAGTGGCATGTATTACCGTTGTTTGTATACATTATATAGGACGTGATCGCAGTGTAGGGGTGGCATGTATTACCGTTGTTTGTATAAATTATATAGGACGAGATACCAGTGTTGGAGTGTCTTGTATTACCGTTGTTTGTATAAATTATATAGGACGTGATAGCAGTGTTGGGGTGGCATGTAGTACCGTTGTTTGTATAAATTATATAGGACGTGATAGCAGTGTAGGAGTGGCATGTATTACCGTTGTTTGTATAATTATATAGGTGATAGCAGTGTAGGAGTGGCATGTATTACCGTTTTTTGTATAAATTATATAGGACGTGATAGCAGTGTAGGAGTGGCATGTATTACCACTGTTTGTATGAATTATATAGGACGTGATAGCAGTGGAGGAGTGGCATGTATTACCGTTATTTGTATAAGTTATATAGGACGTGATAGCAGTGTAGGAGTGGCATGTATTACCGTTTTTTGTATAAATTATATAGGACGTGATAGCAGTGTAGGAGTGGCATGTATTACGGTTGTTTGTATAAATTGTATAGGACGTGATAGCAGTGTAGGAGTGGCATGTATTACCGTTGTTTGTATAATTATATAGGACGTGGTAGCAGTGTAGGAGTGGCATGTATTACCATTGTTTGTATAAATTATATAGGACGTGATAGCAGTGTAGGAGTGGCATGTATTACCGTTGTTTGTATAAATTATATAGGACGTGATAGCAGTGTAGGGGTGGCATGTATTACCATTGTTTGTATAAATTATATAGGACGTGATAGCAGTGTAGGAGTGGCATGTATTACCGTTGTTTGTATAAATTATATAGGACGTGATAGCAGTGTAGGAGTGGCATGGATTACCGTTGTTTGTATAAATTATCTTTCTGCCTCACACATCAGGGGTATCAGGAAAACCCTCTTTATACAACATACACATCCAACTTCACGACATTGCCCTACATCGCTATCCTCTATCCAAAAAACACTACTCTTCCCACTACATATCATACATGTAACATCATACACCTTTACCAAATAAATATGGCTGTACTTAATTTTAATTCGCCTGAAATTCCCTCACTGAAGATCCACACCAGACATGTCAAAACTATTTTGCAGAATCTCTCGGTAGATAAGGCTCCTGGTCCAGATGAAATTCCTCCAATAGTACTTAAGAATTGCTCTTTGGTGCTCGCTCCTGTATTGGCAAAAAATTTCCGTCTGTGTACTCATACCTCATGCTTCCCAGTACCCTGGAAAGCAGCAAACATCCATCCAGTTCCTAAAAAAGGTGCCTCTTCAGATCCATCACTACAGACCAATAGCTATAACTTCCACTCTTGGTAAAGTCTTTGAAATTATATTAAATAATCACATAATTAAGCATCTTGAGAATAATAAATTAATCAGTGATAGGCAATATGGTTTTAGACGATGTCGATCAACTGCAGACATGCTTTGCCTTCTTACGCATCAAATCAACCAAGCTACAGACCAACGTGGTGAAACACATACAATAGCACTGGATATATCAAAGGCATTTGATAGAGTCTGGCATCAATCCTTATTGTCGAAGATGTCACACTACGGCCTTGCATCATTAGTTCCACTAATTTCTTCTTATCTTCATAACAGAAAAATATGTGTAATGGTAGATGTCCTTTATTCTCAATTTCACTCAATAAATGCTGGTGTTCCCCAGGGATCAGTTTTGTCCCCAATTCTGTTCCTCATTCATATCAATTATCTCATATCTACCACTCCTAATCCAATACATTCCTACGCAGATGACTCAACACTCCACAGTTCCTTCACATTTACCAATTCTTTCACCCAACCCGATCTTACAAATTCAAAGATAAACACTGCAATTTCTCTGAACCAGGACCTTTCTAGAATTAATGGATGGGGACAAAAGAATCTAGTTTCCTTTAATGCACAGAAAACCAAGTACATTCAATTTTCTAACCGACAGAATCTCACTGACTCCCTTATATTTTTTAATGATGTAAATATTCCCACTTCCCCTAGTATTGACATTCTCGGTGTAACATTAACTACTAACTTGAGCTGGACACATTATGTTAGAAGCATTGCTAAGAATGCCTCTAAAAAACTGGGACTCCTGTACAGAGTTCGAGAATTCTTCACTGACGAGCAGTTGGCCGTAATATATAAAAGTCATGTGCGTTCTCAGATGGATTACTGTTCACCTCTGTGGGGTGCAAGAGGAGTGGTTGCATTGAGGCAGTTGGACAAAATTCTAAATAAAGCTATTAGATTAATCAATAACCCTGCAATCACACAGGACCTTCCTACTTTATCCATACGAAGAAACGTTGCATCCCTTGCATTATTCTACAGATGTTTTCACAGCAATTGTTCCGAGGAACTTGCTTCAATTGTGCCGCCTCTCCACATCTTTCCCCGTAGAACTAGGGCAGCTGAGAGCGTCCATGAATTTACACTTTCTCCTCCACAATGCAGAACTTCTGCATATCAGAATCAATTTATCCCCAGAGCTACTACTTTTTGGAATTCACTTCCCTCGAATTGCTTTCCACAAACTTACAATCTACAAATGTTTAAATCCAGTTGTTACATACATTTTATGAATGGAGGATGCCTTTAGGCACATGGACCTTTTTGTTTTATCTGTGTTTTTCCTTCCTCCGTTCATTGTCTCTTAAAAAAAAAAAAAAAAAATTATATAGGACGTGATAGCAGTGTAGGGGTGGCATGTATTACCATTGTTTGTATAAATTATATAGGACGTGATAGCAGTGTAGGAGTGGCATGTATTACCGTTGTTTGTATGAATTATATAGGACGTGATAGCAGTGTAGGAGTGGCATGTATTACCGTTGTTTGTATGAATTATATAGGACGTGATAGCAGTGTACGAGTGGCGTGTATTACCGTTGTTTGTATAATTATATAAGACGTGACAGCAGTGTAGGAGTGGCACGTATTACCGTTGTTTGTATAAATTATATAGGACGTGATAGCAGTGTAGGGGTGGCATGTATTACCTTTGTTTGTATAATTTATATAGGATGTGATATCAGTGTAGGAGTGGCATGTATTACCGTTGTTTGTATAAATTGTATAGGACGTGATAGCAGTGTAGGAGTAGCATGTATTACCGGTGTTTGTATAATTATATAGGACGCGATAGCAGTGTAGGAGTGGCATGTATTACCATTGTTTGTATAAATTATATAGGACGTGATAGCAGTGTAGGAGTGGCATGTATTACCGTTGTTTGTATAAATTACATAGGACGTGATAGCAGTGTAGGGGTGGCATGTATTACCGTTGTTTGTATAAATTATATAGGATGTGATATCAGTGTAGGAGTGGCATGTATTACCGTTGTTTGTATAAATTGTATAGGACGTGATAGCAGTGTAGGAATGGCATGTATTACCGTTGTTTGTATAATTATACAGGACGCGATAGCAGTGTAGGACTGGCATGTATTACCGTTGTTTGTAAAAATTATATAGGACGTGATAGCATTGTAGGAGTGGCATGTATTACCATTGTTTGTATAAGTTATATAGGACATGATAGCAGTGTAGGGGTGGCATGTATTACCGTTGTTTGTATAAATTATATAGGACGTGATAGCAGTGTAGGAGTGGCATGTATTACCGTTGATTGTATAAATTATATAGGACGTGATAGCAGTGTAGGGGTGACATGTATTACCGTTGTTTGTATAAATTATATAGGACGTGATAGCAGTGTAGGAGTGGCATGTATTACCGTTGTTTGTATAAATTATATAGGACGTGATTGCTGTGTAGGAGTGGCATGTATTACCGTTGCTTGTATAAATTATATAGGACGTGATAGCAGTGTAGGAGTGGCATGTATTACCGTTGTTTGTATAAATTGTATAGGACGTGATAGCAGTGTAGGAGTGGCATGTATTACCGTTGTTTGTATGAATTATATAGGACGTGATAGCAGTGGAGGAGTGGCATGTATTACCTTTTTTTGTATAAATTATATAGGACGCTATAGCAGTGTAGGAGTGGCATGTATTACCGTTGTTTGTATGAATTATAAAGGACGTGATAGCAGTGTAGGAGTGGCATGTATTACCGTTGTTTGTATGAATTATATAGGACGTGATAGCAGTGTAGGAGTGGCATGTATTACCGTTGTTTGTATGAATTATATAGGACGTGATAGCAGTGTAGGAGTGACATTTATTACCGTTGTTTGTATAAATTATATAGGATGTGATAGCATTGTAGGAGTGGCATGTATTACCGTTGTTTGTATGAATTATATAGGACGTGATAGCAGTGTAGGAGTGGCATGTATTACCGTTGTTTGTATGAATTATGTAGGACGTGATAGCAGTGCAGGAGTGGCATGTATTACTGTTGTTTGTATGAATTATATAGGACATGATAGCAGTGGAGGAGTGGCATGTATTACCGTTGTTTGTATAAATTATATAGGACGTGATAGCAGTGTAGGAGTGGCTTATATTACCGTTGTTTGTATAATTAATTATATAGGACGTTATAGCAGTGTAGGGGTGACATGTATTACCGTTGTTTGTATACATTTTATAGGACGTGATAGCAGTGGAGGAGTGGCATGTATTACCGTTGTTTGTATGAATTATATAGGACATGATAGCAGTGTAGGGGTGACATGTATTACCGTTGTTTGTATGAATAATATAGGACGTGATAGCAGTGGAGGGGTGGCATGTATTACAGTTGTTTGTATGGATTTTATAGGACGTGATAGCAGTGGAGGGGTGGCATTTATTACCGTTGTTTGTATGTATAATAAAGGACGTGATAGCAGTGGAGGGGTGGCATGTATTACCGTTGTTTTATGGATTACATAGGATGTGATAGCAGTGGAGGGGTGACATGTATTACCGTTGTGTGTATGTATAATAAAGAACGTGATAGCAGTGGAGGGGTGGCATGTATTACCGTTGTTTTATGGATTACATAGGTCGTGATGGCAGTGGAGGGGTGACACGTATTACCGTTGTTTTATGGATTATATAGGTCGTGATGGCAGTGGAGGGGTGACATATATTACCGTTGTTTTATGGATTATATAGAATGTGATGGCACTGGAGGGGTAACATGTATTATCGTTGTTTTATGGATTATATAGGACGTGACACAGTGGAGGGATGGCAGATATTACCATTGTTTATTGTATGGACTATAAAGGACGTGATAGCAGTGGAGGGGTTACATATATTACCGTTTGTTTTTGTATGGATTATATAGGACGTGATGGCAGTGTAGGGGTGGGTTGTATTACCGTTGATGGTTTGGTCAGCGCATAAACTAAGGATCATAGATTCCATTTTCAGTATTGAAGAGATACCAAGATGAGTCTAAATTCCTCATATTATAAATGTATGGTTGTATTCAGAATATATGTTCCCTATGAAATTAACCCTCTGAATATTATTTTTGAGACAAATACAATCTTACATTATACCACATTATTATAATATATTATCTATTGTTTTTGTTGTTCAGAGATTGCATTTTACTGTTAACACACTAGTAGTTATATTTCAGAAGCAATGAGTACTGCATTAACTAAAACAAATTTCTACTTGCCATATATACCCAATGGTAAATTTCTACCTATTTCCAGATAATTTACTTCGGCCAGCCTATGAAAAACCTGAGAGTCAGTAAGCTCAATGGGATGTTGTATAACTCTTTTTTTTCTAGAGATCTGTTTTATAAATCTTAAGCACGACGCTATGGCAGTTTAAAGAAACATTTATCCTGTTCGATAACCTCAGTGGTTATCAGTACATTTGAAGTTCACAAATATTCCATAATTTTATTTACTACTACAACACTTATTTATCCTTCAAACAACTCCACTATCTACTCTTGTCTGACAATTGTTATGAACCATGTTATATTTACTAATATGTCGTGGATATCCATAGTTCTTCCATAGTTCCCACAAGGGTTTTGTTCACTCTTCCATATAGTTCAACATTGTCCGTATTAGCCCAATCTTAGTGTGTCGCAGCTTTCATTTAGGTTTCTAGGAATTCAATTATATTCCCCGAACTTTCTGGTCATGTCCTGGCGGGTTATCACTTCCTGTAATATGGATTTGATTTTATCCCAAAGCTATCTGTTAAACTTCTAGATGGTCTCATACTTTGTCGAGTCATCTAGAGTCAAATGCATCCACAAATTTCACCAAGATCTCTGTTCACTTTTCGATAAAGTTCAATATTTCCTTTGAGACAAGGGGATTCCCACGAGCAAGATAACTAACGAGGAGTGTGTAGAACTCTAATTAGGCTTGTTTACTCGTCTGAGGAAGGTGTGCTTGAGGACCATTTAGGTGTTGCAACAGAATAACAGGTCTTTACTGTCCAATCAGTTCACACACTTCAAAATTCTGCAATAGTCTGCAATTTATATAAATTGGGAGGGTACAGGTTTGAACACTGCAATATGTGTATCTCTCCCTAGCCCCCTCCCCACTAAAAAAAAAAAATATATCTATCTATCTATTGCCTGACGCCGTGATCCCCGAAGGGGTGGCCACGAACGAACCGCCCCCATGCACTCTGTCCCCAGTCAGTCGACGCCCCTCCCCCCAACCAGCACCGCCTTCGTTCATGTACTTCCTCACTCCATCCTTCCACCTCATATTCGGTCTACCTCTCCCCCTCTGTCCCTCCACCTCGCTCTCGTACACTCTCTTAGTCATTCTCTCGCTTTCCATACGTTCCATATGGCCGAACCATCTCAAGTTGTTCCTTTTCACACTTTCCAGCACATCTACCTCCACACCACACCTCCTTCTTACTTCCTCATTAGTCTGTCTATCCCTCCATGTAACTCCGCACGCACTCCTTAAGTAATTCATTTCCACTGCTCTCACTCTTGGTCTGAGTCTCTCAACCAACGTCCATGCTTCGCTTCCGTAAGTCAGTGTCGGGATTACCACACTGTCATGCAAGGACTTCTTCACTTCCATACTGACCACCCTATTTCTTGTTACTGCTTTTAGCGTTCCTACAACCCTCTTCCCCTGTTGTACCCTCTCCCGCACCTCTTCATCCATAGTCCCATCTTTACTCAACACACTGCCCAGATACTTAAAAGAGTTGACGATCTCCATAGCCTGACCGTTCAGCTTCACCTCACACTCTGTGACTTCACCCCTTTCGAAGACCATAACCTTGCTCTTCCCCGTATTTACCTTCAAATTCCGTTTTTTCGCACACTGTTCCAAACTCATTTACCAGACCCTGCAACTCCCATTCATTATCACTCATCAGAACTGTATCATCCGCAAACAGCAGTATAGGTAGCTTCCACTCAATTCCCTCCCTTTTCAGCGATACACCAACATCCACTGCTCTTGATAGTATTTCTTTCATAACTCCATCCATATATACAGTAACAACCACGGGGACATCACACACCCCTGTTTCAAACCAACATTCAGGTCAAAGAACTCGCTCTGCTCACTCTCCACACGTACTGCCGCCTTTGCACCCTCATACATGCTCTTCACTGCTTTCAGCAACTTGCCCTCTACTCCGTATATTCTAAGTACTTTCCACAAACCTTCTCTATCCACTCTGTCATAGGCCTTCTCCAAGTCCATAAAGGCAACATACACCTTTTGTTTCTTCTCCAGATACTTCTCCACAACACAATTCAGGGTAAAAATCTGATCTACACATCCTCTTCCCTTCCTAAAACCTCCCTGCTCATCGCCTATCCATTTCTCCGTTCTCACTCTCACTCTCTCAATCACTACCCTACTGTATACCTTCCCTACTATGCTTAGAAGACGTATTCCTCGGTGGTTACCACACACTCCTCTTTCCCCTTTGCCCTTATATAGGGGGACTATTATGCCAGTCTTCCAGTCATCGGGTGCACTCCCCTTCTCCCATGCTAGTTTGCACATTTTCCATACCCATTCTATCACTATCTCACCACCATACCTCAACATTTCCCCACACACTCCATCTGTTCCTGGTGCTTTCCCCAACTTCACTCTTTTCATGGCTTCCCACACTTCTGACCTCCTGATCCCCACCTCCTCCTCCACTACTTCTCTTCTTCTCCCTCCCATACCATATCCAGCTATGTTTGCTGGCTCTTCATTCCTTTCATTTAGCAACTCACTGAAGTACTCCCTCCATCTTTCGACTCTCTCTTGCTTCTCGGCTAGCATTCTCCCATTCTTATCTTTCACACCCTTACTGTTTCCCTTGCTACCTTCCCTAACTTTCTTGACTTCTTTCCAGAACAGTTTCTTACTCTCCCTCCATTTTACACTCAGATTCCTTCCAAATTCCTCATCTACTCTTCTCTTACTTTCCTTCACTACTCTCTTCACCACCCTCTTACTCTCCACGTACCTCGCTCGTTTCTGTCTCTCGGAATCTTCATTCCCTCTACTACCCAACCACTCTCTATATGCTTTCTTCTTTTCTTCCACAGCTATTCTTACCTCTTCTGTCCACCATGCTGTACCTTTCACTCCCCTCCCTCTTCTCCTCACTCCACACACCTCCTCACATGCTGCACAGATCTCATCCTTAAACACCTTGCTCATCTCCTCCACTTCCTCCATAACTTCCAGGTCGAACCCACCTAGTCGTCTTTCCACTGCTCTCCTGTACTCCTCCCTGATTTCCTCCTCCTGCAACCTCTCCACCCTCCTCACCATTCCACCCTCCTCTCGCCTCCCTCCCGCTCTCCTCACCCACTTCTTTTGTATCCTAACCTTAGCTACCACTACATAATGATCAGACAGACCCCCTCCAATACCCCTATACACCCTAGCATCCATCACAGATTTCTTCATTCGTTCATCCACACATACATAATCAATCAATGACTTTCGTTCCACCACTGTCTTATCCTTCATCGTCAACATCCGTTTTCCACGTGTACCTGTGGATCATTCTGTGTCGGAAGAAGGTGTTGGCTATCCACAGCCTCCTCCCCACACATACGTCCACAAGTGCACTACCATTCCCATTCACCTCTGATGGTACCCCCCACCCTCCCACTACTCCCTCAACTTTCCTATCACCCACCTTACCATTCATATCCCCAATCAGAAATATTCTTTCGTTCTTGTCAAACTTCTCCAGGCACGCCTCCACATTCATCCAGAACTCCTCTTTCTTTCTTTCAAGTATATCCTCTGTCGGGGCATACACGCATACAATCACCCACGTTTGTATTCCTACTTTCATTCTCACCCACACAATCCTTGAACCCACAGACCCATACTCTCTTACACATTCCTTCCATTTGCTACTTACAAACAAACATGCACCTTCTCTCGCTGTTCCTTCACTCACTCCAGCACACACACCCATTCCACACTCCCACTCTCTCACATCTGAACCTTTCCATTTGGTCTCTGTCATTCCACATACATCCAGCCTGGCATTCACTAACACTTCCAGAACCTCTCTCTCTTTTGTGCCATCATTCATGCCACTAACATTCCACGTAGCCATTCTCAGAATGTCCGAAGGCATGTCCTTAGTCGGTCGTGGTTCGTCAACGTTGGTTCCGTCCGCATCCGAGGCTGTTCGTTCGTTTTTCCTTGCTTCGATATTTTTTCCGGGTGGGGGTCGCAAGCCCACCGACCCAACCTCTTTAGTCGCCTCTTACGACACGCAGAAGGCACGTGGGGCATATTCTATTCCCTAACCCCCAGGGGGGATATATATATCCCCCCTGGGGGTTATATATATATATATATACTCGTATTTATAATGTATTGTAACTCACACTCACACTTATGAGCATGAATGGCGGGGAAGGATGAGGAATGCAGATCCTTCCCAATACTGGTATACATGTATAGAGACATTACTCGTACTAGTACATATGTACCGTTTGTAAAACATATTATTAACTCTTTGTAAACATTAGTACAATCCCAGTCATATACGTAATCCTCATTAGCCCCTTATTAAGGTAAAAAAGTAACCAGGCAAGGAACAGGATTATAAGACATTTTGTTTAAAATCCAGAAGCAAAATCCCTTATTAATCATAAATGATATGCGTCACATATATGCATGTATGTGTGAGTCTCTGTCACCCAAAGTTGGCAGTATAAGAGTGGAATACTAATTAATTGGGTTCACCAACCGGTTAACTCAGCGTTAAGCACGTCAGTCGGGGTAAGCTACTGAAATATTCATGAGGGGAACCAGGACTCGAAGAAGAGCAATTAATTATATTTAATCAACAATTTCATTGCGGCAGCATATCATTTCTGTGAGGAACCTATGCCCGTGTTATTAAATACAAATGACAACTAACAAACATTTGGAATGTTAGCCCCAGATTACCATGAGAGGGAGTGTCTAAGGTAATACAAAAAAATTGCAAAAATCGCTTTGTGAGAATGAAAAACCTTAACCCTCCTGGCCCGGGCAGGCTCTCCTAATGACGGAGCTCGTATCCGGGCGATCTGGTCGCATATCAACAAAAGTAAACTAAGGCTAATCTCGCTTAATATATGACCTACATTAATCAAACATATATAGAAATGAGCGCCTTCCCTTCCTGCGTAGAATGGCGTTGAGTAGAGCTCTCTAGCTCAACTGGTTCCGGAGTGATGGTGATGGAAGTGGAGGTAACTTTTGCCGCGTATTTACCTCGGCGCGTCCGAACACTCAACCGCGGCCCCGGCTATGACGCCCAGTTGCACTCGTCGCTCCACCCGCAATTATGCCAGGAAGCGATTTGATAGTGTTTTATTGGTTATTCTGTCATTTATTATAGTTATTATGTTATTTTCACTCAATAAAGTTATTTATATGAACTTATTTGTGTCTCTGTCACTTATTACTTCGTTTTATTATTATTATTATGATTATTAGTGTCACTTTCACTGGACTTTGATAATTGGTAGTGTCATTTCCCCTTTTATGTATTGTTAGGTAAGCTAATAATATAAATAGTGTCACTGTCACTTATTCATATTGTTATGAAGGCACTTATTATTAGTTGTGTGTGTCTCTTTCACTTATACTTAGTTTTTTATTATTATATAGTGTCACTTTGACTGGCCTAGGCTTATTGAGTGTCATTTTCACTTATTTATTGTTAGAAATATATATTTTAGTGTCACTTTCACTTGTTCATATTGTTATTGAAGGCACTTATTATTACTTATGTGTCCTTTTCACTTATACTTAGTTATATTATTATTCAAAGCCTACATTTGAGTGTCACTTTCACTGTTGTCACTTCCACTTCAAAAGTTTGTTAGAGTGT
The DNA here is from genome assembly GCA_032716605.1 of Paralithodes platypus. Lineage (NCBI taxonomy): Eukaryota > Metazoa > Arthropoda > Malacostraca > Decapoda > Lithodidae > Paralithodes > Paralithodes platypus. Next base: position 15,767,537 of record CM064565.1, on the reverse strand, counting down.
GGAAGTCGTTGAAGCAGGTGCCAGCACACAGTCCAACTTGACACTCGAGGCATTCCCAAGTGGTTTTTGTGGGTTTGCGGGGTCTGCGAGTTGTGTGGCTGCACACATGGCACCTCTTCTGACTCCTAGCATTACTACCTGGTGCTTTGAAAGGAAGGGCGCTGAGCTGGTGCTTCCTGAAGAATTCAGCACACCCCGTTCTGTCAAGGTGGCCTGGTCCTTGTATTGGCCTGCCTGGTGTACCCGCATGTTTAGCCAGGAGCTCAAGTAGCACCTGCTTGTGGAACTTCCACAGGGACTTGTACTTCTTGGCTCCTGGAGTCCTCAGACGGTAGATGTTGTAGGCATTGAGGATCGACATATCTACCGTATGCAGGATAAACTTCTTGTACCACCTGCAAGATGTTCGCAGGCAGTCGATGAAGCCCATCTGCATGTTGGACTTGTCAACGAGGCGCATGTTGATGTTATAATCCAGGACAGCAGCTGGTTTTTGGACGGGGTTCTTGGTTGTTCGGTCCACCTTCCCTGTGGCGACCATCTGGGCCTTGTGGAATGTGGTGAGGAGGTTGACCTTGCGCTGGTCATGCCAGTGGATGGAGAGGATGGGGCCACTCTTCTTGTGGAAGATGTCAGCCTTCTTCGTCTTGGTGGGGTAGCCTGGCATGCCCTTCCTTTTGCCCTTGACTGTGCCGACAGTTCCGGTCTTGCGGTCATGGAGGTACTTGGTCAGGAGAGGCGACGTGTAATAATTATCTGTGTAGAGGATGTGGTTATTATTGAAGTGCCTCTCCATCATCTTCTTCACTACAGCGCCCCCAAAACCAATGAGAGGGTCAGTCACAACTTCTCCAGCCTTGCCGCTGTAGACTATAAAGTCCAGCACATACCCCGTCAAGCAGTCGCAGAGGACGAAGAGCTTGATGCCGAAGCGGTGTCTCTTGGACGGGATATACTGTCGGAAGTGCAGCCTACCACGGAACAGGACCAGAGACCCGGCGAGGCACATCTTCTGGAAAGGAATCAGGTATGTGGTGAACCGATGACGTATCATATCATACGGCTTCCTGATCTTCCATAATGAGTCGGGAAGGTGGACTGCCATGTTGTTTGTCAGGTGGAGATAGGAGAGGATGTCGAAGTACCTGTCCCTGGACATGTATTTGCCAAATGATGGAGTCGTTATGATGTCGCCAGTGATCCAGTAGTCAGCCAGAACGTGCTTCCTTATATGAGTCATCAGCATTGTGAGTGCCAAGAACACATATAGTTCTGCCACAGTGAGAGCTCTCCATGCCACCATCTTGGCACTGGTCTTCCTCCCAAGAAAGTTGGCACAGATAGCATGGTGGTGATTTGTCTCTTTGACGAGGTATTCCATGACTTCATTGTCATAGAAGCCACAGAAAAGTTCACTGGGGGTAGCATCTGGGCCACAGGGATATGCTGGTGACACCCCAGAACCCATCTGTACCTCGTCAAAGGCAGGAGAATCTGGCTCAAAATCAGCTCCATCTGTCCACACAAACAGGTCGGATGCTGATGCTCGAGGTCGTGCTGCAGCAGGCACACGCCCTGGACGCCCTGGCACACGCCCTTGGCCAGGCGGACGCCCTGCATGCCCACGCCCAGGCCCAGGACCAGGGGCAGCGGCGTCGGCAGGCTGACCACGTCCACGACCTCGCCCTCTCCCTCGATTTGTCGGCACATCCTCTTCCTCTTCCTGTTCCTGTTCCTGTTCCTCTTCCTCCTCAGGCGACGTCAGGTCATCTGGGGCAATGTTGGGGTCGTCAGCATCCTCCTCAGGAGACAATTCTGGTGAAGAAGTGACCGGGGGTCGGCGGTGTGGGGCGCGGGAGGCTGCGGGAGCATCAAGAATGGGAGCCGAGGCCTCGAGAGTTGGGCTCCTTTTGCGGCGAGCCGAGGGCTTTTCAGCAGGAAATAATGCTCTGCGGTGTGTTGAGGCCTGTGGCACATCACCAATACCACTTGAAGAGGCCCTTTGGTCATCCTGAACGAGAGATGAAGGCGAGGGCTGTGGGTGACCCACGCGGCGTCCCGTGTCAAGGCGTCGGGACAATGGAATGCGGGTGGTTGCTAGGCCAGGGTCGGCGTCATTATCGCTATCTTCAGCTTCCCTATGCTTTTCTGCGGCTGCCCTGCGTGCTTTTTTAGCTGCACTTTTGATCAATGATTGTTTGTAGAAATATTTGCCCACTTTCAAGGGCGTACGGGCAGGCAAAGGGGAAGGTCCTGGGGTAGGGCTAGGGCTAGGCCTAGGCTGACGTAGCGAAGATGGCGAGGGGGTAGGCCTAGGTTCTAGCACACTGGGAAGCTCAATGGCACCTTCCTGAAACACTTCCACATCAGGATCATCACTACTGTCTCCCCCCTCAAATAAATCGACATTATCGTCGTCTCCAAAGCCCACGAAATCGTCTTCACTTTCACTTATAAATTGTACCTTGTCCACCAAGCTTTCGCCACTGCTCTCTTCATCACTTTCAAAAAGTTGTCGCTGTATAGCGCTATCACTCAACAAACGCTTAACTTTCTTTTGTTGAGCTCTCTTCTCGGTTGGAACAGGCGTTGAAGTTGCGAGTGGGGTAGCACTGGGGCCCGCGGGAGGTTGCAAGGAATCGGACACGTCGGAAAACATTTTTTCAGTATTACTCGCTATGGCGGCCACGTACGAACTGATAACACTAGTAGTTGAGGCTTGGTGGCGCTGCGGTCACTCCTACCATGCCAAAATTGGCCGCGCAAATTTTGAAGCACGCTTTCAAGCACAAAGATTTTAAAATGACACCCGGGTTCCGGCCCTTTTGTTTTGGTGTCATTTTAAAATGACACCCGGGCTGGAAGGGTTAAATATGTTTTCATAACACGTACTGTTAACGTAATTCGAATAACCTATTACAAAACACTTACTAGCACATGTTTTATCCTGGTATCATAGTCATTTGAAATATAGGATAGAGGTTCCTTCTTGTTGCGATCCAATACATGATGCTACAGCTTGTATAAACCAGACAGATGAAGGCGTTCCTCGTATGGCCTGGGAATATCGTAGTTGATCTCCGTTGTACTCTCTCCAGTTTATGAAGGTCCCATGGAAATCATATTGTTAATTTAAGAAAATATTTACCAAATCTAATTGATTTGCATGGATTCTTCTTAGGCCGGGTTAAATCTTCACCTGACTGCCAGTAGAAATTTAACATTACGGCCATGTTTAATTAAGTTCGACAAATCAGGAGGAAATTTCTTTGTGTCTTTGTATTGTAATACTTCTTTATTGTCCCTGTCTCTGATACTGCAAGCGTTCAAGTAAAATGTAAGAAATTATTTACCTTCATATCAGTATTTATAGATAAACTCCCTGGTTCTCTTTACCCTTATACAGGGGGACTATTATGCCTGATTTCTAGTCTTCAGGCACACTTCCCCTCTCCCATGGTAGTTTACACATTTTGCATACCAATTAATTGGGGGTGATACTAATTCATTGAATGACTAACAATATTTGCATCCATTTTATACTGCGTTTTAAGCAGTTCCAATTATGATTATTCTGTAAAAAAGAGACAGATAGCTAGCTAGCTAGAAAGATAGATAACTAAATGGTCTTGACAAAACTGGACACATTAACTTAAAGTGGATTAAGATTAATTAACCTTGATGGAGTTCTAATGAGGAAACTAAAAAATAAATACATAGAACAACAAAACAGCACTTCCACCTTAAACCTGGGGCAGACATTCTCGATAGTCTAGACTGCTGCAATGCATGTGAACAACATTCTACTGACGATTAACATTCTCTCCTTTCCTTGATGTCTAACAATTATTGTATGTACCGGTATGTACTCAGGCCCATTCCCCATTTTTTCCGGGGGTGGCCGACTCGAGACAGAGCCCGAATAGGGACAACACAACACAACAGAAAACAATGAATACACAAAAAACGAAACTCAAATTCACACACATCTAGGTCACCCAGGAGAAGACCCAGAGACCAGGGATCACCAATGTCCCTCCAGCACTCCCCCGGCCCCTGACACCACCCAGAGAGGTTCCGGTCTCAGCAGGCAGACATACAGCAAGCCGAAACCGCAAGCCGAAACCGCAAGCCCGCCCACCACACTTCCAGGCGAACCCTTCATATATACTGCTCCTCGGGCCAGGCGCCTGACGTCATAATTGCATTTTGTTTTAATATTTTGTATCTTATTACTAAATCTGTTTTTTATACGAAGTATATTTGCCCTTTGCTTTAAGTCAGATAGTCCAGATTAATTTAACTCGACTTATGTTGCGCACCGATAATTAGGGGTTAATGTGTTCACTTACCATTCCTATATTGTACTAACATACTTACCATTCCTATATTGTACTAACATACTTACCATTCCTATATTGTATTAACATACTTACCATTCCTATATTGTACTAACATACTTACCATTCCTATATTGTACTAACATACTTACCATTCCTATATTGTACTAACATACTTACCATTCCTATATTGTACTAACATACTTACCATTCCTATATTGTACTAACATACTTACCATTCCTATATTGTACTAACATACTTACCATTCCTATATTGTACTAACATACTTACCATTCCTATATTGTACTAACATACTTACCATTCCTATATTGTACTAACATACTTACCATTCCTATATTGTACTAACATACTAATCCAAGGTAAATTTAACTGAAAACATAAACTGAAACATAACCTGAACAAATTATTCTATAAGGTTAAGGTTACATAGTTTACATGAATAGTTGATTTGTTTTAGACCAGGCACTTTGATGAAACATTAACCATAAAAAGCCTTAAGGAGAGATGGTTCATATTTTGGTCGATTTTTTCATGTTCTTATTATTTTTCTAGTTTCCTCCCTAGACTCCCGTCAACATTAAAACAAAAACATACCCAGGACCCCCTATCAAGATATTTTAGTACATTTTTCGACAAAAAAAATTCCGGCCGAAGGCCGGTTCCTCCCTAATTACAGGCTCGCTATCTCTCGCCAGGAAAAATGGACATCTATAAATGAAACGAAAATTCTTAATATTGACAAAGAAAAATGGTAAAAGGTCTTAAAAATGAGCCGAACGTCATAATATCTGAACACTAATGGGGCTAACCATGAGGAAGAAGGGGTACTAGAATAACGACCCATCTCCCCTTAATTTAAGGTATATATACTGTACAATATTACAGTAATACAGTTTGTGCTATTACAAATTATTAAAGCTATGCAACAAAACTAGATTGAAAAGTAACCCGGCAATACAGATTGACACAATGCATATTATACTGTGTATTTCAAGTATTCTTAATTACTGTTATAATTACCGGTGCAGTTCATACAATTTCAATATTTCAACTAGTAGGCAACACATACAATATTTCAACTAGTAGGCAACACATACAATATTTCAACTAGTAGGCAACACATACAATATTTCAACTAGTAGGCAACACATACAATATTTCAACTAGTAGGCAACACATACAATATTTCAACTAGTAGGCAACACATACAATATTTCAACTAGTAGGCAACACATACAATATTTTCAAAATAACATTTCCTATATAAACTATTTTGTGTTCTTGCGTATGGAGATAATATGTATGTTTTATGCTAGATATATACATGGCAAAGCAGCTTTTTATTTGTATGCCATTTGGCAAACTGTTGTATAATTATTTTAACACAATGATACTGTATACAGTATTACCTTGGGACTGTATTGAGATCATAAGAGACACCTGTTGATTATTTTGATTCCTTAATAAATATCTGTTATTAACATTAATTTTTGAAATATTCCTAATTATCATTTATGTTATCTAAACATTTATATAATTATATTTTAGTTGAACAAATAATTCGTCCGTATGGTCTCTCTTCCTCAGTCCCGTTATAATTCGTATAGCCCATTTTTTAACGTTAACAAGTGGTTTAACCTGGGAAAGGCGCCGAGACTCTTAAGAGGTTTTGGTGGTGAAAGGCTTTGGGGCTCCTAATATCCAAGACCTGAAAAAAAAAAAATGTTTAAAAGACCCCAGTAGCACTCAAAACAAAAGAATATGTGATTAAGTGAGATAATTCCCCTCCATACCATTTATCACTCCTCTACATGTGTCAAAACTCTCTCCTTCCTCCCTTTCCTCCCCACCTTCAATTATCACCTATTTTTACTCTTATTCCCTTATTTATCGGTTTATTTATCGCGCCAATATCTCCAACCCGGTTCCAAGGTCATCTACAGTGCATATAGAGTGTCGGAAGAGAAAGAAAGCAAGACTGGGGGCTCAGTCTGCATTCAGGCCTCAGAGAGAGAGGATATACATCACGTTCGCCTCTCACCCCATGACTGGACGGTTGGCAATAATTTGTCTTTTTCACCCTCTAAATACTATTCCCACTTGTTGTATTGCTGTTACATATTAATATTTTCATATTAACCCTTTATTAGCGGCGCGCAACTTATGTCGTGTGAAAGAAATTTGGACTAAGTGGCGGTTCACAACTTATGTCGTGTGCCATTTTCAGCACGTAATATTGCTGAGAGAGAGAGATAAGTGGTGGCAGGAGAGTAGCAAGCGTATGACTGCTCCAGACCACCGCGGCGGACCTACTGACATGAATCCCACCCTCCCCCACCCTCACGCACTCGCTACACAGGGAATTATGTAGGGAAACTACCTAATTACATGGTTTTTGCACTCGTGTTGCGCAATCATTGCAAGAAAACTAGCGGTCGTACAAGGATGGTTGGGGTGTCATTGGAAAGGTCTGTTTATGCCCTTTCAGGGATAGATACTTGTTTTACGCTCTGGGTCTTATTTAGGCATGAAAATGATCACATAAACAACCCTATTTATGGTAAAAACACCCCGCTGGGCGGTACATATAAATTACCGCCTAGGCCGCTCGTTAGGTGTTAAGCGTAAAATAAGCGCATATGAATAAGTTATAACGATATTTATGGTAAAATTATGATTTTAGGCGGGAATGAAGCCTGATATCGTCGCTTGGCAGGAGGGTTTGAACTACCAATAGCGTGCCGCACTCGAGTTAAGGGGAGGTTTGTTTTAATAAGTATGCATTTGTTCATATAATTATGTATTTATATATTATTGTTACTTTCTTCCCAAGACCTTCCCCCCCCCCCAGATAAATGTTAACCCTTTCACGCATATGACGCGATTTTGAGCCTATTGGGGATACTTTAAAGCCTTTGTTACCATCAAGGGTATTTAGAAACCTTTAGTTTAGTTACTTCAACCTCTGCATTTGTCTTTGAGTTAGCTGTGGGCAGAAAACTAATTCTGGAGAGGTAATTATAAGAGTGAGAGAACCTATTTCTTATTGCTAATCTGGCAACAACTGCGTCATATATGCGTGAAAGGGTTAACATATATCGGTAGCACAATGTCCAGGCTGAAGTTCTGTTCCTCCGAAATTACAAGTTCGCTGTCGCTCGCCAGGAAAGTACATCGACACCTAAATAGCACAAAAGGTCTTAACATCGCCAAACTAATGGAGTTAAAAATGAGGGAGAAGAGGATCCAAAAAGAATCAAACATACATCCCCTTAAGTGCCCATTTGTTCGTACCCCCACCTCCCTCCCCCTTCTCTCGTACAGTCTGGCAGTAAAGTATTTTGTTATTATGAGAGAGTACTCTCATATATTAATCTATTATATTATACCGAATATGTTTGATATAATATTCCTCTTCTATTTAGTATGTTCATGCTAATACATATTTTAAATTATTACTCCCACGTATGATGTTGTCTGGACTTCATTTTGCAGGTTTTTTTACAGGATCGAATGATTCGGTCACTCCTCAGTCTCTTCTTCAATTGTTTTTGGAACATTCTTCTAGTCATAATAGTTCTGTGCCTGTGTATACTGATGGCTCTAAATCCGCCTCCGGTGTTGGTTTTGGTGTTGTGTTCCCTGACTTCAGCCGTGGAGGTAGTCTTCCTTTAGCTGCCTCAGTTTTTACTGCGGAATTGTCTGCTATCATTTTAGCTCTGAAATTGGTGTTTGCTCACCGAAACAATATTTTTACTATTGTTAGTGATTCTCATGGGGCTCTAATGGCTCTGGAATCTTTTAATTCTTCCCATCCTATAGTTTTAGCGATTTTCGAGTGGCTGTTTCTCATCCATCGTCGACGGAAAAGAGTGGATTAAAGTTGGGTCCCTGCACATGTTGGTGTCAAAGGTAATGAAAGGGTGGATGCTTTGGCAAAAGCTGCAGCTTTGAGGCCTTCAAATGTAAGTTACCCTCTGCCTGCTTCTGATCTGCGTACTCCTCTCATGTTTGCTGTTCGTGCTTGTTGGCAGGCACGATGGGAGTGTGTTACTGTTAATAAGCACAGGAAAGTTAACAAATTAGTCTCGCCAAGAGCTTGCCCTACCATTCCTCGCAAATTGGAAACTGCTTCGGCTCGCCTCCGCATTGGACATACCAGGCTCACACACAAGTTCCTTATGTGTGGAGATGTACCGCCATTCTGCGATGACTGTCTAGTTCCCCTTACTGTCAGGCACTTGCTGGTTGAGTGTCCCAGTTTGGTTGAATTACGTCGGAGGTTGCTTTTGCATCACCGGAAGGCAGATGGTACTTACTGTCTCTCTTCGGTGCTTGGAGGGGTGGCTGGTTCCCCTGGAGACGGTGTGTTTTTATTTTTGAAAAAGTCTGGCCTCTTTCAGTTTTTATGATTGCATTGATTTTACTTTGATATCTAATTATACACATGTTTTACGATTTTAGTTTTCTGCAAATATGTTAGCTTGTTCGGCGCCATATATGACCTTGTTGTTGAGGTGCCAAGATTTCTATCAATAAATTCAATTCAAATTCCCACCCCCCTCAACCACTCACACTCTCACTCTCACTCTAACGCACACACACACACACTCTCCCTCTCTCTCTCTCATCAAAACGGCCGGAAACCACTCAACCACTGTGATCTGTGAAGCCTCTCTTTCTGGAAATAGACCGAATGGAGATGGCTGGAACTCAGGGGTTGGAATTGGCAGAGGGTTGAGAAAGAAGCAGAAAGAAAACGTTGAGACTGGATAAACTCGATATGATGGAGTACGTCACTTATGGTCTGCGTGAAGATGATAACATGGACAGCGAGAGTAAAGATAGATAGATAGATGGTTATATATATATATATATATATATATATATATATATATATATATATATATATAATAATAATTATATATATATATGTATACACTACAGACTGATTATTATGTACCGGTATATATATGTAGAATAGACAGGGAGATATATAGAGTTTGGGTTATATAGCTAGATTATAGAAGAACAAATACAGTGAACACATAGATGGGTAAATACTGGCGTTTAAGTAGACGAATGAAAGCACAGATGACTAAATGAATGATAACTATATAGTATACAAATTGGTTGAATGAATGATAACTATATAGTATACAGATTGGTTGAATGAATGATAACTATATAGTATACAAATTGGTTGAATGAATGATAACTATATAGTATACAGATGTTTGAATGAATGATAACTATATAGTATACAGATTGGTTGAATGAATGATAACTATATAGTATACAAATTGGTTGAATGAATGATAACTATATAGTATACAAATTGGTTGAATGAATGATAACTATATAGTATACAAATTGGTTGAATGAATGATAACTATATAGTATACAGATTGGATGAATAAATTATAACTATATAAGTATATTGGTAAATTATTTTGTCTACACACTTATTGGTTGATTGAATGATGACTATACTGTATACAGTATACATATTGGTTGAATTAATGACAACTATACAGTATACACATTTTGGTTAAATGAATCATAACTATAAACTCATACAGTTGAATGCATGATAAGTATATATACATATTTGTTGTATGAATGGTAACTATATATACCGATTGGTTGAATTAATGATAACTGAATAATTATATTGATTGGTGGAATGAATAATAACTATACATTTATTCAGATTTATTGTATGAATAATAACTATATGTACATAGTGGTTGAAGGAATGATAACTATACCTGTATATACAGATTGGTTGAATGATTAATAAGTATATATTTATACATAGTGGTTGAAGGAATGATAACTATACCTGTATATACAGATTGGTTGAATTATTAATAAGTATATATTTATACAGAGTGGTTGAATGAAATGATAACTAGATATGCATATTGGTTGAATGAATGATAATTATATATACAGATTGGTTTAGACCGTCCAATCCCAGCGACAGCTACTAGCCGTCAGTAGATAAGTAACTCCTCAGTCCCAGCGACGGCTAGTAGCCATCAGTAATGTAATTTCCTTGTAACTGCCTGTACAAGGCTGTACCTGGTATCACGACCGTTTGAGCACTGCTCTCGATATGGCAACACTTCTCAGCTTATATAAGACCCACTGAACGGTGGGAGAGCCCAGTCTTGCTTCATTTCTTGAAGTGGAAAGTTGTTCAATCTTGCCAATCTTGCCACAGTGCTTGGGACTGCAGAGGACTTGTATTACTGAATCCTACGGTGGTAGAGTACGGGTTAATGAATGATAATTACATTATGCTTGTAATCAAGCCAAATCCGTTATTTGACTTGCCCAACACACTTTCATCAATAACAATTGTGCTGAACTTTCCAACTTCTCAAGCTTTCTGGCATCTAGCCAAAAACCTTCTCAACAAATACTTCCTAATATCTTTCCCTCCTCTCTTCCACTCTGACGGCAGCACCGTCACATCTTCCTCTAACAAAGCTGAACTCTACTGCCAATCTTTCGTGAAAAATCCACCTTGAATAATTCCAGTGCTATTCCTCCCTCTCCACCTCCCTCTTACTTACTTATGCCGAATATCATCATCTCTTCTAAGTATGTACTTTCTGCCCTCTTACAGTAAAACAGTTTGCGCTATTATATATTATTAAAACTATACAACAAATATAGCTTGAAAGTAACCCAGCAATACAGATAGACACTATGTATATAAGAACATAAGAACATAAGAAAATGGGAGTCTGCAGAAAGCCGATTGGCCTAAGCAAGGCAGATCCCTGTCCCACACAACCCCAATTACAAAGCCCAATTATAGGCTCAACACTCTAATACCCTGAGGATCATCTTACCAAACCGGTTAGAGATTAACGCAGGATTACGGGGGTCTGCAGAGCGCTGATTGGCCCAACCCGGCTGATCCCCCTTCACACCCAACCCTTCTCGTCCATATGCTTATCCAATTCTCCCTATCGTTCTTGATCCCACTATATCACTTGGTAGCCTATTCCACCCATCTACAACTCTGTTACCAAACCAATATTTGCCTATATCTTTTCTGAAACGAAATTTATCTAATTTAAAACCATTGGTACGAGTTCTTTCGCTATCACTGAGCTTTAGTACATTTGTCATGTCCCCTTTGTTAATCCCACTAACCCACTTGAACACCTCTATCATATCCCCTCTAACTCTGCGTCTCTCTAACGAATGTAAACCTAATTTCTTCAACCTTTCTTCATACGGAAAATTTCTAATATTATGGATCATTTTTGTCATTCTACGCTGAATTCTCTCCAATGAATCTATGTCCATTCTGTAATAAGGACACCAAAATTGGACAGCATAATCCATATGGGGTCTCACTAATGACAAGTAAAGTTTTAAGATAACATCAGCAGTTCTGTTACTCACACTCCTAGAGATGAACCCGAGAATCCTGTTTGCCTTATTACGAACGCTTATACACTGTTTTCTAGGCTTCAAATCATTGCTAACAAACACACCTAGATCTTTCTCGCAGTCTGAATTTTCTAATTCTAAATTAGCTAGTTTATATTTAACATTTGTTTGCATCTTCCCTATCTTTAATACCTTGCATTTGTCAATGTTAAACTTCATCTGCCAATTTACTGACCATTCATGTAAGGTATCTAGATCCCTTTGGAGGCACTCTATATCGCTATCTGAATCAATTGATCTCCCCATTTTAGTATCGTCTGCGAATTTACTTATCCTACTAGTTATACCTAAATCTAGGTCATTTATGTATATAAGAAACAACAGGGGACCTAATACCGATCCCTGGGGGACACCACTTTTGACTGCTCCCCACTCTGACTTGGTACCATTTATGCTGACTCTCTGTTTCCTACCAATTAGCCATGACCTAATCCATCCCAACAACGACCCTCCTATTCCATGTGCCTCAACCTTTCTCATCAATCTCTCATGAGGGACTCTGTCGAAAGCTTTACTGAAATCTAAATATATAATATCATATGACTTGTCACTATCTACTGCTTCATATACCTCTGAGAAAAAGCTAAGCAAATTAGTAAGGCAAGAACATCCCTGAGTGAATCCATGCTGAGAAGAATTTATTAAGTTAAATTTTACTAAGTGGCTTCTAATTTTCCTAGCAATAATAGACTCTAGCAACTTTCCTATGATTGATGTGAGACTAATGGGACGGTAATTGGATGCTATCGATTTATCACCTTTTTTGAAGATCGGAACTACATTTGCAAGCTTCCAAGCTTCTGGAACTAAACCTGTTTCTAATGACTTGTTAAATATAAATGCTAATGGACTACTTAACTCATCTCTGCATTCTTTTAATACTCTAGCATATACCTCGTCAGGACCAGGCGATTTTTGAGGTTTCAGTCTGTCAATTTCCTTAAGCACATCATTTCTACTTATACTAACTGTACTTAACATATTTTCTATACTATCACTATATACCATATTGACTTCTGGAATCTGTGCCAAATTTTCATTAGTGAAAACGGAAAGAAACTGACTATTTAATGTACTGCACATTTCTAAATAATTTTCTGTTATTTCTCCTATTGAAGTTTTTAGGGGGCCTATTTCATCTCTAACTTTAGATTTATATAGTTGGTAAAAAGCTTTAGGGTTATTTTTTGAGTCGCTGGCTATCCTTATTTCATAATTTCTTTTTTGCTTTCCTGATTTCCTTTTTGACCTGTCTTGATAGAGTCTGATAGTATATATGTAAATGATTTTCACCTTTCTTTATTTTTCGATATATTCCTTTCTTTTTTCCTATAAGATCTATTAGCTTATTAGTCATCCATTTTGGTTGGTTCTGCGTCGATCTAAATCTTCTTTTAGGGATATATTTATTTTGAGCATTGTGGAGTGAAGCAATAAACTGGTTATATGTAGGTGGCAAGTTTAACTCTGGCATATCCTGACTTAATCGCTTAACAATAGGGTCCACCCTTAAGTCTCTTCTTAGCCCACCATAATCGGCTTTTCTGAAATCTGGGATAAGTGTCGTATTCTCTTTAGCATTCCCTGTCCATTGTATATTAAAATAAATAGATTTATGATCGCTATTTCCTAGGTGGTCACCAATCTCTACATTATTTATCATATGTTCATTGTTACTGAAAACTAAATCAAGAATATTAATACCTCTAGTCGGCGTATCTATGAATTGAAATAAAAAACTATCTTGTACTACCTCTATAAACTCTACTGAATCGGAGTCGCCTATTTGGTGCTGCCAATCAATGTTCGGAAAATTAAAATCCCCCATAATGCACACATTGCTAAACCTTGATGCTATTTTAATTTCCTCCCATAACGATTTTCCGCCATTTCTACTCATATTAGGCGGTCTATATATAACTCCAATAACTATGGTCTCACTACCTTCGTTAACTTCTACCCAAACACTTTCATTATCATTATTTAGTCTAATACCTGATTTAATACAGCTTTTTAATGTACTCCTGACAAACACTGCTATACCCCCGCCCCTCCTACTTGTTCGGTCATATTTAAACAAACTATATCCTGGAATATCAAATTCTGCTAAAAAATGCCTAGATTCTGTATTAATCCACGTTTCAGTTAGCGCTATTATGTCTATATTTTCTGTGCTAACGAGTGCTCTAAGTTCGTTCATTTTGTTACATAAACTCCTACAATTTGTATAATATACCCTCAGCCTATTACTTTTATTTGCAACTAATTTTCTATTGTGTTTAGCTAACTTATTATTTCCTGTTGAACTACTAGCTCTAGACGGAAATTCTACTCTATCAGTATTCTCATCTTTACTATCAGTTACATGTGTAGTGTTATCGATACTACTATTACACATCACTATATCCGCACTATCTTGACTGATTATTTCTATTTTACTCACTGGTTTGTCACATGAAGTACCTGCTCCATATGGAGACAGTATTTTACTTACACACCCAGGTTTTTTTAACGAAACCCCGCAACAATCTTGTCGAGTGAGCTGGCCAAGGTCGAAACTCCTAGTCGAGAGAGATGTACTCCATCCTGGGCATACAGTTCATCCTTACCATAAAAGAGGGACCAGTTATCCAGGAATGGAATAGTATTTGCCTTACAATACTTCTCCAGCCGGCTATTTACACCAATAGCCCTGGAGGACCATTCCTTCCTTACCCCTCTTCTAGGCAGGATACTGTTTACCACAGGAACTCCACCTTTTTCCTTGATCCTCTCCAACATTTCCTGATACTTGGAGAGCAACTCCTCAGTCCTGCATCTCCATATGTCGTTGCTCCCTGCGTTGAGGAAGATGATGGGGTCCTCCCCACTCACTTCCATGACAGCATCTATCTTCTCAGCCACCCTCCCGACTCCGGCACCAGGCACGCAGACAACTTTACCAACCTGAGTGTTTGTTGCCCTGCCAAGGTATCTAACCAATGAATCACCGACAATGAAAACAGACTTAGCTTTTTCCTTTTGTCGGCGTGTAGCAGCAGTTGTTGCAGCAACAGCAGCAGACTTTCCCCCTCCCCTCTCACTGCCTCGATGATCGCCACTTCATCGCCATCACTCTCATCAGCCAAGGTGCTGAAGTTGTTGTGGGTCTTGACTGGCTGCCTTTTCAGCTTGCAGGCCGTTGCACTAGTTGACACCACTTTCCAAGGGGTTTCACGATCCCTGGGAACACTTCCGGTAGCCTCACACTTCTTCTCCGCCATAGCTAGTCTCAAGGCCAAATTTTCATCTTTGAGACACTGAATCTCCTGCTCCACACTCTCCAGTCTCTCTTGCAAAGCAAGACAAAGCTGGAGAGTATGGGAAGAGACAGCAGACTCATCAACAACAGCCATCACTATGAAAGTTCACTAGGACCTCACTAAGGGTAAACAGGTTCACTAGCGGTCACTGGGGACGTCCGCACAGGTCAGGGGTCAGAGAGCAACTGAATATACTGTGTATGTCAAGTATTCCTAATTACTGCTATAATTACCGGTGCAGTTCATACAACTGCAATATTTCAACAGTTCTAGGCAAAGCATACACTATTTTATAAATAACGTTTCCAGTATGAACTATTTTGTGTTTGAGTAGGGAAAAGTGATGTATGTTTTATGCTAGATATAAACATGACTAAACTGCTTTTTGTTTGTATGCCATTTGTCAAACTGTTGTATATTTTAACACTATGATACCTATACAGTATTACCTTGGGACTGTATTGAGATTATTAGAGGCACCTGCGGATTATTTTTATTCCTTAATGAATATACAGTATGTTATTAACATTAATTTTGAAATGCTCATCATTATCAGTTATGTTTTCTAAACATGTATATAATTATATTTGAGTATTTCCATGTTGACAAATAATTCGTCCGTATTGTATCTCTTCCTCAGTCCCGATATAATTCGTAAAACCAATTTTTGAACGTTAACTAGTGACTTAAGGGGAGGTTTGTTTTAATTAGTACTTATTTGTTCATATATGTATTAATTAATTATTGTTACTTTCCTCCCAATACCTCCATCAAGCTTTAACCCCCCCCCCCCCCTCGAAATAAATGTGTAGATTTACCCCCCCCCCCTCCTCGAGATAAATTTGTACATTTATCAGTAGAAAAATGTCTTGGCTGAAGGTCTGTTCTGCCTGAGTTACAGGCTTGTTATCACTCGCCAGGAAAAAGGTAGACACCTAAATAACACAAAAAGGTCTTAAAATCTCAAAAGTAATGGAGCTATACATGAGGGAGAAGGGGGTCTAGAAATAAACAAACACATCTCGCCTTAAGCGCCCACTTGTTCGCACCACCACCTCCCTCCCCCTCCTCCCATACTGTCTGGCAGTAAAGTATTTTGTTGTTATGAGAGACTAGTACATTAGATTAAGGGCATTTTGGTCAAGTGAGTCACATAATATTAAATTATGCCATATAATGTTGATATAATATTCCTCTTCTTATTAATATGTTCATGATAATATAGATATTACATTATTACTCCCACGGATTTTGTTGTCTTGATTTCAGCTAGATAAAGCCTAGGCTAATATGTAGCTTCAAAACATATCCCAAACACTTTATTTCAGGAAACAATCACATCAGATTAACAAGGAGTTATGGAATACATGTAATCAGAAAAGTCTACATATAGTGTAACAGAGGAAGCTGCATACCCTCTATACTGAAAACACCTTCGGCGTTCATTAATTAAACTCTGAAAATGTTTTTGTGTATAGCTGGAAAAGTTAGACGAATTAAAAAGTCATGTTTCCTTTTTCTGTAGTTTCCTCTCACTCATTTCAGGCTTTAACACAATTGCTAGAACGTGGCCTAGGGGTTGGACAGACGCTATGTTAATAGAGCACTTTCCACTTTTTAGGCGTGTTTGGTATGTTGGTGCGATTGCAACGCTGACGCTAGAGTGTTATTATTACCGGGGTTGCACTTTCTCTCTTTCTTTTAATTTTTGGGAGAACACACACTATTTTAGCTTTCGTTGAATAAGGCGATTTTTGGAAGAATATTGTTCTGCAAATGGAATACTTATTTGATATGCAAGGACCAATACAAAACTTTCACAATATTCAAATTATGTGAGGCTGTGCACGCTCAACACTACCTTCTTCCACGATATTCTCAACCTCTATGATGAGAGTAAAGCTGTAGATATTAATATATACCTTGATTTTCAAAAGGCCTTTGACAAAGTTCCTCACAAACGTTTACTGCTAAAACTAAAAGCGCATGGAATACAAGACAGTGTGTTTAAATGGATAGAAAATTGGCTCCGCGACAGAGAGCAAAGAGTAGTCATAAACGTTAAGGCATCTAAATAGATCAATGTAAGTAGCAGGGTACCCCAGTGATCGGTACTAGGATCAATTATCTTTCTAATTTACACCAACGACATAGATGAGGGTCTCACCTGTACAATCTCAAAGTTTGCTGATGATAACAAAATTGCATATAGCGTTCTCTCAAAAGAACAAGTTGACGATATGCAACCCAATCTATGTAAGTTGTCATGTTGGGCATAAATTGGGCAAATGAGTTTCAATGTGGATAAATGTAAAGTACTACATATTGGACACCGAAATGAGAAAGCAAACTATTCGATGAATGGCACTCAGCTTAAGACTGTAGACAGAGACCCCGATCTGGGAGTAACAACATCGAGTAACCTAAAACCGAGTCAACAATGTTCAGAAGTTGTTAAGAAGCCAAACAAAATATTTGGCTTTATAGGCAGGTCATTTGAGCATAAATCCAAAGAAGTTATCCTAACTCTTTACAATTCCTTAGTTCGCCCTCTTCTGGAATACTGCACTCAATCCTGGTGCCCTTATTACCAAAAAGATATGGACCAGCTAGAACGAGTTCAACGTAGAGTTACCAAAATGATACCTAGCCTAAAGAACAGACCATACAAGGCGTGTCTAAGAGAACTAAACCTATTTCCTTTAACCCAGCGCAGATTAAGAGGCGACTTAATTCAAGTGCTCAAAATCATCAAAGGCTTCGACAATATGAACTGTAGTAAGTACTTCACTATCGACCAATCTAATTATACGCGGGGAAACGGTTGCAAAATAGTTGGTAAATCTTTTAACTCATACGAATCTAAGAATTTCTTCTTCAATCGAGTATAGTCAACTTGTGAAATGTAGTGGGCTTCCCCGAGACGTTATTGACCGCAGCACCGTTGATTCTTTTAAACTTCTCCTAGACAAATATCTTGCATCAAACCCGCGACTGACTGCGTTTGTAAATTAATAACTATATTTCATTCCCCCCTCAGATTCATCAAGGATTATTGCGTAAATATATATTACTAAGACGTTACTCTCTTTTTCCCAGATATACGAAAGATCACTTATACAGTAAATGTGTTATGTGACTAACCCATCTGTCCCCTACTAACTTCCTAATCCTGCCACGGACATTAGTTCCAGGGCAGTAGTTCCTTTTCCAATTTTCCCTTATCCATTCTAAACCACTGCTTGGACACTTGATCCTCAGTGTTTTGGAGGACAAGCAGCCTAGAGGGGTCACTAGATCTGTTGTTGCTTGATTTCATTTGTACTTCTTTGTACTCTCGTTGAACCTACCATTGATGTTGTTTATTCCTTTGTTTAGTGTTATAGTTTCCACCCTATGCATACAGCTGTCACTTACATATACCTCGTGCGAGACCACAAAGTTTGTCTGTGGAGTTTAGCACTGCATACAAAAGATATACACTGCATGTTTAATAACTGTATACCATTGCTTTGTAATGCCTTAACGACAGAGTTACTACAAACTTACACTTCGTTCCCAGACGTGTGAATATATTTTGATCAATCAGTTTCAATTAAAAACTTTTATTGGCATGAACATTTTACACATTTTTACAATACTTAACAATAATGAATTCCAAACAGTCCATGGCAATTAGGACTGATACCTATTGGTATATATGTCCTATATTGTAATTATTTACACATTTTTTATTTTTTATTTTTTTTCTATGTGATTGAGGGAGGCAAAAGGCATAACTGCCTATAGCGAGTGCCTCCCCCATAGTTGACAGAGTGACAGGGCCAAAATCAAGGGACGTTCGAGCCAAAATGCCTGGACACACGGAGTTTGAAGCAATTTAAGTCATAGGAAGAGGGAAAGACTGATTCTGGGAGAGAGTTCCAGAGCTCAGATGTTGAGTAGAAGAAAGTTTGAGAGTAACGTTTCACTCTTGGGTTGGAGAGTTGCACAGAGTAGGGGTGGGATTGAGTTGCAAGACGGGTACCACGTGCCCTACGTAAAGGAGGTATATATACATTTATTAACGGTGCAGAAGGTTAGTATGGTGCTAGTGCAAAACTAAAATAAAAAAATAGAATAAAAAATAATAAAACAAATAATAATAAAGTAGGTGTGCAGTTTTCGCATTACCAAAAAAAAAAAAAAAAAAATATGCATACACAACTCTGCAACCTATAATTCTGGGGGCTGGGGGACGTTGCTTCGCGCGGAGAGTCCAGCTTGGGACGAGCCTGATGTTGCCATATGCATTTGATCGCAATGTTAGGCTTAGTTTCGACTCACGCAAGGGGTAGAGGATTTCGACCCAGCAACTGTGTTGAGTGTTGCCAATAGCATGGGATGTATTTTGCATGCCTAGGGTGGGCTCCAGACAGATTCAAGACTGAGAGCTCACCTCACTGTCGTACCCTTCGGACCCCCTTGATATCTATCCCTCTCAACCCCACTTAGAAACTTTCTCTCTTACTTTGTATACCTTCTTTCCACTACTTCACCAATCTATTTAATTATCCCATCCCCTTGATAGACCTTATATCTATTATTGTATTAACGACGAGCTCTCAGATAACTAGATAGGATTTTGGGCCTTATGCAGAGATGTAATTGTTAATGAGACCTAGGAAGCTTTTTTGTTGTCTCATATTTGGTGGTTTCATGCTTGCTAGTGTGTTCTTGTGTCAGGTTAGCAGGGGCTAGACCGGAGGGGAGGCTTTTTGCGATCCTTTAAGTAAAGTCTGCTGGTGCGAGTCCTGTGGACCCGCACGACTTTACTAGGATACCCATGGGAGTCTGGGGGCATTTTCTTGTCTGTGTCCCTGTGTGTCTAGTGTTGTGTTGTGTGAGGGCCCTTGCCTAGTCCACTCAGCACTGCGCTAGCACGTCTTGCTTTTTGTTTTAGGGTCGCCAGGAGAGAGTCAGATACTTGCGATCTGAGTCTCTCAAGAGAGCACCCTTTCAATTAGAGTAATTTGGCGCACAGACTTGGGAACGTCCCTAGGCTAGAGCAGGTGGCTCAGCCCGGGTATCCGAAGCCTATATCCTTCCGGCTAGACCTCTGCCACCTGGCAGATTAACAGCTAGGGGTTTATCATCTCTGTATGCTTGTTATTGTGCCACAGTTTACCGTTTTTGTGAGCATTGTGAGTCAGGGTGTGGCTTAGAGACTCTGTCCGAGCAGGCTTGCCTGACTAAGAGTGAGAAGCACACCTGTATGTGGTTATGTAGCGAGTTGCTGCCTTTATTTAATTATACCTATGCCATTATACACTGTATGGCCTATCACTAGCATTTATTCCTGCTTATGAGTTAAGAGTTCTCTAAATCCGTAACGTATTTTCTTTGCTAAGCATCAGATCCTACAGTAGCCGCATGCAGTTTAGAAACCCGCATCTTGTCTACCTGTACGATGTTTTGAGGACTGTTTGCTTTCACCTTCTTTCACGCAGGGGTGATTAGTTGTATTAATTAACGTAACGTTAAATGTACTTTCTTCTATCTATCTATTGCCTGACGCCGTGATCCCCGAAGGGGTGGCCACGAACGAACCGCCCCCATGCACCTCTGTCCCCAGTCAGTCGACGCCCCTCCCCCCAACCAGCACCGCCTTCGTTCATGTAGTTCCTCACTCCATCCTTCCACCTCATATTCGGTCTACCTCTCCCCCTCTGTCCCTCCACCTCGCTCTCGTACACCCTCTTAGTCATTCTCTCGCTTTCCATACGTTCCATATGGCCGAACCATCTCAAGTTGTTCCTTTTCACACTTTCCAGCACATCTACCTCCACACCACACCTCCTTCTTACTTCCTCATTAGTCTGTCTATCCCTCCATGTAACTCCGCACGCACTCCTTAAGTAATTCATTTCCACTGCTCTCACTCTTGGTCTGAGTCTCTCAACCAACGTCCATGCTTCGCTTCCGTAAGTCAGTGTCGGGATTACCACACTGTCATGCAAGGACTTCTTCACTTCCATACTGACCACCCTATTTCTTGTTACTGCTTTTAGCGTTCCTACAACCCTCTTCCCCTGTTGTACCCTCTCCCGCACCTCTTCATCCATAGTCCCATCTTTACTCAACACACTGCCCAGATACTTAAAAGAGTTGACGATCTCCATAGCCTGACCGTTCAGCTTCACCTCACACTCTGTGACTTCACCCCTTTCGAAGACCATAACCTTGCTCTTCCCCGTATTTACCTTCAAATTCCGTTTTTCGCACACTGTTCCAAACTCATTTACCAGACCCTGCAACTCCCATTCATTATCACTCATCAGAACTGTATCATCCGCAAACAGCAGTGTAGGTAGCTTCCACTCAATTCCCTCCCTTTTCAGCGATACACCAACATCCACTGCTCTTGATAGTATTTCTTTCATAACTCCATCCATATATACAGTAAACAACCACGGGGACATCACACACCCCTGTTTCAAACCAACATTCAGGTCAAAGAACTCGCTCTGCTCACTCTCCACACGTACTGCCGCCTTTGCACCCTCATACATGCTCTTCACTGCTTTCAGCAACTTGCCCTCTACTCCGTATATTCTAAGTACTTTCCACAAACCTTCTCTATCCACTCTGTCATAGGCCTTCTCCAAGTCCATAAAGGCAACATACACCTTTTGTTTCTTCTCCAGATACTTCTCCACAACACAATTCAGGGTAAAAATCTGATCTACACATCCTCTTCCCTTCCTAAAACCTCCCTGCTCGTCGCCTATCCATTTCTCCGTTCTCACTCTCACTCTCTCAATCACTACCCTACTGTATACCTTCCCTACTACGCTTAGAAGACATATTCCTCGGTGGTTACCACACACTCCTCTTTCCCCTTTGCCCTTATATAGGGGGACTATTATGCCAGTCTTCCAGTCATCGGGTGCACTCCCCTTCTCCCATGCTAGTTTGCACATTTTCCATACCCATTCTATCACTATCTCACCACCATACCTCAACATTTCCCCACACACTCCATCTGTTCCTGGTGCTTTCCCCAACTTCACTCTTTTCATGGCTTCCCACACTTCTGACCTCCTGATCCCCACCTCCTCCTCCACTACTTCTCTTCTTCTCCCTCCCATACCATATCCAGCTATGTTTGCTGGCTCTTCATTCCTTTCATTTAGCAACTCACTGAAGTACTCCCTCCATCTTTCGACTCTCTCTTGCTTCTCGGCTAGCATTCTCGCATTCTTATCTTTCACACCCTTACTGTTTCCCTTGCTACCTTCCCTAACTTTCTTGACTTCTTTCCAGAACAGTTTCTTACTCTCCCTCCATTTTACACTCAGATTCCTTCCAAATTCCTCATCTACTCTTCTCTTACTTTCCTTCACTACTCTCTTCACCACCCTCTTACTCTCCACGTACCTCGCTCGTTTCTGTCTCTCGGAATCTTCATTCCCTCTACTACCCAACCACTCTCTATATGCTTTCTTCTTTTCTTCCACAGCTATTCTTACCTCTTCTGTCCACCATGCTGTACCTTTCACTCCCCTCCCTCTTCTCCTCACTCCACACACCTCCTCACATGCTGCACAGATCTCATCCTTAAACACCTTGCTCATCTCCTCCACTTCCTCCATAACTTCCAGGTCGAACCCACCTAGTCGTCTTTCCACTGCTCTCCTGTACTCCTCCCTGACTTCCTCCTCCTGCAACCTCTCCACCCTCCTCACCATTCCACCCTCCTCTCGCCTCCCTCCCGCTCTCCTCACCCACTTCTTTTGTATCCTAACCTTAGCTACCACTACATAATGATCAGACAGACCCCCTCCAATACCCCTATACAACAGATTTCTTCATTCGTTCATCCACACATACATAATCAATCAATGACTTTCGTTCCACCACTGTCTTATCCTTCAACGTCAACATCCGTTTCCACGTGTACCTGTGGATCATTCTGTGTCGGAAGAAGGTGTTGGCTATCCACAGCCTCCTCCCCACACATACGTCCACAAGTGCACTACCATTCCCATTCACCTCTGATGGTACCCCCCACCCTCCTACCACTCCCTCAACTTTCCTATCACCCACCTTACCATTCATATCCCCAATCAGAAATATTCTTTCATTCTTGTCAAACTTCTCCAGGCACGCCTCCACATTCATCCAGAACTCCTCTTTCTTTCTTTCAAGTATATCCTCTGTCGGGGCATACACGCATACAATCACCCACGTTTGTATTCCTACTTTCATTCTCACCCACACAATCCTTGAACCCACAGACCCATACTCTCTTACACATTCCTTCCATTTGCTACTTACAAACAAACATGCACCTTCTCTCGCTGTTCCTTCACTCACTCCAGCACACACACCCATTCCACATTCCCATTCTCTCACATCTGAACCTTTCCATTTGGTCTCTGTCATTCCACATACATCCAGCCTGGCATTCACTAACACTTCCAGAACCTCTCTCTCTTTTGTGCCATCATTCATGCCACTAACATTCCACGTAGCCATTCTCAGAATGTCCGAAGGCATGTCCTTAGTCGGTCGTGGTTCGTCAACGTTGGTTCCGTCCGCATCCGAGGCTGTTCGTTCGTTTTTCTTTGCTTAGATATTTTTTCCGGGTGGGGGTCGCAAGCCCACCGACCCAACCTCTTTAGTCGCCTCTTACGACACGCAGAAGGCACGTGGGGCATATTCTATTCCCTAACCCCCAGGGGGGGGTTATTAAATTGTTATTAAATTGTTATTAAATTGTTTCTGCAATTTAATTCCGTTATCTATCTTTTCCTTGAAGCTTTAAGTCAACTTAATGGTGTGATCTTTTATATAGCCTGCTTGACTATCAGCAGTCTATAGTGCGTGCACCCTGTAACCGAGTCATAGGATACCTCGTTGTCCAGGCAGGACTCTTGACGGTTTAGGGTGGTTTGTTGCCTGGGTTTATAGATAAGGGTTGGACGTAACAGTACACAAATGGTTAAACAGTCCAGGAAGAGTTTAAAGACAATTATCAACAATCTTCTTTTGTTCTTTCACCTTGACCTTTAACATTAAGTATTATAATATATATATATATTTGATTAAAATATATGTTATTTAAGTAAAATGCAACTAACAGTTGTCAGCTTATCGAAAATTGAGTTTTTTTAATGATGAAGGTTAACTTATGACCTTGGCCTGTGCCCTTGACCTTTATGTAGGATTATATTTTTGCTTGCTTTGATGTAACCCTAGAAAATCAAATAAGTGTGTCAAATTTCATTCACAATTATCAGTTAGTTTCAGAGGTATTAACCCTTAAAAGGCGGCCCACCACTTTAGTCGAGTTAAATAAAGCTGGACTATGTGGCGGCGCTCGACATAACTCGAGTGGCAATTTCAGCACGTAATGTGGCTGAGAGAGAGAGACAAGTGGTGGCAGGAGAGTAGCGAGCGTATGACTGCTCCAGACCACCGCGGCGAACCTACTGACACAAATCTCAGCTCCCTCCTCCCTCTCTCACTCGCTACATACTCAATTATGTACCGAAAGTACCGAATTACCTGCTTTTTGCACTCGCGTTGCACGGTTATTGCAAGAAAACTATCCATCATACAAGGATCGTTATGGTGTCATTCGAAAGCTCTGTTTATGCCCTTTCAGGGATAGATACTTGTTTTACGTTCTGGGTCTTATTTAGGCATGAAAATGATCACGTAAACAGCCCTATTTTGGCTAAAAACACCCCGCTGGGCGGTACACATAAATAAACCGCATAGGCCGCTCGTAAGGTGTTAAAGGAATACTTAACCTTGACCTTCATCTTGACCTTCATGATGTCTGAAACATTTAAAATTTAATTTTCCCTTAAAACACAATTGTCTCAACAAATGTTGTGAAGTTTACATCAATAGTAAAAAATTAGCTTATTGACCTTATATTAGATGTTGACCTGTGACCTTGACATATCAAATGGAATTATGGTCATACTTGTATGACCTTGGTCTAGGCATTCCGAATATACATGATATGCCTAATTAGAATCTTACATTAAATAGGAAATACTGTACTAGTAAAAATCATATTTCAAACTTTAAACTTGACCTTTAACCTTGACCTTCGTTCTTAGAATTTCTTATCCAGGATTTAGTTAGCTTAACAGCAATGTTCATATTAACTAGCATTATGAATATTGATTAATTTGTATACAAACTTTTTGCTTACAAATAGTGAAAATATACTGAGACCTTGACCTTTGACCATTGACTTAAAATAAAATACATATATTTGGATGGTTGTCGCATTGACCAACTGAATTTGCCTGTATAATTTGGTGACACTACATTAAACAGTCTAGGAGGAGTTTAGGGTAAATGGCAAAAACTCTTGATTTGACCATGAACTCTGACCTTATCTATTACAATATTTATGTGAAATTTGATATATATGATATTTAAGTAATAAGCCATAACACAGCCAGTTTTCCAAAATTTTGATAATTTTTTTTTAATAAATAATAAAAGTTGACCTTTGACCTTGACCTTTGACCTTGACCTTTATGTATGAGTACATTTTTGTTTGCATTGGCATTGCCCATGAAAATCAAATAAGCATGCCTAATTTCATTAAAACCCTTCAGTTAGTTTCATATATATTAATAGAATAGTTGACCTTGTCCTTTGACCTTTATCTTGACCTTTATATGTCTCAACATTTATTATTTTCCTTTTCACTTAAAGTGCAACTATCTCACCAAATGTGAAGTTTGCATGACAAGTAAAGAAAATAGCATATTGACCTTTTATTTGACCTTGACCTGCGACTTTAACCTTTCATATGGAATTGAAATATTTTTTTTTTTTTTTTTTTTTTTTTAAAAGACCTCCGTCTACGTATTGTGAAAAACCTGTTATCCTCCGGCAAATTGTGGGGTTGAGTGAGTGAAAGGGGGGACAGTGAATGAAGGAGGATGCATGTTTTTCATAATTCGTGTTGCTAGCCCCAAACGCGCGAGCAACTGTGGCTTTCAACCATCCGACACATCCCCTTTTATTAATGTGCATCACACATGTTACATACAAATAAAGTTTATGTTTTGTTTTACCCTACTGTGGAAAGACTACGGATTTCTTGTATGACCTTGGCCTAGGTATTCCGAATATACATGGTAAACCTAGTGAGAATCTAAGTTAGTATAAAAAATACTAGTAAAAAAAACATTTCGACCTTTGACCTTGAACTTTGACCTTACTCTATAAAATATTTATCTAAGATTCAGGCAATACAATATTAAGGTTACCAGTAACTTGTATTGTGAAAATGAGGACATTTGAGTAAAAAGTAAAATAAAAAGTAAAAGTTGACATTTGACTTTGACCTGTGACCTGGACCTTTATGTAGGAGTATTTATTGTTGTTGTCATTGACATTGCCCCGGAAAATCAAATAAGCATGCTTAATTCCATTAACACCTTATTGGCGGGCTAGGCGGTCTATTTATATGTACCGCCCAGCGGGGTGTTTTTAGCCAAAATAGGGCTGTTTACGTGATCATTTTCATGCCTAAATAAGACCCAGAGCGTAAAACAAGTATCTATCCCTGAAAGGGCATAAACAAAGCTTTCCAATGACACCACAACGATCCTTGTATGACCGCAAGTTTTCTTGCAACAACCGCGCAACACGAGTGCAAAAACCATGTAATTCGGTACTTTCCCCATACATTTCACTAAGTAGCGAGTGTGAGAGGGTGGAGGAGGGTGGGATTCATGTCAGTAGGCCCGCCGCGGTGGTCTGGAGCAGTCATACGCTCGCTACTCTCCTGCCACCACTTGTCTCTCTCTCTCAGCACCATTACGTGCTGAAATTGCCACACGACTTATGTTGTGAGCCGCCACATAGTCCAAATTTATTTAACTTGACTTATGTTGTGGGCCGCCAATAGAGGGTTAAACCCATTAGTTAGTTTCATATATATTAATAAAATAGTTGACCTTGACCTTTGACCTTTATCTTGACCTTTATATGTGTGTCCAAATATA
Source organism: Paralithodes platypus (assembly GCA_032716605.1). Taxonomy (NCBI): domain Eukaryota; kingdom Metazoa; phylum Arthropoda; class Malacostraca; order Decapoda; family Lithodidae; genus Paralithodes; species Paralithodes platypus. Next base: position 15,740,368 of record CM064565.1, on the reverse strand, counting down.
TTATTTTACTTTTCATTTAAAGTGCAACTATCTCACCAAATTCTGTGAAGTTTGCATGACAAGTAAAGAAATTACCATATTGACCTTTTATTTGACCTAGACCTGTGACCTTGACCTTTCATATAGAATTGAATAGTTTCTTGTATGACCTTGGCCTAGGCATTCCAAATACACATGGTTAGCCTAGTGAGAATCTAACAGTTAGTACAAGAAATACTAGTGAAAAACTAATTTTGACCTTTGACGTTGATCTTTGACCTTAATCTTAAGAATATTTACCTAAAATTTGGTCAATACAATATTAAGGTTACCAGTAACTTGTATAGTGAAAATGAAGACATTTGAGTAAAAACTACAAAATATGAAATATTGACCTTATTTTTAACCTTGACCTTTGACTTTAACCTTTAAGTTAAATGGAAAATACTTTTTTGACTGACCATTGCATTGACCAAATTGATAGACCTGTGAAATTTGGCGAAAATCCATCGAACGGTCTAGGAGGAGTTTCCGGACAGACAGACGGACGACGACGACGACGACGGACGACGACAGACAGGCTGGCTGGTGGTGCACAGTATACGGGCGGGACCTGTTTGCGCGATACCACTCTGCTTCGCAGAGTTGATAATACTGGTAATTACAGTAGACAATTTCAGCTAACTGACCATCATGAAACCATAATATTAACACATGTTTTAGTTATCCAATAGATATTTTTTGAGCTTTCGTTGAAAAGTAAATAATGAGGATTGATGATCAATTATTTCTGATAATTTATTCCAAATATGTATTCCTTTATGCCCAAATGATCTATATACCATTGATGTTCTGCCTATTGGTACATGAATTTGTGTTCTCTGCCTTATCATATATTGATGAAGTTCTTCGTTTGTAATGAACATATTTAAATCTGCTGGCAACATCCTCTTCATGAATTTGAACATAATTTTAGTTATACAGTATTCATATAATTTTGAAAAAGGCAATATTCTCAATGATATAAAAATCGGTGCAGTATGGTCCCTACTTCTTTGAGATGCTAACATTCTTATGACTCGTTTTTGAAGGATAGTGATAGTCTTAATGTAACAGTCACTTGCTGAACCCCAGACTTCTATGCCATAAGTTAAGTAAGGAAGAATAAAGCTGTTATAAATTGTAACTAAAGTCGAAGTATTTAATGATTTCCTAGCTTTACTCAATATCCCAATACCCCTTGCAATTTTACCCTTTATATGTGTTATATGTTCGTTCCAATTCAGCTTGGCATCAATAATCACCCTCAATTGAATAAGTGATCTAAATACTTACACAATATGTATCCAGGCCGAATGTATGGATTATACCGAAACCTTATGATTACCTTCCCTTGGTAAAATATTATTTACTGTTGGTAAACATGGGATAAAACACCCAATCCCGGACTCCTTTCTTTTTACACGCCCTAATGCTTCCTTCCCCTGTGATTAATTCCCATTATGTTCAGACTGGCTGGCTAAATGACTGACTGTCCTTCTTTTAACATAACTTGTCTCCCATTGTCTATACTTCTCTACCCCCCCACCCCCTCCACCACTCACACTCTCACTCAATCACTCTCTCTCTCTCTCACACACACACACATCCACACACACTCCCTCTCTCTCTCATCAAAACGGCCGGAAACCACTCAACCACTGTGATATGTGGAGCATCTCTTTCAGGAAATAGACCGAATGGAGATGGCTAGAACTCAGGGGATGGAATTGGAAGAGGGTTGATAAAGAAAGAGAAAGAAAACGTGGAGACTGGGTGAACTCGATATGATGGAGTACGTCACTTATGGTCTGCGTGAAGATGATAACATAGACAGCGAGAGTAAAGATAGATAGTGAGATGGTTATATATATATATATATATATATATATATATATATATATATATATATATATATATATATATATATATATAGGCCCTATATATATACAGTATCGTCTAATCATTGTCAGAATATATTAACGAGACGTCACCGGTACTAGATGGGTAAATAAACTCTAGCGCCCCACGACACTGCTTGGCGCTGGGATTTTTAGTGTTTTCCCATACAGCACCGGTGACATCCTATTTATTATATTTTGACTACTATTAGGTAATTTTATTGGTAGCATTCAAGGAGACTACTGCAGGACTCTTCTTCTTCTTCTTCTTACCTCTGACCGGGTATAGGCTATCCTAGTGTTTACTACCCTATACCCCTTTGACAGGACATTACCCTAACCTAACAACCTTACCTAACCTAACCTAGTATTATACGTGGGGGCTGCCGCCCCCACACCCTCGCTTTGACTTAGATTTTTGGTGTATTTGTCTGTGAAGTGGGTATTTTTCAATTTGTTGATAACGAAAATCCTCCATGCGGACTATATGGAGAAATATATGGCGAATCTATTGGTGTCTATTTTCCCTAATAAATTGTTTCTCATAACGTCGCACTAGTGTCCTTGAATATTATAATTTTATTAAGTTTAGGAAGGACGTATACCAATTATTTGGCTACGAACCATGTCAGTTAATCCTTTTAGCTACCACATATCCTTTATAATCTTCATAAAATCGCGTTAATATTGCTGAAATAAAGTTTAGAATACATCGCTGGTACTGGAAGGGTTAATGCTCTCCACTGTGGCCCATCATATCATTCCTTCATCTTATTCGCATGTTTCGTGATATTTTGACATTCTTGTTCCTAATACGTTTTACATATTAATTCAGTGTCGTGTACCGGTGACGTCTCGTTATTATACTCTTACAATGATTAGACGATTCTATTCAGTTTCAGAAGGCCGTCTACCAAATTGAAGGTTATATACTATATAAATTTATCCCAGCAGCTGCCACATGTTTGTCCTTATCTTCATATTATCGTCTACTTATAGCTGAAACCAAATAACACAGACAGTATCGGTACTGGACGGGCTAATGTAACGTAACGTAATAACACTTTTCAGTTTTGGAAAATTATGTTACGTTACCATGACTTCATATGATGTTTTTGTATTTCACAACAATGTTAATCATACTAAAATATATTTGGAATATCCTATCAATATGTTGTTAGCCCTCTCTTTATATCATAGCGCATTTTTTTTTTACTTCACTAAGGTTAATATCAAACTATTTTATTCAACTTAAAGAACGATCTGCTTGAATAATAAGATTGATTGAACCCATTTGATTTTTAATCAGATCCCTCCTAAGCTGAAAACAATTTCCCTGTAGTTCACTTCATATGAAGCAAAGCTTCCTCGTAATGAAATACAGATACTAAATTAGTCAATTTACTGAGTCTCCATATGGCATTGCAAATCACCAAACAACCCTACAGACTCACTCCGTACCATTAAGCCCCCACACCCACCCGTTCCTCCTCTTTACCAGAGTTGTCGCGGTCGGACGTCTTTGGTGCCCGGCGAATCTGCGGCAATAAGGGGCAACTCTACATAGTCGGTCCCGGTGATTGTCTACCACGTCTGTGGTCCAGTGGCCTCTCCCCCCCAGCTCCATCCCCTTCTTCCATGGTGCCCTGTTCTGCCTTCGTCATCCTCTGAATCATCTGTGCCGGCTTCGCTCTGCGCCATCTTCGTCCTTCTGGTTGGTGGGGGCCGGCGATTCCCTGGACCTATGACACATGGTTCGCCCGCTGGAGGGACGCGGCGCCCACGGTGGTCGGCTCTGGTATCGGCAAATCCTCGGCTTTCTTCGGGGTTCCTTAGAGGAACCCCCCTCCCCGTTGGTGCCTGGGCCACCTTCAGCTTCTGGGGTTTGTGTTGGCCCCTCCGTCCTCGCCTCTTCACTTCACCACGTGTCTTCTTCCTGCCGGGTGTCATCGTTCATCACTTCATCTTCCCTTCCATCCTCGAGTCCTGGGAGTGTTGTTCCCTTCTGCAGCCCTTCCTGGGTCCCTGACGTTTGAGGCTCCCTGCAGGGAGGCCGCTGCGGCTTGCCCAACACTGCGTCAGGGTTAATAGGGCTCTGCCCTCAAAGCCCTTGATTCAAGAATCAAGATCAAGACCTCCTCCTTACCAGCTCACCAAACGTATAGATGTGATACATTTGGATATCATATTTGTTTTATCTGTCTGCTATAAAATGTAATATATTTAATAGAGTTAGATTTTCCATTTTGATAGGCCAAGCTCCTTCTCACATTGCATAAGAACGTCTAAAGGTAGCCAAAATAAGTTGGCATAATATTCAAAATATCTATATCAAGATGGGCCTGGGAAAAGTTACCCCTTTTAAACACAATGCCGCATTTCCGTTTGGGGTTTTCGTTATTATTAGACGATTATATTCAAATTCGGAAGGATGAATGATAGCTAAAGGTCTATTTGAGATAGAGTTTGGCCTTTGAATCCCCACAGTTCCTTCTTAAGCTGTATAAAATCGTCCAAGGATAGCCAGCAAAACTGTCAAAATGCGTCATGGTCTTCAAAGGGTTATTAAACTATATATAATGAAAACCTTTATGCGAATTAATTCATGAGTAGGAAGCATATTGTATAGGGCTTACATATGAATATATATTAGCGAATGAAAACATGAATTTCCTGTTAGGGTTAAGCACCCCATTAATTACTTCTTCCATTCACCTATTCATAGCCTCCGATAGTGCAGTTGGAATGAATGTACATGCTAAGATTGGTATGCAGGATTCGAAACTTCATAGTAAATCGTAGGCTTGTGCAGCATTCTTTAACTGTCTCCGTGGCGCAATGCATAAGTGTGTTGATTATCGGTGTGAGCGTCCTGGGTTAGACCACACAAACATATGTATGTTGGCGTCGCGGATTGGAATATCATCTGCATGTGCGCCACCATCAGACAAAGCACTGTCATGGTCGCGATACAAGGGTTCATCATCACCCTCCTCACCACTAGAAGGACGCCCTTCTTCATTTTCTTCATCTTCCTCAGGCTCACTGCCACTATCCCCTCCCCCCCCCCCCCCCGCCCCACGGTCCCGTGTTGCGTCGTCGTCGTCGTAGTCCTGGCTGTCGACATCCTGGGAATCCCCAAACAGCAGGGCGTCGTATTTTGATGGTGTTAGGGTCCTCATCCGTGTACTAACACGTGCAGGCGTCTTGTGGGCAGGGGCAGAAGGGCCGGCAAGGGCGGCGTCGGCAGGGGCAGCGTCGGCAGGTCCAGCAGTGGTGGGTGGTGCAGAGGTCCTGGACGCAGGCAATATAATTGTTGTCCCTGTCGCCCCTTTCCCTTTCCCTTTCCCTTGGGCAGGGACAGAAGGGTCGGCAGGGGCGGCGTCGGCAGGTCCAGCAGTGGTGGATGGTGCAGAGGTCCTGGACGCAGGCAATATAATTGTTGTCCCTGTCGCTCCTTTCCCTTTCTCTTTGTCTTTGCCTTTGCCTTTGCCTTTCTCTTTCCCTTGGGCAGGGGCAGAAGGGCCGGCAGGGGCGGCGTCGGCAGGGTCAGCAGAGGCGGCTGGTATTGGTGGTGGTGGTGGCAGGGTGACAGTGGCAGGCGTATAAGATTTTTTTCCCACGCCAGTCCCTTTTATCCTAGTGGCCCCCACAGGTCCTGCAGGCCCAGGGCGGCCTCCTGCGTCGGTGCTACTGGTGGCAGGGGTGGCAGTGGTGGTAGTGGTGGTAGCAGTTGCCTGGGTGGTGGTGGCAGTGTCCCCAAAGGACAATGCCCTCTGTGCACTGCCCCTGCTTGCACGTGTTTTACATGCTTTACGTGCGGGTGCTTCGTCCTCAGAGCTGTATGGAGTATCATAATGGTAGCTTGGGTTTCTGGCAGCCACCCTCTGCCTTCCACAGCCGCTGACACCACCAGAAGGAGGGCTGGTTGTGTCATCAGGGCGCGAGCGTCAGGGACGTGTGGGTTCCATGGCTAGTGTTTGGTTTCTGGCGAGAACTGCTTGTACGCGCGCGGCCCGAGTGTACGGGGTGGTGGTATCGAGAGTTGCCAAGTAGTACTACATCCACACAAATTTGTAGCCGCCTGACTGTAAGCCCGCGGTTTTTGGTACGCTTTTAAAAACCTGGATCTTAAGAGTCTTCCCGCAGTCGCCCGGGGAAACTCTTAAGAGTCTTCCCGCAGTTGCCGGGTTAAGAGCCCACTTGTTCGCACCCCCACCTCCCTCCCCCTCCTCCCATACGGTCTGGCAGTAAAGTATATTGTTATTATGAGAGAGTAGTACAATAGCATAAGGGCATTTATGGTCAAGTGAGTCACGTGTTTATATATTATACAGAATAATTTTGATATAATATTCCTCTTCTTATTTAGGTGTACATGCTAATACATATTTTAAATTATTACTCCCACGTATGTTGTTATCTAGACTTCAGCTAGATAAAGCCTAGGCTAATCTGTAGTTTCAAAGCGTATCCCAAACACTTGATTTCAGGAAACAATCACACCAGATTGACGAGGAGTTATGGAATACATAAATATACGAACATAATAATAGAGATATAGTGTAACAGAGGAAGCTGCATATAATACCTTCTATACTGAACACACTCTCGGCGTCCATTAATTAAACTCTGAAAATGTGTTTGTGTGTAGCTGGAAATGTTAAACGAATGAAAAATGCATGTTTCCATTTTCTGTAATTTCCTCTCACTCATTACTGGCCAAAGGCAATTGTTAGAACATGGCCATTGGGATGGACAGATAATGTTAATAGAGCACTACCCTCTTTTTAGAGGTGTTTGGTATAGTGGTCCCCGCCAATGGGGAGCCACCTTGCGAGCGGTGGCAGGGCTTGAAGCGTGGCCGATAATCTCACCTATTTAGGTAGCGACCCTATCTTTCTAGGGTTCGAGTTTTATCGACCTTGTGAACCCAGTGCTCCCCCTTCATCACTGGTAACCGTTTGCTTACCGTTATTTCATAATTTTTGTTTTCGGTTAGGATAGGCTATAACCCCTGGTGGCCTATTTCTGTTTAAATAAACATAAAATTGTTTTCGGTTCAGCTATCACTGCGTATTCAAATTTAATTTAGTTTTGTTTTAATTTTCGGTTAGGCTATCACCGCTGATAACCTATTTGTGTGTATTTCAAAATTTTTGTTTTCGGTTAGGCCTATTTAAGTAAGTGAAGCGACCTGAAGGGAGTGAAGTGTTTTTAAAGTGAGTTTAGTGTTTTTAAAGTGAGTTAAGTGTTTTTAAGTGAGTGAAGTGATCTGAAGAAAGTGATCGTCACCATGCCTCGTGCCTGTACGAACTGCGCCGGTAGGTTTGGTGCTTCCATGTTTGCTCCTGTCGATCCACAAGTCTGCCGACTCTGCCAGCAACGAGAGGATTTGACAGCAAAATTGGATGAAGCCCACAACAAGATCAACGCCCTCACCAGGAAGCTGGAATCACTCCAAGAGTTTGTAACACTCAACGTTGGAGTATCACTAACTCCAATTGTTTCAACTCCAGCATCCACCACCGCCCCAACGTCATCTGCCAACAATCCAACACCTGCAGTAGACACTGCAGCAGATGCTTCTGACGAACCTGAGCCGACATCAAACCAGGACAGCCACCCTGTTCACCTTAGTCTCTCCCCCACTCCTCGTGCAAGAAGCCTGCTAGCACGAACAGTACCAACCCCTCACCCCCGTTCTAACCACTCCTCTCCCCGACCTGTACGTAGAGTCCCGCCACCACAGGTTTCAGGATTTACACCAGTGAGGAACGGTGCACGGCCAACGCAGAAAAGATCTCATCTACCAGTCACAATGTCAAACAGATTTGAGATATTGGTAGAGATGGAAGACGAACCAGAGGAGACCAGGCTTGTTGGGGATTCCATCCTACGAGGACAGGTCAAAGAGTTCTGCGACAGAGTCCCAAATCAACGAAAAAGATTTTGCATCCCAGGAGCTGGACTGGACGACATTGTGGAAGCCTTCGAAGATACCACAAAGGATGCAAATGAAAATACCCTTTTTGTCATCCATGCTGGTTCAAATGACGTCATGCGCACCAGATCCGAAGAGTTGATGGAGAAATATCGCAAGATGATCCAGCACTACAAAAACAAGTCAAGGAATATCATCATCTCAGGCATTCTCCCCAAGATCGACGCACCTGACAAATTCTACGACAAGGCCTTCAGCACAAATAGCCGACTAAAATATTTGTGTCTGAGGGAAGAAGTTGAATTCATCAACCTCTGGGACAACTTCTACAACCAGCCTACTCTGTTCCGCAAGGATGGCACTCATCTAAACCCTGTGGGTTCAGCACGAATGGGTCGTCTCCTACACGAAGCAGTCCGCAGCCATGGATCAAAAAACGCCATCCGAGAAGAAGCAGCAGTGACATAAATCATCCAACGCCAAGAAAAAAACAGAGGCAACCTAGGACCACCAGCGATAAGGACCGAAGACAGCGAGGACCGAGGACAGCCATGAACATAAATGTAGATCCGACAAGAACCAAAAATATTATTAAAGAGCGTTCCGTGAGTTCTAAAATAACAAATTTAAAGGTTTTCTATGCAAACGCTCGTAGCATACGCAATAAATTTTCAGATTTAGAGGAGCTAGTGTTTACAGAAAATTATGATGTGATTGGCATAACAGAATCTTGGCTCAATACAGAAGATAGAGACTTTTTAGCAGAGTATTCACTTCCCGGTTATGTAATGTTTGAGAAAAGCCGAATAAATCGAAATGGAGGTGGCGTTTTACTTTATATCAAAGAAAGTCTTAACCCTACCCTCTTGTCAAAACCTCAAATTGTGAACGTCGACGCATATTTTGTGCTAATAAAGAATAATAAAGGTACAAAAATAATACTTGCATTAATATTCAGACCTCCAGCTCAATCAGTGCAAACTGACCGAGAAATTTACGAACAAATTGCAGATGTAAGTAACTCACAAGATACCGTAATTTTTGGCGACTTTAATTTACCTGTGACCAAGTGGGGCGATACTCTTACTTCACACTCCGGACATGACTTGTATACGAACTTGCAAGAGAGTTCGCTTTATCAATTTGTTCGAACGCCAACCCGTGGTAATAACGTTCTTGACATTGTACTTGCAACAAAAGAAGAATTAATAGAGAATTTGAATGTTGGTGATGAATTCAGTAACAGCGACCATCGTACGATAACTTTCACTTTAAAGTTTACTAGTAACGAACCAAATAGTAGCATCGAAAAAGTCCCTAATTTCAAGAAAGCAAACTTCCATAAACTTAGAGCTATGTTTAAAGAAACTGACTGGAGCTTTTTAATTCACAATAACGACATAAATACATCTTGGAAGTTATTCGAAGCCACTTACCTAAAAGCAGTGCAAGACTGCATACCATCGAAAATACGGCGTCCAGGCCATAATAATAAGCCCAAATGGTGGAATAAAGATATTTCAAACTGCCTGCTTGCTAAAAAATTTGCTAATGATAGATTAAAATCCTCACAAAATGACGAAGAACGGCTGAAATTTGTAGAGCTACGACGCAAAGCCAAAAAGTTAATTAAGCAAAGTAAAAAGACCTTAGAGTTACATATTGCGAATCAAAGTAAAACAAACCCGAAAGAATTCTATAGTTATATCAGAAAGAAAAAAGTAGTTACTTCAACTGTTGGACCGTTAGTCGATGAAAATGGAGAATACACCAAAGACGAAGTACAAATGAGTAATGCCCTCAATACCTTCTTTGCATCAGTTTTTACAACAGAAGACCTCAGTGATATCCCTACACCATCGCCGATTCAGATTGATAATTCAGATGTTCTAAGCAATATCACCGTTACAGAGAGAGAAGTATTGAATTGTTTAGATAAACTCAAGGTAAATAAAACGCCTGGACCTGATACAATCTCGCCTAGAGTTCTAAAGGAAGCTAAGGATGAGCTCTCCAAACCACTGACATTACTATTCAATAAATCCTTGCAGTCTGGAACTATCCCCGATCTGTGGAAGCTAGCCAACGTAACACCGATATTCAAAAAATGCAGCAAATCCCTACCCAGTAACTATCGTCCAATTAGCTTAACCTCAGTTGTATGTAAAATGCTAGAAACGGTCATACGAGACCGACTCGTAAATCACTTAGAGGAAAATAACATACTTAAAGATACTCAACACAGCTTTCGTAAAAACGTTCCTGTTTAACAAACCTCTTAGACTTCTTCCACGATATCCTCAACCTCTACGATGAGAGTAAAGCTGTAGATATTATATACCTTGATTTTCAAAAGGCCTTTGACAAAGTTCCCCACAAACGTTTACTGCTAAAACTAAAAGCGCATGGAATACAAGACGGTGTGTTGAAATGGATAGAAAATTGGCTCAGCGACAGAAAGCAAAGAGTAGTCATAAACGGTAAGGCATCTAAATGGACCAATGTAAGTAGCGGGGTACCCCAGGGATCGGTACTAGGACCAATTCTCTTTCTAATTTACATCAACGACATAGATGAGGGTCTCACCTGTACAATCTCAAAAATTTGCTGACGATACAAAAATTGCAAATAGCGTACTCTCAAAAGAACAAGTTGACGATATGCAACACAATCTAGATAAATTGTCATGTTGGGCCCAAATTTGGCAAATGAGTTTCAATGCGGATAAATGTAAAGTACTACATATCGGATACCTAAATGAGAAAGCAAACTATTCGATGAATGGCACTCAGCTTAAGAATGTAAACAGAGAAACCGATCTGGGAGTAACAATATCGAGTAACCTAAAACCGAGTCAACAATGTTCAGAAGTTGTTAAGAAGGCAAACAAAATAATTGGCTTTATAGGCAGGTCATTTGAGCATAAATCCAAAGAAGTTATCCTAACCCTTTACAATTCCTTAGTCCGCCCTCTTCTGGAATACTGCGTTCAATCCTGGTGCCCTTATTACCAAAAAGATATAAACAAGCTAGAACGAGTTCAACGTAGAGTTACCAAAATGATACCTATCCTAAAGAACAAACCATACGAAGAGCGTCTTAGAGAATTAAATCTATTTCCTTTAACCCAGCGCAGATTAAGAGGTGACTTAATTCAAGTGTTCAAAATCATCAAAGGCATCGACAATATGAACTCTAGTAAGTACTTCACTATCGACCAATCTAATTACACGCGGGGAAACGGTTGCAAATTTATTGGTAAATCTTTTAACTCACACGAATCTAAGAATTTCTTCTTCAATCGAGTTGTCAACTTGTGGAATGGGCTTCCCAGAAACGTTATAGACTGCATCACCGTTGATTCATTTAAACTCCGCCTAGACAAATATCTCGCATCAAACCCGCGACTGACTGCGTTTGTAAATGAATAACTTTATTTTATCCCCCCCTCAGTTACTAACCCATCTGTCCCCTACTAACTTCCTAATCCTGCCACAGACATTAGTTCCAGGGCAGTAATTCCCTTTCCAATGTTCCCTTACCCACTCTAAACCACTGTTTGGACACTTGATCCTCAGTGTTTTGGAGGAAAAGCAACCTAGAAGGGTCACTAGATATGTTGTTGCTTGATTTCCTTTGTACTCCTTTGTACTCCTTTGTAAGAGTGGGGCTTTCCAGTGATGACGTACTCCTCAACCCTGTCTTACTGTTGATAACTTGGCGTACCTTGGATTTCTGTTTTGGCTATTCATTGGTTTTGTTGGAGGGAGTTTGTGGGTGGCTCCTGCTCATTCCCAATGAACTGGGGTCACATCTGTGACCCTTTTACGCCAAGCCAGGGAGCTAGGTGTTGTGCCGAACTCGACGGACGGAGGCACCTTCATGACACCTTTCTTCCCTGGCGTATGCTCTGGCTGGATCCCTGGGGCAATTTTGTCTTGTCCCCTAAATGAGGTTCCGTGGTGGGTATGGGACCGGCTGCAGTGAATTATTAATTTACGTATTATGGCTTCTACCATCCCTTTAACTGTTGACGACTCTGGCAATCTTTCGGTTTCCCCTCCTGATCCTCCCCCTTCTCTTGTGGTGTCTGTGCAGCCTTTCCAGGCAGGCAGGACACAAAGACCTCCGTCGAGTAGGTCCCGTCGTCCTCAGAGAGCTGTTGGGTCCTTTCATGAGCCGAGTTTACGAGTTCTCTTTACCAAGTTTGTGGTGGTTCGTGCCCCCGAGGGACTAGATATGCGATGGAATGACATATTCAAAACTAACAGAGATTTAGTTCGTGCCTGTGGTTCTTCCCCGAAGGTGGTTCCGCAAGCTGATGGTAGCCTCCTAGTTGAGGTAGCAGATGAGGAGCAAAGTGCTCGACTTCTGTCCACTACGTCACTTGCGGGCCAGCCGGTTGGGTGTTCTCCGCATGGCACGCTCAATCACGCTCGCGGAATTGTTTATGCGAAAGAACTAGCGATGTATGACAAGGTGCGTCTCCAGGAAGAATTTGCTTCGCAACATGTCCTCAAAGTCGAACTTATTAAAAAGAGGGTTGATGGTGAGCTTGTCCCCACACCGACCCTAATCTTCACCTTTGACCTCTTAGACCTTCCTGATCTTCTGGTGGCTGCCTGGTGCCGTTACAGGGTTAAGCCTTATGTTCATCAACCACGATGTTGTTTCCATTGCCAGCGCTTTGGACATATCGGGCGTTCCTGCCGACGACTTGCCAAGGGACTGCCGTCTGTGTGAGTCTCCTGTGGGGGTTCGGTACATGAAGGTATGGACTGCCCGGGTCCGGTGTCTTGCGTGAATTGTGGTGGTGGACACACTGCTTCGTCCAAGTCTTGTGATCGATATAGATTTGAACAGGAGGTGTTGTCTGTATGTGCGAAAGAGAAACTGAGCTTTGCTGAAGCTAAAGATTGTGTGTCATCTATGTTTGTTTGACCTGGTGTTTCGTTTGCATCTCTCCTCACAAAGTCCAAGCCTGCTGCACCTATGCATAATGTTCCTTCTGTGAACCGTCACAAGTCTTATGCTCCACGAACGGGCCTTCCTTCGCGAGTCTCCTCCGATGCCAAGCGTCCTCCTGGTCCTCCTCCTGGGAAGTCTGAGAATCCTGTGGGCCCTCCCTCTCCACCTGTACCCGAGGCTGACGGTCCCTCTGTCATTGTACGACCTCCTTCTGTGACAAGCTCTGTGGCAGGTCGTAATTCCGATTCTGCAAGTACTGGCGTGGAGATGGAGGTAGAGATTGCCAACCTCAAGCGGGCGAGGAGTGTGGAATCTTTGGAGGAGTCCCCTCCTTCTAAGGTTCAAACAAGCGTGCCTCTCGGGGACTTTGAGAGTGCCTCTCCCTCAAGGTCTAAAGATGATTTGACATCAACGTTGGTGGCTGATAAGGACAGCATTTCTGGGGTTCCAGTTCCTGCACCTTGTTCCATTGTGACAGTGGATGCGTCTTCGGACGCACACACGGCTTGCTCCCCAGGTCCCTCTGACCCAGCCTCCTGCAAACAGCCTTCGGTTGATTTGATTGAGGATGGTCATGGTCCGGCTGACCCTGTCGTGGCACCTGATTACTCGTTGAGGGCTGCGGACAAGGCAGGTGTGTCTCAGCGGAAGGTGTATGTGCCTCGGTCGCGTACTGCTGCTAGGGCAGATGTGACTGTGGATAGAGATTCCTCCAAAGTCGTGACGTTAGATTATCATCATCATCCTCTCGATTGGTTAGACCGAGACCCACCCCTGGGAAGAAGGGCTTTAAAACCCTTCCCAGCGAAAGTCCTATATAGGTATTTGTACTTTTAATCTTTTATATTTTTAATTTTTAATTAGTAACTCCTTTTGGCTACAACAATTTGTCTTCAATGGAATTGTCGTGGTGTATTGGCAAACTGGGAGGAATTACAAGTACTTCTCTCAGATCTGAATCCATTGTGTGTCTGTCGATAGGAGACAATGGTGGGGCTTCGACCGTTGCCTTCACCTAAGGGTTATTCAGTCTTCCTTTCCGCTCCTCCCCTGGCTGGCGGTCATAGCGGTGGATGTGCCATTTTATGTCGTTCTGATGTCCCATTCACCTCCTTTGCTGTACAGTCTCCCCTTCAGGTTGTAGCTGTACAGATGCACCTTGAAAGGTGTTTTACCATCTGTTGCCTGTACCGCCCCCCTTCAGTCCCAATATTACGATCTGATTTAGAGACCATTATCCGACAACTTCAGACTCCTTTTATTTTACTTGGCGATCTTAATGGTCGCCATCCTATATGGGGTGATTCTGTTTACAATCCTCGGGGTGAGCTTCTGGCCTCCTTGGTTGGTGATCTGGATTTGGTTGTCTTGAACGATGGGAGCCCAACCCATTTCCACGTTCAGTCTGGCACTTTTTCTGTTCTTGACCTCACCATTACTTCTGACTGTGCTCTTGATTTTTCCTGGGACATTTTGGATGCACTGCATGGTAGTGACCATTATCCAGTGTTGGTCCAGTCCTCTCACTTTACTCCAACTATACGTTTGCCTCGCTGGTGTCTGGGTAGGGCTGACTGGCCTCTTTTTGAACAACTCTGTGAGTTTTATTTGACTGTACATGATTTCCCAGCTATTGATGATGCACAACATTATTTTACTACGACTATGATTAAAGCGGGGCTTCATTCCATTCCACGGTCTTCGGGTGTATATTCCCGGAGACCTGTGCCGTGGTGGACTGCTGCCTGCTCTTTTGCTCGGGGCGGTTTATAAAGCTGCATCTCGTCGATACCATGCAAACTGGGAGGTTCTCTTTCTTAAAGTTCAATTTCGCAAAACGCGTGCTCGCTATCGATGGGTTCTGAAAGATGCTCGCCGAAGCTCGTGGAGGTCATATGTTTCTACAATTACTTCTTCCACTCTTTTGCCTATGGTGTGGAAGAGAATACGCAAGATATCTGGAAAGTTTTCCCTCTCCTCTCCACCAGTGTTGAGGATCCAAGGTAATCTGGTGTCTGCACCTGGTGAAGTAGCCTCTGCCCTAGCTACTCATGTTTGCAAGGTCTCCCAGAGGGATGATTCCAACCTTGTGCAAGAGCCCGACGTAGCCAAGAGAGACAGGGTCTTAATTTCCGGTCTAATGGCGGAGACACTTATAATGTTGACTTCAGTATTCGTGAGCTGCGTGCGGCCCTCTTGGAGTGTGGTGACACTACTCCTGGTCCTGACGACATCCCTTATGCCATGGTTCGTCATCTCCCGAATGCCTCCTTGGTGTTTTTATTAGACTTGTTTAATAGGATTTGGGGTGAGGGTACTCTACCTGCAAGCTGAAAGTTGGGCATTGTCCTTCCTATTCCTAAGCCTGGAAATGATCATAGCAATGTTTCTAATTACCGCCCAATTTGTTTAACGTCGTGTGTATGCAAATTGTTTGAAAAAATTATCAATGTCAGACTTGAGAGGTGTCTGGAGAGGGGCGGCCATCTCTCCCCTTCTCAGAGTGGCTTCCGCAAACTACGGTGTACTTCTGACAACCTTATCCGACTTGAATCCTCAATCTGTGAAGCTTTTGCCTCTAAGCAACATCTTGTGGCTGTGTTTTTTGACCTCGAGAAGGCTTATGACACAGCCTGGCGACATGGAATTCTACGGCAACTTCATGCTTTTGGATTACGTGGTCGCCTGCCGGTGTTGATTAGAGACTTCTTGACTGATCGTGTGTTTCGGGTCCGTGTAGGTTCTTCCCTCTCTGCACCACTGTGCCAGGGGGAAGGTGTCGCTCAGGGTTGTGTCTTAAGTGCATTTTTGTTTGAGGCGGCCGTCAATAGCATTCTAGACGCTGTGCCTGCTGGGGTATCCTCGTCCCTATATGTGGATGACGTGGCTATCTGGTTTTCTGGTTCCCGCATGTCTGCTATTGAGCGACGTATGCAACTTGCGTTGGACAGGATTTCTGCATGAGCTGATTCCACGGGCTTTCGGTTTTCCCCATCAAAGGCTGTGGCTATGCACTTTTGCAGAATTCGAGGGGTTCACCCAGACCCTGATCTAATGCTCTGTGGCAGGAGACTCGGTTGTATGGCAGAGACAAAGTACTTGGGTCTCACGTTTGATTGCCGTTAGACTTGGGTTCCGCACTTGACAATTCTGAAGGCATCGTGTATGAAGGCTTTGAATCTGTTAAGGGTTCTGTCACACACCTCTTGGGGTGCTGATCGCAGAACACTACTGCATTTGTTTCAGGCATTTGACACATACAAACTGTCGTATGGCTGTGAGGTCTACTCCTCTGCCTCGGACTCCAGACTTAAGATGCTAGATGCTGTTCATCATGCTGGTCTCCGTCTTGCAACTGGAGCTTTTCGGTCGTCTCCGATTCCCAGCTTGCTGGTGGAGGCTGGTGTACCTCCCTTAGATTTACTGCGTCAATCTGTGGTTGTACGTTGTTGGTTCGGATTCGGCGCCTTCCAGACTCTCTTGTTTGTACCCGTGTCTCGAGTCAATCTTTTTTTTCATATTATGGTCAACATCCTCGAATGCCTCATCTTTTTGGCTATAGAGTTTGTGAAGTTATGAAGGAGCTTAATCTGTCGACGGTTCCTGTGAGTACTGTGCAAATTCTAAGGATTACCCCCTGGGCCCTGCCTGAACCATCATTCTGCAGGTTTTTTACAGGCTCAAAGGATTCGGTCACTCCTCAGTCTCTTCTTCATTTGTTTTTGGAACATTCTTCTAGTCATAATAGTTCTGTGCCTGTGTATACTGATGGCTCTAAATCTGCCTCTGGTGTTGGTTTTGGTGTTGTGTTTCCTGACTTCAGCCGTGGAGGTAGTCTTCCTTTAGCTGCCTCAGTTTTTACTGCGGAATTGTCTGCTATCATTTTAGCTCTGAAATTGGTGTTTGCTCACCGAAACAATCATTTTACTATTGTTAGTGATTCTCAAGGGGCTCTCATGGCTCTTGAATCTTTTCATTCTTCCCATCCTATAATTTTAGCGATTTTAGAGTGGCTGTTTCTCATTCATCGTCGAGGGAAAAAGAGTGGATTTTTGTTGGGTCCCTGCACATGTTGGTGTCAAAGGTAATGAAAGGGTGGATGCTTTGGCAAAAGCTGCAGCTTTGCGACCTTCGAATGTAAGTTACCCTCTGCCTGCTTCTGATCTGCGTACTCCTCTCATGTTTGCTGTTCGTGCTTGTTGGCAGGCACGGTGGGATTGTGTTACTGTTAATAAGCTCAGGGAAGTTAACAAATTAGTCTCGCCAAGAACTTGCCCTACCATTCCTCGCAAATTGGAAACTGCTTCGGCTCGCCTCCGCATTGGACATACCTGACTAACACACAAATTCCTTATGTGTGGAGGTGTACCGCCATTCTGCGATGACTGTATAGTTCCTCTTACTGTCAGGCACTTGCTGGTTGAGTGTTCCAGTTTGGTCGAATTACGCCGGAGGTTGCTTTTGCGGCACCGGAAGGCAGATGGTACTTACTGTCTCTCTTCGGTGCTTGGAGGGGAAGCTGGTTCCCCTGCAGATGATGTGTTTTTATTTTTGAAAAAGCTGGCCTCTTTCAGTTTTAATGATTGCAATGATTTTACTTTGATATCTAATTTTACACATGTTGTTTTGATTATTTTAGTTTTCAGCAAATAGGTTAGCTTGTTTGGTGCCATGACCTTATTGTTGCGGTGCCAAAATTTCTATCAATAAATCAAATCTTGGTATAGTGGTGCGATTGCATCGCTGACACTAGAGTGTTATTACCGGGGTTGCACTTTTTTTCTCTGTCTTTTCATTTTTGGGAGAACACACACTATTTAACATTTCATTAAATAAAGCAATTTTTGGGAAGAATATTGTTCTGCAATTGGAGTACTTATCTGATATATGAGGACCAATGCAAAACTTGCACAATATTCAAAATATGTGAGGCTGTGCATGCTCAAAACTACCTCTCATTAGCCCTGCTATTGATGCTGTTTATTCCTTCGTTTAGTATAATATTTCCCAACCTCTGCATACAGCTGTCACTTACATATATTTCGTGCGAGACCACAAAGTTTGTCTGTGGAATTTAGCACTGCATACAATAGATATACACTGCATGTTTACTAACTGTACAACATTGCTTTGTAATGCCTTGACGACAGAGTTACTACAAACTTACACTCCGTTCCCAGACGTGTGCATATATTTTGATCACTTGAGTTTGTAAAATATTATTTACTGTTGGTAAACATTGGATAAAACACCCAATCCCGGACTCCTTTCATTTTTCACGCCCTAATGCTTCCTTCCCCTGTGATTAATTTCCATTATGTTCTGACTGGCTGGCTAAGTGACTGACTTTTCTTCTTTTAACCTAATCTGTCTCCCATTGTCTACTTCTCTACCCACCCCCTCAACCACTCACACTCTCACTCTGTCTCTCTCTCTCTCTCTCTCTCTCTCTCTCTCTCACACACACACACCCACACACACTCTCCCTCTCTCTCTCTCTTAACAACACGGCCGGAAACCACTCAACCACTGTGATCTGTGGAGCCTCTCTTTCAGGAAATAGACCGAATGGAGATGGCTGGAACTGAAGGGATGGAATTGAAAGAGGATTGAGAAAGAAGGAGAAAGGAAACTTGGAGTCTGGGTGAGCTTGATATGATGGAGTACGTCACTTATGGTCTGCGTGAAGATAATAACATATAGACATAGAGAGTAAAGATAGATAGGTAGATGGTTTTACATGTGTATATATATATATAAGAGAGAGAGAGAGCGTGAGAGTGAGAAAGAGAGAAAGAGAGAGAGGGGGAGGGAGACTGTGTGTGTGAGAGTGAGAGTGTGTGTGATTGAATGTGGGGAAGGGTGGTAGAGAGGGTATTCATCGTGGCGTGTTATTGGGCTTAGTGGTAGACTATTGTAACTAAATATTGTCCAAAAATTCCATCCCAACAGTATCCTCCCATTCATACATCGGGAATTTAACCGGAAACTTCAAGATTTTGATCTATGTAGCAAGACGAGTCCACAACTCCTACCCTCTTAAAGAACTGCATAAATGATCACTCTGCACAAACTGTTATGAGCAGCAAAATACTGGTTAGCCTTCGAAAATCTGAGAACATAAATTGAAAAGATAACTGATTATAAGATTATGATATTTTGGTAAACACATATGCTGGGAAGAGAGAGAAGATGAAGCAAGAGCAAGAGCATAATTCAAACATATGTTGATAAAGAGTCAAACAGTGTGATGAAAACTGTAAACCAGAACACAATTGGAAAATTAAATAAGTTATATACAAGTTAATTGTGAAAACAAACTGTAAGAAACATATGTTGTCAAAATTATGGACTTGGTAATATGACTGGTTATAAGCCTCATACTTTATGTAAATCTAACACACATATACAGTACATTAACGACAGATGAAAGGTATATGCAGTACAATCGCCCTTAAATAGACATTGGTAATGTATAAAGGTGATATATGCTGTAGTGGTAAAAACGCTGAGTTGGAAGCTGGAACAAATGGAATATAGAACAGCATTTAGTTATGCTGTCGTATTTGAGGCAAACATAACAATTATACATCGAACTCAGTGGATAGTATTGCCCTTCAATCTGCCTTACATACTGTAGATAGGCACGTCATAGAACAATCTGCCTTACATACTGTAGATAGGCACGTCATAGAATAATTCAAAATATGATGCCATCAGTTATATATTTGTTTACGAAAGGTAAAATATGATGCCATCAATTATATATTTGTTTACGAAAGGTAAAATATGATGCCATCAGTTATATATTTGTTTACGAAAGGTAAAATATGATGCCATCAGTATGATGCCATCAGTTATATATTTGTTTCCGAAAGGTAAAATATGATGCCATCAGTTATATATTTGTTTACGAAAGGTAAAATATGATGCCATCAGTTATATATTTGTTTACGAAAGGTAAAATATGGTGCCATCAGTTATATATTTGTTTACGAAAGGTAAAATATGATGCCATCAGTTATATATTTGTTTACGAAAGGTAAAATATGATGCCATCAGTTATATAGTTGTTTACGAAAGGTAAAATATGATGCCATCAGTTATATATTTGTTTACGAAAGGTAAAATATGATGCCATCAGTTATATATTTGTTTACGAAAGGTAAAATATGATGCCATCAGTTATATATTTGTTTACGAAAGGTAAAATATGATGCCATCAGTTATATATTTGTTTACGAAAGGTAAAATATGATGCCATCAGTATATTTGTTTACGAAAGGTAAAATATAATGCCATCAGTTATATATTTGTTTACGAAAGGTAAAATATGATGCCATCAGTTATATATTTGTTTACGAAAGGTAAAATATGATGCCATCAGTTATATATTTGTTTACGAAAGGTAAAATATGATGCCATCAGTTATATATTTTGTTTACGAAAGGTAAAATATGATGCCATCAGGTTATATATTTGTTTACGAAAGGTAAAATATGATGCCATCAGTTATATATTTGTTTACGAAAGGTAAAAATATGATGCCATCAGTTATATATTTGTTTACGAAAGGTAAAATATGATGCCATCAGTTATATATTTGTTTACGAAAGGTAAAATATGATGCCATCAGTTATATATTTGTTTACGAAAGGTAAAATATGATGCCATCAGTTATATATTTGTTTACGAAAGGTAAAATATGATGCCATCAGTTATATATTTGTTTACGAAAGGTAAAACAAAAGTAATGTAAAATACAAGTTTAACAATATATGACATTTGTTTAATTAGTCTCAATTAAAATAATGATCAACATTTACTGTATAATGTCACGCATTGATATGTTCAAAAATCCTCATTATATAGATTATGCCATTAATTTTCCAGCCAATACTTAAAAGGCCTGCTATACCAAGTCCAATAAAGTGATTGCCCTGTACGACCGGTAATTAATCAGCCAATTTAGCAATTAGGTTTGGTCATTAGGTAATTTTTTGTGATAATTTTACATGTAACCGGCCAATATTAGTCCGCTGGTAATCAGGCTTCGGAACGATAATCAGCTGTTGCTTCTGATCGTTGATTAAAACAGCAACACGTCCATTGGTGCTACAAAGTGATGGTATTGATGGGTTTATTATGGTGAAGGAGTCCATTGGTGCTACAAAGTGATGGTATAGATGGGTTTATTATGGTGGAGGATTCCATTGGTGCTACACACTGATGGTATTGATGGGTTTATTATGGTGAAGGAGTCCATTGGTGCTACAAAGTGATGGTATTGACGGGTTTATTATGGTGGAGGAGACCATTGGTGATACACACTGATGGTACTGATGGGGTTATTATGGTGGAGGATACCATTGGTGCTACACACTGATGGTATTGATGGGTTTATTGGTGAAGAATTCCATTGGTGCTACAGAGTGATGGTATTGATGGGTTTATTATGGTGGAGGAGACCATTGGTGCTACAGAGTGATGGTATTGATGGGTTTATTATGGTAGAGGAGTCCATTGGTGCTACAGAGTCATGGTATTGATGGGTTTATTATGGTGGAGGAGACCATTGGTGCTACAGAGTGATGGTGCTACAGAGTCATGGTATTGATGGGTTTATTATGGTGGAGGAGACCATTGGTGCTACAGAGTGATGGTATTGATGGGTTTATTATGGTGAAGGAGTCCATTGGTGCTACAGAGTGATGGTATTGATGGGTTTATTATGGTAGAGGAGTCCATTGGTGCTACAGAGTGATGGTATTGATGGGTTTATTATGGTGAAGGAGTCCATTGGTGCTATAGAGTGATGGTATTGATGGGTTTATTATGGTAGAGGAGTCCATTGGTGCTACAGAGTGATGGTATTGATGGGTTTATTATGGTGAAGGAGTCCATTGGTGCTACAGGGTGATGGTATTGATGGGTTTATTATGGTGAAGGAGTCCATTGGTGCTACAGAGTGATGGTATTGATGGGTTTATTATGGTGAAGGAGTCCATTGGTGCTACAGAGTGATGGTATTGATGGGTTTATTATGGTGAAGGAGTCCATTGGTGCTACAGAGTGATGGTATTGATGGTTTATTATGGTGGAGGAGTCCATTGGTGCTACAGAGTGATGGTATTGATGGGTTTATTATGGTGAAGGAGTCCATTGGTGCTACAGAGTGATGGTATTGATGGGTTTATTATGGTGAAGGAGTCCATTGGTGCTACAGAGTGATGGTATTGATGGGTTTATTATGGTAGAGGAGTCCATTGGTGCTACAGAGTGATGGTATTGATGGGTTTATTATGGTGAAGGAGTCCATTGGTGCTACAGAGTGATGGTGTTGATGGGTTTATTATGGTGAAGGAGTCCATTGGTGCTACAGAGTGATGGTATTGATGGGTTTATTATGGTAGAGGAGTCCATTGGTGCTACAGAGTGATGGTATTGATGGGTTTATTATTGGGAAGGAGTCCATTGGTGCTACAGAGTGATGGTGTTGATGGGTTTATTATGGTGAAGGAGTCCATTGGTGCTACAGAGTGATGGTATTGATGGGTTTATTATGGTGAAGGAGTCCATTGGTGCTACAGAGTGATGGTATTGATGGGTTTATTATGGTGAAGGAGTCCATTGGTGCTACAGAGTGATGGTATTGATGGGTTTATTATGGTGAAGGAGACCATTGGTGCTACCGAGTGATGGTATTGATGGGTTTATTATGGTAAAGAAGTCCATTGGTGCTACAGAGTGATGGTATTAATGTGTTTATTATGGTGAAGGAGTCCATTGGTGCTACAGAGTGATGGTATTGATGGATTTTTTATGGTGAAGGAGTCCATTGGTGCTACAGCGTGATGGTATTGAAGGGTTTATTATGGTGAAGGAGTCCATTGGTGCTACAGAGTGATGGTGTTGATGGGTTTATTATGGTGGAGGAGACCATTGGTGCTACAGAGTGATGGTATTGATGGGTTTATTATGGTGAAGGAGTCCATTGGTGCTACAGAGTGATGGTATTGATGGGTTTATTATGGTGAAGGAGTCCATTGGTGCTACAGAGTGATGGTATTGATGGGTTTATTATGGTGAAGGAGTCCATTGGTGCTACAGAGTGATGGTGTTGATGGGTTTATTATGGTGGAGGAGTCCATTGGTGCTACAGAGTGATGGTATTGATGGGTTTATTATGGTGAAGGAGTCTATTGGTGCTACAGAGTGATGGTGTTGATGGGTTTATTATGGTGGAGGAGTCCATTGGTGCTACAGAGTGATGGTATTGATGGGTTTATTATGGTGGAGGAGTCCATTGGTGCTACAGAATGATGGTGTTGATGGGTTTATTATGGTGAAGGAGTCCATTGGTGCTACAGAGTGATGGTATTGATGGGTTTATTATGGTGGAGGAGTCCATTGGTGCTACAGAGTGATGGTATTGATGGGTTTATTATGGTGAATGAGTCCATTGGTGCTACAGAGTGATAGTGTTGATGGGTTTATTATGGTGGAGGAGTCCATTGGTGCTACAGAGTGATGGTATTGAAGGGTTTATTATGGTGAAGGAGTCCGTTGGTGCTACAGAGTGATGGTATTGATGGGTTTATTATGGTGAAGGAGTCCATTGGTGCTACAGAGTGATGGTGTTGATGGGTTTATTATGGTGGAGGAGTCCATTGGTGCTACAGAGTGATGGTATTGATGGGTTTATTATGGTGAAGGAGTCTATTGGTGCTACAGAGTGATGGTGTTGATGGGTTTATTATGGTGAAGGAGTCCATTGGTGCTACAGAGTGATGGTATTGATGGGTTTATTATGGTGGAGGAGTCCATTGGTGCTACAGAGTGATGGTATTGATGGGTTAATGATGGTGAAGGAGTCCATTGGTGCTACAGAGTGATGGTATTGATGGGTTTATTATGGTGAAGGAGACCATTGGTGCTACCGAGTGATGGTATTGATGGGTTTATTATGGTAAAGAAGTCCATTGGTGCTACAGAGTGATGGTATTGATGTGTTTATTATGGTGAAGGAGTCCATTGGTGCTACAGAGTGATGGTATTGATGGATTTTTTATGGTGAAGGAGTCCATTGGTGCTACAGCGTGATGGTATTGAAGGGTTTATTATGGTGAAGGAGTCCATTGGTGCTACAGAGTGATGGTGTTGATGGGTTTATTATGGTGGAGGAGACCATTGGTGCTACAGAGTGATGGTATTGATGGGTTTATAATGGTGAAGGAGTCCATTGGTGCTACAGAGTGATGGTATTGATGGGTTTATTATGGTGAAGGAGACCATTGGTGCTACCGAGTGATGGTATTGATGGGTTTATTATGGTAAAGAAGTCCATTGGTGCTACAGAGTGATGGTATTAATGTGTTTATTATGGTGAAGGAGTCCATTGGTGCTACAGAGTGATGGTATTGATGGATTTTTTATGGTGAAGGAGTCCATTGGTGCTACAGCGTGATGGTATTGAAGGGTTTATTATGGTGAAGGAGTCCATTGGTGCTACAGAGTGATGGTGTTGATGGGTTTATTATGGTGGAGGAGACCATTGGTGCTACAGAGTGATGGTATTGATGGGTTTATTATGGTGAAGGAGTCCATTGGTGCTACAGAGTGATGGTATTGATGGGTTTATTATGGTGAAGGAGTCCATTGGTGCTACAGAGTGATGGTATTGATGGGTTTATTATGGTGAAGGAGTCCATTGGTGCTACAGAGTGATGGTGTTGATGGGTTTATTATGGTGGAGGAGTCCATTGGTGCTACAGAGTGATGGTATTGATGGGTTTATTATGGTGAAGGAGTCTATTGGTGCTACAGAGTGATGGTGTTGATGGGTTTATTATGGTGGAGGAGTCCATTGGTGCTACAGAGTGATGGTATTGATGGGTTTATTATGGTGGAGGAGTCCATTGGTGCTACAGAATGATGGTGTTGATGGGTTTGTTATGGTGGAGGAGTCCATTGGTGCTACAGAGTGATGGTATTGATGGGTTTATTATGGTGAATGAGTCCATTGGTGCTACAGAGTGATAGTGTTGATGGGTTTATTATGGTGGAGGAGTCCATTGGTTCTACAGAGTGATGGTATTGAAGGGTTTATTATGGTGAAGGAGTCCGTTGGTGCTACAGAGTGATGGTATTGATGGGTTTATTATGGTGAAGGAGTCCATTGGTGCTACAGAGTGATGGTGTTGATGGGTTTATTATGGTGGAGGAGTCCATTGGTGCTACAGAGTGATGGTATTGATGGGTTTATTATGGTGAAGGAGTCTATTGGTGCTACAGAGTGATGGTGTTGATGGGTTTATTATGGTGAAGGAGTCCATTGGTGCTACAGAGTGATGGTATTGATGGGTTTATTATGGTGGAGGAGTCCATTGGTGCTACAGAGTGATGGTATTGATGGGTTAATGATGGTGAAGGAGTCCATTGGTGCTACAGAGTGATGGTATTGATGGGTTTATTATGGTGAAGGAGACCATTGGTGCTACCGAGTGATGGTATTGATGGGTTTATTATGGTAAAGAAGTCCATTGGTGCTACAGAGTGATGGTATTGATGTGTTTATTATGGTGAAGGAGTCCATTGGTGCTACAGAGTGATGGTATTGATGGATTTTTTATGGTGAAGGAGTCCATTGGTGCTACAGCGTGATGGTATTGAAGGGTTTATTATGGTGAAGGAGTCCATTGGTGCTACAGAGTGATGGTGTTGATGGGTTTAATTTGGTGGAGGAGACCATTGGTGCTACAGAGTGATGGTATTGATGGGTTTATAATGGTGAAGGAGTCCATTGGTGCTACAGAGTGATGGTATTGATGGGTTTATTATGGTGGAGGAGTCCATTGGTGCTACAGAGTGATGGTATTGATGGGTTTATTATGGTGAAGGAGTCTATTGGTGCTACAGAGTGATGGTGTTGATGGGTTTATTATGGTGGAGGAGTCCATTGGTGCTACAGAGTGATGGTATTGATGGGTTTATAATGGTGGAGGAGTCCATTGGTGCTACAGAGTGATGGTGTTGATGGGTTTATTATGGTGGAGGAGTCCATTGGTGCTACAGAGTGATGGTATTGATGGGTTTATTATGGTGAATGAGTCCATTGGTGCTACAGAGTGATGGTGTTGATGGGTTTATTATGGTGGAGGAGTCCATTGGTGCTACAGAGTGATGGTATTGATGGGTTTATTATGGTGGAGGAGTCCATTGGTGCTACAGAGTGATGGTATTGATGGGTTTATTATGGTGAAGGAGTCCATTGGTGCTACAGAGTGATGGTGTTGATGGGTTTATTATGGTGGAGGAGTCCATTGGTGCTACAGAGTGATGGTTTTGATGGATTTATTATTATGGTAGAGGAGTCCATTGGTGCTACAGAGTGATGGTATTGGTGGGTTTATTAAGGTGAAGGAGTCCATTGGTGCTACAGAGTGATGGTGTTGATGGGTTTATTATGGTGGAGGAGTCCATTGGTGCTATAGAGTGATGGTATTGATGGGTTTATTATGGTGCAGGAGTCCATTGGTGCTACAGAGTGATGGTATTGACGGGTTTATTATGGTGAAGGAGTCCATTGGTGCTACAGAGTGATGGTATTGATGGGTTTATTATGGTGAAGGAGTCCATTGGTGCTACAGAGTGATGGTATTGATGTGTTTATTATGAAGGATGATAAGTGAAACATTACCATAACTTTGATGTGTGTCGCCAGATAAAATGGCTGCCAGCACGGATAGTCATGAATTATGTTATTGATGCTATAGTAAACTCTATCGAACACCATCTCTCCTCCTCCAAACCTGATCTTCTTTTCCTCACCGAAACTCAGGTGTCTGAAGCAACTGCCAGCAGCCCCTTCTCTGTATCCTCCTACTTTCTCTATCCTAGTTTCAAAGCCAAAGGCTGATGTTGTGCTTATGTGCACAACAAACTCACTTGCTCTCGTTTTCACGATTTCGACTCCTCTGAATTCTCAACTTTATGGCTCAAACTATCCTGTCATTCTCATACTAAATATTTCTGTGCTGTCTATCTTTTCCCTAACTCTACCGACTTTCCCAATTACTTCGACTATCTAAACTCTAAAGTGGAACACATTCTATCTATCTCTCCCTTTTCTGAAATCTCCATCTAGGGTGATTTCAACGTTCACCACCGCCAATGGCTCTCCTCTCACTCTACTGACCCACCTGGTGAACAAGCCTACGTCTTTTCTATCATAAATGACCTAGAGCAGCTGGTCCAGCAACCCACCCGTATCCCGGATCGCTTCGGAGATCTGCCCAACATTCTTACCTTATTTCTGACTTCTAATCCTTCTTCTTATACTGTCAATCTTTTTTCTCCTTTGGGCTCCTCCGACCATAAACTTATCTCCGTCACCTGTCCTATCGCTTCAGTACGGCAATCCGATCCTCCCAACCGGCGGCGCTTGTGGCACTTTGGCGCTGCCGACTGGGAAGCTCTCCGGCAGTACTTCTTTGATTTCTCATGGAATTACTTCTGCTTCCGTGGCCGAGGACCCGAGGAGAGTGCTGAATGCAATACCGAGGTAATCCTCTCGGGCATGGAAGCGTACGTTCCATTTTCTTTCTCTCAGTCTAATGCAAAAAAATCTTGGTTTAATCACGCTTGTTCTACTGCTGTCCGAAACAAGGAGGAAGCATTCAAACGGTACCGACGCCTTAAAACTCAAGAATCAAATTTGTCTTATGTTTCTGCCCGGAATCAAGCCAAATCTGTTCTTCGACTTGCCAAGCACTCTTTCTTCAATAATATATGCACTGAACTATTCAACTCTAGCTCTTCCCAAGCTTTCTGGCATCTAGCCAAAAACCTCTCCAACAACTTTTCTTCCTCGTCTTTCCTTCCCCTTTTCCACTCTGACGGCACAACCATCACTTCTTCCTCTGACAAAGCTGAACTCTTTGCTCAAAATTTTCCCAGAAACTCTACCTTGGATGATTCCGGTGCTATTCCTCCCTCTCCTACTTATGCCTAATATCCTAATCTCTTCTAAAGATGTACTTTCTATCCTCTCTGGGCTTAATACTAAGAAGGAGTACGGTCCGGACGGTGTTCCTCCTGTTGTACTTAATAACTGTGCTTCCACGCTGATGGAAGCACGGTTTGCCTAGGCAAACTCCTTCGTCTCTGTCTCTCCTCTAACGTCTTTCCTTCTTGCTGGAAGCTTGCTCTCATTCAACCTGTCCCAAAGAAGGGTGGCCGCTCTCAACCCTCCAACTATCGTCCAATTGCTCTCATCTCTTGTATCTCTAAAGTTTTTGAAACTATTCTTGCTTCTAAATTTCTTAAGCATTTCTCTTCTCATAATCTGCTCTCAGATCGTCAGTATGGCTTCCTTAAGGGTCGCACTGGTGATCTTCTTTCATATCTTACTAACTCTTGGTCATCCAACTTTCGGGACTTCGGTGAGACTTTTTCTGTTGCACTAGACATATTGAAGGTCTTCGATAGAGTCTGGCAAAAATCTTTAATTTCCAAACTGCCCTCCTTCAATTTCTGTCCCTCCATCTGTGCCTTTGTCTCTAATTTCCTTTCCGGCCGTTCCATAGCTGCGGTTGTGGACGGCCATCGCTCATTTCCTCATCCTATCAACTCCGGTGTTCCTCAGGGTTCTGTCCTATCTCCTATTCTCTTTCTAATTTTCATAAATGATCTTCTCAACTGTACATCCAGTCCCATCCATTCATATGCAGACGACTCTACTTTACACCACTCAATTAATTTTCCAGAACGCCCCAGCTAGCAATCCCTTAAAAGTAAACAAAATGAAGCCATAAAATGCTTATCATCTGATCTAGCTACTATTTCCAATTGGGGTAGAGAAAACCTTGTTGCATTTAATGCTTCCAAAACTCAATTTATCCATCTTACTACCCGTCAGGAACCTCCAGAGGATTATCCCTTATTCTTCAACAATACAAAAATCAACCCTTCATCTTCTCTCAATGTTCTCGGTGTCTCTTTTTCTTCTGCTCTCACTTGGAAAGACCATATTACCAGTCTCGCTAAGGCAGCCTCCCAGAAGCTGTGTGTGCTCAACCGCCTCAAGGGGTTCTTTACCCCTGCGCAGCTTCTCGCTCTGTACAGGGGCACAGTGCGTCCTTGTATTGAGTATTGTTCACATGTGTGGGGAGGATCCTCTCACACCGCACTCCTAGATAAAATAGAATGAAAGCCTTTCGTATCATTAACTCCGTCCACTCACCAACTCTCTGCAATCTCTCTCTCTTCGCCGCAATGTTGCATCTCTCTCGCTATTCTATCAATACTACAATAATCAGTGTTCCTCGGAACTTTCTCAGTGTATACCACCTCCTCTACATAGGGTACGTAGTACCCGCCTTGCAACACAATCCCACCCCTACTGTGTGCAACTCTCCAACCCAAGAGTGAAATGTTATTCTCAGACTTTCTTCTATTCAACTGCTGAGCTCTGGAACTCTCTCCCAGAATCAGTATTTCCCTCTTCCTATGACTTAAATTGCTTCAAACTCTGTGTGTCCAGGCATTTTAGCTCGAACTTCCCTTGATTTCAGCCCTGTTACTCTTTGAAATCTGGGGGAGGCACTCGCTGCAGGCAGGTATGCCTTTTGTCTCCCTCACTCACATAGACAAACAAAACAAAAACAAAAACAATTCAGGTGTCAATGATTTTGGAGGTGTGGTTTGGGTGTTAGTAATTTATTAAGTGTTGCATTTTTTGCTATATCGTTGTAGTGTTTGCAATTGTTAGCTGTATTTTGGAATGTGATTTTTTGGTGATTTGCTAATACAAACTATAATATATCTATCTATTGTTGGAGGCCTTAATCCCTTATTTAAAGGTGGCCATATACAAAACACCCCTAAGCGGACCTGTCACCTGTGAGGACAATCCATGCCAGTTTATTTAAGGACTTACAGGAATGAAACACTTAACTACGGTCCGTCCGACTCCGAGGTCCTCTATGTATCTTGTTAGCATTATTTTTCTACAGAGGAGTGCAGCTAGTCCATTCACTAACCTGCTTCATCCTTAGGTAAGCAGCATGTATATATGGTTTACTCCCCTAGACAACTTGGAAACCAAGGCTGACAAGTCCAATCCACCCGGACTGTTATAAGGTAATCTCCCATAGATGGGTTGCCGACCAAAGCTAACAAGTTTCATCAACAGACGCCAACAACCACAACCACAAACATGAAGACTAACACCAACACAAATAGTCTGGGATCCGAGACCTCAAAATTTGATTTTGAAGTGACACCCCTGCTATAAAATGTTTGACCCCTAGATCATGTCTGTGGGGGTGTTAACCACCAGAAAAGTTACTTTTAGTAAGGTAGTTTGGATTGCACGAATTATGTAAGGACGTTTTTTAACATGGGGCGTCAACTGTAAAAACCAAGAAATTTAAGGGTAGGGTAAATTCAATTGACCATATATCCCATAATACAGGGGTGAGTGCAACAAATTACCACTCATTTTTTTTTTTTATAAAGTTGGCTTTTATATGAAACATGATTCAACGTGATTGGACCCATCCATGAGGTCAGCAGGGTTCAAAAGGTCACGGAAAGTGGGTTAAGCTGAACATTTAGCTCCTTTATTAAATAATTCAAATTTTTCCTACTTCAAGCTCAATATATCCAAACTTTAACACCCAAAATATGTTATTTGTACCCCTCTGATGTTTTTGGGAAAGGAATGCCCTGACTGAACTTAACTTACTGGCATGTATGTCACTTTAGATTTGCATAAATTTAAAAAAATCACCAACATCGGGCATTCACACTACCTATTTGCACGGTACTCTTAAACATGTTTTAAAACGACAAGTCATACCACATACTGTCTGGAAAAGTGTCATTAGCTCTATTTACTCATCATCATCACTGTCATCAGTCAGAAGCCGTCCACATTTTTCTCTGTCGCCATTGCAGGCACATGCAATGATGCACCAGCTTTCGCACTAGGGCAATTCCTCATGCAGTTCGGTTTCTTCTTGCATTTGCAGTACTTCAACTTCGCAGCAGAAGGCTTTGATGGCTTGCTCTTCATGACAGGAATAAACCTGTCACCATCCACACTCCTGCCATACTCTTCAGGTGGAAGAAGCACTGCATTGCTAAGTGAAGCTTGCTTGTATAAGCTGATCTGACAAAGGCTCCTGAGAACGTGAAAGTGAAAAGCATCTTCTGTTGGAGGAAGGGAGTGCAAATCTAGTTTGCTTGATGCAAACAATTGGGCACGGAGCTTATCCAGGGATGAATACCCTGGCTTGCCGTAGAGATCACAAAAGAAGCTTCGTGCTTCAGTTATCACCTGATCATGTGCAGAAGGTCCGGATTCATGTAGGATGAAATTGGACAACGCTGGCTGTTTGTCAACATGCTTGAGTGCGACTTTCACTGTTCTCTTCTCACCCCGTTTGAAAGGATAGCTCACCGAATCACAACCTGACAGAATGTATGAGATGAGCAGTGTGTCTGTGAGTGCCAACACGTCCTTTCCAACTGCTTTCACGGACTTTGCTCTCTTCACCGAGACACTCATCTCCCTCTGTTAGTAACCACGCCAAGTGATTGTACAAGTCGACCGGTACTTGACTAGAGGCACCTTCATATGATATTTCAATTTCATCACTGACCGGGGTTGCACACCCTACCTTTCCGAATGTTTTCACTTCAGCCCTCAAGTGTGTTGCCACGTGGTATGAACTGTTTGACACGTTTGGGAGCAGTACCTCCTCTTCCTCGTCATCTGTAAGAAGCTCACACTCATCTAATTCAGTCTGCAGAGAGACTACTTCATCACAGAGCTCTTTGACGGTCAAAGAAGATGCACATATTAAAGTATCTCTACCCTTCAATGTGATGACCTGAATGCAGACATAGAAAATTTTGAAGGCATTAGTGACCCTGATTTGTTTGGCCCTGTCAGAGACATTGAGCATACCTAGTGACTGAAGTTGTTCCTGGCCAACATGTGATCTGGGTCCTAGGTTCAGCATGAACCTAACCATTTTATTTTGAGTGACCTGAAGTCAGCAAAGTACAAACTGATCTGGGTCAGATCACATGTTGGCCAGGAACAACTTCAGTCACTAAGTATGCTCAATGTATCTTACAGGGCCAAACAAATCAGGCTCACTAATGCCTTCAACATTTTCTATGACAGAGCTCCAGAGTATCTAAAGAATGATTTTGTTAAAGCAAATGAGAGGAGTGGACATAATACAAGAAACAGGATGTTTAATTTTAAGGTCCCGAGAATCCAAGTACAGGGTAAGCAAACATTCTTCTTCACTGCCATCAAAGACTGGAACGACCTACCCCAGTCAGTCCGTGAAAAGAGAACACTGTATTCCTTCAGACGTAGCCTGAAGGAACACCTGAACCGGACAGCTGCGAGAAGGGAGCACCAAGCTTATGTCTACTACTAAATACGACATAAGAGATAGACAAACCAAACTGAAATGATTACTGATTTCGGATTACTGATATTTACTATAGGATGTAAGGTATCTTAAAATAACCCCCTAGAAATACTTTCTCTAAAGTATCTATTTCTTTATCCTCCCCATTTCCCCAGCTAACCTAATCCCACAAGGACCCCAATGGAAATACACCTAACGGCCTTATTGGGCTATCCTTAGTTGGAATTATGCAAGGCTGGTACATGTCATATTTGTAACATACTATGTGGTACCAACTCTGTAAATTGCTAACTGAATAAATATTTTTATTATTATTATTATTATTATTATTATTATTATTATTATTATTATTATAGACTCAAAGTGCTTCAACAATCGCTTTTTCAACCTATCAGTTCTGTAGGGTTTCTTACTGACTACACCCTGTTGTGAGAGAAGTTCCGTAAATCTATTGGTCAGCTGGCCAAGGTGGTAGACATGCTTGTTAATAAGAAGTCCAGGTGAAATTTCTGAAACAAGCATTTGGAAGACTTTGTCATATTCAGTGACACCTTTACTGTCACATGTCTGTTCCAAAGCTTTACATCATCTGTTCATGAAATTGTTCATACACCTCACGTGATAGCAGAAATCGTTAGCTATGAGGTCAAGATAATAATCACCATGGCCTTCAATTTTAAAAAGGACCGCCTCATCGCTCAACTCCTTTGCCTTATTATGGATTGACTTCTGCCTGTCAACTGTACTGACTAAAGTTAATGTCCTATCGCCTTTGGAATCGCGTTCCCTTTCACACAGGAAACACACTGCCTTAAAGTCCGTTAAACTCCTCCTGCCCTTCCGTTCACCTGATGTTTCTCCTTGCTCGGCTTTAAACCATTTGGCGGATACTAGATTGTCCAAAGTCCGTTTGAGGGTGTAACTACTGCGGCATTTTTCGTGACACATTGGTCCTTTTGAAAGGAATTGGTCCTGATTCTGCAGATCGTCCCACGCTCTGCTGTAAACGTCATCCTTCCTTATTTCCACTGCGTTCTTGAATGTTGTGAACCCTCTCTTCGTCAGGTTATACAGAGGTCCCTGATCATCTGTTGTAGTTTGGCAGACGATACATTTCGAATAGTCACTTTCACTAGTAGAGAGTTGGCGTTTGTTTCCTTTGCCTGCTATCACAGCCACCGGTTCCATCTTTATACGCCAGGGGTCAGCACCTGTAGGAAATAAAAAGCCACTTTAAGACTTCATACAATCCACAAATGGAATATAATGAATAATGTAGCAACCCTTAATATGTCTACAGTCCCAGAGAAAACGCAACCACCCTCCCTAGCACCACACAAAAGATGAAAAGCATCAACCACTACAGTAAACCATCACTATTACGATAAATATAGGCGAGGGATAGCGAGCCTACCTAATATAGCTGAAGGAGCCATCCAATACCCTACAATCATAGACAAACTAGCGAGCAAAGCGAGTCTAAAAGATTGTTATACTAATGTGTAGGCTCACTACTGCTTGCCAATATAGATCGTTTAATTCAAGGTTAATTCAAATGTGACATTCCTTTCCCAAAAACATTAGAGGGATGCAAAGAACATATTTTGGGTGTGAAAATCTGGATATATCAAGCTTAAAGTAGGAAAACATTGAATTACTTGATAAAGGAGCTAAATGTTCAGCTTAACCCACTTTCCGTGACCTTTTGACCTCTGCTGACCTCATGGATGGTCCATTCACATTGAATCATGTTTCATATAAAATCCAACTTTATAACAAAAATAATGAGTGGTAATTTGTTTCACTCACCCCTGTATTATGGGATATATGGTCAATTGAATTTCCCCTACCCCTAAATTTCTTGTTTTTTACAGTTGACGCCCCATGGTAAAAAAACGTCCCTACAGAATTCGCGCAATCCAAACTACCTTGCTAAGGTAACTTTTCTGGTGTCTAACACCCCCACAGACATGATCTAGGGGTCAAACATTTTATAGCAGGGGTGTCACTTCAAAATAACTTTTTTACACATTTCCAGGCCTTGGATCCCAAACTAAAATCAACATCAGTCCTAACAACAACAACACCAACATTAACACGGATGGTCCCATGTATCTCCCGTGTGAAGTGAACTATAAACCAACCCAGGGAGGGAGAGAGGGAGGAAGCTGAAGGTATAATATTATGGCCGGGAGGAACAACACCAAGAAGCGGTAATATATGTGAGTACGTGTTCTGCTGTGGGAATGTGGTTGGGGGGTTGGTATGTTTATCATGTGGGAACACACATGTGGTTGTAACAGTTATGTAGGATATTTATTGTTTTAGGATACGGTGATAATATTAAATACTAATCATTCCGTGAGTAGTAACAAATTTACTTTTCTTAAATGTTGTGATATGATCAACGTACTGTACCTTAAAGGAGAGGTACAATGATAATCTTTTAGACATATTAGCAAATTATGTTATTTATTCAGGTTAATATCGATAAATTAAAATATATTTCAGCTCAAATAAAAACAAATATATTTATTATTTTAGACACACAAACATCACATTATTCACATCCCAGTATTCCCATAATAATAAGAGAAACGGATAAACGCGTTATTGATTCTGTGAAATTTGATGGATAGGAAGACGTTCGGATGTTGATCATGTTGTAACATTAATGTAACCATTAATGTAGTATTTACAGTTTTGGCGGACCAAGGTATTTTATTGCAGTAACTATCCCATCTATCTATCTATCTATTGCCTGACGCCGTGATCCCCGAAGGGGTGGCCACGAACGAACCGCCCCCATGCACCTCTGTCCCCAGTCAGTCGACGCCCCTCCCCCCAACCAGCACCGCCTTCGTTCATGTAGTTCCTCACTCCATCCTTCCACCTCATATTCGGTCTACCTCTCCCCCTCTGTCCCTCCACCTCGCTCTCGTACACCCTCTTAGTCATTCTCTCGCTTTCCATACGTTCCATATGGCCGAACCATCTCAAGTTGTTCCTTTTCACACTTTCCAGCACATCTACCTCCACACCACACCTCCTTCTTACTTCCTCATTAGTCTGTCTATCCCTCCATGTAACTCCGCACGCACTCCTTAAGTAATTCATTTCCACTGCTCTCACTCTTGGTCTGAGTCTCTCAACCAACGTCCATGCTTCGCTTCCGTAAGTCAGTGTCGGGATTACCACACTGTCATGCAAGGACTTCTTCACTTCCATACTGACCACCCTATTTCTTGTTACTGCTTTTAGCGTTCCTACAACCCTCTTCCCCTGTTGTACCCTCTCCCGCACCTCTTCATCCATAGTCCCATCTTTACTCAACACACTGCCCAGATACTTAAAAGAGTTGACGATCTCCATAGCCTGACCGTTCAGCTTCACCTCACACTCTGTGACTTCACCCCTTTCGAAGACCATAACCTTGCTCTTCCCCGTATTTACCTTCAAATTCCGTTTTTCGCACACTGTTCCAAACTCATTTACCAGACCCTGCAACTCCCATTCATTATCACTCATCAGAACTGTATCATCCGCAAACAGCAGTATAGGTAGCTTCCACTCAATTCCCTCCCTTTTCAGCGATACACCAACATTCACTGCTCTTGATAGTATTTCTTTCATGACTCCATCCATATATACAGTAAACAACCACGGGGACATCACACACCCCTGTTTCAAACCAACATTCAGGTCAAAGAACTCGCTCTGCTCACTCTCCACACGTACTGCCGCCTTTGCACCCTCATACATGCTCTTCACTGCTTTCAGCAACTTGCCCTCTACTCCGTATATTCTAAGTACTTTCCACAAACCTATCCCATCCAGACGGTATATATCTATAACTTACAATACGGTGTACGGATTTAGTACCTTCGTAGACACGTCTATTCCATACATCCCAAGATTCTTAAACCTCTCGCATAACATCTGAGACCATTGCAAAATGATAGATTTGTTAGAATCAGCGGCTTGTGTTTGAAATAGCTGTAATGATATGTTGGCGGAATGTTTTTTCCTGGTTAACAGGGACAATTTTCCTATCAAAATTATTCAGTTTTCTCGTTAAAGTCAACTTGATATAGCAATAGTTTGTGAACAACATCAAGTAGAATCGTTGTCAATTAATGTGTTGCATATTTATTACATAATATATTTAACAATTAATGGATACATGTGTTTGAACATGTTAACATACTTACACACACTTCAAGCATAAGGTATTACATATAATAATGCTGATATTACATAAGGTATTACATATAATAATGCTGATATTACATAAGGTATTACATATAATAATGCTGATATTACATAAGGTATTACATATAATAATGCTGATATTACATAAGGTATTACATATAATAATGCTGATATTACATAAGGTATTACATATAATAATGCTGATATTACATAAGGTATTACATATAATAATGCTGATATTCATTTAAGGGGACAGTGGTTATTTTGGGGTGTCTATTTATGTATATATTCATATAATATGTTTTAGTTTCCTTCCTAGACCTCCATCAAACTTAAACAAATAAACATCCATTAGATTCCCCTACGAGATTATTGTGTATATTTGTTTAATAACATTATATCTGATGTTAGTTCCTATAATGGAATATATTTGTTTAATAACATTATATCTGATGTTAGTTCCTATAATGGAATATATTTCATGGTAGTTTTCAGTGTATTGATCATAATTGCATCTTCCCTATATTGCCCCGCTTTCAGTCTTACACACTTATGGTGGCACCTTCAGGGAGTAGTGCTCGCTTATGGTGGCACCTTCAGGGAGTAGTGCTCGCTTATGGCGGCACCTTCAGGGGGTAGTGCTCGCTTATGTTGGCACCTTCAGGGAGTAGTGCTCGCTTATGGTGGCACCTTCAGGGAGTAATGCTCGCTTATGGTGGCACCTTCAGGGAGTAGTGCTCGCTTATGGTGGCACCTTCAGGGAGTAGTGCTCGCTTATGGTGGCACCTTCAGGGAGTAGTGCTCGCTTATGGTGGCACCTTCAGGGAGTAGTGCTCGCTTATGGTGGCACCTTCAGGGAGTAGTGCTCGCTTATGGTGGCACCTTCAGGGAGTAGTGCTCGCTTATGGTGGCACCTTCAGGGGGTAGTGCTCGCTTATGTTGGCACCTTCAGGGAGTAGTGCTCGCTTATGTTGGCACCTTCAGGGGGTAGTGCTCGCTTATGGTGGCACCTTCAGGGGGTAGTGCTCGCTTATGTTGGCACCTTCAGGGGGTAGTGCTCGCTTATGGTGGCACCTTCAGGGAGTAGTGCTCGCTTATGTTGGCACCTTCAGGGAGTAG
The DNA here is from genome assembly GCA_032716605.1 of Paralithodes platypus. NCBI lineage: Eukaryota > Metazoa > Arthropoda > Malacostraca > Decapoda > Lithodidae > Paralithodes > Paralithodes platypus. Next base: position 15,702,749 of record CM064565.1, on the reverse strand, counting down.
TGCTCGCTTATGGTGGCACCTTCAGGGAGTAGTGCTCGCTTATGGTGGCACCTTCAGGGAGTAGTGCTCGCTTATGTTGGCACCTTCAGGGAGTAGTGCTCGCTTATGGTGGCACCTTCAGGGGGTAGTGCTCGCTTATGTTGGCACCTTCAGGGAGTAGTGCTCGCTTATGTTGGCACCTTCAGGGGGTAGTGCTCGCTTATGGTGGCACCTTCAGGGGGTAGTGCTCGCTTATGTTGGCACCTTCAGGGGGTAGTGCTCGCTTATGGTGGCACCTTCAGGGAGTAGTGCTCGCTTATGTTGGCACCTTCAGGGAGTAGTGCTCGCTTATGGTGGCACCTTCAGGGAGTAGTGCTCGCTTATGGTGGCACCTTCAGGGAGTAGTGCTCGCTTATGGTGGCACCTTCAGGGGGTAGTGCTCGCTTATGGTGGCACCTTCAGGGAGTAGTGCTCGCTTATGGTGGCACCTTCAGGGAGTAGTGCTCGCTTATGGTGGCACCTTCAGGGAGTAGTGCTCGCTTATGGTGGCACCTTCAGGGAGTAGTGCTCGCTTATAGTGGCACCTTCAGGGGGTAGTGCTCGCTTTTTCTGGATCCCCTTCTCCCTCATGTTTAGCATATTAGTTTTGAGATTTTAAGACGTTGTTGTTGTTGTTGTTCCCTAAGCTGCCTGGCCGAACAGCCCCGAGTCCCTGAGAAAGGCCATGGCCACGATCGGGCTTTCCCACAGAGCTCTCATTGAGTGTAGATTGTGTTGTTGGCGTAAGTGGTTGTGTGAAATGCAGTCTTCTATGATGTGTTTAATGGTATGGGGTGCTGTGTTACATCCCGGGCAGGCGTCGACAACGGAGTCATCCAGTCTCTTCTGATAGCTCAGGAGAGCTGGATGGTGTCCGCATCTCAGCCTGGCCAGGTGGACTCTGTCCTCGCGAGGAAGGGAGGATTCGGAAGGATGGATTTCGGGAGGTCGTGCATGCAGCTGTGTGTTGTCTGTGAGTGAGTGGATGGATCGGTGAGAGATATGAGTATGGATGTGCTTCTGGAAGTTGGTTCGGGGTGGGCAGGGAGGGAGAGAGGACAATAATTGTGTGTGATACCGTGTGCTGGGTGTTGTTTTGATATTTCTTGGTGTCTGTGGGTGTGTTGCCATGTAGTTTAGTGGGTGGTCTTGGTTCGTGGAGGCTGCTGCCAGGAATTGAGTGCCTCTCATGTCCAGATGGTCTTTGACTTTGAGGATTTTGGTTTCTTGATGTAGGTGATCTGTGGGTGCAGTAGCTGTGCAGCCTGTAATGATCTTCAGGGCTTTGTTTTGAATAGTCTGTAAGGTCTTATGATGTGTTTCAGCTAGGTTAGAAGCCCAGGCTGGGCTTGCGTATTCCATCACTGATCTTATGTATTGTTTATATACTGTGGTGGTAGTTTCTTTGTTGTGTCCAAATTTTGTGTGAGCAAGTGACCTGAGGGCGTTAAGTCTGGGTGTCAGTTTCTTTTTAATGTTTTAAGACGTTCTTTCCATTAGTTTGGCGATTTTGAAACCTTTCTTCTCATTTGTTTGTCAATATTAAGACCTTCTGTGCCATTTAGTTATCGATTGTTTCCTGGTGAGCGATAGCGAGCATGTAATTTTAGAATGAATCGGCCTTTGGCCGGGACATTTTTCTACCGAAAAATGTACAAATTTATCTTGAAAGGGGGTCTAGGGGTGTTTTTTAAAGCTTGATGGAGGTCTAGCGAGGGACCCAAACATGAATTGATAAATATATACATAGACCAAAATCCAAGCACTACCCTCTTAACCCCTAAAAGTCGTGGCGCAACTTAAGTCGTATTTAATAAAGCTGGACTATGTGGCGGCGCTCGACATAGGTCGAGTGGCAATTTCAGCACGTAATGTTGCTGAGAGAGAGAGACAAGTGGTGGCAGGAGACTAGCGAGCGTATGACTGCTCCAGACCACCGCGGCGAACCTACTGACACGAATCTCAGCTCCCTCCTCCCTCTCTCACTCGCTACATACTGAATTATATGGGGAAAGTACCGAATTACATGCTTTTTGCACTCGCGTTGCACGGTTATTGCAAGAAAACTAGCCATCATAAAAGGATCGTTATGGTGTCATTCGAAAGCTCTGTTTATGCCCTTTCAGGGATAGATACTTGTTTTACGTTCTGGGTCTTATTTAGGCATGAAAATGATCACGTAAACAGCCCTATTTTGGCTAAAAACACCCCGCTGGGCGGTACATATAAATAAACCGCATAGGCCGCTCGTAAAGGGTTAAAACATGAAAGTGATATATCCACCCTTTAATTCTCCCTCTCCTCGTAATAAAGCCGTATTACAATACCTTAACTCAATTACATCCATCTTAATTACACAGCTTCTCTAGAACCCCTTAAATGACTACACCCTATATACTCCAGCCTCTCTCTCTCATCTATTGGGGTTAATGTTTTTGAGGGTGATTGAGAATATATATATTCTTAATTTCATTTATGCATAATTATATTATGACTACATTTCCTAATAATCTATGTTTAAAGAGAGAGAGAGCGTATATATTTCTTGTATTTTATATCTAGAGAAATACCATCTACAATTATAGAAGGTATTGACTTGATTTGTATTAGTTAAGAAAGTTGGCACTGATAAAAACTTCAAAGACAACAGTTTATATGAAGTATGACATTAATGACAATACGGTTTGATGGTTAACTCGGATACAATTGAATGTAAAATATTTGCAATTATGAAATGGTGAATAGCGATACCATCACAATGATTTTCCTACAAAATAACACACACACACACACACACACACACACACACACACACACAAACCCACACACACACACCACCACACAACCACCAGATGTTCACATTGGGGTATATGAAGCTAGCACTCAGTGGTCCACACATGAAGCAATCAGTACCTCCTTTGATGGTTGTTGTTATTGGTGATGGTGGTGGGTAGAGGGAACCAACAACTGTGTCAATTGAATCGATGCATTCGCGAACACTTCTGAAGCTACACACACACACACACACTCTCTCACTCTCTCTCTCTCTATATATATATATAAATATATATATATATATATATATATATATGTATATATATATATACCTGTTCAGGCTTATTGGCCCCATATGGGGCCCGCGCGCATGCGTAAAACAGGTTTTTTGCGAATATTTCACAGGCGGAGGGCGATGGCAAGAAGTTACACTGACCGGCAGTCAGTCTGCATCGTCCTACGACCAGGAGAGGTAGTGCGCCACCTCGCTCTCTCTCCATAAGCGTGTACCAGCTTGCTCGGACCCCAGGTGGGTGCCAATATACCAAATGTTTTATGCAACTCCATTTTGACATACCTATACATTTCATGCCTTATAGCCTTGTGTAATATAGATAAAGTGATAAGACTAGGTGGCAACTTAGGGGGATAGTGTAGGGTGGGAATGGAATGCGGAGCTCGCTACAGTGTTGCCGCGTCTTGCCACAGTGCCTCTTTATCTAACTTTTGCTTTTTCTTGATTTTTCCAGATTTGTAAAATGAGGGGTAGAGGCCTCCCAGACGATAGAATTGGGGAATTACTGTTCTCTGACGACGCCAGTGACGTGGACATTGACGACACTCCCGCTTTAGTGCATAGCAGTGGGGATTTGGCTGAGGAGGAAGAGGGGGTAGCCTCTGGAAGTGGCAACGTGGCAGGGGAGGAACGCGGTGTCCCGCGTCCATCACCAGCCGACTCCATCTGTTCCTCGGACGCCTCCCGGGCTACTTCACCGGGGGCATTCTATGGCAGAGGTAATAGGAAGTCATTCAGGGCATCTCTTCAAAGGTTTAGAAGGGTGGATCTCAATTATCAAGATGACGCTGACGAGGAAATGCCAGACGACCAACTCGCCACTCCCGACATAATGGGAAATTCTCCACCAGATCAAGAATGTCTGTCTGATTCGTCTGGCATTTCATCAGGACCTGCCCCTGGTCCCAGGCTATCAAGAGGTAACAAAGGGCTGTGTCATTCCCCTGTCAGACTTTTTTATTAAGGTGACAGTTACAAAGTGGTGTACAATCTATCTTATTCTAGTTACATTATAGTTTATCTTATTGTACCAGTACCTCCCTACAATCAACCTAGTTGTTCCCTAATTCGGCCCTCCGCCACGACCATTTCAAAGTCAAAGTCTCTCACTCTTGTCCTCTGTAGCGGGGAGGACCTTGTACCCCTAAGACATAGGAGTGCAGACCTGAGAAGAGAGAAAGAGAGCGGGCATCTCATCCAAGTTATGACTTGGCTTGTATGCTGGCGTTTTTTCTCCGATATTTGTTCAGCTAATCTGGCATAGAAGACACTTGCAGAAGGTCCCATTCCTCCCGACGATGAGAAGACCAGAGGAGTAAAGCTTCCTTGATCCCTGTTCAAAATTATTTCTTCATAAGCGCATTTTTTCTCACTTTCGTTTCTCAAGTATGCCGCCTTGAGTCCTCGCTCACGATATGTTTGTGCTCTTGGGTTGAAGATTCTGATGTCGAAAAAAGCCCGTTGTCCCCTCGTCCAAAAAGCTCGAGCACTTACGTCCACTCTTGCTTCATTTGAAGTATTTGCAGTATTGTGGGCCAAGCGTTGTCCGTCCATAGGCAGAAGTTCCGGTTTGATTCTGACATCATGGGACACCTCGTCCAGCATTTGTGCAGTGATGTCTCGTACTTCATCATGCCGGATACAGATGAATCCTCCTTTCTTACAGGTCATTCAGTGGTCTGAGTTGTTTATTTCACCACATGCACATTCCAGCGGCAGGTTCGAAACTGGCCACCCATACCTCAAGGCTACGGCATCATTGAATTATTGTTTATTTAAGCTGAAGCCTCTTTCCTTTATTGGTAATGAAGTGAGCCAATTTGAAGCCCCCGTGTCTTGTGCCATCTCAGCTCTCATTTTCAGTTCTTCACTACATTCGGTCTTAATTTGTTCTAGGCAATGTTTCTGTCTCTCTTCTCTGCTCCTTGTAGTTTCCTGTCTTGCATTTCGTTGTTCCTCTTCGGCCACCTCATCATTTTCATTTTACTCCCGTATTTTTTCTGTCAGAGACTTAGTAAGTTTAAGGGAATTTTGGTACTCATGAGGTGCCGCCTTCACTGGGTTTATGATCCCCATACCTCCGAACCTTGGCGGAAGAGCTAATAGATCTCTTAGCTCTTGCGCGACGCCTTCCATCTCTGTTAAATCAGGTATGAATGCTCCTCTGATTGCTTCTTCTAGCGGTTGGAGCATCCGTCCAATGTCAGGCACTGTTCTCATAAGAAAGGTCCATCTGTGCTTAACACCATATGTGAAGGCAGTATATGCAGCATGTGGTTCAGATTTCGCAATGTCTGCCAGGGTTTTCACTTCCTTTACCCACTCCGCTACCTTTTTTCGCACATAGACTCTCTTGCATTCCTCTGTGCCTATTACTGCTCCCAAATGGCGTTGACCCTCCTTTGTAATCTTCACTCCTGTCCTATCAAAAGTCTGCACTGCTTCTTCATACTGGTCTTCTTTCACTATCAGTACAAATTTGCCCCTGTCAGACTCCCACGGCCGCCCACGACACCTGCCCCCACCAGGACGCCTAGGATATCTGGTACGGGTAGAGGCAAGACAACAGCTCATGCCACCCTTTTCTGCCACCCCAACCCAGTACCTACCTTTTCTGCCACCCCAGTGCCACCACCTGCTGCTGCCACCCCAGTGCCTACCTTTTCTGCCACCCCAGTGCCACCACCTGCTGCTGCCACCCCAGTGCTTAGGGTGTCGACGGGGAGAGAAAGGAGGAGAACTCTTGCCAACCCAGTGACACCACCTGTTCCTGCCACCCCAGTCACACCGCCCGGTACTGCCACCCTAGTTACACCACCACCTGCCACCCCTGTGACACCACGCATTCCTGCCACCCCAGTCACACTGCCCGGTCCTGCCACCCCAATTACACCACCACCTGCCACCCCTGTTGACCTGTCACAGCTCAGTTCCTCTGAGGTGAAGAGTAGGAAGAGGGCTAGAGGGCCAGTTCGGGATAGTGTTGGTATCCCCCTTGTACAGTTCCAGGCTCGAACTGTGAGGGCAAATGACGGCAGGATTTGGCACCAGGACCCAAACCCGAATCTACCTAGGATCTCTGCCACCCAGCGACAAACACCTGGCCAAATGACAACGACCTACGCCAACAGGGCGACATCAGAAGAACTTTTTCAGTTGTTTGTACCTGACGCAGAATTGGCAGCAATAGAGTACCATACCAACAAGAAATTAACCTCTCTCAAGGCCAGGTTCAACCTACCCGACACATCAACCACTGCTCACCTCTCTCTCATGGAACTCAAGGCGCAGATTGGTATTCTCATTGTCTCTGGGATAAAAGAAGACAACCATGTGGGGACTGATCAGATGTGGTCTTCCTTCGATGGGTGCCCCCTTTACCGCAGCACCATGACTAACCGGTGATTCTGCTTCCTGATGAGGGCCCTCCGCTTTGACAACTCTGAAACAAGACCTCATAGATTCCTCACCGACAAGCTGGCACCGATCAGGGCACTCTGGGACGCTTGTCTGTTGGGCTGCAGGATCTCCTATGAACCAAGGCCACACTTCACCATAGATGAGCAGTTGCTGGTGTTTAGAGGGAGGTGCAGCTTCGGCATGTTTATCTCCAACGAACCTGCACAGTAAGTAATCCTACCTACCTGTAATATACTTACCTGTCATATAGGAAGTAGTTACCTCACCTATGAGTCATACTTACCTGTCATTTTACCTTATATTTACCTGACATTGAATGATATTACTTACCTGTCATGTTGGAAGGACTTTCCTCACCTATGAGTCTGTACTCACCTGTCTTTTTACCTTATATTTACTTGGTATTTCCTGTGACATATTGACTAATAACTCTTATTGTTCACAGATATGGATTCAAAATTGTCATGTTGTGTGATGCCGACACGCACTTCATGTGCAACGCAGAGCCGTACCGGGGGAAAGGACAAGTGAAACTCCCCGACACCATAAAAACCTACGGCGAGTACTACCTGCTGGAGCTCACCAAACCATTCGCACGTCGCGGCCGCACAGTGACAACAGACAACTGGTTCAGCACCATGCAGGGAGCACTGTCACTGCACAACAAAGGTCTGGAGTTTGTCGGAACCATCAAGGCCAAGCCATACCTGCCCAAGGCTATCTATAGCACACCTCTGGATGTCAGTCAGTCTGTTGCCCTGTTCAACTACGACAAGAAGCTAACTCTTATAATGTTACAGGGGCAGCAAGGCCAAGAGAGTCCAGCTACTTAACACCATCCACCACAACCCCACCGTAGTTGAGAAGGTAAAGACGGACATCCAGCTGTTCTACAACGTGACGAAGGGCGAGGTGGACACCTTCGACCAGCTGTGCACCAAGACGTCATGCAGCCGAATGACCAATCGCAGGCCACTCTGCTTCTTCTTTGGCATCCTGAACCTGGCCTACCCCAACTCCTACATCCTCCACCAGCTACGAAATCAAGGCCAGAGGACGATGACGAAGAGGGAATTCGGCATGAGCATGGGTGAGCAGTTGTCTAGACCCTGGGCCCTCAACAGATTCCAGATACCCACCTTGCCACGGCAGCTGAGGTACCTCATCGGGTCGGTTTATGGCGTGGTGGCTGACTACCAACCTGACGAACCTGCACCTGGACGACAACAAGGACCAAGGGAACGGAAGAGGTGTTACCTGTGCCCCAGGGGAACTAACAGGAAGAGCAGAGACCAGTGTACAACATGCCAGAAGTACGCGTGCGTCTGCCACTGCAAGCTCACCTGTGACAACTGTTCTACTTGAGGTAAGATAAAAATACACATTGTATTCACTAAATGAAAGGGTTATTCATTAGTTATACACATTTTAGAGGTCATATGGTCATTTTTGCCCGAAATCTATCACAATTGTCCAAAAATGTAGGCCACTCAAAAATTAAAAATTAAAACAAATATTTGTTTGGCATGAAACCAACTCAGATTTCATTTTTGGGGGTGTTAGTATGTTATAGGGTAATAATACCACTTGCATACCAAAGTTTGTTCAAATCCATCCATATTTAGGTACCCTTAGGCCAAAGGGAAAAAACACAGGTTTTGGGGACATAATAATTGCCCCCGCCACTTCAAGATCACCTGTGACACCTATTCTACTTGAGGTAAGATGAACAAAAAAAACATTGTATTCTCTAAATGAAAGGTTTATTCATTAGTTAGACACATTTAGAGGTCATATGGTAATTTTGGCCCGAAATCTATCAAATTTGTCAACAAATTTGGTGCACTCAAAAAGTTCACATTACTAACAAAAAAATGTGTGGCTTCAAACAATCTCAGATTTCTTTTTGGGGGGTGTTAGTGTGTTAATGGATAATAATGGCACTTGCATACCAAATTTTAGGCAAATCCATCCTTATTTAGATACCCTTAGTCCAAGCGGAAAAAAGACGTGTTTTTTTGGCAAAAATAATAAACTCTTTTTTTTCACCCTCACAGCTTTTCAGTGGTTTGTGGCAGCAATCTCCAAGTTGGACACCAGGAAGCCCCATTCTTTCCCTCCACATCCGTGGAAGCACTTTAATTTTAAGCCACTTAAAGTATGTGTTACACCTTATTTTTCGGTACCATCTTTTTTATGGGGATAATTATGTATAACAAATATTATTAAATAGTAAATATTAGAATACTTTAATTTTCACCAGACATAATATTAAGCAATGATTGTACTTTTGTCACAGCCAAATTAAATATCCATCAATTAGTTTTCGTGTGAGAGCCATTTAAAGTGCCGGTAACCATATGGGGTCCATATTGCCAAGTTCGCCACACTTCTGGAACATTACCTGAGCAGGTTTATATACTGTATTTATATATATCTATATATATACTGTATAAATATATATATATATATATATATATATATATATATATATATATATATATATATATATATATATATATATATATATTTTATATATTTTTATGTGTGCGCTTATTTGTGAGAGACAGGGAGAGAACGAAAACGAGAGAGAGAGAGAGAGAGAGAGAGAGAGAGAGAGAGAGAGAGAGAGAGAGAGAGAGAGAGAGATTATATCAATACAATATATATTCACCTTAGATTTCCTCAAACAGAGAGACCTACACGTAGAAAAGAACGCAATTAAATAAACAGTGATATATATATATATATATATATATTTAGTAGAAGACAAGTCCTACCAGGAATCCTTCCTCCAAGTAGGATTTCCCTTCTCCTAAATATACAGAGAGTGTTCGTGTATGCATTGGGGGAAGGAGAGATCTAGATGGTTTGATAGATATAGATGGTTAGATAGATCAACAGATAAATAGATCACGTTTCGACTAATATGTAAGTCATCAACAGGACAACCATCACATAGACAAGTACACTTCTTTAAAATATGGAAATTGCAAGACTTGATGTATAGTAATGGGTTAACAAAGTAAACATTCTGTAAAGAAGCATTGGATAACGTAATCATGTACATCAAAATATAAGTCTGAATAGCCCTTATGCTCAGCAGGCCAGAGCTTGGATTCCTTATTAAGCTTTAAAAATATCTTACCTGGTAGCTAGGGCAAGTGAGTGTAAAGTTATATGACTGACGAAAGCGTGTCGGTTGGCAGACTAACTTAAACAAACAAAATTATTATAATAATTAAAAAGAATAATACAAAATATATAAGAATACACACTTTTTTTTAGCAGATTATGAAGACAACCCAAAAAAATTATTTATAAAAATATTCCCCTAAAATTACTGTTTAAGTGAATAATTTCGAGTCTTATTGAAATACAATATATTATATGGAGGGGACATTACCTTACAACAGCTCTCTCTATCTCTCTTAGTTGAAATAGAAAAATATCGGCTGATATGTTAAGGGGAGACTGACAGTTCATTTATTCATATATATTTTTAGTTTCTTCCCTAGACCTCCATCAAGCTTAGAAAAACACCCCATAGACCCTCCTTTAAGATAAATTTGTATCTTAATTTCCTCTTAAAATTGCAGGCTCGTTTTTGCTCGCCAGGAAATAATCGACACCTAAATGGCACGAAAGGTCTTAAAATTGACAACGAAATGGGGCGAAAGGTGTTAATATTGCCAACCTAATGGGCCGCACGTCTTATAATCTCAAAACTAGTGGGGCTAAACATTAGGGAGAAGGGGGTCCAGAACAACGGTCTGCCTCCCCTTAATAAGAGCAACCAAGAGAGTGGATATTTGATGACGCTTGGGAACATTATAAAGCCGGTGTCACACGAGCGCATTTTCCGGCAATTTTCAATGAGCAAGTTTGTTCTCATAGTATTTGGAGACTCTTTCGCATTGGAATCGGAAAGTAGACTGAAGGTAGATTATGATAGGTCGCTGAATTCTGATATAACTGAGATTTTAAAGCTGTCAGACTACAATTGCTCGTAAAAATTGCCGGAAAAATCGCTTGTGTGACACCGCCTTTACACCACCGAGATGATATTGCTTGTACACAATTTAGCAATACTTGTAACGAGACCAACCACTGTACCTACAGACGCAGTTCCCCTCTGATATTGTTTGCATTGATTGGCTACATTGTGTCATATCAATTATGAAGGTCCCATGTCCCTCTTAGTAACATCAGACTTGTTTGACTTATATCGATTTGGTCATGCCAAAAAAGTAACCCATCTCACCGGTGAGAGAATATCATGGCCTGAGGATATAATTATTAATGAAGGTGGACTCTGGCTTTGATCGCTCTGCTGATGGACGGTTCTCTAATAAAGTGAGGGGAACACGGGAAGACTGCGAGGAAGAGTACAAAGTACAAAGGAGTACAAAGGAAATCAAGCAACAACAGATCTAGTGACCCTTCTAGGTTGCTTGTCCTCCAAAACACTGAGGATCAAGTGTCCAAACAGTGGTTTAGAGTGGGTAAGGGAACATTGGAAAGGGAATTACTGCCCTGGAACTAATGTCCGTGGCAGGATTAGGAAGTTAGTAGGGGACAGATGGGTTAGTAACTGAGGGGGGGATAAAATAAAGTTATTCATTTACAAACGCAGTCAGTCGCGGGTTTGATGCGAGATATTTGTCTAGGCGGAGTTTAAATGAATTAACGGTGATGCAGTCTATAACGTTTCGGGGAAGCCCATTCCACAAGTTGACAACTCGATTGAAGAAGAAATTCTTAGATTCGTGCGAGTTAAAAGATTTACCAATAATTTTGCAACCGTTTCCCCGCGTGTAATTAGATTGGTCGATAGTGAAGTACTTACTACAGTTCATATTGTCGATGCCTTTGATGATTTTGAACACTTGAATTAAGTCGCCTCTTAACACCTTACGAGCGGCCTATGCGGTTTATTTATATGTACCGCCCAGCGGGGTGTTTTTAGCCAAAATAGGGCTGTTTACGTGATCATTTTCATGCCTAAATAAGACCCAGAACGTAAAACAAGTACCTATCTCTGAAAGGGCATAAACAGAGCTTTCGAATGACACCATAACGATCCTTTTATGATGGCTAGTTTTCTTGCAATAACCGTGCAACGCGAGTGCAAAAAGCATGTAATTAGCCACTTTCCCGATACAATTCCTTATATAGCGAGTGAGAGAGGGAGGAGGGAGCTGGGATTCGTGTCAGTATGTTCGCCGCGGTGGTCTGGAGCAGTCATACGCTCGCTACTCTCCTGCCACCACTTGTCTCTCTCTCTCAGCAACATTACGTGCTGAAATTGCCACTCGAGTTATGTCGAGCGCCGCCACATAGTCCAGCTTTATTTAACTCGACTTATGTGGTGAGCCGCTAATTAAGGGTTAATATGCGCTGGGTTAAAGGAAATAGATTTAATTCTCTAAGACGCTCTTCGTATGGTTTGTTCTTTAGGCTAGGTATCATTTTGGTAACTCTACGTTGAACTCGTTCTAGCTTGTTTATATCTTTTTGGTAATAAGGGCACCAGGATTGAACGCAGTATTCCAGAAGAGGGCGGACTAATGAATTGTAAAGGGTTAGGATAACTTCTTTGGATTTATGCTCAAATGACCTGCCTATAAAGCCAATTATTTTGTTTGCCTTCTTAACAACTTCTGAACATTGTTGACTCGGTTTTAGGTTACTCGATATTGTTACTCCCAGATCGGTTTCTCTGTTTACATTCTTAAGCTGAGTGCCATTCATCGAATAGTTTGCTTTCTCATTTAGGTATCCGATATGTAGTACTTTACATTTATCCGCATTGAAACTCATTTGCCAAATTTGGGCCCAACATGACAATTTATCTAGATTGTGTTGCATATCGTCAACTTGTTCTTTTGAGAGTACGCTATTTGCAATTTTTGTATCGTCAGCAAATTTTGAGATTGTACAGGTGAGACCCTCATCTATGTCGTTGATGTAAATTAGAAAGATAATTGGTCCTAGTACCGATCCCTGGGGTACCCCGCTACTTACATTGGTCCATTTTGATGCCTTACCGTTTATGACTACTCTTTGCTTTCTGTCGCTGAGCCAATTTTCTATCCACTTCAACACACCATCTTGTATTCCATGCGCTTTTAGTTTTAGCAGTAAATGTTTGTGGGGAACTTTGTCAAAGGCCTTTTGAAAATCAAGGTATATAATATCTACAACTTTACTCTCATCGTAGAGGTTGAGGATATCGTGGAAGAAGTCTAAGAGGTTTGTTAAACAGGAACGTTTTTTACGAAAGCCGTGTTGAGTATCTTTAAGTATGTTATTTTCCTCTAAGTGATTTACGAGTCTGTCTCGTATGACCGTTTCTAGCATTTTACATACAACTGAGGTTAAGCTAATTGGACGATAGTTACTGGATAGGGATTTGCTGCCTTTTTTGAATATCGGTGTTACGTTGGCTAGCTTCCACTGATCGGGCATAGTTCCAGACTGCAAGGATTTATTGAATAGTAATGTCAGTGGTTTAGAGAGCTCATCCTTAGCTTCCTTTAGAACTCTAGGCGAGATTGTATCAGGTCCAGGCGTTTTATTTACCTTGAGTTTATCTAAACAATTCAATACTTCTCTCTCTGTAACGGTGATATTGCTTAAAACATCTGAATTATCAATCTGAATCGGCGATGGTGTAGGGATATCACTGAGGTCTTCTGTTGTAAAAACTGATGCAAAGAAGGTATTGAGGGCATTACTCATTTGTTCTTCGTCTTTGGTGTATTCTCCATTTTCATCGACTAACGGTCCAACAGTTGAAGTAACTACTTTTTTCTTTCTGATATAACTATAGAATTCTTTCGGGTTTGTTTTTTACTTTGATTCGCAATATGTAACTCTAAGGTCTTTTTACTTTGCTTAATTAACTTTTTGGCTTTGCGTCGTAGCTCTACAAATTTCAGCCGTTCTTCGTCATTTTGTGAGGATTTTAATCTATCATTAGCAAATTTTTTAGCAAGCAGGCAGTTTGAAATATCTTTATTCCACCATTTGGGCTTATTATTATGGCCTGGATGCCGAGTTTTCGATGGTATGCAGTCTTGCAATGCTTTTAGGTAAGTGGCTTCGAATAACTTCCAAGATGTATTTATGTCGTTATTGTGAATTAAAAAGCTCCAGTCAGTTTCTTTAAACATAGCTCTAAGTTTATGGAAGTTTGCTTTCTTGAAATTAGGGACTTTTTCGATGCTACTATTTGGTTCGTTACTAGTAAACTTTAAAGTGAAAGTTATCGTATGATGGTCGCTGTTACTGAATTCATCACCAACATTCAAATTCTCTATTAATTCTTCTTTTGTTGCAAGTACAATGTCAAGAACGTTATTACCACGGGTCGGCGTTCCAACAAATTCATAAAGCGAACTCTCTTGCAAGTTCGTATACAAGTCATGTCCGGAGTGTGAAGTAAGAGTATCGCCCCACTTGGTCACAGGTAAATTAAAGTCACCAAAAATTACGGTATCTTGTGAGTTACTTACATCTGCAATTTGTTCGTAAATTTCTCGGTCAGTTTGCACTGATTGAGCTGGAGGTCTGTATATTAATGCAAGTATTATTTTGGTACCTTTATTATTCTTTATTAGCACAAAAGATGCGTCGACGTTCACAATTTGAGGTTTTGACAAGAGGGTAGGGTTAAGACTTTCTTTGATATAAAGTAAAACGCCACCTCCATTTCGATTTATTCGGCTTTTCTCAAAAATTACATAACCGGGAAGTGAATACTCTGCTAAAAAGTCTCTATCTTCTGTATTGAGCCAAGATTCTGTTATGCCAATCACATCATAATTTTCTGTAAACACTAGCTCCTCTAAATCTGAAAATTTATTGCGTATGCTACGAGCGTTTGCATAGAAAACCTTTAAATTTTTTATTCTAGAACTCACAGAACGCGCTTTAATAATATTTTTGGTTCTTGTCGGATCTACATTTATGTTCATGGCTGTCCTCGGTCCTCGCTGTCTCCGGTCCTTATCGCTGGTGGTCCTCGGTTGCCTCTGTTTTTTTCTTGGCGTTGGATGATTTATGTCACTGCTGCTTCTTCTCGGGTGGCGTTTTTTTATCCATGGCTGCGGACTGCTTCGTGTAGGAGACGACCCATTCGTGCGGAACCCACAGGGTTTAGATGAGTGCCATCCTTGCGGAACAGAGTAGGCTGGTTGTAGAAGTTGTCCCAGAGGTTGATGAATTCAACTTCTTCCCTCAGACACAAATGTTTTAGTCGGCTATTTGTGCTGAAGGCCTTGTCGTAGAATTTGTCAGGTGCGTCGATCTTGGGGAGAATGCCTGAGATGATGATATTCCTTGACTTGTTTTTGTAGTGCTGGATCATCTTGCGATATTTCTCCATCAACTCTTCGGATCTGGTGCGCATGACGTCATTTGAACCAGCATGGATGACAAAAAGGGTATTTTCATTTGCATCCTTTGTGGTATCTTCGAAGGCTTCCACAATGTCGTCCAGTCCAGCTCCTGAGATGCAAAATCTTTTTCGTTGATTTGGGACTCTGTCGCAGAACTCTTCGACCTGTCCTCGTAGGATGGAATCCCCAACGAGCCTGGTCTCTTCTGGTTCGTCTTCCATCTCTACCAATATCTCAAATCTGTTTGACATTGTGACTGGTAGATGAGACCTTTTCTGCGTTGGCCGTGCACCGTTCCTCAGTGGTGTAAATCCGGAAACCTGTGGTGGCGGGACTCTACGTACAGGTCGGGGAGAGGAGTGGTTAGAATGGGGGCGAGGGGTTGGTACTGTTCGTGCTAGCAGGCTTCTTGCACGAGGAGTGGGGGAGAGACTAAGGTGAACAGGGCGGCTGTCCTGGTTTGATGTCGGCTCAGGTTCGTCAGAAGCATCTGCTGCAGTGTCTACTGCAGGTGTTGGATTGTTGGCAGATGACGTTGGGGCGGTGGTGGATGCTGGAGTTGAAACAATTTGAGTTAGTGATACTCCAACGTTGAGTGTTACAAACTCTTGGAGTGATTCCAGCTTCCTGGTGAGGGCGTTGATCTTGTTGAGGGCTTCATCCAATTTTGCTGTCAAATCCTCTCGTTGCTGGCAGAGTCGGCAGACTTGTGGATCGGGAGGAGCAAACATGGAAGCACCAAACCTACCGGCGCAGTTCGTACAGGCATAGTGACGATCACTTTCTTCAGTTCACTTCACTCACTTAAAAACACTTAACTCACTTTAAAAACACTAAACTCTCTTTAAAAACACTTCACTCCATTCAGGTCGCTTCACTTACTTAAATAGGCCTAACCGAAAACAAAAAATTTGAAATACACACAAATAGGTTATCAACGGTGATAGCCTAACCAAAAATTAAAACAAAACAAAATTTAATTTGAATACGCAGTGATAGCCGAACCGAAAACAATTTTATGTTTATTTAAACAGAAATAGGCCACCAGGGGTTATAGCCTATCCTAACCGAAAAGAAAAATTATGAACTACCGGTACGCAGAAATAGGCCACCAGCGGTGATAGCTTAACTGAAAATTTAAAAATTGAAGTACGCAGAAATAGGCCACCAGGGATGATAGCCTTGACTAACCGAAAACAAAAATAACCGAAAACAAAAATTATGAAATACCGGTACGCAGAAATAGGCCACCAGCGGTGATAGCCTAACTGAAAATTTAAAAATTGAAGTACCGTACGCAGAAATAGGCCACCAGGGATGATAGCCTAGACTAACCTAAAACAAAAATAACCAAAAACAAAAAAGTATGAAATATGCAGAAGTAGGCTACCAGGGGTGATAACCTACCTAAAAAAGCAAAAAAAAAAATATATATATATATAATAGAATATGTGACTAAATATACAATTCACCAAATAGAGATTATATAAAATAAAGTGTAACTGCACACAAGGGGTTAATATACTGTATCAACAGATGGCGCTGGTGTCACTGTAGGCTAGTCAAGCAGGATTATATTTAGATAAACAAAGTTATCAGTCAAAGGTTACTACAGTACAAGATCATGCAAGCAACAACTAAAATTACAGATATATATAGCTACAGTAGGATACTGAATACGATAACTACTAGAGTTAATAAGAAAATACAAAGCTAGGTCGATTAGAGGTGCGCGTGCGTCGTCTGCTACAAGCTAGGATAACAAATGTAAACAACAATGTTTATCAGTCAGAAAAGCAATAAAATAACATGCACGGCAACTACAGAACTATGTGGAGGTTAAACAAGCACTTAACTACTGTTCATGCAATGAATAAAGGGAATTGGGATATGAAATACTCAAATTATGATCGAGTTTTCTCAGTGGCGATGCGGAGCTGTTGGCGATGCTAAAGCCGGCGGGTGAGTGAAGGAGAGGAAGGAGAAGATAACAAGAAGTGTACAAAGGAGTACAAAGAAAATAAAGCAACAACAGGTGCAGCGACCCCCCCCCACCCCTCCCAGGCTGCTTGCCCTCAAAGTTCCAAACAGTTTTTTTAGAGTGGGTAAGAGAAAAATGGAAAAGGAAGACTGCCCTGGGAAAAATGTCCGTGGCAGGATTAGGAAATGTTAGTAGGGGACAGTTGTTAGTAATATAATAGAGGGAAAAATAATAAATAAATACACTTTATTCATGGAAAGTTTGAAAAGGAACAACTTGAGATGGTTCGGCCATATGGAACGTATGGAAAGCGAGAGAATGACTAAGAGGGTGTACGAGAGCGAGGTGGAGGGACAGAGAGGGAGAGGTAGACCGAATGAGAGGTGGAAGGATGGAGTGAGGAAGTACATGAACGAAGGCGGTGCTGGTTGGGGGGAGGGGCGTCGACTGACTGGGGACAGAGGTGCATGGGGGCGGTTCGTTCGTGGTCATCCCTTCGGGGATCACAGCGTCAGGCAATAGATAGATAGATAGACTTTATTCATTTACAAATGCAGTCAGTCGTGGATTTAAGTCAAGGTGTTTGTCTAGGCAAAGTTTAAAATACATAATGGTGCTGCAGTCTATGACATCTCGGGGAAGCTCATTCCACAAGTTGACAACTCGATTGAAGAAGAAATTCTTAGAATCGTGTGGGTTAAAAGATATACCAATAATTTTGCAACCGTTTCCCCGCGGGTAATTTTATTGATCGATAGTGAAATGTATATTTCAGTTCATATAGTCGATGCCTCTGATGATTTTGAACACTTTGATTAAGTCCCCTCGTAATCTGCACTGAGTTAAAGGAAATAGATTTAATTCTCTAAGACGCTCCTCGTATGGTTTGTTCTTTAGGCAAGGTATCATTTTGGTAACTCTACGTTGAACTCATTCTAACTAGTCTATATCTTTTTGGTAGTAAGGGCACCAGGATTGCACACAATATTCCAGGAGAGGGCGGACTAAGGAATCGTAAAGAGTTAGGATTACATTTTTGGATTTATGCTCAAATGACCTGCCTATGAAGCCAATTATTTTGTTTGCCTTCTTAACAGCTTCTGAACATTGGTGACGCGGTTTTTAGGTTACTCGATATTGTTACTCCCAAATTTAAGCCCAATATGACAACTTATCTAGATTATGTAGCATATCTTCAACATGTTCATTTGAGAGTACGCTATTTGCAATTTGTTATCGTCTACAAACTTTGAGATTGTAAAGGTGAGACCCTCATCTATGTCGTTAATGTAAACTAGGAAGAGAACTGGCCCCAGTACCGATCCCTGGGGTACCCCGCTACTTACATTGATCCTTTTGGATGCTTTACCGTTTATGACTACTCTTTGCTTTCTGTCACTGAGCCAATTTTCTATCCATTTAAACACACCGTCTTGTATTCCATGCACTTTTAGTTTTACAGAATCAATAAACGTTTGTGGGGAACTTTGTCAAAGGACTTTTGAGAATTAAGGTATATAATATCTACTGCTTTACTCTCATCATTATAGGTTGAGAATATCGTGGAAGAAGTCTAAAAGGTTTGTTAAGCAGGAGCGAAAAACCGTGTTGAGTATCTTTAAGTATGTTGTTTTCCTCTAAGTGATTTACAAGTTTGTTTATTATGAGCATTTCTAGCATTGTACATACAACTGAGGTTAACCCCTCCAACCCGGATGGGCTCTTGAACGCCCATAACAACCTCGGCCCGCGCAACCCGGAAGGGCTCTTGAACGCCCATTGCTTGCATGCGTGCTTTCGAATGCCGCGCGTACATTTTCGGTATCGTGGGACGGTAGGTGGCGCCACCAGGCGTAAACTCCGCCACAGCAACAGTATCTACCCCGACGCCATCATGGACAGTACGCCAAATAGTGATTCCGCTGTGTCCGATACCGTGCTTCCTACGACGCCCTTGCTTGTTCGTCGCGCCTTACCCCGACGCCATCGCCTAAATGTGTTATCTCCCGGAGGTATTGAGACGACATTGAGACTTTATGAGCGAGCTGATGCCAAGCATAATGTTGATGATGAAGTCAGTGACGACTCCAGTAATTATAAGTCGAGTGATTATGGCCATGAGAGTGATAAAGAAGAGCAATTCCTGGGATTTGCGAGAGAACATGACAGTGATGAGAGTGATGAAGGTGATGTACCAGTTGTTGAGGAAGCTGGTTTACCTAAAGACAGTGAACTTGAGAGAGTGAGCGAGTGGGAGAGTTCAAGGTCACTCACCAAATTTCGCTTAAGTGACACGACGCCAAGCCCTTCCCCTGGTAAATCGCCTTTCAAGCTACATTTGTATAAGCAGAAAATACTTGAGAAGGCGGCCGCGGCAGCTAGGGAACAAGCAAAACTACTTGGTGAGGATGAGGCTGTGAGTGAGGGTCAGCGTGGTGACCCTTCTCGTCCGCCATTGTCTCCCTTATCTACCCACGCCACCCAAGATGACCCGGATGCCCCGCATTCTTCCCCACCACCCCCACCATTGCCAAGGGTTGAGGACCCCACACTTTCGGCCTATTTGCCTCCTAGGTCCCCCGACAGGAGACATACTGCTGCCGAAAAGGGGAAAGGTAGGAAATATACCAAGAAAATTAAGAAAAGTAAGAGAGTTTTGTTCGAGGCTCCCGCGGCGTCCACCCGGCCGGCCCCAGCCATACGTCCCCGCAACTTTCCCCACAGTCCTCCCCACCTCTCCCGCCTTCAACATGTCTTCCTGAAGAAGTCTTTGAGCTCGCATCACCAATACCTGGCCCTAGTGACAGTGAAACATTGCTTTCTGTCACTCGTCGCAGGCCAAGGAGCCCGGGACCTCGGGGGGACACAGCCTCACCTGCCACTCCTTCCCCACCTCGCCCACCCGCCCGCCGCCCACGCATCACTGGTTCCCCGCCAGATTATGTGGGGGCCACTGATGATGAAGGGCACCTCTCTCAAGACTCTGGCCATGATTACATAGGTCCACCGTCAGGGCAAGATGACCACTCTGACGATGACTATATGGACATCGACGACCCTCGACCCATCCGCTTGGCCCGGCGTCGTGCTGCCCGTCGTGCTGCCCACCGCCCTGGCCGCCGCCCTCGCCGCCCTAGGGCGCGCGCCTCCCGAGTTGGCCGTGGGCGTGCTGGGCCACCAGCTGGAGCTCCTCGTCAGCATAGACAAGACCCATTCTACGTTTTTCAGTGGCAAGACGTAGTTGATGAGGATGCATACAACCCTGATGTGCCAGCTTTTGATGAGGTACTGGAGGGTTCAGGCGTTACCCCCAATTTTCCTGCAGGCCTCAATGCTCCACCACACGAACTGTTTGAGGCCTTCTTTGATGAGGAGGTGGTAGGCTATGTTGTCAAAGAGACAAATAAGCAGCACCAATTCCAGGTCCACTTTTTGGGAAAGGTGACCAAGGGCCACATGAGGCAGTGGACCCCAGTGACTCATGACGAGTTCATGGTGTTCCTGGCACTCACCATGCTAATGCCTCATGTCAAGAAGCATAGGTTGCCTGACTATTGGATCACCAATGATCTGATATCCACCCCTGCCTTCGGGAAATATATGTCTCGCGACCGGTACCTTGATATCCTCGCAGCGCTCCCTCTTGTCACCAACCTTGACGTCCACCTCCCAGACAAGCTGTGGAAGATTAGGACGTTGTATGAGATGATGCGAGAACGCTTCACCTCCTACTTCAAGCCCTTCCGCAAGGTCGTCATTGACGAGTCTCTTGTGCTGTTCCGGGGAAAACTCAGCTTCCGGCAGTACATCCCCTCAAAAAGACATCGCTTTGGCATAAAATTCTTTGTGCTGTGCGACTGCCAAACTGGCTATGTCCTGGACTTCCTGGTCTACAGCGGGAAGGAAGGGGACTTGCTTGTGGACCCCCTCATTGGCTTTGGCGGAGCAGTGGTGCAAGCCATGATGGACCGCTACTTTCATAAGAATCACGTCCTCTACACGGACAATTATTACACGTCCCCCACTCTCTCACAGTACCTGCATGAGCGCAAGACGGGGACTGTAGGCACAGTACGAGGGAAAAGGAAGGGCATGCCACCTTTCCCTCCAAAGACCAAAAAAGGTGATGTGTTCAAGAAGAAGTCGGGGCCCATTCTGGCTATCCACTGGCACGACCAGCGGAAGGTCAACCTCCTGACCACCATCCACAAGGGGGAAATGGTGGAGACTGGCAAGGTGGATCGCCGCACCCAGGCCAGGGTGACCAAGCCCGATGCTGTCCTGGACTACAACATCAACATGAGGCTGGTGGACAAGTCCGACATGCAGATAGGCTTCATTGACTGCCTGCGTACCTCGTGCAGATGGTACAAAAAGTTCTTTCTGCATATGGTGGACATGTCAGTTCTGAATGCCTACAACATATACAAGCTTCGGAATGTGAACACACCCATGAAGTTCAATAGCCTGCGGAGGTTCCAAAAGCAGGTGTTGACGGAGCTCCTGGAGAAGTATGCTATGCCACAGAGGGCAGTGGCACATCCTGGGCCCGCCGTTATTGACCGCTTGCAGTCTGCTCAATACTTGACTAGGCACAGGCTTGGTTCCCTGCCTCAGAATGAATCCGGAAGAACACAGCAGAAGCGGTGCCATGTCTGCTACAACAGCAGGGTGAAGCCGAGGTCAGGTAAAAAGTCAACCCTGGAGTGTGTGGAGTGCAAGGTGGCACTCTGTGCTGTAGATTGCTTCTTTGATTACCACTCCAAGCTGGAGTTCTAATAATCATACTGAAATTGCCAAATAAAATGACAATATGTACACTATAATTATATATAGGCAAAAAGTGGAAGAAAACCAATGTATTGTAATACAAAAGTCATGTATTATGAGAACATTGATACAAATACAATTACACCATAATAATATGTGAAAGTGACACATATGTATATACCAAGTGACATTCATATGATTAGAACCTATAGAAATATAGAAATCAGTGAAAAAAGACACAATAAATTGTATATAAATCGTTTACAAATCATATAACTAAGTGAAAGTGACACAAGATCTAATATTTGATGGCCAAAGTATAATAAACACCTGTGATAACGAATAATCAGTGCCTAATACAACAATAACCTACCTCAATTACTAATAAAATGTACGGTATCGAGTGAAAATGAGCATTATCAGTGACAGTGACACTCTCTAAAGCATATTTGTCAAAGTGAAAGTGACACAAGATCTAATATTTGATGGCCAAAGTATAATAAACACCTGTGATAACGAATAATCAGTGCCTAATACAACAATAACCTACCTCAATTACTAATAAAATGTACGGTATCGAGTGAAAATGAGCATTATCAGTGACAGTGACACTCTCTAAAGCATATTTGTCAAAGTGAAAGTGACACAAGACCTAATATTTGATGGCCAAAGTATAATAAACACCTGTGATAACGAATAATCAGTGCCTAATACAACAATAACCTACCTCAATTACTAATAAAATGTACGGTATCGAGTGAAAATGAGCATTATCAGTGACAGTGACACTCTAAAGCATATTTGTCAAAGTGAAAGTGACACAAGACCTAATATTTGATGGCCAAAGTATAATAAACACCTGTGATAACGAATAATCAGTGCCTAATACAACAATAAGCTACCTCAATTACTAATAAAATGTACGGTATCGAGTGAAAATTAGCAATATCAGTGACAGTGATACCCTAATAAACATATTTATATAATTGGCCTCAAAATAACTAGAAAATATCAAATAAACATCACATTCTCAATATCAAACACTAAAATCGTCTAAGGGAGATAAATACTTTGGCGCGGCGAGCGGCTAGGTGCGTCGTAGCCATGGCCGAGGCGACGCGTCCGAACGCGGGAAGAATTTGCCGCCGAAAAGCACTCGTCTTCCCGCGCTCACCATTATGCAACCAGAGGGGCTAGAGACCTCTACTCAACGCCATTCGACAGAGGAAGGTTTGTGGAACATTATTCTTTTTTATTCACAACATTACATGACATATTCATTGACTTACAGAGTAGTTAACATAGGCCAAAGATCATCAAAACACCCGGTACCGGAGCACAGTCGCAAGCTATAGCCCCCGGGGCTGGAGGGTTAAACTAATTGGACGATAGTTAATAGGTAAGGATTTGCTGCCTTTCTTGTAATATCGGTGTTACGTTGGCGAGCTTCCACTGATTAGGCATAGTCCCAGATCAGTGGAAGCTGTGTGGGAAAGAGGAATATGAAAAATAATACAAAATCTAAACAAACAAAAACATTCACATTGTGTTCAATTATAAAAGCAAAACAGACAAACACGCTACCTTATGTATCTTACTTTCTTTCCGGCCCCCCCAAACGCAAACGTGACTATTTGCTAAATACTATATAAACGAGATTGTTCCTAAAACATATTGAAGATGGTTTAAGCTGTACTGGAAGGGAAACACACTATGATAAACTATACGGGTATATTTGAAATAAATGCTATGTTAGACAACGAATTAATTGAACATTTTGTGTTGAATAATTATGGACAGACGTTTTGGACGTTCATTAGAAAACAACTTGTTTGCGAGTTTAATTGTCAATTGTAATTGTAACATTTCGATCATCTCTATAAACTATGTTATATATATATTTGTATTTATTTTGTTTTCGCTTGAGAAGTGCGGTATGGGTGGAGCCTACCCATACATGTGAACAGTACTCAATACAGGGTCGCACTGTGCCCCTAATACAGAGCACGAAGCTGTGCGGGGGTGAAGAACCCACAGAGGCAGTTGAGTACACTAACTTTTGGGATGTTGTTTTAGTAAGAGTGGTAATATGATCTTTCCAAGAAAGGTTGGATGAACAGGATACACCTAGAATATAGAGAGAAGATGAAGGGTTGATTTGTGTATTGTTGAAGAATAATTGATAGACTTGTGGAAGATTGTGATGGAGAGATAGAGGGAGAAATTGGGTCATGGACACGTTGAGAGTAACAAGATTTTTTCGGCCCCAATCAGAAATAATCGATAGATCAGAAGATAGGCGTGTTATGTCCATGTCACGTTTGTTTTGGAGTGATTGCATGCTGAGTTGATATGAAAAAACTAGTTGAATAGTGTAAGGTAGAATCGTCAGCATATGAGTGGATGGGACTAGAGGTACAGTTGAGGAGATCATTAATGAATATTAAAAAGGTAATCGGAGACAGGACAGAACCCTGAGGAACACCGAAGTTGATAGGTTGAGGAAGTGAGCAATGGCCGTCCACAATTGCAGCTACGGAACGGTCAGAAAGAAAATTTGAGACAAGGCACAAATAGAGGGATAGAAACCGAAGGAGGGTAGTTGGGATATTAGAGATTTGTGCCAGACTCTATCAAATGTTTTAGATATGTTTAGCGCAATAGCTAAAGTTTCACTGAAGTCCTGAAAGGAGGATGACCAAGAGTTAGTAAGATAAGAAAGAAGATCACTAGTAGAGTGACCCATACGGAAACCGTACTGGCGATCTGAAAGTAGATTAAAGGAAGATAAATGCTTAAGAAATGTTGAGGTAAGAATAGTTTCAAACACTTTAGAGATGCAAGAAATGAGAGCAATTATATGATAGGTGGAGGTTTGTGAATGGTCACCCCTCTTTGGGACAGCTTGAATAAGAGCAAAATTCCAATAAGAAGGAAAGACGTTAGAGGAAAGACAGAGACAAAAGAGTTTGCTTAGGCAGGGAGTCAGCACGGAAATCAAGAAATGGAGGAAATAGACTGGGAAGATTTAATGGATAACCTGACACCAGCAGAATGTCTAGTCTTAATAACAGAAACCATGACCCAAATCTGTAGCCGCCATATACCTGCAAGACAAACAAAACGAAGAAGCAAACAAGATCGGGAAAGGAGGAGGCTGTACAGAAGAAGAAAATTACTCACACAAAGACGCACACATCAAAATCTACAGGATAGGCAAAAGGTCGAAATAGATAGAGAAATTGTGGAAATTGAACAAAGGCTAAGACTATCATATGAACTACAACATATGGAAGAGGAGAGGAAAGCTATTGCAGGTATAAAGGAAAATTCCAAATACTTCTTTTCATATGCCAAACAAAAGGCTAAAACAACATCAAACATCGGCCCACTGAGCAAAGGGGACGGCTCTTTCACAGGGGACAAAAAGGAAATGAGCGAACTCTTAAGCAGGCAGTATGAAATGGCATTCAGTGAGCCTGATGAAACAAAAGTCATCAGAGACCAAAATATATTTTTCATGGAAACCTCCCCCACGGAAACCCCTCAGATGCTGGATATTGATTTCGGTCCAAAAGACATAGAAGAGGCCATTTCCAACATGCCATCCCACTCGGCACCAGGCCCGGACTCATGGAATTAGATCCTAATGAAAAAATGTAAGAAAAACCTCTCAAAACCCCTGGCTATAATGTGGAGAAGGAGTCTAGACACTGGTGACATACCAGATAGCTTGAAAAACGCAATAATTGCCCCACTGCATAAAGGAGGGAGTAAAGCACTACCAAAAAACTACCGCCCGGTAGCTCTAACCTCTCACATCATTAAAGTTTTCGAGCGAGTCCTGCGAAGCAAAATTTCAACATTCATGGAGGCAAATGAACTACACAACACCGGTCAACATGGGTTCAGAGCGGGAAGATCATGTCTCTCACAACTTTTGGAACACTATGACAACATTCTTAAAGCGCTAGAAGAAAAGAAAAACATGGATGTCATTTACACCGATTTTGCTAAGGCATTTGATAAATGTGACCATGGTATAATAGCCCACAAACTGAAAGCAAAAGGTATAACTGGGAAAATCGGACGGTGGATATACAATTTCCTCGTAAACCGAAAACAATCGGTAGCAGTAAACCAAGTCACTTCTGAGCCTTCGGATGTCAAAAGCTCAGTGCCCCCAGGAAAAGTGCTAGCGCCCCTTCTGTTCCTCATACTAATTTGCGACATAGATACCAACACCAGACACAGTACGGTGTCGTCTTTTGCTGATGACACAAAATTAAGCAAGATAGTAAACACACAAGAGGACACGGGCCGACTGCAGGAAGACATGAATGTAGTGTTCCAGTGGACCAGGGAAAACAACATGCAATTCAATGAGGAAAAATTCCAATTAATACGATACGGAGATAATAATGGTGTTAAAGAAATTACAAATTACTTAACAGAATCTAACCACATAATAGAACGGAAAGACAGTGTGAAAGACCTTGGGGTATTAATGTCTGAAAATATGGGTTTCAAAGTACATAACCAGGTCAAAGTGGCGGCTGCGAAACGTCTAACGGGTTGGATTCTGCGTACTTTTAAAACACGCGGTGAATTGCCTATGATAACGCTCTTCAAATCTCTAGTGCTACCGCGGCTTGAATACGGTAGCGTATTAACATCCCCATACAAAGCAGGTGAAATAAATGACGTAGAGAGTGTACAAAGAAATTTCACTTCGCATATAAGTTCGATAAAACATCTACACTATTGGGAGCGTTTAAGAGCACTGAATCTGTACTCACTGGAACGTAGAAGAGAACGTTACCTAATAATATACACATGGAAAATCGCAGAGGGTTTAGTACCAAACCTACATACTCCGATAGTCATGAAATTCAGTGATAGGAGAGGCTGGGAATGCGAAATCCCCCGGTTGAATAACAGGGGTGCTATGGGCTCTCTGCGAGAGGGCTGGTTATCACACAGAGGCCCACGTCTCTTCAACAAACTCCCACGGCGAGTAAGAGACATGAGGGACATCTCGTTAGACAACTTCAAGAGAGCCCTAGATGTCGAACTGCAAAAAGTGCCAGACGAGCCCATCCTCGCAAGGGAGCGAGCTGTCGCTTCAAACAGTCTACTGCACCAAATCACCACCCATAACGAGGGGCGTCGCGCTCCTTGGTGCCACTAGAGGAGCGGGCCTACAATCCCTACATCCTTGGCAGAGATTTTGATCTTAGGCATAAGTAAGTGAGAGGGGGATGGAGAGGGAGGAATAGCGCCAAAATCATCCAGGGTGGAGTTTTTAGCGAAAGTTTGACGAAAAGAGTTCAGCTATGACAGAGGAAGAGGTGGCGGTGGTACCCTCAGATTGGAAAAGAGGAGGGAAATACAAGGAAGTGAAATTGTTGGAGAGGTTTTTGGCTAGATTTCAGAAAGCTTTTGAAGAGCCATAGTTGGAAACTTCAGAGCATTTGTTATTGATGAAAGATTTTTTGCCCAGTCGATGGACAAATATGGCTTGATTCCGGGCAGAGACATATAAAGTACAGGATTTTTGAGTTTGAAGGCGATGGTACCGTTTGAATGGTTCCTCCTTTTTGCGGACAGCAGTAGAACAATTGTGAGTTTACCAAGAATTCTGTGAGTTAGTTTGATATAAAGAAAATAGGATATATGCTTCCATGCCCGAAAGAATTACATAAGTAATGCGCTCGACACTCTCCGATGGTCCCCGGCCAAGGAAGCAAAAATAATTCCATGTACAGTACCTGCTTATAGAGAAGAACCAATTAGTTCGAAAATGTTCACCCATTAGTTTCACTTTCCTAGAAGTTTCATATTTTAGTTGATTGATGTGACATCATTAATTTAAGAAGCTGTTCTATCATACACATATAGTAGATAATAACCCAAGCTCCTTTCTATGGGACGAGCTAAATATAGCACCGCAATTTGGTGAATCCTGTTACAGAAACGAACAAATTCTGGTATGTGCTACACTACTATTTTCATTTGTATGTGCCGGTGGTGCTTTCAAATTAAAACTATTGAATCCGCTTCAGCATTAAATCGCAAACGTGTTTAGAGCACAAGTATGAACTATAATATTGATATGGGTAATATATTCTGCTTTCCAACAGTTTTCTGAGCCAGGTAATTACGCCTAATTGGAGGTCTACACATTATTGATCTGGTGTGGGTGAGCATTGTTCTTAATAAAAAGCGTGGATGTATAAGAGGCATTGGTTTGACTACTAGACTACAGTATCTAGAAGAGGGAGCCTTGTAAATAGGAGACGATAATTAATCTGGCAAAATCAACACATGGCTAAAGTTTTAATTCAAATAATGGATAAAAGTAATTCTTATATGAAATTGTGGTACATCTGGCTTTGTTATCACATTTAACACACTATAGAATACCAGTTTTTTGGGAGGATATGTGGGGACAAAAATACCATTGGCAAGTTTATCACAGAGACCACTCATTATATTATTAGTTTATCACAGAGACCACTCATTATATTATTAGTTTATCACAGAGACCACTCATTATATTATTAGTTTATCACAGAGACCACTCATTATATTATTAGTTTATCACAGAGACCACTCATTATATTATTAGTTTAT
This sequence comes from Paralithodes platypus, assembly GCA_032716605.1. NCBI lineage: Eukaryota > Metazoa > Arthropoda > Malacostraca > Decapoda > Lithodidae > Paralithodes > Paralithodes platypus. The sequence continues at coordinate 15,674,449 of CM064565.1, read as the reverse complement.
CACAGAGACCACTCATTATATTATTAGTTTATCAGAGACTACTCATTATATTATTAGTTTATCACAGAGACCACTCATTATATTATTAGTTTATCACAGAGACCACTCATTATATTATTAGTTTATCACAGAGACTACTCATTATATTATTAGTTTATCACAGAGACCACTCATTATATTATTAGTTTATCACAGAGACCACTCATTATATATTAGTTTATCACAGAGACCACTCATTATATTATTAGTTTACCACAGAGACCACTCATTATATTATTAGTTTATCACAGAGACCACTCATTATATTATTAGTTTATCACAGAGACCACTCATTATATTATTAGTTTATCACAGAGACCACTCATTATATTATTAGTTTATCACAGAGACCACTCATTATATTATTAGTTTATCACAGAGACCACTCATTATATTATTAGTTTATCACAGAGACCACTCATTATATTATTAGTTTATCACAGAGACCACTCATTATATTATTAGTTTATCACAGAGACCACTCATTATATTATTAGTTTATCACAGAGACCACTCATTATATTATTAGTTTATCACAGAGACCACTCATTATATTATTAGTTTATCACAGAGACCACTCATTATATTATTAGTTTATCACAGAGACCACTCATTATATTATTAGTTTATCACAGAGACCACTCATTATATTATTAGTTTATCACAGAGACCACTCATTATATTATTAGTTTATCACAGAGACCACTCATTATATTATTAGTTTATCACAGATACCACTCATTATATTATTAGTTTATCACAGAGACCACTCATTATATTATTAGTTGATCACAGAGACCACTCATTATATTATTAGTTTATCACAGAGACCACTCATTATATTATTAGTTTATCACAGACACCACTCATTATATTATTAGTTTATCACAGAGACCACTCATTATATTATTATTAGTTTATCACAGACACCACTCATTATATTATTAGTTTATCACAGAGACCACTCATTATATTATTAGTTTATCACAGACACCACTCATTATATTATTAGTTTATCACAGACACCACTCATTATATTATTAGTTTATCACAGAGACCACTCATTATATTATTAGTTTATCACAGAGACCACTCATTATATTATTAGTTTATCACAGAGACCACTCAGTATATTATTAGTTTATCACAGACACCACTCATTATATTATTAGTTTATCACAGACACCACTCATTATATTATTAGTTTATCACAGAGACCACTCATTATATTATTAGTTTATCACAGAGACCACTCATTATATTATTAGTTTATCACAGAGACCACTCATTATATTATTAGTTGATCACAGAGACCACTCATTATATTATTAGTTTATCACAGAGACCACTCATTATATTATTAGTTTATCACGGAGACCACTCATTATATTATTAGTTTATCACAGAGACCACTCATTATATTATTAGTTTATCACAGAGACCACTCATTATATTATTAGTTTATCACAGAGACCACTCATTATATTAAATGTTTATCACAGAGACCACTCATTATATTATTAGTTTATCACAGAGACCACTCATTATATTATTAGTTTATCACAGAAACCACTCATTATATTATTAGTTTATCATAGAGACCACTCATTATATTATTAGTTTATCACAGAGACCACTCATTATATTATTAGTTTATCACAGAGACCACTCATTATATTATTAGTTTATCACAGATACCACTCATTATATTATTAGTTTATCACAGAGACCACTCATTATATTATTAGTTTATCACAGAGACCACTCATTATATTATTAGTTTATCACAGAGACCACTCATTATATTATTAGTTTATCACAGAGACCACTCATTATATTATTAGTTTATCACAGAGACCACTCATTATATTATTAGTTTATCACAGAGACCACTCATTATATTATTAGTTTATTACAGAGACCACTCATTATATTATTAGTTTATCACGGAGACAACTCATTATATTATTAGTTTATCACAGAGACCACTCATTATATTATTAGTTTATCACAGAGACCACTCATTATATTATTAGTTTATCACAGAGACCACTCATTATATTATTAGTTTATCACAGAGACCACTCATTATATTATTTCATTAAATAATTTCAACCGGAAACAATCGGTCTTGGAAATCAGTGGATATACTGCATAGGATACACTAGTATATACGACATAGTCTATCACAGTTGGGATAATCAGTGGATATACTGCATAGGATGCACTAGTATATACGACATAGTCTATCACAGTTGGGATAATCAGTGGATATACTGTATAGGATGCACTAGTATATACGACATAGTCTATCACAGTTGGGATAATCAGTGGATATACTGTATAGGATGCACTAGTATATACGACATAGTCTATCACAGTTGGGATAATCAGTGGATATACTGTATAGGATGCACTAGTATATACGACATAGTCTATCACAGTTGGGATAATCAGTGGATATACTGTATAGGATGCACTAGTATATACGACATAGTCTATCACAGTTGGGATAATCAGTGGATATACTGTATAGGATGCACTAGTATATACGACATAGTCTATCACAGTTGGGATAATCAGTGGATATACTGCATAGGATACACTAGTATATACGACATAGTCTATCACAGTTGGGATAATCAGTGGATATACTGCATAGGATGCACTAGTATATACGACATAGTCTATCACAGTTGGGATAATCAGTGGATATACTGTATAGGATGCACTAGTATATACGACATAGTCTATCACAGTTGGGATAATCAGTGGATATACTGTATAGGATGCACTAGTATATACGACATAGTCTATCACAGTTGGGATAATCAGTGGATATACTGTATAGGATGCACTAGTATATACGACATAGTCTATCACAGTTGGGATAATCAGTGGATATACTGTATAGGATGCACTAGTATATACGACATAGTCTATCACAGTTGGGATAATCAGTGGATATACTGTATAGGATGCACTAGTATATACGACATAGTCTATCACAGTTGGGATAATCAGTGGATACTGTATAGGATGCACTAGTATATACACATAGTCTATCACAGTTGGGATAATCAGTGGATATACTGTATAGGATGCACTAGTATATACGACATAGTCTATCACAGTTGGGATAATCAGTGGATATACTGTATAGGATGCACTAGTATATACGACACAGTCTATCACAGTTGGGATAATCATGGATATACTGTATAGGATGCACTAGTATATACGACATAGTCTATCACAGTTGGGATAATCAGTGGATATACTGTATAGGATGCACTAGTATACACGACATAGTCTATCACAGTTGGGATAATCAGTGGATATACTGTATAGGATGCACTAGTATATACGACATAGTCTATCACAGTTGGGATAATCAGTAGACATACTGTATAGGATGCACTAGTATATACGACATAGTCTATCACAGTTGGGATAATCAGTGGATATACTGTATAGGATGCACTAGTATATACGACATAGTCTATCACAGTTGGGATAATCAGTGGATATACTGTATAGGATGCACTAGTATATACGACATAGTCTATCACAGTTGGGATAATCAGTGGATATACTGTATAGGATGCACTAGTATATACGACATAGTCTATCACAGTTGGGATAATCAGTGGATATACTGTATAGGATGCACTAGTATATACGACATAGTCTATCACAGTTGGGATAATAAGTGGATATACTGTATAGGATGCACTAGTATATACGACATAGTCTATCACAGTTGGGATAATCAGTGGATATACTGTATAGGATGCACTAGTATATACGACATAGTCTATCACAGTTGGGATAATCAGTGGATATACTGTATAGGATGCACTAGTATATACGACATAGTCTATCACAGTTGGGATAATCAGTGGATATACTGTATAGGATGCACTAGTATATACGACATAGTCTATCACAGTTGGGATAATCAGTGGATATACTGTATAGGATGCACTAGTATATACGACATAGTCTATCACAGTTGGGATAATCAGTGGATATACTGTATAGGATGCACTAGTATATACGACATAGTCTATCACAGTTGGGATAATCAGTGGATATACTGTATAGGATGCACTAGTATATACGACATAGTCTATCACAGTTGGGATAATCAGTGGATATACTGTATAGGATGCACTAGTATATACGACATAGTCTATCACAGTTGGGATAATCAGTGGATATACTGTATAGGATGCACTAGTATAACACATAGTCTATCACAGTTGGGATAATCAGTGGATATACTGTATAGGATGCACTAGTATATACGACATAGTCTATCACAGTTGGGATAATCAGTAGACATACTGTATAGGATGCACTAGTATATACGACATAGTCTATCACAGTTGGGATAATCAGTGGATATACTGTATAGGATGCACTAGTATATACGACATAGTCTATCACAGTTGGGATAATCAGTGGATATACTGTATAGGATGCACTAGTATATACGACATAGTCTATCACAGTTGGGATAATCAGTGGATATACTGTATAGGATGCACTAGTATATACGACATAGTCTATCACAGTTGGGATAATCAGTGGATATACTGTATAGGATGCACTAGTATATACGACATAGTCTATCACAGTTGGGATAATCAGTGGATATACTGTATAGGATGCACTAGTATATACGACATAGTCTATCACAGTTGGGATAATCAGTGGATATACTGTATAGGATGCACTAGTATATACGACATAGTCTATCACAGTTGGGATAATCAGTGGATATACTGTATAGGATGCACTAGTATATACGACATAGTCTATCACAGTTGGGATAATCAGTGGATACTGTATAGGGGCACTAGTATATACGACATAGTCTATCACAGTTGGGATAATCAGTGGATATACTGTATAGGATGTACTAGTATATACGACATAGTCTATCACAGTTGGGATAATCAGTGGATATACTGTATAGGATGCACTAGTATATACGACATAGTCTATCACAGTTGGGATAATCAGTGGATATACTGTATAGGATGCACTAGTATATACGACATAGTCTATCACAGTTGGGATAATCAGTGGATATACTGTATAGGATGCACTAGTATATACGACATAGTCTATCACAGTTGGGATAATCAGTGGATATACTGTATAGGATGCACTATTATATACGACATAGTCTATCACAGTTGGGATAATCAGTGGATATACTGTATAGGATGCACTAGTATATACGACATAGTCTATCACAGTTGGGATAATCAGTGGATATACTGTATAGGATGCACTAGTATATACGACATAGTCTATCACAGTTGGGATAATCAGTGGATATACTGTATAGGATGCACTAGTATATACGACATAGTCTATCACAGTTGGGATAATCAGTGGATATACTGTATAGGATGCACTAGTATATACACATAGTCTATCACAGTTGGGATAATCAGTGGATATACTGTATAGGATGCACTAGTATATACGACATAGTCTATCACAGTTGGGATAATCAGTGGATATACTGTATAGGATGCACTAGTATATACGACATAGTCTATCACAGTTGGGATAATCAGTGGATATACTGTATAGGATGCACTAGTATATACGACATAGTCTATCACAGTTGGGATAACCAGTGGATATACTGTATAGGATGCACTAGTATATACGACATAGTCTATCACAGTTGGGATAATCAGTGGATATACTGTATAGGATGCACTAGTATATACGACATAGTCTATCACAGTTGGGATAATCAGTGGATATACTGTATAGGATGCACTAGTATATACGACATAGTCTATCACAGTTGGGATAATCAGTGGATATACTGTATAGGATGCACTAGTATATACGACATAGTCTATCACAGTTGGGATAATCAGTGGATATACTGTATAGGATGTGGTGTGGTGGAGTGGTCTTGCCACTGGCCTGGTAATCCAAAGGTCCCGGGTTCAAATCCTGATGTATCAATGGGAAGATATTATTGGGATGGAATTTGTGCTGTACCTAGTATCAGTGCATTACCACTAGCCCACCGACACGTCAATAAAAATACCCTCATTGTTCCCTGATTAAATAGCACTGTATGAATATTCCCATATTCAAAATATGCTACAGGGGTGCAATGCCTGGTGAGTTATCTGCTCAACAGGTGGCGTTGTGTGTGTGTGTAAGTGTGAGAGTCCGAGTGTAGGGGGTTAGACCGTGAAGCACAGGAACGAGGTGGCTTCAGAGATGGGGTCGTTTCGGGCCATGAGTGAGCACCGTGCCTCATGTGAAGGCAAGATGGCAGGTGCTTGTTGTACTCTACGTGCTTCACATGTCTCACTCCCTAGACTGGAAGAAGACCTCACAGGCTTCACTGTTCATTGTAAAGCGGTGAATGTTAAGGCTCTCAGCCTATGCCCGAGAGGAAGTAAGTTGGAATATAGAAAAAAAAAAGAAAAAAAAAAAAGGATGCACTAGTATATACGACATAGTCTATCACAGTTGGGATAATCAGTGGATATACTGTATAGGATGCACTAGTATATACGACATAGTCTATCACAGTGGGATAATCAGTGGATATACTGTATAGGATGCACTAGTATATACGACATAGTCTATCACAGTTGGGATAATCAGTGGATATACTGTATAGGATGCACTAGTATATACGACATAGTCTATCACAGTTGGGATAATCAATGGATATACTGTATAGGATGCACTAGTATATACGACATAGTCTATCACAGTTGGGATAATCAGTGGATATACTGTATAGGATGCACTAGTATATACGACATAGTCTATCACAGTTGGGATAATCAGTGGATATACTGTATAGGATGCACTAGTATATACGACATAGTCTATCACAGTTGGGATAATCAGTGGATATACTGTATAGGATGCACTAGTATATACGACATAGTCTATCACAGTTGGGATAATCAGTGGATATACTGTATAGGATGCACTAGTATATACGACATAGTCTATCACAGTTGGGATAATCAGTGGATATACTGTATAGGATGCACTAGTATATACGACATAGTCTATCACAGTTGGGATAATCAGTGGATATACTGTATAGGATGCACTAGTATATACGACATAGTCTATCACAGTTGGGATAATCAGTGGATATACTGTATAGGATACACTAGTATATACGACATAGTCTATCACAGTTGGGATAATCACTAAATAATAAACTGGTTTGAAGGATGAACAGTGGTGTTGTGAAAAATGTAAATAGACAGAACAGTTACGGCATTTTATAACTGGTAGTACTGTAGATATTATGTAATGTGAAAGTCTTGTAAGATAAACTAATCTGTAACTTTCGGTATACTTACTATGGCAGTTGGGAAGCAATATGTAGAAAGGCAATACATGTGTTCCTGAAAGATAGCTATTCAACCGACATTATCATTGGACAATGTAGAATTTCATATGGTGACCAAAATATAAGGTCCGTATCACTGAGCCTGAATATTATACTGAATTGTGAAAATTATATGCATGTATATAATAGGGCACTTAATGGATAATAATAGGCTGTCTATCTTTGTAGGTCGTACCGGGTAAAACATATAAGATAAATTGGCTGTTTGCTAATCCTACAAATCACTGCACGTCATGCCATGCTTGCACTGCTAAGGCTTCCAATATACTTAATTCATTAACAAAAACAACATTAGTCTGTATCCATCTATCCTTCCCTCTCTGATAACATTTCAACCACAATCACACCACCAATACCATCTGCAATGTCGCCTATCTTATCCCAGACCATCACTATCACTGTTTGCGAGCCACTGGACCAAATTGGATGAACCAACCTGTGTTATATACCGACCCGAGAGGACCCTTCGCAGCCAGAGGGACGTGCAAGAGGTGCTGGGCTCGGAGTACACGGATATTACACATTAATTTAGAACATATATTTATAATGCCCATTTGTCTTCAGGATAGTTTCGACAATATATATTAAACACAATAATACAAATATTCCTTACTTGGTGAAAATTCAGAATTAAAGAGAGTCGCCCTAGTACTTCGTGATTATGATGGATGGTCCACATTCGATTATTGAAAGAGTAGATGGTTGATGACAGTGAACAGAAGGTACCTAGACAACATATATCTACACACATTATAGCTTACACTTGTATTAAGTTAGTTTTGGTGTTTTGTGAAACATTGCTTCTGATTTCCATTGGTATTGCAAAAAACTATGGTAGCGAGGCAAGCCTTCCTTTGAGGTTAAGGCCCCATCAATTACCCCTTCCATTCGTGTAATCATTAGACTATCATAGTGCAGTTGGGTATACGTACATGCTTAGATAAATATACAGTATTCGAGAATGGATAATTATATCGTGAGCTTGTGCATACACTTTAAACTGTCTTGATAGCGTTATGGTTAGTGCGCGGAATTTCGGTGTGAGTATCCTACATGTTAATCCTTGGAGTACCACATGCATTTATTAGTTTAATTGATATCATTAATTAGGTTTATTTGTAAGTTAATTGGTGGGTTGGTGATAACATGGATTATATTTCTACGCTACCTCCATAAACACGTAGGGGCAATAAAAGATACTCTGCGATACTTTAGTGTTAATGAACAAGATATGTGTAATTAAATGTAATTAAGGAATATATATATATATATTGTTACGACCGGCACAACGAAATAAACAAGGGCACTTAATATTGGACTACAAGATAGGCTAGATCTGCAACAACGGTACGCTAATTCCAAACCCTCAAACTATTTAGTCGGTGAACAAAACACTTAAACCCTCCAGAGTTAATCTACTGGATAACGGGGTATCAATTAACTGGGTTAAATGTACTTCTACAAACGCTTTCCGGTGACGGCAAAGCCTACTCACAACAAGAGTAATTACGTTAATAAAAAGCTCTCAAGTAATAACAATGCTTAAATAAACTATGACAAGATTTAATAAAAGATTATATGCTTACGTTAGCTTTAGTGTGAGTCTGAACTCAACACTAAAACTCTTCAATACTCTATGAAAACACTTGAAGTCTAATCGTACAGCAAACAGATATAGAATCTTCTGAAAACGTCTGATGCTCTAAGATGCTCGTCGAATATAGAACAGGAATAATGCAGGGGCAGGACACCAAAGCGTGTATCTTAAATACACCAAAAAGTAGGATACATATATATGGAAACAAGAGAGTTCAACAACTCTGTGACAGCACTAACAACAGCAACACAAAAACAGAACTTCCTTAGCCAAAGTAACAGCCATACTGGGTTGTGCACTATGCATCAACCTAGGCTAAAACGTGAATAATTGCGAAAGCATACACGGTTAAAGTTAATAAACAAAATGCTGTCTTTCTTACTAATAAAGTCTAGCAGCAGCATAAAGGTACAGGGAGCCTAGGCAGAGCTCAAGCATGCTCGCAGCCTACTGTCTCCCCTGAACAGATTTCCCTTATCTTACGTTAAGTGACTAGGAGGCTCTCTTGGTAAGTCTCAAGTATCTGGTCTTACCCTGGCCCTCCTCAAAGGTCAACTAAAATGAGTTAGCTAGTATACAAGCAAGAGTAGGGAAAAGCCCTTCGCTTGTATACTGCTAAGCTCGCAAAGGAAAATATGCACAAGGGTGTACTACAGGCTACCTAGCTCCGTCGAAGTCGTACAGGCTCTGACTTGCCATATACATAACACAGACAACGACCAAAGATACCCTCCACTGTCTAGCATTCAATAGTAATAAAGAACAACCAAATCATTAGAAGCACCCAACAATATGAATCCATGTGACTATGATTCTAATAACCTCTAAAGCTAGTGCAAAACATATATGTGAGAACAGGCGCTGGTAATATGACTGGCCGACTATGGAAGTCGTATGCGAGAACCAGAAGGGATGGGTAATTGAATAAAGATAAGTATTGGAATGAAGGAGTTCAGAGAGAGACACAGCAGTAAAGGAGGTTAGATGTGAGACAGAATGCGAGGGACTTGTAGGACCGAGCGCGCAATGCCATGTTCTGACGAGAGGGAAGGAGAGAAGTACTGAGTCTGGCCACCAGATGGCTCTGCGACCAATCACAGGCCGCTACGTCACATGACAAGCAGACGTCATATGCCGCGCCAGGCCCGCTGTCCAATAGCGATCGGGTGGGCCCACCGAGTGAGGAATGCACACGTACATACGCACACACACTGCCTCTTCGCTCTCCCCTCTGACTCTCTCTCTCTCTCTCACGCGCTGCATGTTATAATCACTACTATGGATATAAAATACTTTTAAGTGTGACAGACAAGAATAAAGGCAAACACTGATCTGTCTGTGACAACATAAATACTAAGAAAGAAAGAATATCGTTCTACGATTATTATAGCCCATTTCACTGCCGTGGCGAGTGCTAGCAAGTCACAAGTACATTCTGGCAAGCTGGCCAGCGTAACACCCCGCCCAAGATGTGGTACGTTTTAACCTCAGGTATACGCCACATCTGACCAGACAGAATGCCCACAAACCCTGCATCACCCAGCTACTCCCCAAGTTGTGAAAAACAAGGCACAATCACAAACTTAATAACACTTCATTATATACAAAAATCTACACAACACTTCCCCAAAATAATAATATCACTTAACAATGTTACGTTCAACGAGCAAGCTTCACCAGGCCTAGCCTACTAAGAACAAAAACTCAGAATGTCTTAGATTCTTGCTGTAACATACTGCACTTATATACTATCAAAAGAAAGAGTTTTTATGTGAGGTTTTTGTATTATTTTAATAGTGTTTTTGGCGGCTTTGCACTACAGGGGCAAACCTAATTTTTCTCCACTCAAACCAACACACCTGTGGTGATCTACCCTGGGTCCTCCACCCTAGACAAACAGTCCGCTATCACGTTGTCACAACCGGCAATATGGCGAATGTCTAGGTTGTACTCCTGCAACATTAAGGACCATCTGGTTAGCCTCATATTACGGTTGTGGAACTGATTTAAAAACTTCAAAGGGTGGTGGTCAGTGTAGATCACCACGTCTGGGCCAAAAGCGGGAACATACACCTCAAAGTGCCTGAGCGCCAGCACAATGGCCAGAAGCTCCTTCTCTTTTGTGCTGAGTTGAACTTCTTAGAGAAGAAACTTACTGGGTGTTCCACACCTTCTGTGTCTGTTTGCAACAAGACGGCACCAGCCCCTACACTGCTAGCATCTGTCGCTAGCTGAAAAGGTCTCGAGAAGTCTGGGGCCCTGAGTATAGGGTGAGTGCACAAAAGATGCTTCACCAGGGAGAATGCTTTCTCACACTCAGGTGCCCACACAAACTGTTTTGTCTTTGCAAGTAGGTCAGTCAGAGGAGCCAGCACCGAGGAGTATCCGCGGATAAATCTCCGATAATACCCTATCATGCCCAAGAACCTCATGATTTGTCGCTTGGTGGTCGGCCTGGGGAACTGGTTAATAGCCTGTATCTTAGTTTGGGGGGGGGGGGGGGGGCACACCTGGCCTAACACTCCCACAAACCCTAAGTACTGCACAGTTGCCCGAACAAAATCGCATTTGCCCAGATTGACCACCAAATGAGCCTCACTCAGCCTCCTGAACAATGCCCCGATGTGCTCGCAATGGCTTTCAAAGTCATCATCATAGATTATTACATCATCTAGATAGACGGTGCAGTTAGGGATCTCCAACACTAACTCATTCATCAGGCATTGGAAGGTTGCAGGTGCATTCTTCAGCCCATACGGCATTACGTTGCAACGGTAAGTGTTCCCATCCACCACAAACCCGCACACCTGCTTCGCCCGCTCCGACAACGGCACCTGCCAGTAGCCTTTGACAAGATCCACCTTGGTCAGGTAACGTGCACACCCGATCTTGTCAACACTGTCATCTACGCGGGGAAGAGGATAGGCATTGGTGGGGGTTAAGCCGTTCAACCGCCTGAAGTCAATGCAAAACCTGACCTTGCCGTCTGGTTTAGGCTGCAGAGTGACGGGAGATGTCCACCTAACCGCCCCTTTCTCTATCAGCCCCCTCTCCAACATGTAGCCTAATTCCGCTCGGAGAGCCGGAAGTTTAATGGGAGATACACGATAGGGCACTGATTTAAAGGGGGGGTGGTCTCCAACGTCGACATCGTGCACCGCATGAGTTGTGAGGCCTGGGTGCTCGGCAAAAACAGTGGGGTATAAACCGAACAGGCGCTGGATCGCTGCACGCTGTTGCTCAGGCAGGTGCTCAAGCGCTTCCACAGCCACCTGACTCATGTTCCCCGCCCACTGATCCGCCGAGACATGACAATCTCAACTTTCCTCCACCTGTGCCTCACTGCCCCCCTCTCCTTCTCCACCTTGGCCGCGGCAGACCAGCACGGGAACAGTAGGTTGCTCAGGTGGGTGCCTCACGAACTCTTTCAACAGGTTCACATGACAGAGCTGATTCTTCTTCCGCCTATCAGGAGTAGCCACAAGGTAATCTAGGTCGGATAACTTCTTCACGACCTTGTAAGGACCAACATACTTGGCAGACAAGGGATGGCCTACTAAGGGCAACAAGACAAAAACCTCCTGTCTTACCATAAATTCCCGGAGCTTTGCTTTTAAGTCATATCGATCCTTCATCAAGGCCTGAGTACCCACCAAATTTCTCCCTGCCAACTCCAAGCTTTTCAGCATCCTGTCTCTGCTCTCGAGGACATGCTTGAGTAGAGAACATGGCAGCACAGTCCCTTCCCAGATCTCTCTCACCATGCTTAGAGGACCTCTAACCTGATGCCCGAAAACCAACTCTTTGGGGCTGAACCCAAGGCTCTCACCAGGTACCTCTCGTGCCGCAAACAAAACGTACGGTAGCCCCAGGTCCCAATCCTTGCCATTCTCTAAACAGTAGCACCGCAAAAAAAATTCAAGGTGGAATGCCGTCTTTCCAACACCCCTTGACTCTCTGGGTGATAAGCTGAAGAGACAACCGTATTGATCCCATGTTGCTGCATAGTCTGTTTAAAGAGAGTGGACTTGAAATTTGACCCTTGGTCCGACTGAATTTCCTGCGGGTACCCATATCTCGAGCAATACAACAGCAGGTTTCGCACAACAGTTTTAGACTTGCCATTTCTCATTGGGTATGCATCAGGGTAGCGAGTGGAGACGTCCATGATGGTTAGCAAAAATATGTTACCTGCACTAGTGGGAGGCAGAGGGCCTACCATGTCGATAACAACCTTGCTGAAAGGAAGACCGATAGCAGGCACTGGGTGCAACGGGGCCTTAGGTATGATCTGGTTTGGCTTACCCATCATCTGGCAGGTGCTACACATTGCCACCCAGGCTGAGACTTGCGACTTAATGCCCGGCCACCAGAACAACCTTGCCAACGAGGCCAACGTTTTTGTCACCCCCAAGTGCCCTGTTAGCGGAACATCGTGTGCCAAACCCCAACAAGCTATCACGGCACTTTTCAGGTACTACCAACTGGTCGACCACTCCGACCCCACCATCCCCTTTGCGTTTGGGATCAACAAAACGCCGATACAGAATGCCATCAACACGAAAGAAGTCTCCCGGCTTTGCATCCCTGTCCTCATCTAGTTCAATAGCCCCGTTCCCATAACTCTCAAGACTGGGATCTTCTAGTTGCATCCGTCGTATATCAGAGGGTGCCAACCTGTCCAAGTGCTCCTGGAACAACTTGTGGCCACCCCCGATACTGGGTTGCTCAAGCCTAGTGTTACGTCCTGGGATATAAAAACACTGGGCTCTTTCTATTGGACTAGGTATGCGGCAACAAGCAACAACGGAAAACGCTAGATCCCACCCTTATCTATAAACCCAGGCAAAAAACCACCCTAAACCGTCAAGAGTCCTGCCTGGACAACAAGGTATCCTATGACTCGGTTACAGGGTGCACGCACTATAGACTGCTGATAGTCAAGCAGGCTATATAAAAGATCACACAATTAAGTTGACTTAAAGCTTTAAGGAAAAGATAGATAACGGAATTAAATTGCAGAAACAATTTAATAACAAACTAGAAGAAAGTACATTTAACGTTACGTTAATTAATACAACTAATAACCCCTGCGTGAAAGAAGGTGAAAGCAAACAGTCCTCAAAACATCGTACAGGTAGACAAGATGCAGGTTTCTAAACTGCATGCGGCTACTGTAGGATCTGATGCTTAGCAAAGAAAGTAAGTTACTGATTTAGAGAACTCTTATCTCATAAGCAGGAATAAATACTAGTGATAGGCCATACAGTGTATAATGGCATAGGTATAATTAAATAAAGGCAGCAACTCGCAACATAACCACATACAGGTGTGCTTCTCACTCTTAGTCAGGCAAGCCTGCTCGGACAGAGTCTCTAAGCCACACCCTGACTCACAATGCTCACAAGAACGGTAAAACTGTGGCACAATAACAAGCATGCAGAAATAATAAACCCCTAGCTGTTAATCTGCCAGGTGGCAGAGGTCTAGCCGGAAGGATATAGGCTTCGGATACCCAGGCTGAGCCACCTGCTCTAGCCTAGGGACGTTCCCAAGTCTGTGCGCCAAATTACTCTAATTGAAAGGGTGCTCTCTTGAGAGACTCAGATCCCAAGTATCTGACTCTCTCCTGGCGACCCTAAAACAAACGCAAGCCGTGCTAGCGCAGTGCTGAGTGGACTAGGCAAGGGCCCTCACACAACACAACACTAGACACACAGGCACACAGACAAGAAAATGCCCCCAGACTCCCACGGGTATCCTAGTAAAGTCGTGCAGGTCCACAGGACTCGCACCAGCAGACTTTACTTAAAGGATCGCAAAAAGCCCCCCCTCCGGTCTAGACCCTGCTCACCTGCCACAAGAACACACTAGCAAGCATGAAACCACCAAATATGAGACAACAAAAAGCTTCCTAGGTCTCATTAACAATTACATCTCTGCATAAGGCCCAAAATCCTATCTAATTATCTGAGAGCTCGTCGTTAATACAATAATAGATATAAGGTCTATCAAGGGGATGGGATAATTAAATAGATTGGTGAAGTAGTGGAAAGAAGGTATACAAAGTAAGAGAGAAAGTTTCTAAGTGGGGTTGAGAGGGATAGATATCAAGGGGGTCCGAACGGTACGACAGTGAGGTGAGCTCTGAGTCTTGAATCTGTCTGGACCCCACCCTAGGCATGCGAAATACATCCCATGCTTGGCAACACTCAACACCGTTGCCGGGTCAAAATCCTCTACCCCTTGCGTGAGTCGAAACTAAGCCTAACGTTGCGATCAAATTGGCAACATCAGGCTCGTCCCAAGCTAGACTCTCCGCGCCCGCGCGAAGCAACGTCCCCCAGCCGGTCTCTCTCTCCCACTCGTCTCCTCCCACTCTCACTAGACTTACATCTTATATATTATAATGAAACAATCAACTATCGAGAATAAAATATACTAAGATGCGTTGGTTAAGAATAAGGGCAGCTTCAAGCTGTGAAACAACATAAGAATATCCCAGACATTAATTACATTGTCGTAGGATATATACTAAGGAAAAGCCGGCCGGCCGGCTACCGCCAGCCGGTTTCTAAATGGCTGGGCAGCCAACACGCGCGCATGCCCGCACGTGGCTACTATGCAGGAGCGTCACACCTCCCCCAAGATATAAGACACTTGACTAAGTTCTTCATATCTAACAGAAAGCTTCTCATAGTACCACACACTGTTGCGACACAAGGCACTATATATACAAAAAATAACGACTGTTGCGCTCCACCGAGCAAGTTCAACTAACTTAGCGACAATAAGCGAAAACATTCAACTTAGATACTGCTACAACATCTTATACAAAATTATACACGTTATAAAAATAAAGAGTTTTTATAAGGTTTTTGCTTTTTTAATTTGTTTATGGCGGCTGCACTTACAGGGGCAAGCCTATTTTACTCCACTCTCAACACACACTGACTGAACGGCGAGGGTTCTCCTGCAAACAAACCCTCCCGTGACAAACAATCACCCAAAAACATTATCAGTGCCCTTAGCATGCCACACATCCAACTTGTGTCCCGGCAGCAAAACAACACCTGGCACTGATAAACTGCCCAGTTCATCACAAGACTGGCATTTCTCTTCGCTCTTTCCGGCAACGGGGCCTGCTAATAACCTTTCACTAGTTCTACCTTCGTGATAGGCGATGCAGCACCGAGGCGGTCTATGGTGTCGTCAACTCTCGATAAGGTATAGGCGTCTGTCAGGGATAATGCACACACACTCTCGCAATCAACACACTCACTGATCTTGCCACTTAACACCGGTTGCAAAGTTACAGGCAACGACCACTCACGACATTCCTTATCCCTCAGACCCTTCGTCAACACGTAATCCAGCTCTGCTTGCACAACAGGCTGTCGAGCAGGATTTATACGGTAGGGAGCCAATTTGAACCTTGCACTGTCTCCAGCCTCCATGTCGGATTCTACTTCGTACATCAGGCCTGGAGAATGAACAAACATGCGAAAGTACTGCCATAGCCTAGTAAACAACTGCCTTGCACTGTCTCCACGAACATCATGCCTAGTGCCCTCCCACAACCCAGCTGAGACCACAGCTTCTAACCTGTAGTCTCCCTCCTTCTCCACCTTCGTCCCTAGAACAGCCAGGTCATGAGAGGGACAATCAGTACCACCTGTGCAGTCACTCCCATAGTTCATTATTGCTAAGGCTTCCCCGCCGATACCGTACATGCACACCCCCGCATTTCTTACGACAACATCTGCCTGCGCAGCATCACCGCTTTTAGCGACATGGCCAGATACAGTCGTTCTATGGTAGGGCTGTTGCAATTGACTAGAGCAGCATTGGGAGGCTATGCGACGACTGGGTACTTCTATGCCACAGCCAACCTCACCAATCTGCTCAAAGTCCTCCTTTTGACCACCACCCTTGGCAGCCATGTGTCGACCCTGATCTGGCAACCATGCCAAAGCCTCGTCGCCCACCTTGAACCACCGAAACAACGAGGCTAACGGTCTTTCAACATTCACGTGACCTGCCCGCGGAACATCTTGCACCGCCCGAGTTGTGAGGCTCAGGGGCTCGGCACGACCAGTGGGGTATGACCCGAGCTGGTGCTGGAGCGCTGCACACTGCTGCTCAGGCAGGTGCTCTAGCGCTTCCACAGCCACCAGACTCGTGTCCCCCGCCCACTGCTCCGCCGAGACATGACAATCCCTACTCTCCTCCACCTGTGCCCTACTGCCCCCCTCTCCTTCTCCACCTTGGCCGCTGCAGACCAACGCAGGGACAGTAGGCTGCTCAGGTGGTTGCCTCACAAACTCCTCCAACAGGTTCACATGACATATTTCCCCGTCCTCGTGTTTGATCTCGACAGCACCATTACCACACTTCTGAACTTCCGGATCCTCCAACTGCAGTTTACAAATATCTGAGGGAACCAACCTGTCTAGATGCTTCCGAAGCAACCCAAGTCCTCCCCCAATATCAAACTGAGCAACCCTTTTTTCTCTCTGTGTGTAACGTTGCTGCCTCGGAGTCTCTTCCTGCCCTACCTCCTCACTAGCTGTGACAGGTCCTGGGGCCTCTCCAGACTCTAACATAGGTGCCAATAATGAGTCACCAAGAAACACTGCCGGCTCAAAACTCTCCAATTGACCAACACTTCCCGTTTTCTTGTGACCTTTCCTCCGCGGTTTGATAGACTGAGGTGGTGGCTGCATGGCTCCGGATGTCTGAGAACGCGTCACAACACACGCCATGGTTTGTACGCTAAATTTCTCAACCCACTCCTGTTCCTCCCTACTAACGTTGGCCGCCTTCTCGGCAACGACCCAGGGTGAAACCTTAGAAGCAGGCACCGCAAAGTCGTTGCCGAGGAGGAGGTCGACGCTCCCAACAGGCAAGTTCTCTACAATTCCGACATCCAGCTCCTTCGCCACACCACCCACCTCCAGCTCCATCCGCACCAGCGGGTAGGACTTCGTAGCATTGATCCCCTGAACTACCACCACCAGAGCAGCGTTAATCGGCCTACCAGTAAAGTTCTTTAACACCTTACGAGCGGCCTATGCGGTTTATTTATGTGTACCGCCCAGCGGGGTGTTTTTAGCCAAAATAGGGCTGTTTACGTGATCATTTTCATGCCTAAATAAGACCCAGAACGTAAAACAAGTATCTATCCCTGAAAGGGCATAAACAGAGCTTTCGAATGACACCATAACGATCCTTGTATGATGGATAGTTTTCTTGCAATAACCGTGCAACGCGAGTGCAAAAAGCAGGTAATTCGGTACTTTCGGTACATAATTGAGTATGTAGCGAGTGAGAGAGGGAGGAGGGAGCTGAGATTTGTGTCAGTAGGTTCGCCGCGGTGGTCTGGAGCAGTCATACGCTCGCTAGTCTCCTGCCACCACTTGTCTCTCTCTCTCAGCCACATTACGTGCTGAAATTGCCACTCGAGTTATGTCGAGCGCCGCCACATAGTCCAGCTTTATTTAACTCGACTTAAGTGGTGGGCCGCTTTTTAAAGGTTAACAAGGTCTGAGAAGCCCCCGTATCACGCAATAACTTAACTCCTCGCCTTTCGCCAGCCCACCTCACAAAACCATGCCCTCTATGACCCCCAAAGACGTCGCGGACAGGGTTCGAGCCTTCCGGACTCTTGAACACAGGCTGTGTCCCAACCTCTGACGAACTACCCTTGGCAAACTCAGAAGATATAGGCGACACCCCTATGCTGCGGGCCAATGACACAACCTTGTTCGGTGGCTTGTTCGGACAAGCATTTGCAAAGTGACCCTCCTTGTGACATGCAAAGCACTCTTTACTCTTTGGTTTCCCTTGGGAGTGGGAGGTACCATTAGACTTCTTATACGGGATGGTATTTGGTTTATGTTCAGTTTTATTGTCAGTGCTACATGGTTTTGTGTATTTATGTGTATCAAAATTCTTGGGAGGGGGAGGGGTACGATCCTTTGCACCCGACTCACTCCTAGCTGCTGCTTCACACCCTCGAATTAATGACAGTCGGCGGTCAGCCATTTCTGCTGCCTCCTGGAGAGTTCTAGGATTTGTTTCCTTTATATGTAATGTTAAATCCCCGCCTGTGCACTTAAAGAACTGCTCCAAGAGAACCAGCTCACTCAACTCCTCAAAAGTAGCTTCTCTCTCAGAACGCAGGCAATGTCTTAGTGCATCAGACAAGTCCCGGGCATGTTCTAGGAAGGTACTATCCTTGCCCTTTGTAACACCCCGAATCTTCAAGCGGTAAGTTTCTGGTTGTAACTCATAGGCCCGTAGCACAGCCTTCTTTAGCTCATCATAAACTAAACAGGACTCTAAAGGTAGTGCATCATACGCTTTTAGCCCCATTCCTACGAGTCTTGATGAAACTAATGCCGCCCACTTTTCCTGAGGCCACTGGTGTTCCTGACACTTCTTCTCAAATCGCATAAAAAACTCAGTCACACATGATTCATCGAACACAGGAACTAGTTTAAGCAGGTGCGACAATGATTGGTCCCGATGTCTGTTACCTCCCCCAATATTTCGCCCTGTTACCTCCACTCGAGATCTCTCCAGCTCCCTGTCAGCCCGATACCTAGTAGACTCTGCCTGCAGTTCAGCCTCTCGTATTTTTATATATTTTTTTTTTTAAAGAGACAATGAACGGAGGAAGGAAAAACACAGATAAAACAAAAAGGTCCATGTGCCTAAAGGCATCCTCCATTCATAAAATGTTTGTAACAACTGGATTTAAACATTTGTAGATTGTAAGTTTGTGGAAAGCAATTAGAGGGAAGTGAATTCCAAAGAGTAGTAGCTCTGGGGATAAATGAATTCTGATAAGCAGAAGTTCTGCATTGTGGAGGAGAAAGTGTAAATTCATGGGCGCTCTTAGCTGCCCTAGTTCTACGGGGAAAGATGTGGAGAGGCGGCTGTTCTCTCTGCGGCCTCAGCCTGAGCTCTAACAACGTCAGCCTGCACACTAGCCTGTCTCTCGGCAGCCTCAACCTTGGCCATCTCAAGCCGAAACAACAAATCTGGAGTTAACCCTTGAGGAGGGGAAGGTGCATTTAATGGAGAGGGTCCCTGTGATTGAATTCCATGCTGCCATTGACCATCAACTTGGGGGTATGTACTAAATTCAGGCACCCTGACGTTTGATACGGGGGTAGAGTGGAGGGGGACTGGGGACCGGGGCCCCCAGTCGCCTCTCCACCCAGGTCTCTCCCTTCTAAACCCAATATCAAAGTCCTCAGCTGATCTTTCCTCATGCCACTTAAACCCTGGTGACCCTGAAGACCTGCCACACACTTTAAGCCATACTTATTCAGCTTCAACACCCTGGCAGCGGTAAGGGGCACCTCTAAAAATCTTCTAGCACCCTCCTCGCTATCGACTAGCCACTCCACAGGTCTTTCTCCCTCCGAGCCTGTATCGTGACCTGACCCACCACTGTGTTCTGATGTATTAGACATGTTTGTGTACTGCAGTAATTATCACGGTTATAGAATGTGCCTTATCTCCTATGCAAGTATGTATATACTAATGTTATTTAAAGTCTTTAATGTGTTATATTGGTTGCTCCAAAAAAAAAACTCTATGTCCACTGTATTCCTCTAATCATAAGGAATCTCAAAACAAATGACCACTATATTCCTCTGTTCAGTAAATCCTATACAAGGTCGCCATTTGTTACATCCTAGGATATATAAACACTGGGCTCTTTCTATTGGACTAGGTATGCGGCAACAAGCAACAACGGAAAACGCTAGATCCCACCCTTATCTATAAACCCAGGCAACAAACCACCCTAAACCGTCAAGAGTCCTGCCTGGACAACAAGGTATCCTATGACTCGGTTACAGGGTGCACGCACTATAGACTGCTGATAGTCAAGCAGGCTATATAAAAGATCACACAATTAAGTTGACTTAAAGCTTCAAGGAAAAGATAGATGACGGAATTAAATTGCAGAAACAATTTAATAACAAACTAGAAGAAAGTACATTTAACGTTACGTTATTAATACAACTAATCACCCCTGCGTGAAAGAAGGTGAAAGCAAACAGTCCTCAAACATCGTACAGGTAGACAAGATGCAGGTTTCTAAACTGCATGCGGCTACTGTAGGATCTGATGCTTAGCAAAGAAAGTAAGTTACGGATTTAGAGAACTCTTATCTCATAAGCAGGAATAAATACTAGTGATAGGCCATACAGTGTATAATGGCATAGGTATAATTAAATAAAGGCAGCAACTCGCAACATAACCACATACAGGTGTGCTTCTCACGCTTAGTCAGGCAAGCCTGCTCGGACAGAGTCTCTAAGCCACACCCTGACTCACAATGCTCACAAGAACGGTAAAACTGTGGCACAATAACAAGCATGCAGAAATAATAAACCCCTAGCTGTTAATCTGCCAGGTGGCAGAGGTCTAGCCGGAAGGATATAGGCTTCGGATACCCAGGCTGAGCCACCTGCTCTAGCCTAGGGACGTTCCCAAGTATGTGCGCCAAATTTCTCTAATTGAAAGGGTGCTCTCTTGAGAGACTCAGATCCCAAGTATCTGACTCTCTCCTGGCGACCCTAAAACAAACGCAAGACGTGCTAGCGCAGTGCTGAGTGGACTAGGCAAGGGCCCTCACACAACACAACACTAGACACACAGGCACACAGACAAGAAAATGCCCCCAGACTCCCACGGGTATCCTAGTAAAGTCGTGCAGGTCTACAAGACTCGCACCAGCAGACTTTACTTAAAGGATCGCAAAAAGCCCCCCCTCCGGTCTAGCCCCTGCTCACCTGCCACAAGAACACACTAGCAAGCATGAAACCACCAAATATGAGACAACAAAAAAGCTTCCTAGGTCTCATTAACAATTACATCTCTGCATAAGGCCCAAAATCCTATCTAATTATCTGAGAGCTCGTCGTTAATACAATAATAGATATAAGGTCTATCAAGGGGATGGGATAATTAAATAGATTGGTGAAGTAGTGGAAAGAAGGTATACAAAGTAAGAGAGAAAGTTTCTAAGTGGGGTTGAGAGGGATAGATATCAAGGGGGTCCGAAGGGTACGACAGTGAGGTGAGCTCTGAGTCTTGAATCTGTCTGGACCCCACCCTAGGCATGCGAAATACATCCCATGCTTGGCAACACTCAACACCGTTGCCGGGTCAAAATCCTCTACCCCTTGCGTGAGTCGAAACTAAGCCTAACGTTGCGATCAAATTGGCAACATCAGGCTCGTCCCAAGCTAGACTCTCCGCGCCCGCGCGAAGCAACGTCCCCCAGCCGGTCTCTCTCTCCCGCTCGTCTCCTCCCACTCTCACTAGACTTACATCTTATATATTATAATGAAACAATCAACTATCGAGAATAAAATATACTAAGATGCGTTGGTTAAGAATAAGGGCAGCTTCAAGCTGTGAAACAACATAAGAATGTCCCAGACATTAGTTACATTGTCGTAGGATATATACTAAGGAAAAGCCGGCCGGCCGGCTGCCGACAGCCGGTTTCTAAACGGCTGAGCAGCCGACACGCGCGCATGCCCGCACGTGGCTACTATGCAGGAGCGTCACACTAGTCTGTTTCACCTGGGAACGTTTCTGTCGCAGAGTGCTATCACGTCCTACCATGTCACTAGGGGGGACAGGTTCTGGGGCCACTCTGGACCTCAAAAGTGGTGCAAGTACCGAGTCACCAAGGACTGTCGCTGGGTCCAAACTCCTAACCCAACCACCAGCCTTGACTTTCTTCTTCCGACCCTTCCTCCGCTGGTCTGAAACCTGGGTACTAGGCTGTGACACCTGAGCGGACTGAGATCTGGTGACAGCACACGCCATCTGCTGCATCTGGCACCTCTCGAGCCACTCTTGCCCCTCCCTACTCGTGTCGGCCGCCCTCTCGGCAACGACTAAGGGTGGAACCTCGGAAGTAGGCATGGCAAAGTCGTTACCGAGAAGGAGGTTGACCCCCTCAACTGGCAATTTCTCTACAATCCCCACATCCAACTCCCGTGTCACACCATCCACCACAAGCTCCACTCTCACCAGCAGGTAAGACCGCACAGCATTGATGCCTTGAACCACTACAACCCGAGCTGCATTAATAGGCTTACCAGTGAAGTTCTTAAGTAACGTCTGGGAGGCACCCGTATTACGCAACAACTCAAGCCTATGTTCCACACCAGCCCACCTCACAGTGCCATGTGCCCTATGACCACAAAAAGCATCTTGGACGGGTAGCGAGCCCTCCTTATGCTTCTTCACCGACTGTGACTTCGTAACCGACGATATACCCCGGGCAAACGCGGAAGACCTCAAAGACACCCCGATGTTGCTCACTAGAGACACCACCGCGGTAGACTGTGTGCTCGGAGAAGAGCGCGCAATATGCCCCTTCTTATGGCACTTAAAACACTCCACCTCACTCCTTGACTTCCCCTGGGGTGGGGAAGGGCCCTGGCCTTTCTTTAACGAGAAGGATTTCGACTTGGGTTCAAAATTGGCAACAGTGCTCTTAGTAGGATAATTTGTTGTATCATTAGTTCGTGGGGGTGGGGTGGTACGCCCCTTGTTACCTGCCTCAGCTCTCTGGGCAGACCCGCACCCACGAATTAACGACAACCTGAGGTCAGCCAACTCAGCCGCCTCCTGCAGAGTTTTAGGTTGCTTTTCTTTCAGGTTAAGAGTCAAGTCCCCACCAGTGCATTTAAAGAACTGTTCTAACAGCACTAATTGCTTCACCACATCAAAAGTAGTTGCTTTCTCCAACCTCAACCAATTCTCAAACGCATCTGATAGTTCTCTAGCGTGTCCCTGGAAAGCACTCTCCTTTCGCTTAGGAACAGCCCTAAACTTCAGCCTATAGGTCTCTGGCTGCAACTCATACGCCCTCAAGACAGCCTCTTTCAATGCCAAATAATTCACACAGGAATCTAGGGGCAAATCATCGTACGCCTTGAGTGCTTTCCCCGTCAATCGTGAAGAAACAAGGGCTGCCCACTTCTCCTCGGGCCATTGGTGCTCCCGGCACTTTTGTTCAAAACGGAGAAAGAATTCTGTAACTCCTGACTCATCAAACACTGGAACCAACTTTAGTAGATGCGACAGGGACTGGTCATGGGGTCGACCCCCCTGGACCAAACGGGTCCCCGACACCTCTACACAAGTTTTCTCTAGGTCAACATCGGCACAATACCTTGCAGACTCATACTTGAGCTCAGCCTCTCGCAGCTTGAGCTCAGCCTGTCGCTCCTGCTGCTTAAGTTTGGCGAGCTCGAGCTGAAACAACATCTCGGGAGACAAACCTTGAGGAGGGGGTGCTACTACCAGGGACCCACCCAGTGAGTCACCTAGAGGCATATCCAACCACCAGCGGACATCGGCCTGCGGGAACGTACTTGGTTCCGGAACCCGAGGGGGCGCCATGATAGAAGTTGAGTGGAATGGGGGCTGGGACGAAGGTGCCCCAGCTTCACGCACCCCGAAGCCTCACGCACCCAACCCAGCACACAGGTAACCAGCTCACTTCTTGACCAACCGCTATTGCAAGAAAACCCTAAGACCGTGGCTATACACTGCAGTCTGTACCGGTCCAGCCCCGACACCCGATCCGCCAACACAGGCTCCTCCAAAATCCTCCGAGCATCCTCCTCACCGTTCACCACCCGAACGCAGTCAACCAACTCCACCTTCTCCACGTTCTCGCCTGTCTCTCGCACTGTGCCCTCACTATGCTCAAACCCATCCAGTGACGACATGATGGAGTAAAAAAAAAAAAATACCAAGTCAAGACAAAAGTAGCCAAACTCTCGCGTAGCTTTATTCACAACAAATATTCGAAGATGTTTTTAAGTGCAATACTAGGTCACCAATAAACTCCAACAAGTTCCATATATCCTCAAAAACAATGTCCACTGCCAACACTGCGAGAAATAAAATCGAACCCAAAAATGGCGAATAAGATTTCTCTAAAAAAAAATTCCTGCAAAACTCAGTTCACTACATCCTGGCAAGCTCGCCATTTGTTACGACCGGCACAACAAAATAAACAAGGGCACTTAATATTGGACTACAAGATAGGCTAGATCTGCAACAACGGTACGCTAATTCCAAACCCTCGAACTATTAAGCCGGTGAACAAAACACTTAAACCCTTCAGAGTTAATCTACTGGATAATGGGGTATCAATTAACTGGGTTAAGTATACTTCTACAAAGGCTTTCCGGTGACGGCAAAGCCTACTCACAACAAGAGTAATTACATTAATAAAAAGCTCTCAAGTAATAACAATGCTTAAATAAACTATGACAAGATTTAATAAAAGATTATAGGCTTACGTTATCTTTAGTGTGAGTCTGAACTCAACACTAAAACTCTTCAATGCTCTATGAAAACACTTGAAATCTAGTCCTACAGCAAACAGATATGGAATCTTCTGAAAACGTCTGATGCTCTAAGATTCTCGTCGAATATAGAACAGGAATAATGCAGGGGGGCAGGATACCAAAGCGTGTATCATAAATACACCAAAAAGTAGGATACATATATATGGAAACAAGAGAGTGCAACAAATCTGTGACAGCACTAACAACAGCAACTCAAAAACAGTACTTCCTTAGCCAAAGTAACAGCCATACTGGGTTGTGCACTATGCATCAACCTAGGCTAAAACGTGAATTATTGCTAAAGCATACGCGGTTAAAGTTAATAAACAAAATGCTGTCTTTCTTACTAATAAAGTCTAGCAGCAGCATAAAGGTACAGGGAGCCTAGGCAGAGCTCAAGCATGCTCGCAGCCTACTGTCTCCCCTGAACAGATTTCCGTTATCTTACGTTAAGTGACTAGGAGGCTCTCTTGGTAAGTCAAGATCTCAAGTATCTGGTCTTACCCTGGCCCTCCTCAAAGGTCAACAAAAATGAGTTAGCTAGTATACAAGCAAGAGTAGGCAAAAGCCCTTCGCTTGTATACTGCTAAGCTCGCAAAGGAAAATATGCACAAGGGTGTACTACAGGCTACCTAGCTCCGTC
Organism: Paralithodes platypus; assembly: GCA_032716605.1. NCBI lineage: Eukaryota > Metazoa > Arthropoda > Malacostraca > Decapoda > Lithodidae > Paralithodes > Paralithodes platypus. The sequence continues at coordinate 15,648,329 of CM064565.1, read as the reverse complement.
AAGTCGTACAGGCTCTGACTTGCCATATATATAACACAGACAAAGACCAAAGATACCCTCCACTGTCTAGCATTAAATAGTAATAAAGAACAACCAAATCATTAGAAGCACCCAACAATATGAATCCATGTGACTATGATTCTAATAACCTCTAAAGCTAGTGCAAAACATATATGTGAAAACAGGCGCTGGTAATATGACTGGCCGACTATGGAAGTCGTATGCGAGAACCAGAAGGGATGGGTACTTGAATAAAGATAAGAAGTATTGGAATGAAGGAGTTCAGAGAGAGACACAGCAGTAAAGGGGGTTAGATGTGATACAGAATGCGAGGGACTTGTAGGACCGAGCACGCAATGCCATGTTCTGATGAGAGGGAAGGAGAGAAGTACTGAGTCTGGCCACCAGATGGCTCTGCGACCAATCACAGGCCGCTACGTCACATGACAAGCAGACGTCATATGCCACGCCAGGCCCGTCGTCCAATACCGAGCGGGTGGGCCCACCGACCGAGGAATGCACACGTACATACGCACACACACTGCCTCTTCGCTCTCCCCTCTGACTCTCTCTCTCTCTCTCACGCGCTGCATGTTATAATCACTACTATGGATATAAAATACTTTTAAGTGTCACAGACAAGAATAAAGGCAAACACTGATCTGTCTGTGACAACATAAATACTAAGAAAGAAAGAATATCGTTCTACGATAATTATAGCCCATTTCTCTGCCGTGGCGAGTGCTAGCGAGTCACGAGTACATTCTGGCAAGCTGGCCAGCGTAACAATATGTACATATAATATATATATATATATATACATAATACACAGTCATGTACATTTAAGAGAGTGTAAAACGGTATACTGAACTTTTGATGATCAAGTACCATCTCTAATTTGGGTGATATTGGGTGGCACAATGAAAGGCGGCGAATGTACAACTTTTATCACAAAGTAATATCTCCCCCCCCCCCCCCTTCTTTTTCAGTGTAGAGTGACTCCTGGCCGCACTATGTTACCGGGAGAGAAAAAGGCCATTGTAACAGAAGAAGTAGAACTAAAGGGAAATATGGACATGAAGGAAAATAATATATATATATATATATATATATATATATATATATATATATATATATATATATATATATATATATAACATTATAACATTATAACATTGTTAGGGGAGGTGTGGTGGAGTGGTCTTGCCACTGGCCTGGTAATCCCGGGTTCAAATCCCGATGTATCAATGGGAAGATATTATTGGGATGGAATTTGTGCTGTACCTAGTATCAGTGCATTACCACAAGCCCACCGAAACGTCAATAAAATACCCTCATTGTTCCCTGATTAAATAGCACTGTATGAATATTCCCATATTCAAAATATGCTATGGAGGTGCAATGCCTGGTGAGTTATCTGCTCAACAGGTGGCGTTGTGTGTGTGTAAGTGTGAAAGTCCGAGTGTAGGGGGTGAGACAGTGAAGCATGGGAACGAGGTGGCTTCAGAGATGGGGTCGTTTCGGGCCATGAGTGAGCACCGTGCCTCATGTGAAGGCAAGATGGCAGGTGCTCGTTGTAATCTACGTGCTTCACATGTCTCACAGGCTTCACTGTTCATTGTAAAGCGGTGAATGTTAAGGCTCTCAGCCTATGACCGAGAGGAAGTAAGTTGGAATATAGAAAAAAAAAAAAAAAAAAAAAAATATACTGAGTGTATATATATATATATATATATATATATATATATATATATATATATAATATAAAATAATTAAATACAAAAATATGAATAAATATGCAATGTATTGCACTAGTTAGGGATCTAACTTATATTAAAATTATTCTGACACTGACTTATTACTTTGAATAATTGCATTGGCCATAACGAGCGATCCAGTGTATTACCTAGCAATCTGCACTGTATCTTAACCATTTGAGCATCATAACGCGTGTTGACAGTTTATTCTGGCTATCAACTGCTGAGCTCTGAAACTCTCTCCTAGAATCGGTCTTTCCCTCTTCCTATGACTTAAATTGCTTCAAACTCCGTGTGTCCAGGCATTTTGGGTCAAGCGTCCCTTGATTTTGGCCCTGTCACTCTTTCAACTCTGGGGGAGGCACTCGCTACAGGCAATTCTGCCTGTTGTCTCCCTCACTCACATAGAACAAAAAATCATTAGACAATGTTATCCCGCTTAGGAAGGATCTGTGGGGATTATTAGGGTAAAGACTGGCCCAATCAACCAGCTGACTTCCATATACCTTTCTTACTCTGAATACAATCGTCTAATGATAGCCAGAATAAACTTATATTGAAGCTATGTATTATGATATTGCATTTCTGATATTACTGTGCGAAAAAAAAAATATCGACAATTGATCTTGTTTATTCGCAGTGACGTTGTGTGTTTTCCCTCCTACTGTGGGGTGGTCTGGGGTCGAGGAGCTGAGACAAATTGGCTCTATTCATGTTAGAAAAGGCGTAGGATATTACATTATCTGACAATGGTCACTTGGACAAATGCTGACGACGGTGAGCATTGTGATGTATCATCAGGTGTCTGTTTGACGACTGTTAGGTGTACCCTGCCTCCTAGCGACTGTTAGGTGTACCCTGGCCTCCTAGCGACTGTTAGGTGTACCCTGGCCTCCTAGCGACTGTTAGGTGTACCCTGGCCTCCTAGTGACTGTTAGGTGTACCCTGTCCTCCTAGCAACTGTTAGGCGTACCCTGGCCTCCTAGCGACTGTTAGGTGTACCCTGGCCTCCTAGCGATGGTAAATCTGATTATTTTTACCGACCTCTTTACCAAAACCATTTTGGCTTCACAGGCCAGTCATAACTCTAACGCCAGAGGACCTCACGAGAAATGGGTCCTCCCCCGTACTGCCATCTAGCGTCACTAACTGTTATCTCGGTCACTTTGGTTGGTTAGTCAAGGTAAAAGAAGCCTTGGAAGGATACTCTAATTTGATTAATTCCACTCCTAACACCAAACACCTCCCAAATAAATTAATGAAAGCATAATTATGATCGTCCCTGGATTCGAACCTGGGTTACCACATACAGATCTTAAACACTCTAACTATTACACCATCAAGACAGTTATAAGTACAGCACATGACTACGATAAATATCCATTTAGCGAATACTGGATATTGATCTAATCATGTACTGCACCCAACTGCACTATGAATAGCCTAATGATTAAGCGAGAGGAAAGAATATTTTATGGGGCACATCTATATAATATTTTTAATTGTCTGTGTTTGTGTGTGTCTGTTCTTAATAGGCGGCCGCAGTTTTGGACCTGGGGAGCTGAAACTTTGCATGTGGGTGTCAATTGACCTGGGTCAGGTCATAGAGGGGGTGAAGCCACGATCGGAGGTTGTTTCGAGGCCGAAATTGAAAAACAAATGACAAAAATTGAAAAAATTGCCGTTTGGGGCAGAAGGAGGCCTCCGATCGAAAAGGTGTACGGAACGAAAGTTGTTCGCAGGCCCCCAAAATGGGGGTACGGATGAGGTCAGATCCAAAATCGGAGGTCATTTAGCAGCCGAAATCGAGGTCGCCGTTTAATGAGGCACAGGGAGGTCGAGACCGGTGATAATGGTAGTAGTAGTATTGTGATGATTGTGGTAGTAGTGATTGATGATGGTGATTATGGTAGTAGAATTTAAACCCGGGCAACGCCGGGTACTCCTGCTAGTTGTATCTATATTATTAAATCAGTTTGTGTGTCTGTTTGTCTGTCTGTGTGTTCTTAATAGGCGGCCCCAGTTTTGGACCTGGGGAGCTGAAACTTTGCATGTGGGTGTCAATTGACCTGGGTCAGGTCATAGAGGGGGCGAGGCCACGATCGGAGGTCGTTTCGAAACCGAAATTGAAAAAATATTGAAAAAATTGCCGTTTGGGGCAGAAGGAGGCCTCCGATCGAAAAGGTGTATGGAACGAAAGTTGTTCGCAGCCCTCCAAAATGGGAGTACGGATGAGGTCAGATCAAAAATCGGAGGTCATTTAGCGGCCGAAATCGAGGTCGCCGTTTAATGAGGCACAGGGATGTCGAGACCGGTGATTATGGTAGTAGTAGTATTGTGATGATTGTGGTAGTAGTGATTGATGATGGTGATTATGGTAGTAGTATTGGTGGTAGTACCCGGGCATCGCCGGGTACCCCTGCTAGTATCACAATCATATAACCGACCTCGCTACGAAATAGTCCTGCACCTATTGATAACTAATTGTATTCATTCCAATCCCAACATCAAACACCTTCCAATGAAATTAAGGAAAAAATTTGATCGTAATGGGATCTGTTGGGCATTGATTTCTTATCTACAATGCTGTTCGGAAATATATTATTTAAACAATAAAGTATTTTAACCCGCATATTGTAAATGTGTCACCATGAGCGAACCATTATGTGGACCCAAAACTGATATTTGTCCCCCATTGTCCAGGCCATCCCCGGCCTAATGGGAAGGCTAATGTCTGCGTGTTAGCTTTAATACGTGCTGTAAATTCTAGTTATGGGGTAATATTAGATGTCATTAGAGTAGTCGCTCCCGCCAGTTGGCGATAATGTTGGTGGAAATATATGATTTTTGTTGATCATGCTCTCTCTCTCTCTGTTTGAAACTAATTTCTACCTATACTATAAACACTTTCCTTGTGGGTATTTCCTTACCCATAAGATTACACTTCATCAAATTTTCCAGTACGGCTTTTTAGCTGGAGGGAGCATAGGGTGAGGAGAGAGAGCCTTCTACTTTACTGTCCTATTCTTCCACTATAAACTGTCCCTATCTATTAGTATTAAGACCGGATTACCTAGTTGGGACTGCAAGGTCTATGTGGTCTGAGTACCTGTGTAACACTCTCTCTCTCTTGAAGCATCTAGGCACATCGTTAGTTTCTTTAGTTTGGTTCCTTGAGATACTTACTAGCCTACCCGACCATTGCTCTGTATAGTGAGTGAGGTACATGTGGAATGTTATCATTCTGTAGGATTGGCTGTGGTTGTGAATGTAGTCACCAGTTACCAGTGTAATCAGCTTGATCAATGTTAGCTGTTGCTAGCATTTGCATTGCTATTGCGACACAAGTATACTGTACCTCTTATGTCTCCCATACATTCTCATAAACCTTCATGATTAACCCCTTGAAGCTCTGACGCGTTTTAGCAATATATTTTGGCTATCATTAGACGATTTTAAGCAGCTTAGGAAGGATCTCTGAGTATTAAAAGGGTAAAGAATCTCTCGATCAATCCTCTGACTTCCATATACCCTTCCTAATCTGAATAGCATCGTCTAATAATTACCAGAAAACGAAACAGAAATGCATATTGGAGCTTGAAAGGGTTAACATACTATACTTATGGCTGAAGATGTTATTATGGCTTCGATCATTATCGACTGATGGCAGATTATGTCGAACATAATACACAAAGGAGCGATATATTGGTTGTAGAGGTGTCAAAATAATGATGGCAATTGCGAGACGCCATATTTAACCATGGCAGTGGGACTAATAAGTTACAATGCTGAGGTATGTACAATAAAAGAAGTAGAGTATATTGTATGTGGATATACTACATTATTTACTATTTAGAATTATGTTAATACATTTATAACAGGTAAATTGATTCAAAATATGTCTAATTTTCATAAATGATCTGCTCAACTGTACATCCAGTCCCATCCATTCATATGCAGACGACTCTACCTTACACCACTCAATTAGTTTTCCAGAACGCCCAAGCCAGCAGTCCCTCAAAAACAAACGTAATGAAGCCATACAACGCTTATCTTCTGATCTAGCTACTATTTCCAATTGGGGTAGAGAAAACCTTCTTGTATTTAATGCTTCCAAAACTCAATTTATCCATCTTACTACCCGTCAGGAACCTCCAGAGGACTATCCCTTATTCTTCAACAATACCCTTCATCTTCTTTCAATGTTCTCGGTGTCTCTTTTTCTTCTGATCTCACTTGGAAAGACCATATTACCAGTCTCGCTAAGGCAGCCTCCCAGAAGCTGGGTGTGCTCAACCGCCTCAAGGGTTCTTTACCCCTGCGCAGCTTCTTGCTCTGTACAGGGGCACAGTGCGTCCTTGTATTGAGTGTTGTTCACATGTGTGGGGAGGATCCTCTCACACCGCACTCCTAGATAAAGTAGAAAGGAAAGCCTTTCGTATCATTAACTCCCGTCCACTCACCAACTCTCTGCAATCTCTCTCTCTTCGCCGCAATGTTGCATCTCTCTCGCTATTCTATCGCTACTACAATAATCAGTGTTTCTCGGAGCTTTCCCAGTGTATACCACTTCCTCTACGTAGGGTACATAGTACCCGCCTTGCAACACAATCCCACCCCTACTCTGTGCAACTGTCCAACCCAAGAGTGAAACGCTATTCTCAGACTTTCTTCTATTCAACTGCTGAGCTCTGGAACTCTTCTCTCCCAAAATCAGTCTTTCCCTCTTCATATGACTTAAATTGCTTCAAACTCCGTGTGTCCAAGCATTTTAGCTCGAACTTCCCTTGATTTCGGCCCTGTTACTCTTTGAAATCTGGGGGAGGCACTCGCTGCAGGCAATTATGCCTTTTGTCTCCCTCATTCACATAGAAACAAAAAATACTGTAATTTCTATAAATGTATCCATTACAAAACTAGCTCTAATACAATCACTATGACTAACAATCCTGTAACTGATACACTCACTAACATTATTATGCTCTAATATTCGTCTCACAGTTATAACTATAAATAGCTAATAATGTTATTGTTAGAACAATGTATGTAGAGAATCACCCTCATCGCCGCAGCAAATTAATGCCACCTACAAATATTTCCACAATATCAAAATATCAACTTTTGCGGACTGAGTATGGGCCTAATATATATGTATAAATGACTAAAATATAAATAGGAATCATTAAACATTCATTTTCTGTAATAGGACTTTAGTTATCCTACTGAAAAACAGTTCTTGAAACTTTGCGGGTTGTTTTCTCTAAATGCAAATTTCCAACTCGGAAATACTTCTAGTGCATAAACAACTGGTCATGCAGTATTTATTCATATGCCATTGGAAAGCCCATAAAAACACTCTATTAACTGCTCTGTGTAAATTAGTTTAGCCACCCCCATTCTAGCACAGTACGTATTCAAATTTGCAAGCAAAGTGAAAACAAATTTCAACTTAAAAATATATAGGCTAAAACTCAAACTAGATGAGATATACACAAAATTACAGACTAGATTGCAGATACACCATTTGTGAGTTGATTGAACACAAAAAGTAAGAAGATACACTAGATTCTTGAGTACTGAATCAATTGTTGTGTGTGTAATTTTGTATAATTTTTACCCTAATTTTTGACATATTTAAAAAAACTATAAAACCAAAGTTCAACCTGATGGTACCAAACACTAGCTCCCATAATCCATATTCCTGTACCGCTCTGAAAACGTTGATAAAGATCCTTTCAAGATGCAGCCAAGTGTATGTAAAAGAGATGTGATCTAAAAAGATGCATCAGAACATAAATCCAAGAAACTGGTCGAGCAGTAAAAGTGTCTTTCTGTTAGGGGACGTCAAAAGGATAGAAACTGACTGACATACGTGAAGGGTAAGGGGAACTCTGTGACACATGTGGTGATAATATATACAGTATAAACACAGTATATACACATACCATATTTATAGGTAACCACTGTACATATGATAGCTACTTTTACTTCCGATGCCATATATTTGATAAGGGTGCCGTTTCTTATCCATCTTTCATCATTCCATACCGACTATGTAACACTGTGTCCTCCAATGTACTGTCATCAACTCTGTGTGCCAGGCTGAATAACTCCCCCACGTTTTTCATCACAGGACCCAAAGGGTAATGATTCGGAGATGAGCGTCACGGCCAAGCACAATTTACCAAAAGTCCCCCTAGCTTTAAATATGCTTATCCATTTAATACTGCTGAAATATATTCAACATAATAATAATGATAATAATTGTCATATAATTTATTAAGCCTCATTAATCTCCTTTGATATTAAATAGCGCTGTAATAACCAACAGAGCCTCAGCCTCAGGCTCAGAGATAGATCAAGCACACAGGTCGGTTTAGCTCCTCAAAAGAGGGGAGTTTCGGAGGGGTATAATTGGGCTAAGTGACTGGTACACATATCAGAAGATCGGCGATGATATGGTGATTCGGCACATACTAAACATAACATGGTATCTTGTTTAATTATCGACCATATAACATCGTTAATGTAATTTTGAGTGTGTTAATACCAGTGTCATTGAGAGTACAAGGGACCGTTTATGGCCCTGGCAGGGCCATAAACATCCAGTAACCACAAGGTGAGTGAAGTAACCGTGTGTAGGACAAGCATTTTCACCTCTATGTTCTCTACCATAGGCCTTTTCTCCCACCTACCCCGAGAACATGACTCTCGTTCTTTCAATTTCTCAAGTAATTCCAACCACCATGAGGTACTTGCTATGAGGATTATTTGTCTTTCTCTCTCGCTCTCTCTCTGTCTGTCTCTCTCTCCGCTCCACTTCCATAAAGACAGGTTATAATCTCTCCTCATAAGCACATACACCATTACGTAATCCTTACATATCGCTATTTTATCCTGAACATCTTTCCATCCACTTTCAATTACCATAAGTAACCAATACAGATCGCTCATTTTGTTTCCAACATTATTCAATACCCCAACTAGGCCAGCTCCTCTCTCTCTCTCTCTCTCTCTCTCTCTCTTTATCTAATTTGGAAATTTTGCCGTAATTGCTGTCCTATAAATTATTCGGTCACTCGCTCAGATCCTGGTTCTCTCTCTCTCTCTCTCTCTCTCTCTCTCTCTCTCTCTCTCTCTCTCTCTCTCTCTCTCTCTCTCTCTCTCTCTCTCTTAATGTTGACTGAATTATAAATATTCTAAGTAGTTGAATAATACTTAAGCATAAAGGTGAAGTCACCAATTTAATTATACAGTACAATTGGCGTGTTTCCATGTAGTTAGTAAGTAATTAGTAGGATCTTTCGGTTGTAACGATGCCCAATGCCGAGGATGTATACATGCAACCACTTAGCTTTAGGAAAAGCAGGCCAATTGCGTGTATGAGCCCACCAGAAATCTGGATTAAGATATGGGAATTATAAGCATACAGTGAATTAAATAAAAACACAACAGCTATAATCTAGATATATGCCACAAAAAAAAATCCCGGGGTCACTGAAACAAGGGTAGGGTAAATTCCCGGGCCTATATCATGCAGCAGTTCACTAGGCACAAACAAGGGAGACATGGCAGAGGTGGAAGCCCCACTCGAAACCAAGGCAGATCATGAGGTAGGCTTGGTAGAGGCAGTGGAACGAATAATCTTGAAGGACTATGGTCTAGCAAATACTAAGAGTTTTATCTGTGGACAAATCAGAGTGAGAAAGTTCTTGCGAATATGTTCCGGCTGTTTTAGACCTGTTCATTTAATTAAATTGTGTTAGTTTGACCATGAAGACTTCAGAGGAACAACCGAGCTGGAAATGTTGGTCATGTGCAGGGTGAAGCAGGGCAACCCCGGACGCCGACTTAACCCAACTTGTGACCAAATGGAAAGCGCGGATCCGTTCCCTCCGAACACCACTCAGAACCAACATACAAGACCATTTTCAAGTATCACTAGCTATTAGAGTGAAGCGTCAAGGAGCATAGTATATGAAGGCAAACAGACTGGTAGAACCCGCCGAACAGCAACCGAATAGGGCCCAGAAGCAACAGGACAAGGAAGAGGTTGAACAGCTACAAAAGAGGGTCGCAGCGAAGCTGGCCACTAGTGACATCAGACTGTTATCATCTTCAGAAGGTTTTGCTGGCCATGGCACCGAATGTGTCGAAACTCTACGAGGAAAACTTCCCCCCTCACCTGGGGACCTAAGCCTCCACCCAGCCCCAAATGCCCAGACGCCCCAACCTTTAGTTGTCACAAAGGAGCAATTGGTTACCGCAGTGTCTTCGCTTCCAGCCGCGGGCCCAGATGGTATCCGACCCACCCACCTCAAAGGCCTCTTAGGTTCGGGATTGGGTGGATGGGACTTGTTAGCCTTGGTGGGCAACCTATCTAGGGGAATAAACCCTAAACAAATTACCGATGGACGACACGCTAATCGGTGCCACTTGCAGATGGCGAACTCTATAACATATAACAGAACAGAGAGACAGCTGGAGAGGCACTCTTGCAAACCCTCACCAATCCACACTGCCATCAAAAGATGGCAGTGTGCACCCAATAGCGCTAGGAAACACCTTCTGCCGCCTTGCCACAAAGATGGGTTTGAAACTGCTTTTGAATGGCCTAGGACAACACTTAAAACTAGTTCAACTAGGTTTTGGAGCACCAAGGGGGTGTGAAGCTGCAGTACATGCAACCCGCACCTACCTCAACGAAACCCAGGAGAAACGAGTGTTTCTAAAGATAGACAATGTGGGATGCATTCAACAGCATTCGCAGGGATGTCTTTCTCCGTGCAGTACAAGAGCACATCCCTACTTTATACTCCCTACTTTGGCAGGCTTATTCCAAACCTTCAATTCTAATTTTCTGCGAGACAGCAATTCTATCAGCGACCGGGTTACAGCAGGGAAATTCCGTCGGTCCTGCTCTTTTCTTTCTAGGGCTGAACACAGCAGCTAACAAAGCTAGGTCAGAGTTGAATGTTTGGTACCTGGGCGATGCTATTTTGGGTGGGTCTGTAGAAAACGTCCTAACCGATCTAAACAACATCATAACCGACCTCGGCCTGGCTTGTCCTCCTGAACCACATACCTGAAGAAAGAGAGCACACTTGGACCCAATTCCAAGGCGCCTTGCCAGGTGTTAAGGGTCCTTCATGAGCACCAGCAAGCCCTCTTAAGTTCCCAACTTACTCCGGAGCAATCTCACCACCATTTCTAGGTAAAAAGGAGAAGCTTCAACGTCTAAAAACTACTTCAGTAATCGAGTTAATATCTCTACCAATTGGGAAGAGTCATCCAGGGAATATGTGTGGAAATCTACAGCTCTTTAGCTCTAGCCCTTTTTGAATTACAAATGTTAGGAGTCACGATTTCTGGCCTTCCTATAATGAATGAACTGTAGTTTTATATTCTCACACCTCATATTAATATATACATATTTCTTCTATCCTCTCAGGCCTTAGTTATGAACTCTCAGAATTTGTTATTATCAATGTAAGCGATCCTATTCAATCCTCACAACATCATTCAATCTTTCTAATATAACTCCATCCTATTCAATTCTAACACCATCTAGCAATCACTCTAAGAGCTCCACCATATTCAAACCTCACAACATCTAGCAATCATTCCAACAGCTGCATCCTATGCAATCATCTAATGCTCTAGCAATCATTCTAACAGAGTTCCGTGCCATTCAATCCACACACCTAACAATCAGTTACAGTTCCATCGTCTGCATCACATATATTGGGAACGATCGGGAATAACTATACTGTCAACATTCTGGTTTGGTACACATAATGGACACATCAGGGAGGAGTAATGGTGCGTGAATCATGGTCACTTGGCAAATGTTGACTCTCACTGGTTCCTCTCTCTTAGTATATACGGAAATGTAAACAACTGAATGGATGAATATGTTCACTTCAATTTATATTATTAAAAAAGTAGGTGTGCAGTTTTCGCATTACCAAAAAAAAAAAAAATGCATACGCAACTCTGCGACCAAGAGTTCTGCAAATAGTATTAAATCTCTTAAGTAAAATCGGTTCATATACAGTATATAACTATATATATAGATATACAGTATATACTATTTTATTTGTATACTCACAGCTAGACTTGAACCACCGACAGTCAGAAAATGTGCCCATACTGTAATCCACTATACCACAGCGTGATAGAGGATGCTTGTGTGTAGTGGATGTGACGTTAACCACTCCGTTAGAACCGCATGGCTTGTCCTACAGTGACTCGCTAGGATCGCCAGGGCAGTGGATGTGGCTACAGTTGATGTATTATTGTGTGCTTTATTTCATATGAAAGCTTGTGTCATGGGCAGTCCAGAAAGGCTCTTTGTTTTCCCCCATGTCAAGGCTTTATATATTTAATTGCAAAGTATATGTTTTATCATTAAGAAGTAATGATAGGATTTGAGAGAGAGAGAGAGAGCGTAGAACAGAGTGTGGGGAGGCGCGCAGTGTTTTGCTATACTCGACGACGTCATAGCTGGCTGGCCTCGTGGGGATTCGTTGGAAGAGTTTTTTACCATGCTTGTTGACGTCATGTTTGGCTAGCTTCTTTAGCATTGGCTAGAGGACTTGTTACCGCTTTTCTACGCGGCTCGAGCTAGTGCTAGTATATATACAGCTCTCTCGCCACTCTCTCCCTCAGATCTGGTTTCTAGAACGCATCCCTCTTATCCCTTTGATATCTGTCCCCCTCTCCGTACCTGAGAACCTTTTCCTCTGCCTATCTCTCTCATTTTCCATATCTTTCACCACCTTTTATTAATATTATACCCCCTCTGGTTAACACTGCATAATCAGCTTCATGCTGGCCAGTTGTATTGTGCATTAAGGTCTTATATAACCCATCTATGTTAGTTGTTAAGATAAGTTGATCACGAAGCATTGGTTGGCATTCATATTGTTCAGTACCGCTTCCTATACTTATTAGTGTTCTGCTGGATTAGATAATGCTAGACTAGGAGTCTGATACTATAAGGTATTGTTTCCGATGGGTGCTGGCTTTAGTTAAAAGCTGCACGACATACCTGAGAACTGGAGTTGATTTGGTAAATTCTAGTCTGTGTGCCATTGAGAGTAGAGCATGCACGAATGAGGGCTTTTTGCTTATACCATTCTGCACTGTTCTAAGCTCGTTGTTTGTCTTTGAGGTACGCCAGGAGAACGCTTAATACTTCGATATTAAGGTTTCTCAAGAGAGCTACCCTTCATTATAACGTAATATTTGACGCACAGACTTGAGATTTGCACTAGGCTATGCGGTATGCCATGCGCACCAGTATCTCGTATCATTGACTCTAGCTAGACTTTATCAGTCACAGTAGACATTAAGTATATTAAACCAATTACTCTTTTATGCATACCCGTTTATGATTACACAAGCATTTCGCAGCCTAGTTTGATGTATTGAGACACAAACGACTTAGGCTCTTTTTGTTGATAGGAATACTGCATTGTCGTGTCGATTATTATTAGTGTTGTAGCGTTTAGGATATTCTTGGCTCCGACTGCATTATATATCCTGCCTTTTTGTGTGCATAGCCTGCACGAGCATTGTTCCGCTGCCTGCCTTTTTGGATTCCATTTCCGATTCGAGCATCTTGATAGCATCTAACATTTAAAGAAGATTCCTTGTTGGTGTTGAAGGACTTTAGTGTACTTTCTTTCATGCAGGAGTGCCTGACATTTATTGATTAAAGTAACGTAAGCTGTAACTTCTCTTACCACCTTACTTTGCATACCATAACCAAGCACCTTCGGTTATAGGTAGTAATAGGCTGTTTTCACATAACATTAAGCCTAGAGTAGACGCACATTTATTGAGAGTTTAATAACCTATTATTGCATATAGAACTCTGGAGAGTATTTGTGTTCTTTGTTCACAGGGAATATACATCAGAGGTTGGATCTAGCGCTTTCTGTTGTAGCATTTATGCCATTACTAGCCCAAAGAATAAGAGCCCTGATATGTTTAAACCTCAGTCGTAACAAATGGCGACCTTACCTAGGATTTGGTGAACCTACATTTATTAGCAGGGAACATTTGTTGTTTTGGGGAATATTTTGCGGGGATCAGCAAGAATAATTTTGTTTTGCAACATAGTATAGCCCTTGAGTATTTCCGAGAATTTGTGTGTGTATATTGAGGTATAAGAGTTTGGGGTGCTTCTTTTCTGAATATTGAGGTGAGAAATTTTTGTGAGCATCATTTCTTATACCGGATCAGAGGAGAATGGAGACACAGTACGTAATGTCGAAACTGAGGAACAGCAGCATGATGAAATGGTTAATCAGGTGAACTGTGAGGAGGATGCTAGGATATTTTTGCAATGGCCTGTTACTGCCGAGCGGTTGGAGGGTATGGATCGGTACGGTCTTCAATGCCTGGCGACAGCTATCGGTCATGCGGGTACTAGCAGCATGACCAGGGAAAACTTGATAACGTGTGTACTGGGCAGGGTGACTGGTGAGCGAGATGGGTTGAGTGCTCAGAGCCCTTCGGCCATGCTTCCCCTACACTCGACTCCCAGCCATCCCAGTAGTTTGCCGACCCCGAGTACGTGTCCACAGTTGGGTGGTGACTGGCAGGGTGGGTTGCCCCTGGGGGGACCACCGGTAATTTCAAACATTGTAGCACCATCACCTCCTCAAGGGTTAACTCCAGAATTATTGCTTCAGCTCGAATTAGCTAAGCTTCAGCATCAACAGCAACAAAGGGCATGTGAGCTTCAGCAGCAATTAGAATTAGCCAAGATAGAAGAGAGAAAAACTATCAGTCAGCAGTCTCAGCACATAGAGCTAGCAAAAATCCAAGCTGATTTAGAGTCGACTGGGTACTGTGCCGACATGGACATAGAGAAGTCGCGAGTAGAGACAACGGGACAGCGACTTGGGGCTGATAACCGTGCTCATGATCAATCTCTCTCGCACTTATTGAAACTGGTTCCGGTGTTTGATGAGAGTGGGGTAGCAGGATTTTTCGCACGCTTCGAGAAGAAGTGCCAGGAACACCAGTGGCCAGAGAATAAATGGGCAGCACTTGTATCCTCTAGATTAATAGGCAAGGGTCTTAAAGCCTACGATGCGTTACCTTTGGAGTCATGTATTGTGTATGAGGATCGCAAGGAGGCTGTCCTGAGGGCTTACGAACTGCAACCAGAAACGTACCGTTTGAAGTTCCGGGGTGTAACTAAGGGAAGAGATAGCACCTTTTTGGAACACGCCCGGGACTTGTCCGATGCTATGGGGAACTGGCTCCGATCTGAGAAAGTAACAACATTTGATGGAATTAAGCAGTTAATGATGTTGGAGCAGTTCTTTAAGAGCACGGGCGGTGATCTAACTTTGAACTTAAAGGAGAAAAACACAAGAAATCTAGTCGAAGCAGCAGAAATGGCTGATCGACGGCTGTCGTTGATTCGGGGTTGCGGGTCCTCACAGAAGTACGATGCAAGTGTTGGGACCGTTATCCTCCCCCTCCCCGTAACAATGACACATTTAAACAAAAGAGCAATGAAACTAAAACTGAATCCAAACCTAACACCACGCCGTATGAGAAAAGTCAGGGGCCTTTTACATCACAGTATAAGCCGAAACCGAAATTTATGTGTTTTAAGTGCCACCAGGAGGGTCGTAAGGCAAATGAGTGCGCTAGTCGACCTCCTCCGGCAGCCGTGTCTTTTGCTCACGGCATTGGAGTGTTCAAGAGGACATCGGAGTTTGTTAGAGGCAATTCTTCAGAGGTAAATACACTGCCAGTGCAGAAGGATCCGGAAGGCTTATTCCCTGTCCGTGATGCCTTTAGTGACCACAGGGGACTCGGTTGTGTGGAGTGGGGGGGTAGAAGACATGAGGTGAGAATTTTGCGGGACACTGGGGCATCGCAAACATTGTTGAGGAATTTCACTGGTAAACCTGTAAATACAGCGCGGGTGGTTGTGGTTCAGGGAGTTAATGCAACAAGGTCATACCCGCTTGTAAGAATGAAGATGGAAGTTGATGGTGTGACTCGTGACCTGGATGTAGGAATTGTGGAGAAGTTGCCTGTTGGGGGCGTCGACCTCCTTCTCGGCAACGACTTTGCGGGGCCTACTTCTGAGGCTCCCCCCTTAGTCGTTGAAGAGAAGCCGGCTGACGTGAGTAGGGAGGAGCAGGAGTGGGTTGAGAAGTGTCAGGTGCAACCTATGGCGTGTGTTGTCACCAGATCTCTTGCATCCAGGGAGTCGCATTCTGGTCAACAGTCTTTAGACAAGCGGAGGAAAGGTACCGAGAAGGGGATGAAAGTTGATGCGGTTGAGAGTTTAGTATCAACGGACATTCTCGGGCACTCATTATTAGGACCGATTTTCGAGTCTGGAGAAGACCCATTAATTGTTACTAAGAAGGCAGAGGATGGGCTTAAAAAGACGAAGAGACAGCAACGATACAGAGAGAGAGAGCAACGGGAGGCTAAATTCAATGTAGGAGGGGGGCATGAGTTGTTTCGCAAACACTTAGATAGGCTTGCTCCTTTGGACATTTGTAAATTGCAATTAGAAGACCCAGAGGTTCTTGAATGTGGTGCCGGTGCTGTCGAGTTGGAGGAGGACAGTGATGCAGAGTCGGGAGATGTAGCAGCAAGGTATCCTGACGCGTACCCTATGAGAAATGGGTCAGCGAAGACGGTGGTCTGAAACTTGCTAGAGTATTTTTCCCGGTATTGTTACCCGCAGGGGATTCAGTCAGACCAAGGATCCAACTTCACTTCTAGCCTCTTTGTTCGAGCAATGCCGCAGCATGGGATTGTTACGGTTGTGTCATCTGCGTATCATCCGGATAGCCAGGGTGTGTTAGAGCGATGGCACTCAGCCTTGAAATCTATGCTTCGTTGTTGTTGCTTTGAGGATGGGAAGGGTTGGGATCTTGGCCTGCCATATGTTTCATTTGCTGCACGGGATGTACCTGGGGAAAGTTTGGGATTCAGCCCTAATGAGCTCGTCTTTGGACACCGTGTCAGAGGGCCTCTCCATATGGTTGAAGAAATATGGGAGGGCGCAGAAAAACCTTGTTCTATGCTCAAGTATGTCCTCGACAGTCGAGAACGGATGTTGCGCAGTCTGGAGTTGGCTGGCCGTAATTTGACTAGCTCTCAGGCCCTCATGAAGAACAGGTACGACCTCAAGGTTAAACTCAGGGAGTTTCACATGGGTCAGGTGTTGATTCTACCGCCCCTTGAAGGTCATCCCTTATCCGCGAAGTACACTGGTCCTTATAGGGTGGTTGAGAGGCTATCGGACCTGGATTGCTTGGTAGTCGCTCCAGACAGACGTAAGCGCAATCAGTTATGTCACGTTACTCTCATGAAGGAGTATGTGAGGCACCCCCCTGAGCCTCTCACTGTGCCTGTGATGACGTTTAGCAGTCAAGGTGGAGAAGGAGAACGGGACAGTCAAGCTCAGGTGGAGGATAACTGGAAGGATAAGAAAGTCAAATGGGCGCCTGAGTGTGAGAAGGCGTTTAGAGTAGTAAAACACCTGTTGTGCACTCACCCGATCCTCAGGGCCCCTGACTTTAGCCTACCTTTCCAACTAGCAACGGATGCTAGTGGTGTGGGGGCTGGTGCCGTCCTTATGAAAAAGGACGATGATGGGCTGGAACATCCTGTTAGTTTCTGCTCGGAGAAGTTCAATTCAGCCCAGGGAAGCTGCTCTGTTGTCGAGAGGGAGCTGCTGGCAGTTTTGCTTGCACTGAGGCATTTTGAGGTCTATGTTCCAGCCTATGGTCCGGTCGTTGTAGTTTACACAGATCATCACCCTCTCAAGTTCTTGGACCAGTTTCACAATCGGAATATGAGGCTGACCAGGTGGTCACTAAGGTTATTGGCATATAACCTGGACATACGCCATATTGCCGGTTGTGACAACGTGGTTGCAGATTGTCTTTCAAGGGTATATGATCCTGGGTAGATTGACACACGGGTAGCCTCCTGCTTTAGGTTGAAAAGTATTTTACGCTTGGTGCTTGTTGGCTCGCGGTTGTAGCCCAGCGTATTGGGTCGTAAAGCAGGAGTTGTGCGTTTGGTATAGAAGAAAAAACGAGGCTTGCCCCTATAGTGCAGCCGAAATAAACAAATTAAAAACATAAAAATCAAATAAAAACTCTTTCTTTGATAGTTGAATTTTTTCAGTATGTTATAGCAGTAATTATGAGTTGCACTCCTCTCAGAATGCTGGGCTAGAGAAGCTCGCTCTTGAGGAGCATAACTACATATGATTTAACCTATTGTGTTGGGGAGGGTTATAATTTTGTAAAATGTTTTGTTGAGAACTGTGCCAGATATTTTACTGCCGCTGGGTGATGGGAAGTAGAGATATAGCCTGGGTTCTAACAATCAGATTTTTGTGAGCCTTGGGCCTCTGAGAAAAATCTTGGGGGTGGGGTTGTGACGTTAACCACTCCGTTAGAACAGCATGGCTTGTCCTACAGTGACTCGCTAGGATCGCCAGGGCAGTGGAGGTGGCTACAGTTGATGTATTATTGTGTGCTTTATTTCATATGAAAGCTCCTGTCATGGGCAGTCCAGAAAGGCTCTTTGTTTTCGCCCATGGCAAGGCTTTATATATTGAATTGCAGAGTATTTGTTTTATCATTAAGTAGTAATGATAGGATTTCAGAGAGAGAGAGAGAGAGAGAGAGTAGAACAGAGTGTGGGGAGGCGCGCAGTGTTTTGCTATACTCGATGATGTCATAGCTGGCTGGCCTCGTGGGGATTCGTTGGAGGAGTTTTTTACCATGCTTGGTGACGTCATGTTTGGCTAGCTTCTTTAGCATTGGCTAGAGGACTTGTTACCGCTTTTCTACGCGGCTCGAGCTAGTGCTAGTATATATACAGCTCTCTCCCTCAGATCTGGTTTCTAGAATGCATCCCTCTTATCCCTTTGATATCTGTCCCCCTCTCCGTACCTGAGAACCTTTTCCTCTGCCTATCTCTCTCATTTTCCATATCTTTCACCACCTTTTATTAATATTATACCCCCTCTGGTTAACACTGCATAATCAGCTTCATACTGGCCAGTTGTATTGTGCGTTAAGGTCTTATATAACCCATGTATGTTAGTTGTTAAGATAAGTTGATCACGAAGCATTGGTTGGCATTCATATTGTTCAGTACCGCTTCCTATAATTATTAGTGTTCTGCTGGATTAGATAATGCTAGACTAGGAGTCTGATACTATAAGGTATTGTTTCCGATGGGTGCTGGCTTTAGTTAAAAGCTGCACGACATACCTGAGAACTGGAGTTGATTGGGTAAATTCTAGTCTGTGTGCCATTGAGAGAAGAGCATGCACGAATGAGGGCTTTTTGCCTATACCATTCTGCACTGTTCTAAGCTCGGTGTTTGTCTTTGAGGTACGCCAGGAGAACGCTTAATACTTCGGTATTAAGGTTTCTCAAGAGATCTAACCTTCATTATAACGTAATATTTGACGCACAGACTTGAGATTTGCACTAGGCTATGCGGCATGCCATGCGCACCAGTATCTCGTATCATTGACTCTAGCTAGACTTTATCAGTCACAGTAGACATTAAGTATATTAAACCAATTACTCTTTTATGCATACCCGTTTATGATTACACAAGCATTTCGCAGCCTAGTTTGATGTATTGAGACACAAACGACTTAGGCTCTTTTTGTTGATAGGAATACTGCATTGTCGTGTCGATTATTATTAGTGTTGTAGCGTTTAGGATATTCTTGGCTCCGACTGCATTATATATCCTGCCTTTTTGTGTGCATAGCCTACACGAGCATTGTTCCGCTGCCTGCCTTTTTGGGTTCCATTTCCGATTCGAGCATCTTGATAGCATCTAACATTTAAAGAAGATTCCTTGTTGGTGTTGAAGGACTTTAGTGCACTTTCTTTCATGCAGGAGTGCCTGACATTTATTGATTAAAGTAACGTAAGCTGTAACTTCTCTTACCACCTTACTTTGCATACCATAACCAAGCACCTTCGGTTGTAGGCAGTAATAGGCTGTTTTCACATAACATTAAGCCTAGAGTAGACGCACATTTATTGAGAGTTTAATAACCTATTATTGCATATAGAACTCTGGAGAGTATTTGTGTTCTTTGTTCACTGGGAATATACATCAGAGGTTGGATCTATCGCTTTCCGTTGTAGCATTTATGCCATTACTAGTCCAATGAATAAGAGCCCTGATATATTTAAACCTCAGTCGTAACATGGATAAAAGCATGGACAATCGTCCCGACTGTTGGTGGTTCATGTCCACCTGGGAGTATATAATTATATATATAATTACATTTATGATCACATTGAATCTTAACCATTGGAATATTTATATACAATAAGGTCAGCGTAACACTATTTTGTAGCACTTTGAATATGGTGTAATTCAAATTTATAATATAAATAAGAAAGAAATAGTGACCATAATCTGTGACCATCAACATTCACCTTGACCTTTGAATAACAAAAACACAAAATTTGGAAAATCGTTGCATTGACCAACAAAATTTGCCAGCAAAATTCGGTGACGATACGTCGAACCCGTTCAGTACAGTTCTGTCAGTTTCATTTCATACTGGATATTAACCCTCTCCGACATATGACGCGATTTTGAGCCTATTGGGGATACTTTAAAGCCTTTGTTACCATCAGGGGTATTTAGAAACCTTTAGTTTAGTTACTTCAACCTCTGCAGTTGTCTTTGAGTTAGCTGTGGGCAGAAAACTAATTTTGGAGAGGTAATTATAAGAGTGAGAGAACTCTATTTCTTATTGCTAATCTGGCAACCTCTGCGTCATAAATGCATGAAAGGGTTAAGACGATTGTATTTAGTTTATGAAGGGCCTCCATAAAACTAGCAGGTTTTCACCTATCCTTAACTCTTTTTACTACCACATATCCTTCATAAGCTCCACACAATCGTCTAATTATAGCTAATATACAATACAAATGACATCACCGGTACCCAAAGGGTTAAACAGTTTAGGAAAAGTTTAAAGAAAATTATTAACACTCTTCTTTTGTTCTTTGACCTTGACCTCTAACCTTACGTATTATATATATATGATTGAAATATATGTTATTTAAGTATAATGCAACTAACAGTCGTCAGCTTATTGAAAATTGAGTATTTGTTTATGATGGTTAACTTTTGACCTTGGCCTGTGACCTTGACCTTTATGTAGAATTATATTTTTGTTTGCTTTGATGTAACCCTAGAAAATCAAATAGGAGTGTTTTATTCATTAAAGATCATCAGTTAGTCTCAGAGGTAGTAAAAGAATAGTTGACCTTGACATTTGACCTTCATCTTGACCTTCATGATGTCTGAAAAG
Organism: Paralithodes platypus; assembly: GCA_032716605.1. Lineage (NCBI taxonomy): Eukaryota > Metazoa > Arthropoda > Malacostraca > Decapoda > Lithodidae > Paralithodes > Paralithodes platypus. Next base: position 15,627,197 of record CM064565.1, on the reverse strand, counting down.
TTAAAATTTTAATTTTCCCTTAAAGCACAACTGTCTCAACGAGTTTTGTGAAGTTTACATGAATAGTAAAGAAATTAGCATAATAACCTCGGAGAGTGCTGAATGCATTACCGAGGTAATCCTATCGGGCATGGAAGCATACATTCCATTCTCTTTCTCTCAGACTAATGCTAACAAATCTTGGTTTACTCACGCCTGTTCTACTGCTGTCCGCAATAAGGAGGAAGCATTCAAACGGTACCGGCGCCTTAAAACTCAAGACTCTCATTCTTCCTATGTTTCTGCCCGGAGTCAAGCCAAATCTGTTCTTCGACTTGCCAAACACTCTTTCATCAATAATAAATGCACTGAACTATCCAACTCTAGCTCTTCCCAAGATTTCTGGCATCTAGCAAAAAACCTCTCCAACAATTTCTCTTCCTCGTTTTTCCCTTCCCTTTCCCATTCTGATGGCACAACCATCACTTCTTCCTCTGACAAAGCTAAACTCTTCGCTCAAACTTTTGCTAGAAACTCCACCTTGGATGAGTTCAGTGCTATTCCTCCCTCTCCACCCTCCTCTCTCTTACTTATGCCTAATATCCTAATATCTTCTAAAGTTGTACTTTCTACCCTCTCTGGGTTTAATACTAATAAGGCGTACGGTCCGGACGGTATTCCTCCTGTTGTTCTCAAAAACTATGCTTCTGTGCTGACTCCCTGCCTAGGCAAACTCTTTCATCTCTGTCTATCCTCTAACGTCTTACCTTCATGCTGGAAGCTTGCTCACATTCAACCTGTTCCAAAGAAGGGTGACCGCTCTCAACCCTCCAACTATCGTCCAATTGCTCTCATCTCATGTCTTTCTAAAGTTTTTTAAACTATTCTTGCTTCCAAATTTCTTAAGCATTTCTCTTTTCATAATCTGCTCTCAGATCGCCAGTATGGCTTCCTTAACCCTTCTTTTGCGGCTCACCACTTAAGTCGAGTTAAAAAAAGCTGGACTAACTGGCGGCGCTCGACATAGGTCGAGTGGCAATTTCAGCACGTAATGTTGCTGAGAGAGAGAGACAAGTGGTGGCAGGAGACTAGCGAGCGTATGACTGCTCCAGACCACCGCGGCGAACCTACTGACACGAATCTCAGCCCCCTCCTCCCTCTCTCACTCACTACATACTCAATTATATGGGGAAAGTACCGAATTACATGCTTTTTGCACTCGCGTTGCACGGTTATTGCAAGAAAACTATCCATCATACAAGGATCGTTATGGTGTCATTCGAAAGCTCTGTTCATGCCCTTTCAGGGATAGATACTTGTTTTACGTTCTGGGTCTTATTTAGGCATGAAAATGATCACGTAAACAGCCCTATTTTGGCTAAAAACACCCCGCTGGGCGGTACATATAAATAAACCGCATAGGCCGCTAAAGAAGGGTTAAGGGTTGCTCTACTGGTGATCTTCTTTCATATCTTACTAACTCTTGGTCATCCTCCTTTCGGGACTTTGGTGTGACTTTTTCTATTGCACTAGACATATCGAAAGCCTTCGATAGAATCTGGCACAAATCTTTAATTTCTAAACTACCCTCCTTCGGTTTCTATCCCTCCATCAGTGCCTTTGTCTCTAATTTCCTTTCTGGTCGTTCCATAGCCGCGGTTGTGGACAGCCATTGTTCACTTCCTCACCCTATAAACTCCGGTGTTCCTCAGAGCTCTGTTCTATCTCCTATTCTCTTTCTAATTTTTATAAATTATCTCCTCAACTGTACCTCAATTCCCATCCATTCATACGCAGACGACTCTACCTTACAATACTCCATTAGTTTTTCAGAACGCCCCAGCCAGCAATCCCTCAACGACAAACGTAATGAAGCCATAGAACTCTTAAATTCTGATCTAAATACTATCTCCAATTGGGGCAGAGAAAACCTTGTTACCTTTAATGCTTCCAAAACCCAATTTCTCCATCTAATTACCCGTAAGGAACTCCCAACGGACTATCCCTTATTCTTCAACAATACAATAATCAATCCTTCATCTTCTCTCAATATTCTTGGTGTCACTTATTCGTCTGCTCTCAGTTGGAAGGACCATATTACCTGTCTTGCTAATGTAGCCTCCCAGAAACTGGGTGTGCTCAACCGCCTTAGGGGGTTCTTTTCCCCTGCACAGCTTCTTGCTCTGTACAGGGGCATAGTGCGTCCTTGTATAGAATATTGTTCACATGTGTGGGGAGGTTCCTCTCACACCGCTCTCCTAGACAAAGTAGAAAGGAAGGCCTTTCGTATCATTAACTCCCATCCTCTCACCAACTCTCTACAATCTCTCTGTCTCCGCCGCAATGTTGCATTTCTCTCGCTATTCTATCGCTACTATAATAATCAGTGTTCCTCAGAGCTTTCCCTGTGTATACCACCTCCTTTACGTAGGGCACATGGTACCCATCTTGCAACTCAATCCCACCACTACTCTGTCCAACTCTCCAACCCGAGAGTGAAACATTACTCTCAGTCTTTCTTCTACTCAACAGCTGAGCTCTGGAACTCTCTCCCAGAATCAGTCTTTCCCTCTTCCTATGACTTAAATTGGTTCAAACTCCGTGTGTCCAGGCATTTTGGCTCGAACGTCCCTTGATTTTGGCCCTGTCACTCTTTCAACTATGGGGGAGGCACTCGCTATAGGCAGTTCTGCCTTTTTCACATAGAAAAGAAAACAAAATAACATATTTGACGTTGACCTGTGACCTTGACCTATCAAATGGAATTATGTTTATTCATGTATGAACTTGGTCTAGGCATTCCAAATATGCATGAAATGCCTAATGAGAATCTTACAGTAAATAGGAAATACTAGTAAAAATCATATTTCAACATTTAACCCTATCCTTTGACCTTGACCTTCAACCTTAGAATTTCTTATCAAGGATTTAGTTAGCTTAACAGCAATGTTCGTATTAACTAGCATTATGAATACGATGTAATTCGTATAAACACTCATTGATTACAAATAGTGATAATATACTGTGACCTTGACCTTTGACTTTTGACTTAAAATAAAATACATATATTTGGATATTCGTCGCATTGACCAACTGAAATTGCCTGTACAATTTGGTGACAATACCTTAAACAGTCTAGGAGGAGTTTAGGGAAAATTACAAATACTCTTGTTTTGACCTTGACCTCTGACTTTAACTATTACAATATTGATGTTAAATTTGATATATATGATATTTAAGTAATAAACCATAACACATAACAGTTTTCCAAAATTTTAGTAATTTGTTTAATAAATAATAAAAGTTGACCTTTGACCTTCACCGGTGACCTTGACCTTTATGTAAAATTACATGTTTGTTTGCATTGACATTCCCCATGAAAATCAAATAAGCATGCCTAATTTAATTAAAACCCATCAAGTAGTTTCATATATATTAATAGATAAGTTGACCTTGACCTTTGACCTTTATCTTTGATCATTATATGCCTCAACATTTATCATTTTCCTTTTCAATTAACACTCTCCGTCTCATATGACGCTAGAGCGTCATATGAACTTATCTTAACCCTCGTCTAGCGGTGGTTTTGGGCTATTTTGGGCATATTCAGGCCCTCCTGAATGATCAATCAAGTATCTGCATGAAAAGATATGTATTCAGCAAAAAACTAGGCGCTACAAGCTTCAAAATGAGACCAGAACGAGCTACATAGCTCTCGTCGTTTTCATGCAGTGCTACCACTAACATGGCATATAGCGGCATATGTTTTCCAGCTACGCTCACTACTGGCTACACTGCCAGCCTCTCGAGAACAGAGGGAGCGTGAGTCAGTGGGTGGCGGTAAGCCCTGGGTGTCGGCCGTGTGGCCTGCTGCGCTCCCGGCCATTTGCACTCGATTTTAACCCTTTAAAAGCCTTAATAATGCTCCTAACTTGCTGCTTTTTAGATACAGACTTAAGTCGGGCCCCGCTCTTTAAGTGTTAATATCTCTCTAATAAGTTATATGACGCTCTAGTGTCATATTGAGCTCAGTAAGTTAGGTAAGTTAGATCAAAATCTGTCGAATGGAGGCAACCCCAGGTTCCTCCGACTTCTAATGGTCCCTCAGTGAGATTTTGACAGCTGTGGGAATAGTACCGTGTTGTCCGCCTCCTCGTCAGTAAGTTAACTATTTCTGTCTGGGGGGTTAAAGTGGAACTATCTCACCAAATTGTGTGAAGTTTGCATGAAAAGTAAAGAAAATAGCATATCAACCTTTTATTTGATTGGTGACCTTGACCATTCATATGGAATTGAATAAAAACTAAAAATAAATAGTATCAGTTGACCTTTCACCTTGATCTGTGACCTTGACCTTTATGTAAAAGTACATTATTTTGCCCATTGACATTGCCTAGTAAAATCAAATAAGCATGACTAATTTCATTAAAACCAATCAGTTAGTTTCATATAGGCCTATATATATATAGAATAGTTGACCTTGACCTTTGACCTTCATGATATGTGTCTCAACATTTATTATTTTCCTTTTCATTTAAAGTGCAACTATCTCACCGATTTTGTTTAAATTTTGCATGAAAAGAAAAGAAAATAGCATATTGTCCTTTTATTTAACCTTGACCTGTAACCTTGACCTTTCATATGGAATTGCATAGTTTATTATATGACCTTGGCCTAGGTATTCCAAATATACATGGTAAGCCTAGTGAGAATCTAACAGTTAGTATAAGAAATACTAGTAAATCCTTATTTTGACCTTTGACTTTGACCTTTGACCTTACCCTTTAGAATATCTATCTAACATTTGTGTAATACGATATCAAAGTTACCACTTGTATGATGAAAATGAAGATATTAGAGTAAAACACTAAAAATATATAGTAAAAGTTGACCTTTGACATTGACCTGTGACCTTGACCTTTATGTAAGAGTACATGTTTTGTTTAATTGACATTGCCCAAGAAAATCAAATAAGCATGTCTAATTTCATTAAAACCCATCAGTTAGTTTCATATATATTAATAGAATAGTTGACCTTGACCTTTGACCTTTATCTTGACCTTTATGTCAACATATAGTATTTTCCTTTTAATTTAATGTCCATCTATGTCACCAAATGTTATGAAGTTTGCATGAAAAGTAAAAAAATAGCTCATTGACCTTTTATGTCACCTTGACCTGTGACCTTGACCTTTCATATATAACTACATAGTTTCTTGTATGACTTTGGCTTAGGTATTCTGAATATACACGGTAAGCCTAGTGAGAATCTAACATTTAGTATTAGAAATACTAGTGAAAAACTTATTTTGACCATTGACCTTGATATTTGACCTTAACCTTTAGAATATTTTTCTAAAATTTGTGCAACACGATAACAATGTTACCAGTAACTTGTATAGTGAAAATGAAGATATTTAAGTAAAAAGTAAAATATATTGTAAAAGTTGACCTTTGACATTGACCTGTGACCTTGACCTTTATGTTAGAGTATGTTTTTGTTTTCATTGACATTGCTCCGGAAAATCAAATAAGCATGCCTAATTTCATTAAAACCCATTAGTTAGTTTCAAATATATTAATATAATAGTTGACCTTGACCTTTGACCTTTATCTTGACCTTTATGATATGTGTCCAAATGTATTATTTTCTATTTCATTTAAAGTGAAACTATCTCCAAATCTTGTGAAGTTTGCATGAAAAGTAAAGAAAATAGCATAATGACCTTTTATTTGACCTTGACCTGTGACCTTGACCTTTCATATGGAATTGTATATTTTCATGTTTGACCTTGGCCTAGGTATTCCGAATATACATGGTAAGCCTAGTGAGTTAGTATTAGAAATACTAGTGCAACATTTATTTTTACCTTTGATTTTGACCTTTGATCTTACCCTTTAGAATATTTACTTAAAATGATGTCAATACCATATTAAGGGTACCAGTAACTTGTACAGTGAGAATTAAGACATTTGAGTAAAAACTACAAAAATATGAAATATTGACCTTATTTTTAACCTTAACCTTTGACCTTAACCTTTAAGTTTAATGGAACATTTATTTTGACTGACCTTTGCATTGACCAAATGGATATACCTGTGAAATTTTGTGAAAATCCAACAAACGGTCTAGGAGGAGTTTCCGGACAGAGAGACGGACGACGACGACGACGGACGACGACAGACAAGCTGACTGGTGGTGCACAACATACGGGCGGGATCCGTGTGCGTGATACCACTCTGCTTCGCAGAGTTGATAAATAGTATAAATTGACCTTTCACCTTGACCTGTTACCTCGACCTTTCTTTATTTAACCCTTAATTAGCGGCGAGCAACATAAGTCGAGTTAAATAAAGCTGGACTATGTGGCGGCGCTCGACATAAATCGTGTGGCAATTTCAGCACGTAATGTTGCTGAGAGAGAGAGACAAGTGGTGGCAGGAGAGTAGCGAGCGTATGACTGCTCCAGACCACCGCGGCGAACCTACTGACACGAATCCCACCTCCTCCCTCCCTCTCTCACTCGCTGTATACGGAATTGTATGGGGAAAGTGCCTAATTACATGCTTTTTGCACTCGCGTTGCACGGTTATTGCAAGAAAACTAGCCATCATAAAAGGATCGTTATGGTGTCATTCGAAAGCTCTGTTTATGCCCTTTCAGGGATAGATACTTGTTTTACGTTCTGGGTCTTATTTAGGCATGAAAATGATCATGTAAACAGCCCTATTTTGGCTAAAAACACCCCGCTGGGCGGTACATATAAATAAACCGCATAGGCCGCTCGTAAGGTGTTAAGAGTAAACAAATTTGTTCATTGCCATTGCCCTGGAAAATAAAATAAGCATGACTAATTTCATTAAAACCAATCAGTTAGTTTCATATATATTTATAGAATAGTTGACCTTGACCTTTGACCTTGACCTTCATGATGTGTCTCAAAGTTTATTATTTTATTTTTTATTTAAAGTGCAACTATATCACCAAATTTTGTGAAGTTTGCTTGAAAAGTAAAGAAATTAGCATATTGACCTTTTATTTGACCTTGACCTGTGAATTTGACCATTAATTTGGAATTATACTGATTTTTGTATGACCTTGGCCTAGGTATTTCGAATATACATGGTAAGCCTAGCGAAAATCTAACAGGCAGTTTAAGAAATACTAGTAAAAAACATATTTTGACCTTTGACCTATGACCTAACCCTTCAGAATATTTATCTAACATTTGGTTAATAAGATATTGAGGTTACCAGTAACTTGTATATAAAACATGAAGAAATTTGAGTAAAAACTAAAACATATGAAATATTGACCTTATTTTCAACCCTGACCTTTGACCTTAACCTTTAAGGTAAACTGAACATTTCTTGTTGACTGACCGTCGCATTGACCAAATGGATATACCTGTGAAGTTTGGTGAAAATCCATTAAACTGTCTAGGAGGAGTTTTCGGACGGACGACGACAACGATGGACAAGCTGGCTGGTGGTGCACAGTATACGGGCTGGATCTGTGTGTACAATACCACTCTGCTTCGCAGAGTTGATAACTAATAGATTTGTTTTAATTCCAACAACAATATACATATTTGTTTTATTCCGAGTTAGTTATTATTTACCCTTTTAAGAGTACTAGACTTTGTACTATTATTTAACAGTTATCAACCAATAACAGTTGAGCTTGCATTAAAACAGTACTCTGCAAAACACGTATACCATCCACAACAGCTATGTTCTTATACCACTCACCTAACAGTAAATAGGAACCTGGAGTAAGTGGACACATTTTGTAACACCTCACCTGGGAAGTAAACTGTGGTAACGTAGATACCTGTCTACCAGGCTGGATAATTCACCTGAGCTAACCAACACAAACTCCAACGGGCAAACTTGAGGAGCTGAGCACCGCTTAGTGTTAGCCCACACCATTTGTAGCTAGATGGATGCAAGCAGTCATCAAAATTATATTTAATAACCAATAATATCGAGGATGTAGGAGAGTGAACATTCACTAAAATATGTCATTGGATTTAATGTTGGCAGTTGGGTGGGTGAGGGCAGAGTGAAGAAGTGGTTGAGGCACAGGTGGAGATTGATACAAGGGCGGATGGGAAAATCTTAGTCAACAGTTGATTATGACTGTACAGTACAGTATATATGAGAGAACATGATGAAGGAAGCCACAACATCTCTCTAAACATCAGTGTATTTACATTCATCTAAAGTAGACCCGTTCCTGTCATCACTCGCTATACTCTTACCAGTACAAATATTGCTACCTACCCATATTAGCCTCAAACAGTCCCAGGGATCAAGACCGAGGTTGTTTTGCTAACCCTATCTTACATTTCTATATTATGGGCATTTAAATACTAGGCTAACTAAGCAGTCTGCAATACATCATAATTGACATGTCTGATATTTAGGATAGATTTGGATAATACATACATTGTTACTGCATGACTACTCGAGTGAGTCTTCTTGCAAAAATATTCAATATTGATAAAATACTAAGCACATACGTTTTCCTTTCCTCTTCTCTCTTAGACTTGATTCAGACACGAAAACAAAGGAAAGCAAGACATAAAAAAAAAGTGGGAAAACAAGGGAAGAAAAAGTTAGCAAGGTGAAACACAAACACTCAAGGCCCAACCCTAACTTTGTTTATGTTCCCCTCCGGATGCTACTGACTTGCTGCAGGTACACTCCCAGACACATTATTCTGACTATTTTGGTGAATACCCCCATAGTGTAACTGTGGGATTAATATTTGATGTATTATTATGTTTTTCTTTGTAAAAGGAGAGCAATAACATTGCATGCATGATATGTGTTGTTTTTATATAATAGCGATGTCTTGCGTGTGACATAACAGATACTGTGAAGTAACGTAATTTGAATATTTATTTGTTTAAACATATTTATGAAAGGAATGGTATATCTGGTGATTAGTATAATTGATGGTGATCAACTTTAGATATTGTGTATTTCGTAGTAAATTGCCATTCCGATAACATTAAGTAATTATTGATTTGTTTATGAACTGGCTTCTTGCACACGTGTGTCTGTAAGGCGAGAACGGCAATTCTCTATATTTATAGGAATATTCTGTATTAATAGAAATTTCAATTTGCATGTATAACAACAATTGCATTCATCTTGTAAAGATGTTTTATGAGTCAAAGGGAAATTATACATATACAGTAGGTTAACCTTATAATCAAGATGTAACTAAAGCATTTTATTGTTGTAATCGCAAGCCAATTATATGTAATTTAGGATTGGTGATGTTACGACGAATGATGTGAAGGTTGGACTATACTGCTGGGTGTTGTGTCGTCAGTGTGTCAGTCTACCTGCCAATCATTGTCTACTCTTGCAGCTTCAAGCTTTCGTGAATCATTTATTGGAGATTCATTGTTGATTGTATCTTATTCAGTCTCAATTGACGTGATACAAGAATTTTGGTAAGTTATTGATATTCCGACAAATGCCTGCACTAATGATACCAAAATAATGGCTGGTCTAGTGGAGAACGGCCTGTCCCAGTAGTAAGGAGTTCGCGGCCGCTCAAGCGTGTAGTTTTATTCTCACTAATCTTGGTTGGTACAGTCTCCCTTGAGCAAGGTTAAACCCCAGATGTCTGGCATAAGCTTAACCCTTTGAGTACCAGCGGCGTGTGTTATATTTTATTCTAGCTGTATTTATATGATGTTTTGCAGCTTAGGAGGGATCTGTGGTAGTTACAAGGGTTGGTCGTTGTAGTTTGAATTAAAGCCTTATTATTACTATAGGTCCATCCAAATCTGAATAAAATCGTCTAATAGTTGCCAAAATATAATGAAAAGGACGTCACGGTTACTGCATTGGTTAATGCTTGAAAGTACTAGTGTATGGCTTCAAGAAGGTGTCTGTGAGGTTTCATTTCCAAGACTGTATTAACATATAGTATTCCCATTTTCGTTGAGTAGAAGTTGTCCTTGCAAATATGTTCCAATCACTGGCGTGCAATATAAGGTCAGTTCTTATAAGTAGTGAGGTATCAATATGCATATTCTGTTTAAGGTCAATGAATGTATAGTATGTTGGCTGAAGGAATATTGTCTATAATAATGAGGAATGCCTCATACATGTATACTGTATATACACATGATTATGAGCTCAATGTTCTACAGATATTTAATCGGCACAAAACGGAAACTTATACATAATACTAATTTCATTGGATAAATACAAATCAATATGTACATAGTATTTAACACACTACTAAATTATTTAATAATAACACATCAAAGCCTAGCTGAACCTTTTGAGGACAAAGGTCCTCTTGAAGTTCCTCTCCATTCTATACTCTGAAAGCAGTTAAATTAAACTATACAACAATAATTATGTATTTCGTTTACCTGTTCAAGGAGTTCAAGACTGGCTTGCCACTATTATCCTACATTCAATCAAATATTTTTTAGAGCATGACTGTTGCTGAAAATCGCAATGATTCATTTGTTAAGGACCTAGTTTTGCTTTTTGTATTTGTTATTTACATGTACCATTTAGTTCGCATCTAGTGACAGATTAACAACAGAGTAGTATCTTTTCCAATCGTTGCACATTCTGATCAGGGAACACTGCAAGACGGAAATGCATAATTAAGCTTAATTTCTTTGGGTTCTTTTATTAGATATCCTCTTCTGCAGTACTTCTTTGATTCCCCATGGAATGATTTTTGCTTCTGTGACTGGGGACCCTTGGAGAGTGGGGGAGGTGAGGGAAGGGGAGGGGGTGAGACACATGTAAGGGGAAGAGAGGAGGTGGCGGTGGGGAGACATGCCATCTAATCACATACTGCATCCATTTCCCCGGGACTGGTGCATTTATTTTTTAAGGGGGGGGTGTTAACTTTTTGGGCGATTTTTCCATGTATTCATTATTTTTCTAGTTTCCTCGCTAGACCTCCGTCAAGTTTAACCCTTGTCTATCGGGGCCCGACTTAACTCTCTCACATCCTTATGACACAGAGGTTGCCAGATTAGCAATAAAAAATAGATTACTCTCACTCTTATAATTACCTCTCCAAAAAAAAAAATCTGCCCACAGCTAACTCAAAGACAACTGCAGAGGTTGAAGTAAATAAACTAAAGGTTTATAAATACCCCGGACGGTAACAAAGGCTTTAAAGTATCCCTAATAGGCTCAAAAATTGCATCAGGACGTGAGAGGGTTAAGTCCGTATCGAAAAATTTGGACTATGTGGCGGGGCCCGACTTAAGTCCGAGTGCAATTTTGGCGCAATATTGGCTCTGAGAGAGAAACGAGTGACGGGAGGAGCATGGGTTACCTCATGACCGCTCGCCACGGCCGCCGTGGACCAACTGAGATGTACTCCACTTACATCCACCCTCACAACCTCGCTACATACGTAATTATATAAAGAAATGACCGTATTTTAGTGATTTTACCCTTCGGTTGCACGATCGTTGCAAGACAACCAGTGATCGTAGAAGGATGGTTCGGGTGTCATTGGAAAGCTCAATTTACGCCCTTTCAGGGATACATACTTGTATTACGCTCTGGGTCTTGTTTATGCATGAAAAAGAGCACGGAAACAACCCCATTTATGGTATAAAAAAAAACGCTGAGCGGCACAGTGAAATATACTCCACCACCCGCTCTTAAGGTGATAAAAAAACATCCATTAGATCCCCCTTCTAGATTAATTTGTATTTTTTTCGGTAGAAAAATTTCCCCGCCAAAGGCCGGTTCTTCCAACATTACAGGCTCACTATCGTTCGCCAGGGACAAAATCGACACCTAAATAGCATGAAAGGTCTAAACATTGATGAACAAATGGGGCGAAAGGTCTTAAAATCGACAAACTAATGGGGCAAACATCTTAAAATCTGAAAACTAATGGGGCTAAACATGAGGGAGAAAGTGGTCCAGAAAACCGGCCCATCCACCTTAAGTTTCATCTTCCGGAATGAACATCACATTCGCTCGGTAAAACATTCCGGATGGTTCCATGCAGCTGTAGGGTTAATATTTGAACCATTTATTGACATTGTATCAGTGTACAAGAGTGCAAAATGTTTTCCATTGTGATAGCATAGCAGGTTTTATTGATGTTTTTTGTCAATGCATGTTGTGTAATTTCAAACAAATAACAATGATTCTGTATTTATTTCAGACTACTATGTGTGAATGCATATTGGCTAAACATTATTTGGTAATTAATGAAATATATAGCATAATCGATATTTATACCGTTGGTATAGTGCCAGTGCAAATATTAGACTTTCAGCCAAATTTCACCTTTTCTCCCAAGAGCCGTGTCAACTCCAATATCCATCTAGAAGTCTCATCTCCGCATCTGAAGAGTCAAGCCGGTATCACATGAGAGCTTTTTCACTCGACATTTATCCTTAACACTGGTCTGGCAGCTCATGAGGTAAACATTTAATATATTCCTATTACCTAAATTCATCTATCATCAGTCTAGTTTCCGAAACCAGTGCAAAATACTACAGAAATGTTGCCAGAATAATGTTGAGCATCGAATTTTGACTATAAATGTTCTTGTGTGATACCGGCTTCAGTCACCTCACATTCCATCAACCTTGAACGACAGGGACTCATTTACAAAAATATTATACACCCTGCGAACGACAACATTGAAGCAAAAATATTATACACCCTGCGAACGACAACATTGAAGCAAAAATATTATACACCCTGCGAACGACAACATTGAAGCAAAAATATTATACACCCTGCGAACCATTTTTTTTTTTTTTTTTTTTTTTTTGATGGGTTGAAGGGCCGGAGGATCCGAAGACCCCTTTTCACCCTGTCGCGTAACCTATTTTACTCTCAAGCGAACAGAGGCAAGGGGTGTGAAGAGATTGCCCAAGCGATCTCCACCAGCCGAGAATCGAACTCGGTCCTCCCGGTTAGAAACCGAGCGCTCTACCAATGGTCACCCTGGTCACCCCCTCACCCTGCGAACGAAAACATTGAAGCAAAAAGGAAAAGCAAGTGAAGAATGTATAGTATGAAAAAAATTAATATGTTTTAGCATATCAGTCTATTGCCACATATATTAATTGATTATTACAATTTAAGAAACACTCTGTGCTGTAATTTGATCTAGTTAAATAGGAGAAATATTAAACCAAATAAATATAATATTCATTTACGCAAAGCCAAAAAGTTAATTAAGCAAATTAAAACAAAAAATTGAGTTACATGTTGCGAATCAAAGTAAAACAAACTCGAAATAATTCTATAGTTATATCAGAAAGAAAAAAGTAGTTACTTCTGTCGAGACTCATCAGTAACTTGACAGTTTAGGTTAAGTAAACATACTGGAAGTTCAAATTAGGCGCCAGTATTAGGCTAAGTTATATATCGTTATAAAAGACATGTACTATTTCGTATTAAGTCTCTATAGGTTTATTATCCATAATTATATCAGGTTATCATTATAATCAATCCGGTATATCTTGTAGATAGTTAAATGACGCATTGGTGAATATTGACTGCGCATGCATAATTTTCGGGACTGGCGGGATGACCGCCGGGAACAGCAGTCTCGCTCTGACGACCATCTCATCAACAACTCCTTCTAGCCGCTCTCAATACAACCCACCTGTTCATGCTAAGTCGCTCTAATTCTTAACTCCTAGTGGCCACTATACCTTCTATCTATTCCTAATTCTATCCTTGAGCTATCCATCATTACCAACGATTAAAGTAAGTTAACTCTTATAAGTTTATAGGTAAATTGCACTTTGTTTACTGTTGAATTCTTATAAATTGGTCCTTCGAACCTCGAAACCTTTGCCATAATTATGCTAGTGTTTCGGTTTTATTTTTAGTTCCTTTTCTTTGTTCTACTTTATTTTCCTTGCTTTTCCTTCCTTCATGCACCTGCTCCCGCTTCCTTAGTATTCTTACATGCCTGGTGGCCGGTATTTTCGTGCCAGGACTTCGTTTTTGTCCTTACTATGACGATGTCAATGTACGTAATTACGATTGTTGACCACTGCGGCCTGGGAGAGCCTCGTTCGTTACCAGCCTTTGAAGCTTTGAAACAACGTAACAGCAGAGGACGAGGGGCGGGAAGCGGCGGTATTATATTAGGCTACCCATCAATTTACGTTCCTCATTTTCATGTTTTCTAGGCTAAATTTAATTGGATTTAAATTGGGTCAATCATTTAATTGGGTTCCTAGTTTTAATTTGTTTTCTAGGCTACATTGGGTAGATAAGGTATTAACTCCTTCAGACATTTAAAGTCCCAGTAAGTCCAAGGAGGCGGGAGCCCCGGTATCATTGCCACTGCCTCGCACTACACTCACAACAACACTGCGGCGGCCGTTAGAATTATCGGAGGTGGCTGAGGTTGCCACCAACGGTTTTATCGTAAGCTAACTTATCGGACTTACTGAGCTCTTATGACGCAAAATCGCGTCATAAACTTATTGGAGAGCCATGGAGATAAGTCCATATGACGCGATCGCGTCATATGAGTTTTTGGCGCACTGGACCAAATGACGCGATCGCGTCATATACAGTATGTCTGGGGGAGTTAAATTCAACACTTAATTAAATTGAAGTGATATACAATTGCCGACTTACTAGTTTCGTTCTATGGGGGGTTTGAGCTGTGAACATCGCTATTAAACAGAAATGCTTTAACGATTTTGGCTTCTAGTGAATAACAGTATGATTGATTGTGTTTTGTACATATACAAATACACTGCAACTGTATTTTAGCCAATGATTTTGCATTACCGATGTCTTATACAACTTCCTTATGGCCTGAGACTCGCAATTGGTCAATTAAAGGGGTTAAAATGATTTTGTACGGTCTTACCAACTAAATTTAAAGGAGTAACTGCCAAAAACATATCTGGTAACAAGTAGATATGGGCTAGCCTATCGTTTGTTTCAATGTTTATAGAATATATTGGCTTCTTATAACATTTGGCATCCCTTCCTTAGTGTACTTTAACAAAAATTGTCGCATTTAACATAGGGTTAACTATTTAAATTTAAGAGTGGAGATATTTAGGCGTTGTTCGTTTACTTTCATTATTGCGCTCGCTCCGCGTCATATTTCTCACTTATTGCCCTACCCTGACATCACACGTTTAATTAATTATTACGTTATAAGTCGGGGTTCCCTATATTTTGCTATTATTAACGTCTGCTAACTTTCTGGGTGCGCTTTACGTCCATATAGGTAAGATATATTAACCCTTCTTTAGCGGCCTATGCGGTTTATTTATATGTACCGCCCAGCGGGGTGTTTTTAGCCAAAATAGGGCTGTTTACGTGATCATTTTCATGCCTAAATAAGACCCAGAACGTAAAACAAGTATCTATCCCTGAAAGGGCATAAACAGAGCTTTCGAATGACACCATAACGATCCTTGTATGATGGATAGTTTTCTTGCAATAACCGTGCAACGCGAGTGCAAAAAGCATGTAATTCGGTACTTTCCCCATATAATTCAGTATGTAGCGAGTGAGAGAGGGAGGAGGGAGCTGAGATTCGTGTCAGTAGGTTCGCCGCGGTGGTCTGGAGCAGTCATACGCTCGCTAGTCTCCTGCCACCACTTGTCTCTCTCTCTCAGCAACATTACGTGCTGAAATTGCCACTCGACCTATGTCGAGCGCCGCCACATAGTCCAGCTTTATTAAAAACGACTTATGTGGTGAGCCGCTTTTTAAGGGTTAATATTCTATTTCCTGTGTATTGCCATCATGTCGTTGACTCTATCCCAGTACAAACGACGCAGGGGGGTAGTAGGGTCATTTGCTTGGAATCCGTGACCATTTTGTTCCTACCTTTTTCTCTCGATGGATTTGACAACCTGAACCATTTTAAAGGAAAATTAGCTCCTATGCCCCTCTGAAAAATGACGGCTAACTCTGCTAGAGCCCAATATTCAAAATGGCCGCCAATGCCATCTTGAAAAACATGAAATATAATATCTCTGGCATCAGATGAGCTACAAGTACGAATGAGGTGTCCATTTTCACTAATTCTGGCATTACAAATCCACTTGAATGGTTATTGTATTGAATTGTATTGTATATAGTATTGTTATTGTATTGTATTATACTAATTGTACATACTAATCTGCCACTTCACTGTCACTACATGATTCACTGTATGAGCCACTATCAGAATCACTGTCCTCACTTTTGCTGCTATCATCACTGTTGTTCTCTGCCTGCTGATTTGTAGGTAGTGGTATGGATGGGGGAAGTGGGGGCTGGGTTGAACGGACAGGCAGACATAGGCCATTTACAAGATGCCATCCATGGCCGATCGGTGAGGGGTGACTTTGGAGCTGGTAATGCTTTTGCAAATATGCAAGATAGTTTGCACGCTCCAAGTGTGGACGGAGACTGTCCAAGTCAGGCACAAGTCGGATAGTGCTTTTTTTCTTCTGAGCTCTCCACTTCGCTGGCCAACCAACCAGACTTCAGCTTTGAGCCATTATTCATTGTTGACTCTATCCATATGTCGAGGGCGACACACAAATATGGTTTTCCTGTCATTGACTGTGCAAACATACCACTCTCCATGAATGCAGCCTGATCGACAGGAAGAGTATCAAGCACTGCGGTGAAATCGGGGAGATGCCGACTATACTTGTCATTATCATAGATTTGCATCAAAGGAAACATGAGCTTGAGTGAGGACTTGAACTCAGTCCAGTTGCTTGTTCTGATTGCATGGATATTTTGAGTTAGAACCTCAACCATTTCCATGAATGACATCCAGTATTCTGCTTGTGGGGAACCCTCAAAGTCCTTGAAGAGAGCATCAACGAGGTCCTTCAGCTCAGCATTTCTCTCTAGCTCTGCATGTTCATCTGCAAGTTCCTGTGCATCAATCGGATATCGAAGCTTGGCAAGGGATGCCTTTACTTCTTCAGATAGAGGGGAATCTTCCAAACGTTTGTCTATGACATGGTGGACCAGACTCTCGTAGAATAGTCGCAAGCAGCGAACCACACGCTTAACATGTTTTCCACGAAGGGCCTGATCAACAGACCCGTCTGCTATAACACCAGCTGCCACCAATACATCTGAGATGCCAGATCCCTTAAACCTCTTGTATATAGTGTAGATGAACGACATTTGGATGTGGAAGGGTGCCATGAATGGTAAGATTTTGCTGAACAGCTCAGCATTCTCACTTTTCAACTCTAGCATGAGCACGTAGACAGGATGATCACCAACAATTATTGCAAAAGGCATATTTTTTTCTTCGATTGATTTTGCAAGCTTACACATTATACATCATTGGGAATTGTCTTACTGGGTGGGTTGGGATAGGTCATGTGGTATATATTGCTCGACTCGTCTCATCTGCATTTGACATGCTGGCGTAAAATCCTGAAAACCCAGGCACAGTCTGTTCTTCTGGCTTAGGTCTCGTTCGGTCATCTTGCGCCCTGGCCAATGCATGGGTCACACCACGAATTCTTTGCACCGATGTGTCAGGAGGAGGAGTACTTTGATCAGCTGGTGGCTTCCTGAGAGGTGGTTCCCCACGCTTCGCTGTCTTGTATGGGTTGACTTTTTGCATTTCACTTCCGAGCTCTTTGAGAGTTGTCGAGAGGTTTGATGCAAAGTTGGCACCGGGAACTGGTCTATCCTCGTGATTCTCGGAAGGAAGTTCTGTATCAAATGATTCTGGCTGCACAAACATGACATTAGTGCGGTGTGACTGGCCAGCACCGGTCAGTGTGTCGCTCTTGAAGTCATCGTTGTCGACTATAGCGATAGCAGGCTTACCCTCAGCTAGTTCGAAGGGGCAATCAGATGAGCACTTGAGGTCATTGACCACCCAAAAATCTCGCAGCTTAAGTACGTCATTGTAACTGATGCCCAGTTATGTCGACTATCTCCCTACTCCTGGTCAGTCCATGTAGCAAGACAGAGAGATTTATCTCAAATGCAGTGCATTTTCCAGTGATGTAGCTTGTGAGGATAGATGCAATCGATCGGACGGATGGACTGTCATCAATTGCTGACTTATTTGGGTGATTCAGCCATGTGAGCAGCTTCAGCAGGAGCTCACTGAGGTCTTCTTCTCTCTCCAACTCGTGTATATATGGGAGCCAGGGAATAGTATTTGTCCTGATGACTTGCTCTTTGAGTCGTGCCGCAACATTCATCACCAACTGATCATTGCTGACACCCAATGAACATATTGCCGCCTCGATGTATGTACCTGCTGCTGTTGTATCATATACCAGTTCACTCACATTCTTTTGATTGCGTTCATGAAATCCGATGTGTTCCCCAAATTCATTGACGAGAATTTCCTTTAAGTAGCTGGATTTTACTACTGAGTTATGTCCGTGATTTGAGATAATGCGCTTATAGTCCTGCAGCAGGCCTTGCAGTGTGCGAATTTCATGGTCTTTGAAGATGACTTGACGAATATGATGAAAGAAGAGAGCTTGGGCCTCTCGGAGGTTTACACGCTGCAGATGTTGAGTGCTTTCATCTGAAAGGGGCTTGTGGTCGCTTACATATTTGCGCCAGCACGCACGATGGTAGCGGATTTCCAACCCAAATGCTGTTTGACTATCTGGGATGGATGCAATCAGAGTGTCAAGTCTCAATCTCATGACCTCATCTTCCAGACGGACAGTATGTAACTTGAATTTAGTCCAGGCATCTACTGTTGATAGGAGTAAAATCTGCTTGTCACGATCACTACTCTTGTATGCCCCTTTCATGCACCACACACATAGGGTCTTATCGCGAAGGACACCCATACTGGAGCGGAGCCTTTTAGGTGTACTGGCCTCTGGGGAAGGGTCTTGTTGATCTGATGCTTCATCTCTTTCAAGACGTTCCTCGGATTTGTGTTTGCGTTTTTCGGCTTGAGAGAGCTTGCGCTTGCTGGATAATGATGCGTAACAAGTGCTATGCATGTGGTTACCCTTTGGTCCCTTCTCCCAATCCACATTTTCATGTATATGTTGAAACTTATCAAGTTCTTTCCATTGTAAAGACTTTTCCCGGATGGATTCCCACTTCTCAGGTGTAATGTTTTCCAAACGATCATTTGCGGTACATCGCTTACCACAGAGTAAAATGCACTCGTATTCATTTAATGTCTTGTCTGGTAACTCTTCACTCTCTCTTCTATTATCCATTATTTCGGTCACTTCACAAGTCGGCGATTTTCATCAGATAGGCATGCGATCCATCTGAAACAGTAAAAAAGTAATATTAGATATACACCGCAGGCAGAGAACAACAGTGATGATAGCAGTGAAAGTGAGGACAGTGATTCTGATAGTGGCTCATACAGTGAATCATGTAGTGACAGTGAAGTGGCAGATTAGTATGTACAATTAGTATAATACAATACAAGAACAATACAATATACAATACAATACATTGCAATAACCATTCCAGTGGATTTGTAATGCCAGGATTAGTGAAAAAGGACACCTCATTCGTCGTTGTCGCTCATCTGATGCCAGAGATATTACATTTCATGTTTTTCAAGATGGTGTTGGCGGCCATTTTGAATATGGGGCTCTAGCAGAGTTAGCCGTAATTTTTCAGAGGGGCATAGGAGCTACTTTTCCTTTAAAATGGTTCAGGTTGTCAAATCCATCAAGAGAAAAAGGTAGAAACAAAATGGTCACGGATTCCAAGCAAATGACCCTACTAGGGGGGTATCAAGAGTGGTTTGACTATGATCACCCAAAAAATTGCTACAGTTTTAGTTGATGCAGATAATGAAGCGATTGAGGCTAAATTGGCTTCGGTATTAAGACAGCTCGAAGATTTCAATTCATGTCGCCGCGAAATGGAAACACTCTATGAAGACGACGACGAGTATTTCGCGGACATAGAAGCAGGCATGGATTATATAGAGCGTCTTGATCAAGTTATCGTCCACCTTAAAGGTAAGCTTTGTTTGACAGTGATCCCACTCTGTGAATGGGATTCTAGGATATGTTCCACTGTAGTGTCCACAGCAATGCGGAGCTCGGTGACATCCACAAATTCACCTACTTAAAAGGTCAAGTGAATGGCGAGGCAAAACAACTAATTGAAGGTTTCGCAATTGAGGGAGCCAGCTACCAAATAGCGGTTGCCCTTCTACAGAAAACCTATGGGCACAAGGATAGAATTAAGGCGGCACATATAACTAACCTTACTACTTTAAATCCTCCCTCTTACAATGTCGAGGAACTAAAAGGATTCTATGCTAGTTTTGAAAGTACACTGAGGTCAATGAGTTCATGAAGCTAGTGTTGTGATTCTTATGAATAAATTTCCATCCCCACTAAAGGAAACATTAAAAAGAACTTTAGGTGAAGATGGTCTGTACCTAGAAAGATTTGTCCAGGCTTACCAGACAGAAGTTTTTAATATGGAAAGTGTGGCAGATCGGACTACACCACACATACCAGTTGCTTCAGCATCCTTTGCGGTGCAGGAGACTTCGGTGCGAAGTAGGGGTTGCAAGTTGTGCGAAGGGGCACATGTATGGTTTAAGTGTCTAAAGTACAAAACCAGTGCTCTGAAATTTAAGCGCGCAAAGCAACTCAAACATGGCACCGGGTGCTTATCCTCAGCCCACAGGAGCAATGGTTGTGTGAACCCTGATATCCGTAACTGAAAGTTCTGTCGTAACAGACACTACCATATCCTCTGTCAGTCCAGATCTCAATGGGACGGTGCAAAGAAGGAGCAAAAACCTCAACAGGTAACAAAGACCGAGACGCAAACTACCACGATGTCTGCATCTGCAGAAGACTAGTATTATCCTCCCAACTGTTATGCTGCCAACAGTAAAGGAATCAAGAGGAATAGTCAAGATGTGTACGCTGCTGGATCAGTGCTCACAGCGCACCTTCATTCTAAATTCCGCTCTTGACTCTATCCATTATGAAAAATTGGGTGTTGACGAGCTAGAGTTGCGAGGGTTTACCGGAGCATGTGAGAGCAGAAAGTATCCAGTATTGTCCTTCAAGTACAAGTTCCGGGGCAGAAACTATCCTCTACAAGCATTTGTGGTAGAAACTCTCCCGGA
This sequence comes from Paralithodes platypus, assembly GCA_032716605.1. Lineage (NCBI taxonomy): Eukaryota > Metazoa > Arthropoda > Malacostraca > Decapoda > Lithodidae > Paralithodes > Paralithodes platypus. The sequence continues at coordinate 15,606,124 of CM064565.1, read as the reverse complement.
TCACAAAGGATCAGAATGCCTGGAAGCAGACATTAAAGTGTTGCAAAGCAAGGGCTACAAATTAGCTGATCCTCTAATGACACAGACATCTCGAATGGACTTGTTGGTTGGTGCCGATTATTATTATGACTTAGTGCGGCCAGGGTTAAAAAAAGAGGGCGACATAATTCTCTTGCCCACTAAATTTGGCTATGCACTAACTGGCTCCTGCCATAATGACAAGTCTAGCGCCCGAGTAGAGGTAGACACAATATTGAAAGTTGCGGTCACCCCGATGGATCAATACATATCCACAGAATCATATAATCCATGTCATAATGAATTAAAATGTATGTGGAAACTGGATCATCTAGGAATTGCTCCGACCGAAGATTCAAAGGAAAACAAGACTGCGTTGGATAGTATACAAAGAGACAGTAACATACTGTGCACAGAATCAGCAATATGAGGTCAGACTGCCATGGAACCAACAAAAAATAACTGCTGTCGGGAATAGGGTAATGATCCCGACAGTTTTAGGTCCAATAGGGCATTTGAATTTGGCGGTATCGTATCGCATGTACGATTTCGGCTAGTTCTTTGTGTATTGTATTTTATTATTATATAAGTGTAGGTTAAATATTAACTGTAATGTATATATATCTACATCAGCTCTAGATGTATCATGAAACCAAGTTATGGGTTATAATTATTATGAGCCGGCAGCCATATGTAATTTCGCGAAGCGATCGGACGCCGGCCCTTTAGTCTCTCAATAACCACCATACAGCCAACAACTTCCCCCCGGCTCTTGACTCACCTTTAGTCCACCATGAATTACCATTGATAATATATAACAACAGTCCTACATCACCAGTCCTATCAGCTAAGTTCATTATGTATCGATATTGTACTATGTAAACATTCCTACATGGCATGCAGATGAATTAGCAGTGTGAAATAGGACCGGACTCCATCTATTAACTTCGCCATATTGGTAATAAACATGTAACTATTTGTTGGGATATTTTCATGTACCAGTGATATGCAATTTAACCTCTATATCTAAATTCCCGACAGCTGCCCTCTAATTATGGTTTAGCAGCGGGTCGCCTAAGGGGTCTGCAGAAGCGATTTAAACAAGAACCTGTTTATTGTAGTTATTACACCAATGTTATTCAAGATCAACTTCATCGTGGTTTTATTGAAGAGGTTCCTTTCGGTGTTACTGAAAACAGTCATTATTTGGCATATCACGGGGTCACCAAGAATAGCACAACGACGCCCGTGCGTATTGTGTACGACTGTTCCGCTAGTTTTAGCAAAGGCAGGCCAAATCTTAATGACTGCCCTTACACAGGGCCATCACAAGTGCCAGACCTAGCAAAAATATTGCTGAGATTCAGGGTACATAAATATGCCTGGATAAGTGACATCGAGAAAGCCTTTCTCGTGTTGAGACTTCATGAAGAAGATCGTGACTACACCCGATTTCTGTGACCAAAGGATCCCTTGGACTTATCTTCACCCTTACTTTGCTACCGATTTAAGGTACTGTTGTTCGGGGCGACTTGCTCACAGTTTCTTCTTAATGCCACGATCTTGAAGCATCTTTCCATTATCAAAGAGGATCCCGAAGTTGTGTAGGCTATTAAGGAAGGTTTGTACAATGACAACCTCCAGGGAACAGGCAGTGATAAAGAGACTGTCATTAAGCGTTACTGGGATACCCAGAGAATAATGTCTCAAGCACATTTATATCTCAGAGAGTGGGCTACCAATAGTCCTCAACTATGTGACCTCCTGCAATTGGATGGTGTTGCTGCCAAGAATCAAGAGCGAGTGAAGACATTAGGACTCATATGGTTACCTGACTCTGATCTGTTGACGTTCAACGCTAGTCTCCCAGAGACCATTAAGGCTGCAAAAAGAGAGTGCTTATGGGTGACGGCACAACTGTTCGATCCACTCGGTGTACTACTGCCTGTTACAATAAGGTCCAGAATTTTCTTACAGCAATTATGGAGAATGAAACTAGATTGGGACGATCCGCTACCTGAAGACTGCACTACCGAATGGTCTACAATTTCCAAGGACCTGAACCTCTGCTGTGACTTCACTTATCCTCGGAGGACGGTATATGCTGACTCAGTGGAACTTCATGCATTTAGCGATGCAAGTGGTGTTGCCTATGGCACTGCAATATATTTTGTGAGCCCGGAATGTAGTAGTCTGGTCATCGCTAAAGGGAAGGTCGCTCCCATAATGTCCATAACTATACCAAGACTAGAGCTAACTGCTGCTTTGCTAGCCGCCAGATTAATCAAATTTGTGGAGAAAGCCTATCATAATATTGTAAAAGTCAACAAAATTGTTTTATGGTGCGACAGCCAGGTTACATTGCATTGGTTGCGTAGTATGAAGAAGCTTCCAGAGTATGTCGCAAACAGAGTCTATGAAATAAAATCCCTTCTTCCGACTGTAGAATTCCGGTACGTGTCCTCTAAAGAAAGCCCTAGTGACTTACTCTCTAGAGGTGTTTCGGCAAAACATCTGAAATCATCTGCGTTTTGGTGGGATGGATGTGGCTCCGAAACAAAGACGAGTGGCCAGAAGACATTACCAGATGACCCACGCCAAAAGTAACTAGTCAAGTCATTGGGACCAATGATGAACAGGACACACAGTTATGGAACTGGGAAAAATATGGCAGTTATGAGAAATTAATTCGGGTAGTTGCATGGACTATTCGATACAAGAATAATTTAAAGGCAAAAATTAAAGGGACGTCTCCCACAGACTGTGCCCTCCTCAGCATTGAGGAACTAAAAGTAGCAGAAAATATTGTAGCTCAAAGATGCCAGCAGGAATGCTTCCCAAAGGAGTACGAGATGCTGTCTGGTGACAAGGATACTCGCAATAATTTGGTAAACCAATTAGGACTTGTCATGAAAGTAGGTTTAATTGTATGTGAAGGTAGCTTGAAGTTAGCGGCTCTTCCGGATTCAAAGAAATATCCGATACTACTGCCTTCCAAACATCCATTCACTACCATGCTCATCAATATATGCCATCGTGTCTGTTGTCACTATGGAGTCAATCACATGGTCGCATATATACGGCAAAGGTGGTGGATTCCTAAGATAAGTCAAGCTGTAAAACAAGTGACCATTAAGTGTATAATCTGCCGTAAAATACAGGGTAATACCTACGCGACAGCTAGAGTACCTCCCCTGCCAGACATCAGGATTACTCCTAGAGATCCCTTCGAGGTCACGGGGGTCGATTATACAGGAGCAATTCCTGTCCGGGACTCACACAACAACAAGGCTTATATGCTATTAGTTACGTGTGCTACTACAAGAGCTATTCACATTGAAGTAGTTAGCAATATGACCTGTGACAGCTTTATCCATGCTTTCCGGAGATTTTGTAGTAGGCAGGGATTTCCACAGATAGTGTTAAGCGACAATGCTGCTACATTTGTAGGAGCTTCCAGACACTTGGAAGACATCCAAAGCGATCCCAGTCTTCAGGCTCATCTTACCGAAATCCGATGTGAATGGCGTTTTATACCAGCACGTGCGCCTTGGTTCGGAGCTATTTGGGAGAGAGCCATAGGTATTGTGAAGGCTGGGCTTAAAAAGGTACTAGGTCGTGCTCTAGTCTCCTTTGAAGAACTAACTACTGTCCTATTGGAGCTGGAGGCTACCGTGAATGATCGCCTTTTAACATATGTCTCGGGTGATCTGGAGGGCCCTTGTCCTATTACTCCATCCATGCTGTTTAAAGGTCGTAGACTTCGTGACTTCCCAAATAGTGAAGCAGATAAGTGAAACAATCGTTCAAATGGTGATGCAAGCATGAAATTTGGTACAGGTATTCTTCAAAGCTCACTTTCAAAGCACATACCGCTGGCCACGCAAAAATTCAATATGGCGACCATTTTTCAAGATGGCCGACACATCTGACTGAGCCCTACTGTTATGGGTCAGTTAATTGAAAGAAAAAAAGACATGAATACTGTCCAATCCATTTTTTTTGGCTCTAACGTGGTAAGTGAAGGTAATTTTGTCCAAAGCAGTTGCATATTAGACTTTAACTAAGATGGCGTCCAAGATGGCCGCCATTAACCCGAGGAGGCCGGATTTTTTTGGCGATTTTTGGTAGTGTTTATGGCTTAATAGCTAATCAAAGAATAAAGATAGAGAAATGAGTCATAAACCACGTGAGAGAGGTCACTTTCAGCTTTTGTCTCGTAAAAAAATTCAGCTCCATAGGCCCAGTAGTTACTGAGATATTGCTTGTTTTCGTGAGGTAACTTTTCCGTGATTTTCCGTGTTTACGCACCTTTGCCATAGTGAAATTTCCTTAAACCCATTGTGTTGACATCACGGTAATTTCGGTGATATTGGAACTCGGTGAAAATTACCGCAAAAGTACCGTGACGTCATACAAGTAAATAGCAGCCATCAGCAGGCTATTTAAAGGCTATTTAACCCTTAAAAAGCGGCTCACCACATAAGTCGAGTTAAATAAAGCTGGACTATGTGGCGGCGCTCGACATAACTCGAGTGGCAATTTCAGCACGTAATGTTGCTGAGAGAGAGAGACAAGTGGTGGCAGGAGAGTAGCGAGTGTATGACTGCTCCAGACCACCGCGGCGAACCTACTGACACGAATCTCACCTCCCTCCTACCCTCTCACTCGCTATATACGGAATTGTATCGGGAAAGTGGCTAATTACATGCTTTTTGCACTCGCGTTGCACGGTTATTGCAAGAAAACTAGCCATCATAAAAGGATCGTTATGGTGTCATTCGAAAGCTCTGTTTATGCCCTTTCAGGGATAGCTACTTGTTTTACGTTCTGGGTCTTATTTAGGCATGAAAATGATCACGTAAACAGCCCTATTTTGGCTAAAAACACCCCGCTGGGCGGTACATATAAATAAACCGCATAGGCCGCTCGTAAAGGGTTAAAGCCGTGCTATTTGAGTAGTGTATCGGCCTTCTGGGGTTAAAGACAAATTTTGTGATATCTTGGCTATTAGTAGAGCTAGACAAATGATTTTTTCATCTAATCCTACATTTTTGAGGTCAGAGAATTAGAAAGACTTGTCACATTATTAACTCAGGGTGTGTGCTCTCCAGAGTGAGCATGTCCCTCAGGTGGACTGGAAGCCACCTGGCATAATTTGTATTAGTTATTGGCAAAGAAGAAGGGGATAAACTCACTCAATGCCTGGCAATAGAGAGCAAAGTTGGCTTCACGGAAAGACCTGATGAGCAAGAAGATGACAAGCTCCATTGACAGCACCATGTGCCAGAAGTGGAACTGTGGGCTTTGCTCTTTACGAATGGCACACCACTCCTCAAAGCTCAATGTCTCTTCTTTGTGATCTGGTAGCTCTGCACAGTGATCCACATATGAAGCTTTCAGGAGCTTGTACAGGCTGCATGCTGTAACCTGATGCATTTGACGTGTCCTTGTAACACTTGCAGCTGACAGGAAAGATTCTGCAGTGCCTGATGAAACCACACCTGCTTCCACCAAGGCTCCTGTCCACCCGCTGTCTTTGAGGAGAGTGCCCAAGGACTTTAGCGCTGCCATCTCAATGTGCAGACCTCCAAACATGACCAGGTACTTGTCCTCTCCATATTGATCAGGCCATTGCCACTGCACCTGTTTTGCAAGGGCATAGATTGGCTGATCAGCTGCGATAACAGGTACCTGACCAGGGTTCAGATAAGCTACTACATCCTGTACTTTCTTCATCACATGTTTGACAGTAGCAACAGAGTGAGCTTGGTCCCGCAGAAGAGGAAGCAATGAAGTAATGCTTACTTCAAATTCTGGGCCTCTCTTCATTGAAGCATGATGTGCTGACCATGTCAAGTTCACTGCACCATCTACTTCCTCAGTCACTATTACTTTCTCTAGCCACTGGTACTCCATGGCCAGTTGTGGGCCGAAGACATCTGTGGCTGGCTTTGGCAGTGGAAGTTTTGGTGGCAGGGGGTTCTTTGCTTTGAAGGATGCAGGAGTAATGTTTGTGAATGTGTCAGGAAGTTCTGGAACGGCCTTGACTTTCTCAGGTCCAAGCCTGAGTTTTTGACGCTCCTGGCCACCATTTACCTTGGTGGGATGTTGAAATACAGAAATGCTAGTCCCATGGAAGGAGGTTGTGGCAGTTGTTGCGGAAGGGTTGTGGTCGATGTTGTCCATCACGGCAGTGGTGAACAACTCTTTACGCAGTAGTGGTGGACGGACCACACTCTCCTCGACATACTTGTTGACTGTGGCATCTCCTAATTCAGCTGAGACCTCCAACACCCTGTCATATGAGATGCTGAGGCCATGCTCATGCAGCATTTCGACCAGGTTTCTTTTCCAGGTTTTGGCATAGACTGTGAGTCCCATGTAGACTGGGAATGGTGTTTCTCTGTCTTTTGAGTGCCTATGTGTAGCAGCTCCCTCTTTGTATCGGGAATAGCAGTTAAACTGCATCAATTGGGCAATGGCCTGATCAGACTTTGAAACTCCAAATCTCAGTTGAGACTTGATGTCAGCTCCATGTTCAACCATCCCCACAAACTGAAGCAGAAGGGAAGGTATGGCATTTTGCACACAACCAGCTGGAAATGTGCCATCAAATTTTGATTGATGTTCAAGCATGCATTTTCTTAGAATCTTTGCTGCTTTAGCAGTGATGAGTGCATCTGAAAAATCAGAAATTTGGGTAATTGATTTGCCCACATCTTTTTGAAATGCAAGAAGTACATCTCTTCCACTTCTATGAGCTTCAAGTTCTGGAATTTCTTCCAGAAGTTTATCCTTCAGTCTGGTGGAATTTACACGTGGTAAATCCACACCAAGTTGTGCCAGACGCTGTTGGTAAAGGTGGCATATATCTGCCAGGCGAAATGTGACTGGCTCTTCTGAGCATAGGTTGCTTTCAACAATGTATGTCACCAGCTCTGATAAAATTAATGGATAAACATCTGGCTCCAGATCAGTGGCACTTGAGCTTTTCTCAAGGTTTCTCAGGTGGAACCTTTCCCTGTTGTAGAGGGCACTGAGACACACTCTGTGGTACTTTAGCTCCTGTGCAATAGCATCTCCACCACTCAATTTAGCAAGAAGCTTGCCATCGTTAAGTGCCTCTGCACACTCTTGTAGCCTCTTGTTAAGGTTCATGGTCATTACCTGCCTGAGATCAGATGCAGGTGCCACTTTCTCACAAAAAATACAAGTTTGACCATCATAGCTAGTTCGACGTTGCTTTGCATTATTGTCTTCAGACTCACTACTTTGACGATTAGATCGGCGTTTCCTTGCGCGATTCAGCTTGCTGTTGTTAAACAACAACCGGCAGTTGACATGGTATTTTGCCTGATTTCTTCTCAAAGTGGCATCTATGCTGTCACCTTCATCAAGTCTTGTTGGATCCACGATCAATGGCATTTCCTGGATTTCATGAAACATCGGTCTGTTGGTAGCCAGCATGGCATAACAAAGGAGTACAAAGGAGTACAAAGGAAATCAAGCAACAACAGGTCTAGTGACCCTTCTAGGTTGCTTGTCCTCCAAAACACTGAGGATCAAGTGTCCAAACAGTGGTTTAGAGTGGGTAAGGGAACATTGGAAAGGGAACTACTGCCCTGCCACTAACGTGGCAGGACTAGGAAGTTAGTAGGGGACATATGGGTTAGTAACTGAGGGGAGGATAAAGTTATTCATTTACAAACGCAGTCAGTCGCGGGTTTGATGCGAGATATTTGTCTAGGCGGAATTTAAATGAATCAACGGTGCTGCAGTCTATAACGTCTCGGGGAAGCCCATTCCACAAGTTGACAACTCGATTGAAGAAGAAATTCTTAGATTCGTGCGAGTTAAAAGATTTACCAATAATTTTGCAACCGTTTCCCCGCGTGTAATTAGATTGGTCGATAGTGAAGTACTTACTACAGTTCATATTGTCGATGCCTTTGATGATTTTGAACACTTGAATTAAGTCGCCTCTTAATCTGCGCTGGGTTAAAGGAAATAGATTTAATTCTCTAAGACGCTCTTCGTATGGTTTGTTCTTTAGGCTAGGTATCATTTTGGTAACTCTACGTTGAACTCGTTCTAGCTTGTTTATATCTTTTTGGTAATAAGGGCACCAGGATTGAACGCAGTATTCCAGAAGAGGGCGGACTAAGGAATTGTAAAGGGTTAGGATAACTTCTTTGGATTTATGCTCAAATGACCTGCCTATAAAGCCAATTATTTTGTTTGCCTTCTTAACAACTTCTGAACATTGTTGACTCGGTTTTAGGTTACTCGATATTGTTACTCCCAGATCAGTTTCTCTGTTTACATTCTTAAGCTGAGTGCCATTCATCGAAAAGTTTGCTTTCTCATTTAGGTATCCGACATGTAGTACTTTACATTTATCCGCATTGAAACTCATTTGCCAAATTTGGGCCCAACATGACAATTTATCTAGATTGTGTTGCATATCGTCAACTTGTTCTTTTGAGAGTACGCTATTTGCAATTTTTGTATCGTCAGCAAATTTTGAGATTGTGCAGGTGAGACCCTCATCTATGTCGTTGATGTAAATTAGAAAGCGAATTGGTCCTAGTACCGATCCCTGGGGTACCCCGCTACTTACATTGGTCCATTTAGATGCCTTACCGTTTATGACTACCCTTTGCTTTCTGTTGCTGAGCCAATTTTCTATCCATTTCAACACACCGTCTTGTATTCCATGCGCTTTTAGTTTTAGCAGTAAACGTTTGTGGGGAACTTTGTCAAAGGCCTTTTGAAAATCAAGGTATATAATATCTACAGCTTTACTCTCATCGTAGAGGTTGAGGATATCGTGGAAGAAGTCTAAGAGGTTTGTTAAACAGGAACGTTTTTTACGAAAGCCGTGTTGAGTATCTTTAACCCTTATTTAGCGGCGAGCAACATAAGTCGAGTTAAATAAAGCTGGACTATGTGGCGGCGCTCGACATAACTCGAGTGGCAATTTCAGCACGTAATGTGGCTGAGAGAGAGAGACAAGTGGTGGCAGGAGACTAGCGAGCGTATGACTGCTCCAGACCACCGCGGCGAACCTACTGACACAAATCTCAGCTCCCTCCTCCCTCTCTCACTCGCTACATACTCAATTATGTACTGAAAGTACCGAATTACCTGCTTTTTGCACTCGCGTTGCACGGTTATTGCAAGAAAACTATCCATCATACAAGGATCGTTATGGTGTCATTCGAAAGCTTTGTTTATGCCCTTTCAGGGATAGGTACTTGTTTTACGTTCTGGGTCTTATTTAGGCATGAAAATGATCACGTAAACAGCCCTATTTTGGCTAAAAACACCCCGCTGTGCGGTACACATAAATAAACCGCATAGGCCGCTCGTAAGGTGTTAAGTATGTTATTTTCCTCTAAGTGATTTACGAGTCTGTCTCGTATGACCGTTTCTAGCATTTTACATACAACTGAGGTTAAGCTAATTGGACGATAGTTACTGGGTAGGGATTTGCTGCCTTTTTTGAATATCGGTGTTACGTTGGCTAGCTTCCACTGATCAGGCATAGTTCCAGACTGCAAGGATTTATTGAATAGTAATGTCAGTGGTTTGGAGAGCTCATTCTTAGCTTCCTTTAGAACTCTAGGCGAGATTGTATCAGGTCCTGGCGTTTTATTTACCTTGAGTTTATCTAAACAGTTCAATACTTCTCTCTCTGTAACGGTGATATTGCTTAGAACATCTGAATTATCAATCTGAATCGGCAATGGTGTAGGGATATCACTGAGGTCTTCTGTTGTAAAAACTGATGCAAAGAAGGTATTGAGGGCATTACTCATTTGTACTTCGTCTTTGGTGTATTCTCCTTTTCATCGACTAACGGTCCAACAGTTGAAGTAACTACTTTTTTCTTTCTGATATAACTATAGAATTCTTTCGGGTTTGTTTTACTTTGATTCGCAATATGTAACTCTAAGGTCTTTTTACTTTGCTTAATTAACTTTTTGGCTTTGCGTCGTAGCTCTACAAATTTCACCCGTTCTTCGTCATTTTGTGAGGATTTTAATTTATCATTAGCAAATTTTTTAGCAAGCAGGCAGTTTGAAATATCTTTATTCCACCATTTGGGCTTATTATTATGGCCTGGACGCCGTATTTTCGATGGTATGCAGTCTTGCACTGCTTTTAGGTAAGTGGTTTCGAAAAACTTCCAAGATGTATTTATGTCGTTATTGTTAATTAAAAAGCTCCAGTCAGTTTCTTTAAACATAGCTCTAAGTTTATGGAAGTTTGCTTTCTTGAAATTAGGGACTTTTTCGATGCTACTATTTGGTTCGTTACTAGTAAACTTTAAAGTGAAAGTTATCGTACGATGGTCGCTGTTACTGAATTCATCACCAACATTCAAATTCTCTATCAATTCTTCTTTTGTTGCAAGTACAATGTCAAGAACGTTATTACCACGGGTCGGCATTCGAACAAATTGATAAAGCGAACTCTCTTGCAAGTTCGTATACAAGTCATGTCCGGAGTGTGAAGTAAGAGTATCGCCCCACTTGGTCACAGGTAAATTAAAGTCGCCAAAAATTACGGTATCTTGTGAGTTACTTACATCTACAATTTGTTCGTAAATTTCTCGGTCAGTTTGCACTGATTGAGCTGGAGGTCTGTATATTAACGCAAGTATTATTTTTGTACCTTTATTATTCTTTATTAGCACAAAAGATGTGTCGACGTTCACAATTTGAGGTTTTGACACGAGGGTCGGGTTAAGACTTTCTTTGATATAAAATAAAACGCCACCTCCATTTTTATTTATTCGGCTGTTCTCATAACCGTCATGTTCAAGGGAATAATGGGTTCTAGGTGATGTTAAATCTTCACCTATTTTGTCTTTCTGGCAAAGACAACATTTTGACCAGTCAGTTTGTCTTATGGGAAAAATGGATTTTGAATCTGCCATTTTGCTTTCTGATTAAGACCGAGGGTTTATCCTTTTACCATCTTAACGAAATTACACACACATTACTTTATGGGACACAACTAGGTTGGGGTGACCTACACCTAGCCCGATCATTCATCCAGTGCCGTTTAAGTTCCGTGTGATCTGTACACCATCCAGGTAAGTACATGAGCAAGTCATGTATAGCCCCCTTACCCTTGGCTCGGCTTTCCCGCGCTGGCACACCCTGTCAATGCAGGTGCGGCTATCTAACTCTATCTACTAACTACCAACTACTGTCTAGTAGCTAATTGATATGGGGCTGTTAGAAAGCATTTGGGACACTAAATTAAACTACACTACAACATGGCGATGGGCTGGTCTATCAGAGTGAGACCTGAGCGATCTCTGCCATACCCATAGCTTACTCTGACTGTTCCTTTTACTTATATATTTTCTAGATCTCAAGTGACGGCGTCTCTTCCGTGGATTGACCTCCCAATCTACCAACATTGGAAGCTAAAGCGTCACATTATTCCTTTGCCCCTCAACTTTCTCTTCATAATTGCTGAGGGGCACAGGGCCCTGGGTGGGGCTTTGGTTTCCCGGGCGTTTACGCACCCTCTCAGCTCCCCGCCATGGAGTGGCTTCGGTCACCCAGGCTTTATTGTGGTTGGCAGGGAGGGTTCTGTGGGGGCGCTCGTTTATGGCCTTGGCCTTACTCGGGGCCTTGGGGCTGTTCGGCCAGGCAGCTTGGGGAACAACAACAACAACAACAACACTACAACTTATAGTATAGTACAGTAAAATAAGCTGACACTGAACCCCATGCTGAGTTGCACAGCAGCGATGTTACCAGTGTGTCCTGGTTGTGTGTTGACATCACTCTATTATATTTGCAAGATCTCATCACTGCCTCAGTCCTTACTAACAAATGTGAAAATGGCTCCATTGGATTATCTGACCCAAAGAATGTATGTGCACACCAAAAATCATGTATATATGTTCAGTAGTAGCTTAGATATGAACATATGAAATTAATGGACGCCATCTTGGATGCCATTCTAACATTCCAATTATAGACTATGACAATGATTAAAACAGTGATTCTCATTAATCTGGTTAGCAAGAAACAGTGTTCTCTTAAAATGTTCACCAGGTAATAATTAAAAAAAAAATTAAGCAATATATGGTCCGGCACGGCAGCCATCTTGAAAAATTACCGCCATCTTGGATTTTCGCGTGGCAAGCGGTATTTCTGAGAAGAATGGACCTTGAAGGGTACATGTACCAAATGTCATGCTTGCATCACCATTTGAACGATTCTCCTGAAATTTGAAGTTATCTGCTCCACTAAAAGGACGTAATTCAGCTAGATGAGCTGTAGGACCCTAGTTACGATAGTAAAGCAGCGATACATAGCAGGTACAATTACATCAATAAATTGATCCGGGACCTATGGAGGCGTTGGTCTAATGAATACTTGTCATCACTACGAGTAGCCTATAAGAATAAAAGAGGCTCATCAAGCAGTGTATGGTAAATGACATCGTTCTTATACATGACGAGGGATCTCGTTTCCTTTGGAAACTTGGTAGGGTAGTTAGACTCTATCCAGGACGAGATGATCTGGTTAGAGTGGTCCAGATTAGGACAAAAACTGGCCTGACCACTCGACCCATCGTCAAGTATCCATTAAAACAGGAACTTGAAAGGTTTTCGATCCCTCAACCGGCGGTCGCTGATGGTGTTAGCTCTCACGACTCCACCCCTATGTCACCAGCGGTCGCTGGACCATCTGCCAGTAATGATTCTGTTGGAAGATTACCTCTTAGCCGAGCCGCTGTTAGTTCTTCACAGCTTTGGAGATCTAACATCGCTGTGGGATTACTGTAGATAATATATATATTGGTGGTGGGAATGTGTCGAGACTCGTAAGTAACTCGAAAGTTTAGGTTAAGTAAACATACTGGAAGTTCAAATTAGACGCCAGTATTAGGCCAAGTTATATATCTTTATAAAAGATATGTACTATTTCGTATTAAGTCTCTATGGGTTTATTATCCATAATTATATCAGGTTATCATTATAATCAATCCGGTATATCTTGTAGATAGTTAAATGACACATTGGTGTGTATTGGCTGAGCATGCATCATTTTCGGGACTGGCAGGTTGACCGCCGGGAACAGCAGTCTCGCTCTGACGACTATCTCATCAACAACTCCTTCTAGCCGCTCTCAATACAACCCACCTGTTCATGGTAAGTCACACTAATTCTTAACTCCTAGTGGGCACTATACCTTCTATCTATTCCTAATTCTATCCTTGAGCTATCCATCATTACCAACGATTAAAGTAAGTTAACTCTTATAAGTTTATAGGTAAATTGCACTTTGTTTACTGTCGAATTCTTATAACTTCTCCTGTTGGACCGTTAGTTGATGGAAATGGAGAATACACCAAACACGAAGTACAAAATTAATGAGTAATGCCCTCAATACTGTACCTTTTTTACATCAGTTTTTACAACATAAGACCTCATTGATATCCCTACACCATCGACGATTCAGATTGATAATTCAGATGTTCTAAGCAATATCACCGTTACAGAGAGAGAAGCATTGAATTGTTTAGATAAACTCAAGGTAAATCAAACGGCTGGACCTGATACAATCTCACCTAGAGTTCTAAAGGAAGCTAAGGATGAGCTCTCCAAACCACTGACATTGCTATTCAATAAATCCTTGCAGTCTGGAACTATGCCTGATAAGTGGAAGCTAGCCAACGTAACATCGATATTAAAAAAAGGCAGCAAATCCTTACCCAGTAACTATCGTTCAATTAGCTTAACCTCAGTTGTATGTAAAATACTAGAAACACTCATAAGAGACAGACTCGTAAATCACTTAAAAAGAAAATAACATACTTAAAGATAATCAGCACGGCTTTTGTAAAAAAAAATCCTGTTTAACAAACCTCTTAGACTTCTTCCACGATATCCTCAACTTCTATGATGAGAGTAAAGCTGTAGATATTATATATATACCTTGATTTTCAAAAGGCCTTTGACAAAGTTCCCCACAAACGTTTACTGCTAAACCTAAAAGTGCATGGAATACAAGATGGTGTGTTGAAATGGATAGAGAATTGGCTCAGCTACAGAAAACAAAGAGTAGTCATAAACGGTAAAGCATCTAAATGGATCAATGTAAGTAGCGGGGTACCCCAGGGATCGGTACTAGGACCAATTATCTTTCTAATTTACATCAACGACATAGATGAGGGTCTCACCTGTACAATCTCAAAATTTGCTGACGATACAAAACTTGCAAATAGCGTACTCTCAAAAGAACAATTTGACGATATGCAACACAATCTAGATAAGTTGTCATGTTGGGCCCAAATTTGTCAAATGAGTTTCATTGCGGATAAAGGTAAAGTACTACATATCGGATACCAAAATGAGAAAGCAAACTATTCGATGAATGGCACTCAGCTTAAGAATGTAAACAGAGAAACCGATCTGGGAGTAACAATATCGAGTAACCTAAAACCGAGTTAACAATGGTCAGAAGTTGTTAAGAATGCAAACAAAATAATTGGCTTTATAGGCAGGTCATTTGAGCATAAATCCAAAGTTATCCTAACCCTTTACAATTCCTTAGTCTGCCCTCCTCTGGAATACTGCGTTCAATCCTGGTGGCCTTATTACCAAAAAGATATAGACAAGCTAGAACGAGTTCAACGTAGAGTTACCAAAATTATACCTAGCCTAAAGAACAAACCATACGAGGAGCATCTTAGTGAATGAATTCTCTTTCCTTTAACCCAGCGCAGATTTACCCTTAAAGAGCGGCGCCCGGCTATAGTCGCGTGAAATAAATTTGGCCTATGTGGCGGGGCCCGGCTATAGTCCATGCAATTTTGAGCACGTAATGTGCTCAATCTGAGAGAGAGCGGAGCAGTGGGAGGAGCGTAGGTTACCTCAGGACCGCTCGCCACGGTGGCCGTGGAGCTACTGAGATGTACTCCACCCTCCCTCACTCGTTTCACACGTAATAATGTAAGGAAATGACCGTATTTACCCTTCGGTTGCACGATCGTTGCAAGACAACCAGTGATCGTAGAAGGATGGTTCTGATGTCATTGGAAAGCTCATTCATTGCCCTTTCAGGGAAACATACTTGTATTACGCTCTGGCTCTTGTTTATGCATGAAAACTAGCACGGAAACAAGCTCGTTTACGGTAAAATCCCCCGCTGGGCGGCAGTCAAATATACTCCACCACCCGCTCTTTGAGTGTTAAGAGGCGACTTAATTCAAGTGTTCAAAATCATCAAAGGCATCGACAATATGAACTGTAGTAAGTACTTCACTATCGACCAATCTAATTACACGCGGGGAAACGGTTGCAAAATAATTGGTAAATCTTTTAACTCGCACGAATCTAAGAATTTCTTCTTCAATCGAGTTGTCAACTTGTGGAATGGGCTTCCCCAAGACGTCATAGACTGCAGCACCGTTGATTCATTTAAACTTCGCTTGGACAAATATCTCGCATCAAACCCGCGACTGACTGCGTTTGTAAATGAATAACTTTATTTTCTCCCTTCTCAGTTACTAACCCATCTGACCCCTACTAACTTCCTATTCCTGCCACAGACATTAGGTCCAGGGCAGTAGTTCCCTTTCCAATGTTCCCTTACCCCCACTAAACCACTGTTTGGACACTTGATCCTCAGTGTTTTGGAGGACAAGCAGCCTAGAAGGGTCACTTGATCTGTTGTTGCTTGATTTCCTTTGTACATTATATCATGTCATATTTTACTCTTACTAAACTTGTTTGAATATCTCGTGTTCATCAAGTAATTCTAGAAAATAACGCTCATATCTACATGAATAGTTGTATGTATGTACATATTCTGTATAGTCAGGCCCAAGCCCAACTTTTCCTTTTTTTTTGGGGGGGGGGGGAGGGGGGGGGGGGGAGGGGGAGGTTTGGCTCAAATTCACACACATCTAGGTCTATGAATAGTTAGTGTGCTGAATTTCGGTGTGAGTGTCATAGCAATAATTCTAGCTGAGCTCCATCATCTCCATCACATGTATTGGGAACGTTCGGTAATAACTATACTGTAAACGTTCTGGTTTGGTACGCGTAATGGACACATCAGGGAGGAGTAATGGTGCGTGAATCATGGTCACTTGGCTAATGTTGACTCTCAGTGCTTCCTCTCTCTTAGTATATTCAGTACGTAAATGTAAACAACTAGTCTTGCTGAATTAATGAATACCTTCACTTCAATAAATACATTATTAGCTACTACTTTTATTTTGAAGCCGGACAACAATATAATGTTGTTTATATTTTATAATTCCCAGTTAATCAACTCTGCGTAAGCAGAGTTTGGTATCCCCCCCCGCCCCCCCCCCCAGTATAGTGGGTACCACACGAAAAAAAAATCTGTCGTCGTCGTCGTCGTCGTCCTTCTGTCTCGGAACTCCTCCTAGACCGTTGGACGGATTTTCACCAAATTTCACACAAACATTTGTTGCGTGAATGCAAAAGTCAGTCAAAAAAGATGTTTTTGAATTTATGCAATAGTTATGATTTTAGGTCCAAAATATGGTTTTGCCCCCATCTCCCGGACCCGAAGGCCCGAAGACCCGAAGACCCGAAGACCCGAAGTGTGTGGGCCCCGAAGGGGCTCACACACTAAGAACGCATTCGTTCTGGGAGCGAAAACATCTCGCTACGTATTTGCTAGGTTAAGTTAGTTTAGTTAGCATTAGAAGTAATGGTAGTAATATTTGGATTTACGATGATAGTAGTGATAATGGTTATAATTGTAGTGATGATGGTTGTAGTTGTATTGATGATGATGACAGTAGTGATGATGATGACAGTAGTAGAATTATGATTGTGACAGTAGTAGATATGATGGTGACAGTAGTAGTAATGATGGTCATAAAAGTAGTGATGATGGTGACAAGTAATGATGATAGTTGTAGTGATAATAATGACAGTAGTGATGATGGTAGTGACGATGGTGTGAGTATTAGTGATGATGGTGAGTAGTAGTGAGGATGGTGAAATTTGTAGTGATGATGATGATAGTTGTGGTGATGAAGTTCATAGTAATGGTGATGATGGCAGTAGTAGTTAATATGGTGACTAGAATAAATTATGGTAATATTTGTGACAGTAGTAATGATGATGGTTATAGTAGTAGTGATGATGTTAACAGTAGTAATGATGATTGTAAGATGGTGGTGATGATATTAGTAATGATGGTTGATAGTTGTAGTATCAATGATGATAGTACTGATTAAGATGCTAGTGACAATGGACAGTGATTATGGTGAGAGTAGTAGTGATAATTGTAATTGTAGTAGTGATGATGATCATAGTAATGGTGATGATGACAGTACTCGTGATGATTGTGGCAGTTGTGGTGATGATGGCAGTAGTAGTGATTATGTTGATTGTGATTGATGATGGTATTAGTAGTGAGGATGGTAACCCATCGCAGAGTTGGGTATGCCGTTTTTATGTTGGGCAAAACGGCACATCTACTTAATTAGTATTATACTCTTTTCGGCGTAATGGACTTTGTACTATTGTATACAGTTATTAATTCAAGAACAGTTGAGCTTGCATTTAAACAGTTTTCTTTAACACCTTACGAGCGGCCTAGGCGGTTTATTTATATGTTCTGCCCAGCGGGGTGTTTTTACCCAAAATAGGGCTGTATATGTGATCATTTTCCTGCCTAAATAAGACCCAGAGCGTAAAACAAGTATCTATACCTGAAAGGGCATAAACAGAGCTTTCCAATGACACCATTACGATCCTTTTATGATGGCTAGTTTTCTTGCAACAACCGTGCAACGCGAGTGCAAAAAGCATGTAATTCGGCACTTTCCCCATACAATTCCGTATATAGCGAGTGAGAGAGGGAGGGAGGAGGTGGGATTCGTGTCAGTAGGTTCGCCGCGGTGGTCTGGAGCAGTCATACGCTCGCTACTCTCCTGCCACCACTTGTCTCTCTCTCTCAGCAACATTACGTGCTGAAATTGCCACACGACTTATGTCGAGCGCCGCCAGATAGTCCAGATTTATTATACTCGACTTATGTTGCGCCCCGACAGTTATGGGTTAATACATGTATATAACCCACAGCAGCTATTTGTCTTATACCCTATGTCAACATTCAGTAAATAGGATGTATGAACCTGGAGTAAGTGGACCTTTGTGACATCCCAACAGGGCAGTAAACCAAGATACCTGTATATGAGGCTGGATAATTCACCTAAGTTACCCAACACAAGCTTCTAAGGGAAAAGTTGGGGAGATAAGCAGCACAGCCAAGCACAGCTTAGCATAGGCCCACAACATTTCTAGACAGGGGGATGAAAGCAGTATTCATTATGATTTTAAATGACCATTACAATTGATAAGGTAGGAGAGGGAAATGTTTGCATTTCATGTTGGCGGTTGGGTGGGTGATGGTAGAGTGAGAAATTGGGTGAGGCACAGGTAAATAATTTTCAGAAATCAATTTGCTGGCATTCTTCTAAAGGAGACCTGTTCGTTGTATCATGTTCTATACCCTTACCAGTATAAATGTTGATACCGTCCCATGAACATTCCCAAGGATCTAGACAGAGGTTGCTTTGCTAACCCTATTAGACCATTCTATGTGAACTTTCAAATTACAATACTAACTAAACAGTCTGCAATCCATCAGAATTGACTTTTCTGACATTTGAAGTACTGTAGATTTCGATAATGCATATTAAAATACCCAAGTTAAGGATCACCACCGTACCAGCTCGCCCAGGAAAAAGGAAAGAAACCTAAGGAGGGGAAACTAATATAACCGACACCAGAAGGCACCATCATCAAGGAAAACAAAACAAGATGGACGAAGGAGAAACTAAATGAAAAATAACCAAGACGAAGGAGAGAGATACCAAGACCAAAGTAAAGAAGATACCAAGGATACCCAAACTTAACCACACCATAACAAGGAAAGACTGCAACAGAAACGAGGAGCAGAATACCCGCACAGAGAAGGAAAACTCACCTCCATCACGGAAGACCAACACGTCATCACAATCATGTGAAGACATCAAAACCAAAACAAAACCCACAACACATAGCCGCCCAAAACCTACCTGTGCACCACTACACCATACCAGACGAGACGCCAGAATTGCCATTCAAGGGAAGAATTGAAGCCATGGTGGATATCTTTCGAGGACTGAGTTGTTTTACCTATTGAGGAATTTTTATTAACACATGCCATGGTATAGTGCTTAATAATAAGATCCCTAATAGGCTGCACCTTTAGTATTAGAAGTATAACCGCAAGGACATGTCCCCACCTTACTTCTTTTGCTAAAACTGCACTCTAAAACTATAGAAAGAAGGAGGGTGCCCAACCCCAAAAGGAGTTGAAGAAGGGGAGCTATCCCTTCGCCAAAGGCAGCTTTCTAGATTCTAGGGCCTTTCCTAGCTGATGCTGAGAGGATTGGGTTCTAGTCATGTGGTGATGGGCTCGTCTATCAAAGTGAGAGCTGAGCTATCTCTGCCATACCCATAGCTTACTCTGACTGTTCCTTTTATTTATATATTTTCTAGATCTCAATTGATGGCGTCTCTTCCGTGGATTGACCTCCCTACTGCTAACCTAGAAGTTGGCAGATTGGGAGCCAAAGCATCACATATATCTTTTGCCCCTCAACTTTCTCTTTATACTTGCTAAGAGGCACAGGGCCTTGGGTGGGGCTTTGGTTTCCCGGGCGCTTCCGCGCCCTCCTCAGCTCCCCGTCTTTGGTGGCTTCGGTCATCTGGGCTCGTGGGGCCGCTTGGTTGTGGCCTTGGCCTTGCTCGGGACCTTTGGGCTGTTCGGCCAGACAGCCTGTGGAACAGCAACAACAACAAACTATAGAAAGATACTTGTCATGGTAAAGGTCATTCAAATAGTTCGGGTTTTGTGAGATACCGTCTCAATAATGGCACTCTACAAATAGAAGTCCATATTGTATTATGTCCGACGCCATGGTGGGGGACACTTACAGTAAATAGGTCGAACCTGAGTTCTTTGAACTTCTTATAACTGTCAGTGGCAGATCGAGTGAAATTAGTAAGTTCATGATCTTACTATCTCTTCGCGTTAGCCCGATACCTCGTCGCTGTGTCATGACACTAGAGATATTTTATTTAAGACCCCAAGTCAAGAGTACCGAAACGGAACTTTATCAACGATTAGCATAACGGTCAGGATAGACAAGCAATAGTAGCCCCAGGACATGTCCTAGCTCAAGCCTGCTTTAGTCCGATGAAAATGCCCTATGTCCTTACATCAAGGAGCCATCATTTAACCCCTTATTGGCGGTGCGCAACATATGTCGAGTGAAATAAATTTGGACTAAGTGGCGGTGCACGACAGCTGTCGAGCGCCATTTTCAGCACGTAATGTTGCTGAGAAAGAGAGCTGAGCGGTGGGACGAGCGTAGTAACCTTATGACCGCTCCCCACGACCACCGTGGACATACTGAACTGTATTCTACTTTCCTCCACCCTCCCTACCTCGCCACACAGGGAATTATGTCAGGAAATTACCTTATTTCAGGGTTTTTGCACTCGTGTTGCACGATCGTTGCAAGAGAACCAGTGGTCGTACAAGGATGGTTCGGGTGTCATTGGAAAGCTCTGTTTACGCCCTTTCAGGGATAGATACTTGTTTTATGCTCTGGGTCTTATTTAGCCATGAAAATGAGCACGGAAACAACCCTATTTAGGGTAAAAAAAAAACGCTGTGCGGTTCGGTCAAATAGACAGCCTAGCCCGCCAATAAGGTGTTAAGACCCAAAACCAGCTAATCCATCTGTATCCCAAACCACCCGATCCACACGACAGGACCACCTAAGCGACTCACGGAAACTAGATGACCAGATTTCAACCCTCTCATCTCTACCCAAACTGTGCTCATCACTCCAATCTTCAAGTGTTAGATTAAGAGTGTTACTGAAAATATTCTCACTCAGACACCAGTGCGACAAGGTGAAATAGCTAGGGAAATAGAGTCCCCCAATTTGGACTCTGTTTATTTTCAGACCAATGCGACCAGGTGAATACTTAGAAAAATAGAGTCCCCAATTTGGAGTGACAACCAGAGATCTACTAATTGAGCCTAAGCATATAATCCTTCATCAAGACAAGAGATGAGATAAAGTATTAAGAGAGAATAACGTAAAGTATATCCTACACCAGTGAATTAAGGTGTATAGTGCATAGTAAGAGAGAGATAAATTTAAGTATATTTCTAGTTCCCTTGTGGATCCTCGACCGTGCTCGATTAATATATGTACATAACCATTGTTCACGTATAATTAAGCATTATTGTTCTACTCAGTGAGTTAATAATTAAAGCTGTTAATAAGATGTAGGCAGCGTTATATTTTACCCTTTACTCCTTCTGTGCATGTGTTGTATGATTTTGACTTTTCAAGTTAAGCAGAACCTACTAAATTCCAATATGATCCTGGTAAAAACCCTGGCATAACACATATATTTTTGATACTGCATAATTACTCGAGTGGGTCTTCTTGCAAAAATATTACATATATATAAAAAAACTAAGAGCAAACGTTCTCCGTTCCTCTCCTTTTTACGAATTTATTCTAAAACGAAAACAAGAGAAGAAAAGGTTAGCAATGTGAAACAAACTCCCAAGGCCCAATCCTAAAATTGTTTATGTTCCCCTCCGGAGGCTACTGACTTGCTGCAGATACACTCCCAGATACATTATTCTGACTATTTTGGGGCATACCCCCACAATGAAAATATTGGATAATATTGTAATTATTATTATATATCTATTGATTTTTTGTAAAAAAGGAACGACAAATTACATACATGATAAGTGTTAAGTATGAATGTTTATAATGTGGCTTAGTAGGTGCCCTACGGTGATAATAGCGATGTATTGCGTGGGGCATAACAAATACGGTAAAGTAACGTAATTTGAATCCTTATTTGCTTTAACATATTATAGGGATGGTTGTATAACTGGTGATTGGTACAGTTGTTGGTTAATAACTTTAAGACAGTTTATGTATTAATAGGAATTACATTTTTAATATTTGTATTACAACAATTGTATTCATAGCTTGTACAGATGTTTTATGTGTCAATGGATAACGTTACATATACAGCAAGTTAGTATTTTAATCAGGATGGAACTATATCGTTCTATTACTGTCTTAACAAGCCAATTATATTTAATATAGGACTGATGATGTTAAGACAAATGATGTGAAAGGTGGACTACACTGCTTGGTGTTATGTGTTATGTATTGTGTCGTTAGTGTGTCTGTCTAACTTCCAATCATTGATAGAAGCTTCACACTTTCGTGAACCATTTTTCGGGATTCACTGATGATTGAATCTTTCCATTCTCAATTGATGTGAGAGCAGAATTTTGGTAAGTAATTGTTATTTCGACATGCTTGCTGGAGTAGTAATATCAAAATAAAGGTTGGTCTAGTGGAGAGCGGCTTGATTTCCTACCCTAGAGTCGGGGGTTCACGGCCATGAAGGTTTTATTTGTTCACTAGCCCAGGTTGGTACCGGCTCTCTTGCTGTGTGTTGTTACAGTGCTATTGAATCTCCTTGAAGATGGAGTGAAATAGCGCCTACTAAAAGACCTGGAATGATTGTAATTATAATTATTTTTATTCGTAGTAGTAATAGTAGTAGTAGTGGAAAAATATCTGGAGAAGCAACGAAAGCTGTATGTTGACATTATGGACTTGGGGAAGGCCTATGACAGAGTGGATAGAAAAGGTATCTGGAAAGTACTGAGAATATACGGTGTAGATGGCAAGTTGCTGAAAGCAGTGAAGAGTATGTATGAGGGTGCAAAGGAATCAGTACATGTGGCGAATTAGCGGAGCAAGTTCTTTGCTCTGAATTTTGGGTCGAAACAGAGATGTGTGATGTCCCCGTGTTTTTTTTACTTAATATATGGATGGAGTCATGAAAGAAATACAAGGAAGAGCAGTGGATGTTGGTGTATCGCTAATAAGGGAGGGAAACGAGTGGAAGCTACCTGTACTGCTGTTTGCTGTTGATACAGTTATGATAAGCGATAGTGAATGGCAGTTGCAGGGTCTGGTAAATATGTTTGGAACAGTGTGCGAACAAAACGGAATCTGAAGGTAAATGCGGGGAAGGGCAAGGTTATGGTCTTCGAAAGGGGTGAAGCCACAGGGTGTGAGGTGAGATTGAACGGTCAGGCTATAGATAATGTCAGCTCATTTAAATATCTGGGCAGTATGCTGAGTAAAGATGGGAATATGGATATAGAAGTGAGGGAGAGGGTGCAACAGGGGAAGAGGGTTGTAGGAACGCTGAAAGTAGTAACAAAAATTAGGTTGGTCAGCATGGAAGTAAAGAAGTCCTTGCATGACAGTGTGGTAATCCCAACATTGACTTACAGAAGGACGTTACAAGGACGTTGGTGGAGAGACATAGACCAAGAGTGAGAAGGGTGATAATGAGTTACTTGAGAAGTGTGTGCAGAGTTATATGGAGGGATAGACAGGCGAATGAATAAGTAGAAGAGAGGTGTGGTGTGGATGTAGACGTGCTGGACAGTGTGAAAAGGAACATATTGAGATGGTTCAGCCATATGGAACGTATGGGAAGCGAGAGAATAACTAAGAGGGTGTACGAGAGCAAGCTGGAAGGACAGAGAGGGAGAGGTAAACCAAGAGAGAGGTGGAAGGATGGAGTGAAGAAGGAAATGAATGAAGGCGGTGCTGGTTGGAGGAATGGCGTCGACTCACTTGGGACAGAGGTGTATGGGGGCCAGTTCGTCTTAAATTACAGGCTCGCTATTGCTTGCCGGGAAAAATAGACACCTAAATAACACGGAAAGTCCTAATATTGACAAAAAACAATTGGGTCGAAAAATCTTAAAATCGCCAAACTAATGATGCAAACGTCTAAGAAATTTAAAAATTAATGGGAAAAAACATGAGGGAGAAGGGGGTCTAGAAAAAACGACATCTCTCCCCCTAAGGCAGGCATTTGATATCAATAAAAGTAGTCTCGTGATTGGCCGACACAAACAATGTGGGGTAGTAATTTGGTTGGTGAAATAAGTAACACCCCGTTCTTAACATTAATTATCAATTACAAACCCCAATGTACTTGAATAAACTAATGAAAGCATATGGTCCTCCCGGGATTCGAACTTGGGACACCACACCCAGAACATAAGCATCTAAACCATTACACCACCACCACAGTTAAAGGTTGAGTACACAATCAATATCCATTTTCGAATTCTGGATATCAATCTAACATGTACTCAGACCCAACTGCATTATGGAAAGCGTAAAGTAGGGAGTCATTTAGTTACTGATCTGTTATTGCTTACTGTAACAACTGCATTATGGAAAGCGTAAAGTAGGGAGTCATTTAGTTACTGATCTGTTATTGCTTACTTAGTGAAACAGTGGAACTGTAACAACTGCATTATGGAAAGCGTAAAGTAGGGAGTCATTTAGTTACTGATCTGTTATTGCTTACTTAGTGAAACAGTGGAACTGTAACAACTGCATTATGGAAAGCGTAAAGTAGGGAGTCATTTAGTTACTGATCTGTTATTGCTTACTTAGTGAAACAGTGGAACTGTAACAACTGCATTATGGAAAGCGTAAAGTAGGGAGTCATTTAGTTACTGATCTGTTATTGCTTACTTAGTGAAACAGTGGAACTGTAACAACGCACAGCGAGACTTATACACCCTTGTTCTCGCTTTCCTTAACTTCCTTGGATGTTTTTCCATTTCAGTAATACATTAATATGATATTATAGTGCCGTACAATAGGTAATAATACCTAACAATTATATCTTGCATATGTGATTTTCTTACCATATGATTATGGCAAAATATTTGACTCCTGTCGAAACCAGACTGCATCATGAGTAATAATAATGACTGTGATCATCACTGATTACTATATATTACATTTTGTTTACAGTAAACCAGACTGCATCATGAGTAATAATAATGACTGTGATCATCACTGATTACTATATATTACATTTTGTTTACAGTAAACCAGACTGCATCATGAGTAATAATAATGACTGTGATCATCACTGATTACTATATATTACATTTTGTTTACAGTAAACCAGACTGCATCATGAGTAATAATAATGACTGTGATCATCACTGATTACTATATATTACATTTTGTTTACAGTAAACCAGACTGCATCATGAGTAATAATAATGACTGTGATCATCACTGATTACTATATATTACATTTTGTTTACAGTAAACCAGACTGCATCATGAGTAATAATAATGACTGTGATCATCACTGATTACTATATATTACATTTTGTTTACAGTAAACCAGACTGCATCATGAGTAATAATAATGACTGTGATCATCACTGATTACTATATATTACATTTTGTTTACAGTAAACCAGACTGCATCATGAGTAATAATAATGACTGTGATCATCACTGATTACTATATATTACATTTTGTTTACAGTAAACGTCGCTTCTCAATAATTCGAAACGTGATATATTCTAAGGCATTTTTCTAAGGCACACACTTGCTTCATTGAACAAATTAGATTCAGTAATTATGTATATATAATTACTCAGCGAATACAAATGTGGTCTTGCCACTGGCCTGGTAATCCAAAGGTCCCGGGTTCAAATCCTGATGTATCAATGGGAAGATATTATTGGGATGGAATTTGTGCTGTACCTAGTATCAGTGCATTACCACAAGCCCACCGAAACGTCAATAAAATACCCTCATTGTTCCCTGATTAAATAGCACTGTATGAATATTCCCATATTCAAAATATGCTATAGGGGTGCAATGCCTGATGAGTTATCTGCTCAACAGGTGGCGTTGTGTGTGTGTAAGTGTGAGAGTCCAAGTGTAGGGGGTGAGACAGTGAAGCACGGGAACGAGGTGGCTTCAGAGATGGGGTCGTTTCGGGCCATGAGTGAGCACCATGTCTCATGTGAAGGAAAGATGGCAGGTGCTCGTTGTACTCTACGTGCTTCACATGTCTCACTCTCTAGACTGGAACAAGACCTCACAGGCTTCACTGTTCATTGTAAAGCGGTGAATGTTAAGGCTCTCAGCCTATGCCCGAGAGGAAGTAAGTTGGAATATAGAAACAAAATAAAAAATAAAATAAAAATATGAATAAATTGCAATTCCCATCTTCCCCCACCCCCACAAAACTACGTGGATTTGATTTACCTAATTACGTTATGTACCAGGGATGGTGTTTGGTGGGTTTGTTTTTGGATGGGCTAATACACAGTCATTAATCACAATCATCGATATTTATAATTTTCAGACAGTAGTGTTTACGAGCATTTGTATTATATAATGTATGTGTGTTAAATCAAAATATGATGTTGTTGACTGGTGATGATTGGTGAAAATTAAACCGATAAATCAGGGTGTATTGATTGAGATGACACTTTGTATGACAATGAACAATGTAATTCTGATAAAAAAAAATTTGTCCATGTGAGTGAGGGACACAAAAGGCAGAACTGCCTGTAGCGAGTGCCTCCCCCAGAGTTGAAAGAGTGACAGGGCCAAAATCAAGGGACGTTCTAGCCAAAGTGGCTGGACACACAGAGTTTGAAGCAATTTAAGTCATAGGATGAGGGAAAGACTGATTCTGGGAGAGGGTTCCAAAGCTCAGCTGTTGAATAGAAGAAAGACTGATAATAACGTTTCACTCTTGGGTTGGAGAGTTGCACAGAGTAGGGGTGGCATTGTTCTGCAAGACGGGTGCAACGTGCTCTACGAAGAGGGGGTAGTATACACTAATAGAGCTCTGAAAAAATAATGATTGATATGCAGGATTCGAAGTTGCATAATAAATCATAGGCAGTGTCCACCATTATTTAACTGTCTCCGTGGCGCAATGCATAAGGTGTTAATTTTCGGTGTGAGCATCCTGGGTTCGAATCCACGGACTGCCACATGTGTGTGTTAAATTTCATTAATCGATTTTAGGAGTAGAGTTGGTTGTTGGATAGAACATACAAATTTATATTGGTTCAGGAGTAATTTATCGAGAGGACTTCCCTAGTGGTTAAGGCCCCATTAATTGCTCTTTCCATTCACATATGCATAGCCTGCGTGAGTTGCAGTTGGGATGTGTGTACATGCTTAGATTGATATGCAGGATTCGAAGTTGCACAATAAATCGTAGGCAATGTCCACCATTCTTTAACTGTCTTCGTGGCGCAATGCATAAGGTGTTGATTTTCGGTGTGAGCGTCCTGGGTTCGAATCCACGGACTGCCACATGTGTGTGTTCAATTTCATTAATCGATTTTAGGAGTAGAGTTGGTTGTTGGACAGAACATAATAATTGATATTGGCTCAGGAGTAATTTATCGAGAGGACTTCCCTAGTGGTTAAGGCCCCATTAATTGCTCTTTCCATTCACATATGCATAGCCTACGTGAGTTGCAGTTGGGATGTGTGTACATGCTTAGATTGATATGCAGGATTCGAAGTTGCATAATAAATCGTAGGCAGTGTCCACCATTCTTTAACTGTCTTCGTGGCGCAATGCATAAGGTGTTGATTTTCGGTGTGAGCGTCCTGGGTTCAAAACCACGGACTGCCACATGTGTGTGTTAAATTTCATTAATCGATTGTAGGAGTAGAGTTGGTTGTTGGATAGAACATAATAATTGATATTGGTTCAGGAGTAATTTATCGAGAGGACTTCCCTAGTGGTTAAGGCCCCATTAATTGCTCTTTCCATTCACATATGCATAGCCTACGTGAGTTGCAGTTGGGATGTGTGTACATGCTTAGATTGATATGCAGGATTCGAAGTTGCATAATAAATCGTAGGCAGTGTCCACCATTTTTTAACTGTCTTCGTGGCGCAATGCATAAGGTGTTCATTTTCGGTGTGAGCGTCCTGGGTTCGAATCCACGGACTGCCACATGTGTGTGTTAAATTTCATTAATCGATTTTAGGAGTAGAGTTGGTTGTTGGATAGAACATAAAAATTGATATTGGTTCAGGAGTAATTTATCGAGAGGCCTTCCCTAGTGGTTAAGGCACCATTAATTGCTCTTTCCATTCACATATGCATAGCCTACGTGAGTTGCAGTTGGGAAGTGTGTACATGCTTAGATTGATATGCAGGATTCGAAGTTGCATAATAAATCATAGGCAGTGTCCACCATTCTTTAACTGTCTTCGTGGCGCAATGCATAAGGTGTTGATTTTCGGTGTGAGTGTCCTGGGTTCGAATCCACGGACTGCCACATGTGTGTTAAATTTAATTAATCGATTTTAGGAGTAGAGTTTGTTGTAGGATAGAACATAATAATTGATATTGGTTCAGGAGTCATTTATCGAGAGGACTTCCCTAGTGGTAAAGGCCCCATTAATTGCTCTTTCCATTCACATATGCATAGCCTACGTGAGTTGCAGTTGGGTTGTGTGTGCATGCTTAGATTGATATGCAGGGTTCGCAGTTGCATAATAAATCGTAGGCAGTGTCCACCATTCTTTAACTGTCTTCGTGGCGCAATGCATAAGGTGTTGATTTTCGGTGTGAGTGTCCTGGGTTCGAATCCACGGACTACCACATGTGTGTGTTAAATTTCATTAATCGATTTTAGGAGTAGAGTTGGTTGTTGGATAGAACATAATAATTGATATTGGTTCAGGAGTAATTTATCGAGAGGACTTCCCTAGTGGTTAATGCCCCATTAATTGCTCTTTCCATTCACATATGCATAGCCTACGTGAGTTGCAGTTGGGATGTGTGTACATGCTTAGATTGATATGCAGGATTCGAAGTTGCATAATAAATCGTAGGCAGTGTCCACCATTCTTTAACTGTCTTCGTGGCGCAATGCATTAAAGGTGTTGATTTTCGGTGTGAGCGTCCTGGGTTCGAATCCACGGACTGCCACATGGGTGTGTTAAATTTTTGTAATCGATTTTCGGAGTAGAGTTGGTTGTTGGATAGAACATAATAATAGCAGTAGTACAGTGAGAGAGATGAAACATTGTGGCAAAGAGAGAGAGACTGCAGATAATTGGTGAGTGAACGTCAGTTGAGAAGGAAGTCTTTCCTTTCTACTTTGTCTAGAAGTGCTGTGTGAGAGAATCCTCCCCACACGTGTGAACACTACTCAATACATGGACGCACTGTGCCCCTGTACAAAGCAAGAAGCGGCACAGGGATAAAGAACCCCTGGAGGCAGTTGAGCACACCCAGCTTCTGAGAAGCTGTTTTAGCTAGAGTGGTAATATGATCTATCCAAGAGAGATCAGAAGAAAAAAGACACCAAGAGTATTAAGAGAAGATGAAGGGTTAATTTGTATGTTTTTGAAGAGTAGGTCATATTTTTCTGGAAGGGGAAGACGAGTAGACAGCTGGAGAAATTTAGTTTTGGAAGCATTGAAATTAACAAGGTTTTCTCTGTCCCAATTAGAGATAGTAGAGAGATCAGAAGATTGGTGCTTTATGGCCTCCTTAATTGAATTTTGGAGTTCCTGCTGTGTATGTTGTTGAGGAAGGATAGTTGAATAGTGTAATGTAGAGTCGTCAGCATATGAGTGAATGGGGCTGGAGGTGCAGTTGAGAAGGTCGTTAATGAATAATAGGAAGATGAATGGAGATACCACAGAACCCTGAGGAACACCGGAATTGATAGGTTGAGGAAGTGAACCGTAACCGTCCACAACTAGCAACAAGTAATAGGTTAACTTATTTAATATCGAGACGGAAGCAGTACTAATAAAACAATTGAGTAATATATAACAAATACGAAAGTCCAGGAAAGATATACAGGTGGAAACATGATATAGTATATAGTGCAAATCTAAATATGAGTGCAACAACCATGGAAAATAAAACGAGAGAGAGAGAGAGAGAGAGAGAGAGAGAGAGAGAGAGAGAGAGAGAGAGAGAGAGAGAGAGAGAGAGAGAGAGAATTCTATACAATGCAGTATTGATAAATTCCTGTGAAGTTAACACCAAAATGGTGTACAATTGTGATTACAAATTTCATTACATATAAAAAAGTCCAAACTATTAATATATTACAGTTACTCACAATTATATAATACAACATTTATAGTTATTAAGCTACCATGGTATTCATTAAATTCGGTTGATTGAAGTCCGCTGTATTATGCGATTCAATGTTTTAGTTTTGCTCACTTTCATACTCTGTACATACAATACATAAGATAATTCAGATAATCTATTTGACATAGACTGAATGTCATAACCCATGACATTAGGTGTTAATGATGACAATAATTTATGTTTATATACTCTTTGGGATTTGAGAATATATTTTGGAATATTTACGACCAAATTGTCATTAGTGAGTATTCACAATAATTAGTGTTTGCATGTTTTGAGAAATATTTGAATTATTATAACTCCCTGTCTCACACAATACAACTTAATTAACATAACATTAACACCACGACTAATTCTGGTGTTCATGCCCACACAATATACGCCCTCTAATCGTAATAACGCCTTAAGGGGGGTCACCGGCTTTTTTATCTTTCTCTCCTGTTCTCTCCCTGGCTTGAATCCATTCGGCCTCATTCAGCCAACTGTTTTAAGACATTTATCCTCATCCAGGGGTCGATTTCTTCTTGGCGAGCGATAGCGAGCCAGCATTGTATGGAGAAATCCGGCTTCGCCGGAGAAATTTTTCTATCGAAAAATGTACAAATTTAGCTTGCTGTCAAAACAAAAATATATATATGCTGGCTCGCTACCGCTCGCCAGGAAAATATTGACACCTGGATTGGGGGTAAACGTCTTAAAACAGTAGGCTGAATGGGGCCGAATGAACAAAAGCCAAAGTGAGAGGGAAAGAAAGAGAAAAAAAGCGAGGTGGGGTCCCTTAATACACTACGTCAGCAGACCTCCATTCATCCTAATACACAACTCCCTAGAGACACATCAATATCTACACACACCAGCCTCTCCCCTTTCCATTAATTAACAGTCTACCCCATTCATAACTCTGGCTGTTATACGTTCGTTCGCTGAGGTAATCAACAAGGGGTCCGTCTTGGACAGTATTATAATTATGGAATATACATGTGACAGCAGGAGTTTGAGAGCTAAACTACCTACCCTCACTTATTATCATGCTTGTTTTACTTTCTATTTTATGCAAAATATATAGAATATAAAATTATTATTCACTGTATAGTACAAAATAAAAACACAGTTTTGGCAAACTACAATGCAGGTACAGGGTACATGCCCAACAACAAAATGAATCTCAACAAACTGACCTGTATTTTAAACCCCTCAAGCAAAACTACAATAACCGTTTCAGTGATAGCAGTGGGGGTGCCAGTGGAGATACCTGAATATTGGTAATGGTGTAGCCAGATACTGTACACACTCATAATTGTGGGGAGAGCCTGGGGAGGTGTTCAGAGTATTGTGTATATTTATGTAATTATGTATTTTGTCGCGTGTGTGTGTGTGTGTGCTCGCGTGTGAGTGTGTGTGTGTGCGGGTGTGTGTTGTCTACTGGTAAGGATCAATTATATCAATATCGTAAGTAAGAGACTGGATTATATTGGAAGGTATTGCCATAATTTGTTCATGTTCCCCGAGACGTTATAGACTGCAAACCCGTTGATTCATTTAAACTTCGCCTAGACAAATATCTTGCATCAAACCCGTGACTGACTGCGTTTGTAAATTAATAACATTATTTTAAACCCCCCTCAGTTACTAGCCTATCTGTCTCCTACTAACTTCCTAATCCTGCCACGGACATTAGTTCCAGGGCAGTAGTAACCTTTCCAATGTTCCCTTACCCACTCTAAACCACTGTTTGGGCATTTGATCCTCAGTGTTTTGGAGGACAAGCAGCCTAAAAGGGTCACCAGACCTGTTGTTGCTTGATTTCCTTTGTACTCCTTTGTACTTTGTATGTTACAGTGTTGCAGTGGTTTATACGTACGGGGTTTGTTATAAATATAATTCATGAGTAATGCCAAAACAGTAAGTTTGTTCCTCTTCTTCCCATTAGTTAACTAATATATAATAAGCATTGATAGTGTTATTATACTTTAATAAAGACAGTTAGTTACTAGTAGAATGTAAGTTAAGTGTTTCCGATAGTTTATACTAACCGATCACCCCTACACACACACACGCGCATTTTTTTTCTCTCTATCTCTCTCTCTCTCTCTATATATATATATATATATATATATATATATATAATATATATGTATATTAAATTCTGCCAACAGTAAAACCAGTATCAGTAACCACCAGTAACTACCACCCCACCAACCACACCAGAAGGACATAAAAGCCACCATACCAGAGGCCTACAGCGCTTTTCTCACGCAGAACAGCCTCCACGACAGCTATCACCAAAACGAGATGCCTTCTACCACCACTAGAATACAGCAGAGCAAGCCCTTCTAGCTCTCAACACCATCAACCAGGTCAACTCACACAAACGGTGGTGATGGGCTGGTCTATCAGAGTGAGAACTGAGCGATCTCTGCCATACCCATAGCTTACTCTGACTGTTCCTTTTACTTATTTATTTTCTAGATCTCGAGTGACGGCGTCTCTTCCATGGATTGACCTCCCAATCTACCAAGATTGAAAACCAAAGTGTCACATTTTTCCCTTGCCCCTCAACTTTCTCTTCATAATTGCTGAGGGGCACAGGGCTCTGGGTGGGGCTTTTGGTGTCCCGGGCGTTTCCGCACCCTCCTCAGCTCCCCGCCATGGAGTGGCTTCGGTCACCCAGGCTTCATTGTGGTCGGCAGAGAGGGTTCTGTGGCGGCGCTCGGTTATGGCCTTGGCCGTGCTCGGGGCCTTGGGGCTGTTCGGCCAGGCAGCTTGGGGAACAACAACAACAACAACAACAACAACAACTCACACAAACGGAATGCTGTGACCAACAACCAAGCAACCAGCATCAAAACAAAACCCCCTTTCGTTTGGTCACTGCTAGGTGTGAGACTGCACAAGCTTGGGATCGCCTCCCCTTGCCAAGTGTGAGGCTGGCCTCCCTGCTAATTGTGATACTGGCTTTAAGGGGGGATGGGCCGGTTTTATGGACCACCTTCTCCCTCATGTTATGCCCTGTTAGTTTTCAGTTGTTAATATGTTTACCCCATTAGTTAGTTGATTTTAAGACCTTTCACCCCATTTCTTCATCAATATTTAGACCTTTCGTGCTATTTAGGTGTCAATTTTTTACCTGGCGAACGATAGTGAGCCTGTATTGTTGGAAGAATCGGCCTTCGGCCAGGACATTTTTCTACCGAAAAATGTACAAATTAATCTAGAAGGGGGATCTAATGGATGTTTTTTTAAATTTGATGGAGGTCTAGGGAGGAAACTTGAAAAATAATGAATACATGCAAACATCGCCCAAAACGTTAACCAAGTTATGTGTGATACCGAAACTAGTGTTACCTGTCAGGCACCTCGCATCACGCTATGTATTATTCCGGCTCCACAAGGGAAACGATTCACCTCTACCTACTCTAAAGCCTGTGGTGTGAGACTTGGCAACAATATACGCCATGAGAACATTATGCATAAGTCCCCATCACTAACACGAAGTAAAAAATTAGTAAGCTCACCTTCAACACCAGGAAAGTCACATAATTATGTTCTATAGTTTTATTAATTTCACCACAACACCAAACACCTATAATGAATTTAATGAAAGCATTATATCTGATCCACCGGGATTCGAACCTGAGTTATCACACACCGATTTTTAAACACTCTAACCATTACACCATATAGTGTATCTCTAACTTTTAGAGTCCCTTCCTTGCTAACAAGTATTATTTTCCCTTCAAGAAAATAATACACACTTATAATATCAGTCTTAGTTATCCCCTATTCCATATCCTTTGCTTGAGGTTCGACACTGTGGTACCAACGTAACTAACACATATTCAATAATAGGAATTCACTGATAATTCAACACCTGTCTTGAATATATTATAACTTAGTGACTTACGAATATATAATCATTATTGTTCCATGTGATCATATTATTAACACCTGTCAAACGGGGATAGTTGTAACTTCTACTACCTGGCAGGTGGGCATATTTACCCTAAACGAGCTTCATTCCATGTTCTTTTTCATGCATAAACAAGAGCCAGAGCGTAATACAATTATGTATCCGTGAAAGGGCGATAATAGAGCTTACCAATGACACCTGAATCATCCTTTTACGACCACGGGTTCTCTTGCAAAAATTGCACAACACAAGGGCAAAAACCCTAAATTATGGGAATTTCCCAATTTTTTTCTTGGTCTCGTGAGGCCGGGGGTGTGGAATGGTGCAGAGGTTACGTCAGTCGCGGCACTCGGTCCGTGCCGATCGGTCAGAGCCCGCCTATCGTCCTCCCAACGCATGGACTCTCTCTCAGAGCCGATAAATGTGCTCAACATCCCTTCGCCCATGGCTCTCTCGCACGACATATGACGGGCCCCACGGCCTGAGTGTTAAAGAGTCAGGGTAAAGAGAAAACGTACTTCAGTATAGATGCGAGCAGGCTAATGTTATCGAACTTAACATCAAGTATTTGCACGCACCATTTTCCATGTACAACATTGTAAAATTATCATTGCTCCCAGAAGTAGTATTTAAGTCTAAAAACCTATGCGAATATTT
This sequence comes from Paralithodes platypus, assembly GCA_032716605.1. Classification (NCBI taxonomy): domain Eukaryota; kingdom Metazoa; phylum Arthropoda; class Malacostraca; order Decapoda; family Lithodidae; genus Paralithodes; species Paralithodes platypus. Next base: position 15,571,389 of record CM064565.1, on the reverse strand, counting down.
AAGTCCATAAATATCATCAAGTGCTATTCAGGGCATACCTGTGATTCACAATTTAAGCACATATCTTTTTGAGCCAAAAGTCAAGCAAGTTTGATATTAACCCGGCAATGGCTGCAAAGCTCATAAGAAGTTTTACTGGGCGAGGGCGGCAAAGCTCTTAACACCTTACGAGCGGCCTATGCGGTTTATTTATATGTACCGCCCAGCGGGGTGTTTTTAGCCAAAATAGGGCTGTTTACGTGATCATTTTCATGCCTAAATAAGACCCAGAACGTAAAACAAGTACCTATCCCTGAAAGGGCATAAACAGAGCTTTCGAATGACACCATAACGATCCTTTTATGATGGCTAGTTTTCTTGCAATAACCGTGCAACGCGAGTGCAAAAAGCATGTAATTCGGTACTTTCCCCATATAATTCAGTATGTAGCGAGTGAGAGAGGGAGGAGGGAGCTGAGATTCGTGTCAGTAGGTTCGCCGCGGTGGTCTGGAGCAGTCATACGCTCGCTAGTCTCCTGCCACCACTTGTCTCTCTCTCTCTCAGCAACATTACGTGCTGAAATTGCCACTCGACCTATGTCGAGCGCCGCCACATAGTCCAGCTTTATTAAATACGACTTATGTGGTGAGCCGCTAATTAAGGGTTAAGAGGGAGGCCTAAAAAAAACATTTAAACGGCCCCAGTATAGTCGATCAGCCTGGGGGGTTGCTCGGTATCAAATCGGGGGGAGAATGCTAATAGTGTTTTTTGTGAAGGTGTAGACCCCTAGAGTTAGAAAATATGTGATAGCATTGTGGCAGTGTCAGCTTTATGGGTGTTAGCCACCTTTTTCCAAAATGGCCACCAAAATGCTCATTACGCTATATATCATATTCTAGAGCAGCTAGGACACTGATTTTGGTTTCTATGACCAGGCTGATTGGCTATATGTATGTATATATATATATATATATATATATATATATATATACTGGTATATATATATATATATTATATATATATATTAAATATATATATATATATATATATATATATATATAAATATATATATATATATATATATGTATAAATATAATTAATATTTAATTTCTTTTTCAGGTATCGTGGTAGCTGTGGAACTTCTACGTAAGGGGCCTGGAATGTTCGTCAACATGGAGACGCCACAGGGACCCACCAAGAAACTGTGCATCATTCACCAGGCAGTATCCGACGGAGATGAGCATTTAGTCAGTCCTCAAAGCCATGCCTACTGGTTAACTCCCCCAGACATATATGACGCGATCGCGTCATATGGACTAGTGAACTCAAAAACTTGGAGATAAGTATGGACTTATCTCCATACCTCTATAATAAGTTATATGACGCACTAGCGTCATATGGAGCTCAGTAAGTCCAATAAGTTACCTTACGATAAAACCGTTGGTGGCAACCTCATCCACCTCCGATAATTCTAACGGCCGCAGTGTTGTTGTGAGTGTAGTGCGGGGCAGTGGCAATGATTCCGGGGCTCCCGCCTCCTCGGACTTATTGGAACATAATATGTCTGAAGGAGTTAACCTTACTTGAAGCCGCCAAAGTCAGGAACCATGTCCCCATTCTAGACGTTGCAAAAACGCTTCAGGACAAAGAAGTTCCAATTCTGTTCTATCATCGAAAATGTAGAAGCATGTTCACCATGAAAAGAGACTTGGAGACTCTGAAAAGGAAAGCAGGTGAATGTAGTAGTGATCTATCTGGTAGTAATGGCTGTCCTCCAAAAATGTCTTCCAGAACATCAATACCTGAATCAAGAGTTTATGCTCCGATCTGCATATTCTGTAGCAAGGTCAAGTACAAAAAGCACTCCAATACACGTGAAACTCTTACGCTAGCTGCACAACTGAGAGTAGATCAAACACTAAGAGAGAGTGCCGTCAGAAAGGGAGACGGAAGGATGATAGCACTAGCCAGTAGAGACATTGTTGCCGCAGAGGCACACTATCACACTTCATGCTATAGGAATTACAGTAGAAACAAAGAGGACAGCAATGAGAATGAAGAAGAGAAAGTGGCAGATGAATTTATACTGTATCACAAGGTTGAAGGAGAAGCTTATAAAGAACTTTTCGAATACATCAGAGCAGATATTATTCCCAACAAAAGGATTATACCAGTCACCTCCTTGACCACAAAATAGGAATCATGAATGTTGTCTGGTGGAGTTAATCTTCTGAAGGATTCAACAAAGAAGAATATGCACAGAATACTGAAATCCGAGCTTGGAGGTGCAGTGGAAATATTTTCCGACGACATGGGAAAGTTGTTGATGGTTCCATGCTGTGTATCATTAGAGGATGTTGTCTTAGAAAATCAAACTCTGCATAGGGAGCTCGAGCTTTGGAAGGCCAAGCCTACAGATGTCAACAAGATCATAGATCAGACTTCGTCACATATCTGAAAGGCCATCAAGAAGGACATGATTTCCACCCCGTGGCCATATCATCCATCTGATGTAGCTACTCATATCGCCATACCAAATGAGTTAGAGCGATTTCTGGTCGGGCTCCTCACTGGAGATCCAACTAGTACTATGAATAAATCCCAAAGGACTGCTATTCTTGTCAAGTCATTTAGCCAGGACATGATATACGCTGTGACATGTGGGCAGTATAAACCACCAAAACATTTCCTGCTTCCTTATGCGGTAAAAGCACTCACTGGAAACACCGAGGTCATTCGGACACTGAATAAGTTTGGACATGGGGTGTCTTATGACCAGCTGGAAGAGAATGATACCGCTCTGTGTCTGCAGAAGTTAGCAATGGGCTTCAACCAGAGAGCTGTTCTACCAGTCTCCATCAAGCCCCATGTCTTCACAAATCTTGCATGGGATAACATAGACAGACTGGAGGAGACACTTACTGGAAAAGGTACGTCACATCGAGTCAACGGAATAGCGGTCCAGACTAAGGTCTATGGACCTCATCTATCCATACCTGAACTTCCAAGCATTGACAAACTGAAACAAAGATCAGTCAACATTGAACACGAAGAGCTGGAAGTCTATTTAGCCTGTGCACGTGTAGGTCCACAGCCTCTATCAACAAGTGAGAGCCACATCCAAGAAGCACATGAGTCTGCTCAGGTCGCCAGTAAGAAGAACCTGGCATGGGTTCTTGCAAGACAAACAAACTCCGACTGTCAGACAATCCAAAGTTGGACTGGGTTTAATATCAAAACAAGAGACCAAGAGTCAATCTCAGAAGATGTTGTTGGGTACTTGCCCACCATCAATGCACCAGCTACAGAGGTGACTACAGTTTATGAAATTCTCAAACAGTCAGATCTAATCAGAAAAGAACTATCTCTGGACACAATTGTCGTAGTCATGGATCAAGCACTCTATGCAAAAGCTGTTGAAATTACCTGGAAGCACAAAGAGCGTTTTTCCCATGTACTTTTGAGGATGGGAACGTTCCACACAATCATGAATGCCCTGAGTATCATAGGAAAGCGATTCTGTGATGCTGGTTTGAAGGACATATGCATAGAAGCCGGGCTAGTCGCGACGGGGTCCATTAATGGGGTAATTGACGGTAAACAGTACAATCGTGCTATCAGAGTGCACAAGTGCATCTATGAAGCTTTGATGAGACTGGCATGGGCAGAGTTCACACTATGGGTAGACAGCAAAGAGGAGATGAGCGCTGTGATCAAATCATGTGTAGACAAAATGAACGACATAGCTGATGATCTCAACCATCAGAACTTCAGTGATCTCCTCGACAGTCCACAATTACTAGAGTTGATGATCCTGTGGAGAGACTTCCTGGAACACCTCCGCCACAACAATGGGGAGCTATCAGGATTTTTGATGTCATACATAGACATGGTAGAGCACATGATACTTGGCCTTCTACATGCTTCTCGTGAGGGAAACTGGGATTTGAACATCAATGGCATTAGAACTTTGATCCCATGGTGTTTTGCCTACGATAAGGTCAACTATGCCAGGTACCTGTCTGCATACTTTGCTCAAATGACAAATCTTCCGGAAACAAATCCTGATGTACACAAAGCCTTCCAGCAAGGTCAGTTCTCGGTGCAGAGGTCCAGTAACAATCCCTTTGGGCGGATACCTGTGGATCAGACAATTGAGATTACGGTTAACAAGGACACTCAGACTCCTGGAGGCACGTCAGGGTTCAGCCTAAAAGCAGGAGCCATCAAAAGGTACTACATAACAGCAGAGTACCGCAGTGAATTTCTTGGACACTTAAGAGACATGGTGCATGGTGATCAATCAAAACTCAACCATGCTGATCTACAGCAGCCAAGAATAAAAAAAGATGAGGAAACAGTGTCGGCAGTCTTCAGCCTCATTCAAGCCTGGGCCAACCCATTCTCAGAGAAGCAAGACCTCATAAGCATTTCTACTGCAAAATCGGCACCCAGAGACATTGCCTCTGATCTGATTAAGACATGTGATATTGGAGAGAAGAGTTATGCCACTTTCAAGAATGATAGACTGGAGAACGACACACCAGCAAAACCATTTCACGATCCGATGAAAACTAACAAGCTGAAGACATTCACAAATATGTGTAAGAAGAAGGTATTGAAAACAAGTGGGAAGGACATAATCTTGAAAGCTGACCGGTCTCTGTTTGGTCGCATCATAGTGATGGCACAGAGGCGCAATCTCAAGATGGAGGACATCCTCTCACACCCCCTGGGACCACTACCGTGGGCTCTCTCTACCCCAGACGGATTACTAAGGAAAACAAACAAAGCTTCCTTAGCCACAACTTTGCAGAAGAATGTGACAGTAGCAGACCAACTTCCACCAAATCCGGCTTCTGTGGTCGATAGAATGAACTTGGTTCAAAGAGTAAAGGGTGACCAAGTTACGTTTGGAGACATTGCCACTACAATACTGTCTATGGCATTGTGTGAAGGAAGAAAAAGTACCCGAATAGATGTTGTGTTCGACACGTATCGAAATAATTCTATCAAGAACAGTGAGAGATCGGCACGAGGTGAAGAGACCGGACAGCAGCTGCAGGGTATCACAAGCACACAGATCGTGAGGCAATGGAGAAGTTTCCTGACAGGAATAACTAACAAAACCAGTCTGATTAGGTTCATTGTCAGTGAATGGAGGAAGCCAGTGTACAGAGAGAAACTACATGAGAAGATTCTGTATACAACTGTAGATGACAAATGCTACAGAATCACATCACAGGGCAGTGAAGAGGTACCAGATCTCCAGTGCCAGCAGGAAGAAGCAAATGGGCACCTACTGTTCCATGCTGTCCATGCTGCTAGACAGGGATATCAGGCTGTAGTGATATGTGCAGATGATACAGATGTCTTTATCATGTGTTTGGCATTCCATTACAAGATAGGAGCCCCGTTATTCCAGAAATGTGGAACTAGAACCAGAACTAGATTAGTTGACATCAGGAAAGTCGCTGCCACTGTCGGCATAGATGTCTGCAGAGCTGTTATTGGTATACATGTATACACGGGATGTGACACTACCTGTGCTTTCGCAGGTAAAGGGAAGGCAAGTGCTCTAAAATTTGTGATCAACAACAGGGAAATCAGGAACACATTTACACAGTTGGGCCAGGAATGGGACCTCTCCTCAGAACTGATGGACAAACTAGAGTGTTTCACATGTCTCCTCTATGGCCTCAAAGCAGCATTCACCAAGGTCAATAGTCTCAGGTACCACTTGTTCTGTGTAAAGAAAGGTGAGATAGAGAGTCATCAGCTTCCACCCTGCAGAGACTGCTTAGTCAAACATGCACAAAGGGCAAACTACCAGGCTGGAATATGGAGAAGATGTCTTGAGCAAGACCCAGGTGTACCAAGTCCCATTGGCAGAGGATGGAAAATTGACATGGATGTAGCTGAGGAATTAATGGTAGTGGATTGGATGGATGGTCGGCCAGCACCTGAGGCTATTTTGACCCTACTGGCCTGCAAATGTTCAAGGACGTGTACACTGACAAATTGTGTCTGTCTGGCAAATGGACTTAAGTGCACTGATATGTGCTAACTGTCAGACTGCAAGAATCGTTCATCAGATGATGTTGAGAGCGCGGACGAGGATGACGATGTTGATGATTAATTTCATAAAAGGTGTGTTCAATGTTTAAAGTAAAGACAGACATGATATGTAGGACTCCTAATACCTGGTCATAGACACCAAAATCACTGTCTTAGCTGCTTTAGAACATTATTTATAGCTTAATGAGCATTTCGGTGGCCATTTTGGAAAAAGGGAGATAACTCATATAAAGCTGCCAACCCCACAATGCTATCACATGTTTTCTAACTCTAGGCATTTATACCTTCCCAAAAAACACTATTAGCATTCTTGCCCTAATTTGATACCGGTGAGCAAAAATTCGGACCGGGGCTGATGGACTAGTAGCACTAAACAAGTTTATTTTTTATTTTATTTTTCCCCTATACCTCATATCACTCCTCCACATCCCCTCCTTCCCCCCTTTCCCCTCCCCCTTCAATTATCACCTATTTTCCCTGTTATTCCCTAATTCGATGGTATAGTTTTGTGCTAACATTAGCAAAATGTGTGGAGGATGTGCTTACGTGCCTGCCTAGCGAGTGGGTTACATAAGCGAGAGTGTGTATGAGTAGACTCAGTGTGGCTTGAGGCATCGTGGAGGGAGGGGTTGCCTCAATTTTCTCCATAATTTATGAATGGGCTGATCGATCTATATTCGCGATTTTGGCCAGAAAAATTATATTTTCACTTGTTTTATTGTTGTTACAGGTTACTATCTTCATAGTGAAGGTAAAATAGGCTCATATGAATAAGTAATAACGATATTTATCGTAAAATGACGATTATAGGCCTGAATGGAGCCAATATGCTCGCCCATGGGGAGCTAGTTCAATACCCCCCCCTCGCCGTTTTCGGGTTAATTCATGTTCTAATATTATGTGTGTATTTTACTCTTAACTCTATTAATGTGTATTAATAAAGATTGTTTTGTACTTATCGTATAACTCGTCTTGTGTTTCTTTTCTATTTATATATAAATCTCTTAGTTTTTCCCCGTTAGAACTCAACAATACCTGTATCTCCAGAGAGAGAGAGAGAGAGAGAGACTATTATAGCTTTTGTTTCTTCTTTGCACTTTCACCTCAACCACATACAAAAAACTGCAAATACATTCATGGTGACACTGGACCAATTATTTGAGGGGGGATGGTTCACTTTTTGGGCGATTTTTGCATGTATTCATTATTGTTCTAGTTTCCTCCCTAGACCTCCATCAAATTTAAAAAAGACATCCATTAGATCCCCCTTTTAGATTAATTTGTACATTTTCGGTAGAAAAATGTCCCGGCCGAAGGCCGATTCTTCCAACATTACAGGCTCACTATCGTTCGCCAGGGAAAAAATTGACACGTAAATAACACGAAAGGTCTAAATATTGACGAAGAAATGGGGCGAAAGGTCTTATAATCGACTAACTAATGAGGCAAACCTCTTAACATCTGACAACTAATGGGGCTAAACATGAGGGAGAAAGTGGTCCAGAAAACCGGCCCATGTCCCCTTAACTTGGTTATTTCTTCTTCCTCCCTCCTCTATCAATACAGTTATGTTATATTTTTCGTCCTCATATTTACGACGTATATTTCAATAGCTCCTTCTATAATAGCTTTGTGTGGGTGTGTTCTCCGTATTACCCAGTCCCCGATCCTTCCAATACAATATTGCCTCGTAAATTTTGCCAACGAGCTTCACTGACCATCAGTTACACTTGCAGGGATCTCCTGCTAACCTGAGTGTGTACATTGGGGAACAATGTGAGGATGAGAAGTCTAAACAAATTGATGATTTATAAGATAATCCTGCATCATCTCTGTTATCTTATGATACTTTATTTATGGTACAATCGCGATAAGAAGTGAAGATTAAAATATTTGTCCGTGACTGGACGTATTTGAGGCGGGAGGGAGGAAGTAGGGGGGAAAGTAGAATAAAAGAGGATCAGGGATGTTGAGGGAGAAGGGAGTGAGGAGAGGGAGCTGGAGGAGAGGAAAGGGGGGGAGGGGGGGGGGAGATACAGGTAAGGGGAAGACAGGAGGTGGAAGTAAGGAAACATGCAACGTAATTACATATTGCTTTCATTTCACCAGCACTTTTTGTTTATATAATCAACTCTGCGAAGCAGAGTGGTATCGCACACACAGGTCCCGCCCGTATACTGTGCACCACAATTCAGCTTGTCCGTCGTCGTCGTCGTCGTCGTCGTCATCGTCGTCGTCGTCGTCGTCGTCCTCCGTCGTCCGTCCGGTAACTCTTGCTAGACCGTTCGATGGATTTTCACCAAGTTTCACAGGTATATTCATTTGGTCAATGCGAAGGTCAGTCAAAAAGAAACTTTTAATTTAACTTAAAGGTTAAGGTCAAAGGTCAAGGTTAAAAATAAGGTCAATATTTCATGTGTCTTAGTTTTTACTCAAATTTCTTCATTTTCACTATACAAGTTACTGGTAACCTCGATATTTTATTGACCAAATTTTAGATACATATTCTGAAGGGTAAGGTCAAAGGTCAAGGTCAATGGTCAAAATATTTGTTTTACTAGTATTTCTTACATTAACTGTTTGATTGTCACTAAACTTACCATGTATATTCGGAATACTTAGGACAAGGTCATACAAGAAACTATACAATTCCATATGAAAGGTTAAGTTCACAGGTCAAGGTCAATTAAAAGGTCAATATGCTAATTTCATTACTTTTCATGCAAACTTCACAAAATTTGGCGATATAGTTGCACTTTAAATGGAAAGGAAAAAAATACATTTTGAGACACATATAATGAAGGTCAAGGTCAAAGGTCAAGGTCAACTATTCTATAAATATATATGAAACTAACTGATGGGTTTTAATGAAATTAGTCATGCTTATTTTGATTTTCCTGGGCAAAGTCAATGACATTTTGTTTTACTCTTACATAAAGGTCAAGGTCACAGGTCATGGTGAAAGGTCAACTTACACTATATATTTTTAGTTTTTATTCAAATTTCTTCATTTTCACTTTACAAGTTACTGGTAACATTGATATCGTATTCCACGCATTTTAGATACATATTCTAAAGGTTAAGGTCAAAATAATATTTTTACTCTTATTTCTTATACTAACTGTTAGATTCTCACTAGGCTTATCATGTATATTCGGAATACCTAGGCCAAGGTCACACAATAAACTAGTCTATTACATATGAAAGGTCAAGGTCACAGGTCAAGGTCAAATAAAAGGTCAATATGCTATTTTCTTTACTTTTCATGCAAACTTCACAAAATTAGGTGAGATAGCTGCACTTTAAGTGAAAAGGAAAATCATAAATGTTGAGACATATAAAGGTCAAGATAAAGGTCATAGGTCAAGGTCAACTATTCTATTAAGTGGGTTCGAATCCACGGACTGCCACATGTGTTTGTAATATTTCATTAATCGATTTTAGGAGTAGAATAGGTTGTTGGATAGAACATAATAATTGATATTGGTTCAGGAGTAATTTATCGAGAGGCCTTCCCTAGTGGTTAAGGCCCCATTATTGCTCTTTCCATTCACATATACATAGCCTACGTGAGTTGCAGTTGGGATGTGTGTACATGCTTAGATTGATATGCAGGATTCGAAGTTGCATAATAAATCGTAGGCAGTGTCCAACATTCTTTAACTGCCTTCGTGGTGTGATGCATAAGGTGTTGCTATTCGGTGTGAGCGTCCTGGGTTCGAATCCACGGACTGCCACATGTGTTTGTAATTTTTCATTAATCGATTTTAGGAGTAAAGATGGTTGTTGGATAGAACATAATAATATATATGAAACTAACTGATGTGTTTTAATGAAATTAGGCATGCTTATTTGATTTTCATGGGCAATTTCAATGCAAACATAAATGTACTCTTACATATAGGTCACAGGTCAAGGTCAAAGGTCAACTTTTATTATTTATTAAAAAAGATTACTCACATTTTGGAAAACTGGCTGTGTTATGGCTTATTACTTAAATGTAGCCTAATATATATCAAATTTCACATACTTATTGTATTAGTTAAGGTCAGAGGGCAAGGTCAAAATAAGAGTATTTGTAATTTTCCCTAAACTTCTCCTTGACTGTTTAATGTATTGTCATAACATTATACAGGCAAATTCAGTTCGTCAATGCGACGATTATCCAAATATATTTATTTTACTTTTATCAAAGGTCAAAGGACAAGGTCACAGTATATGATCACTATTTGTAATCACTAAGTTTTTATACGAATTAGGCTACACCATATTCATAATGTTAGTTAATACGAACAATGCTGTTAAGCTAACTAAATCCTTGATAAGAAATTCTAAGGTCGAAGGTCAAGGTCAAAGGTCAAGGTTAAAGGTCGATATATGATTTTTACTAGTATTTCTTATTTAATGTAAGATTCTCATTAGGCATATCATGCATATTCGGAATACCTAGAGCAAGGTCATACAAGAATAAACATAATTCCATTTGATAGGTCAAGTTCACAGGCCAACGTCATATATAAGGTCATTATGCTAATTTCTTTACTATTCATGTAAACTTCACAAAATTTGTTGAGACAGTTGTGCATTAAGGGAAAATGTAAATGTTAAATTTTCAGGAATAATAGTATTTAATCATGAAGGTCAAGATGAAGGTCAAAGGTTAAGGTCAACTATTACTTTAATACCTCTGAACCTAACTGATGATCTTTAATGAAATTTGACACACTTATTTGATTTGCTAGGGTTACATCAAAGCAAACAAAAATATAATCCTACATAAAGGTCAAGGTCACAAGCCACGGTCATAAGTTAACCTTCATCATAAAAAACTCAATTTTCGATAAGCTGACGACTGTTAGTTGCATTTTACTTAAATAACATATACTTCAATCATATACAGTATATATATATATATATATATATATATATATATATATATTATAATACTTAAGGTTAAAGGTCAAGGTCAAAGAAAAAAAGAAGAGTGTTGATAATTGTCTTTAGACCCTTTGTGTACCGGTGACGTCTTTTTTATTGTATTCTAGCTATAATTAGACGTTTTGTGAAGCTAATGAAGGATCTGTGGTAGTAAAAAAGGTTAAGATAGTTGAAAGCCTGCGAATTTTATGGAGGCCCTTCATAAACTTAATAAATTTGTCTTAGTATCAAGTATGAAATGAAACCGACAGAACTGTACTGAACGGGTTACGTATTGTCACCAAATTTTGCTGCCAAACTTGATTGGTCAATGCAAAGATTGTCCAAATTTTGTGTTTTTGTTATTCAAAGGTCAAGGTGAATGGTAAAGGTCACAGATTATGGTCACTATTTCTTTCTTATATATATTTTATATATATTTTATATATATATCGATATAGATACATATATATATATATATATATATATATATATCATTATATATATGTGTGTGTATACAGTATATAATTATATATATATATATATACTGTATATATATATATATACTGTATATAAACCTCTATTACCTAAGAGATGCAATACTACTTGCAGAATTATAGGCCGCAGAGTTGCGTATGCATTTTTTGTATTTTTTTGTTTTTGGTAATGCGAAAACTGCACACCTACTTTATTATTATTTTTGTTTTGTTTTAGGTGCTATCCAGTTATAACGTCAGCAATTCATAGCGTAGGAGATGCCCGACCATATCCAATGATGCTGTGAACGACTGTATAGCTGCACTCTCCGAATAAAGTGACATGAATAATAAGGTGTCATCATCGATATTGGCAGAAAGGAAGCTACCAACACTTTGAAGCTCCACTGACACCATCTACTGCGACACATATGAAGCACCCAAGATCTTGAAGCTTCAATCGATAATCTCGGGGCCCCGTAAGAGTTACAGGAATGTCGCATTCGCCCAGTAAAACCTTCTAAAAGGAACATTGCAGCTGCTGGGTTTATGGAGTATTTAGTAGGCATTCAATGTAATATAAATTTAAAAAGCTAAGCTATTTAGCTTAATTTTACTTAACTCCATCTGCACCATCGACATTCTTTGTCTTTTATTTTAGCTATATATAGATCATTATGTGCAGTATAAAATAGATTTGTGGTAGTAAATGAGATTAAGTGAGATCGTTCGAAGCCAGCTATTAATTGTTGAAGGTCCTTTTAATAGTGAATACAGTCGTCTAATAGTAGCCAGAACATAGTTAAAAGTGCGGCACCATTACTGAAAGTGTTGTGTTAATCACAATGATTGCTCTCTTCCTAATAAGTCCTAATACAAGGATATGAATATTAGCATTTATTTAATAGGGCAAAAATAAGCACACAGATAGAAGCAACCCAAATGCCCTCATTCCCATGTACACTCGGATACCATAGTCTCTAGCCCACTCAAGATAATTCGTGGACCCCTATGTTTTTATCTATGCAATTATATCTCTCCGGTTTGAGTTTTGGGTAGAACTTGCTTTTCAATAAAAAGTATATATATTTGTGTAGTTTATTTATGGACAAATCTATTCATAAATTCGTTTCAGGAGATATGCTTCCATAACTAGAAATAGGCTAAGTCCACGAATTTGTATGAGTGGGCTAGAGACTATGGTATCCGAGTGTACCCATCGTTGGCTCATTTGTACACCTTGGGTCATAATGTTCTTTTGTCTGTATTTTCCTGTGCCGGGTCCCCTTCAAATACGAACCCAATTATACAGTCAAGGGTCTTATCTTAAGTAGTTGTTATTGTAGGAGCACCAAAATTTCCTTTTATGAGTAATCCACCACCTTCCTAGGGTAGGTCCAGAGATCTCTGAGTGAAGTGATGTTGTAATGTTTGTGCTGGGCAAGTGCTGAGCAGTGGAGTATGTTACGATCGGGTCCCGTATAAATCAGTGGCTCTTATACATTGGACTAGACTGGCATAAATGCAACAACGGAAACGCTAGATCCAACCCCTGATATATAATCCTGTCGAACAAAGAACACATATACCCTCCAGAGTTATATCTGCGATAGCGGGGTATCTTAACTCTCAGTATCTATGTGCTTCTACTATAGGCTGATGTTCTCTGAAACAGCCTATTACCTATAACATATGGTTGCTTAGTTATGGTACACAAGGAAAAGATAGTTAACTTAATTCAATCACAAGAGTGATCTAATGCAAACAAGAAGAAGGTTTACTTAACGTTACTTTAATCAATAATATCTGTCACTCCTTTATGAAAGAAAGTGTTGTAAAGTCCTCAAGCACGGAACAAGGAATCTTCTGAATAATGTCGGATGCTACTAAGAAGAACGTATCGGAAATGGAACTACAAAATAGCAGGAGGCAGGACAATGCACGTGTAGGCTAAATACACAAAAAGGCTGGGCATATAACGTTATTGGACACAAGAATATTATAAGCGGTGCAACAGTAATAATGCTCGCCACGAAAAAGTAGTACTCCTATTAACAAAACCGGTCTATGCTGGTTGTGTCTCTCTACAGCAACCTAGACCTCAAAATGCTTGTGTAAAAATAATGGGTATTCATAAAAGAGTATATGATCTAATCCAGCTAATGTCTACCCGGGTTAATAAAGTCTAGCTGGGATGAGCAAAGGTACAGAATTCTGGTGGAGCAAGGCAGCTCCTAGCCTAGTGTGGACCTTGGGTCTGTGCGGCCTGATTACGTTAATATGAAGGGGTGCTCTCTTGAGGATTCTCGATCACAAGTATCGAGTATCCTCCTGGCGACCCTCAAAAGTAAAAGCAAATAGAGTTAGAACAGTGTTGGGTGGATTAGGCAAGCAGCCCTCACACACTACACAGTCTAAACTCCAAGGCACACAGACAAAAGATCCACCCAGGTAACCCACAGAATCCGTAGTGTCGTGTAGCTCAAAAGTAGCCTACACACAGTGAAAACACCAACAGCAAGGTACCTGATCCCTAGTCTAGCATTATTTAACCCTGTAGAAACATTAGTGATTGATGGAGACAGTCTGAGCAATACAATCTCCCAAAAGACAATGACTATCTTCAACCTTAACCTAGTACATAAGAAATGTGAGATCCAGCATAATTATAATACAGTCTGGCCACCAATTCAAGGTGTGGATGCAGAGAACCAGAGGGGGATTGATATTAATAAAAGGTGAGGAAGTAGTGGAAATGATAGAGGCAGTAGGAGAGAAAGATTCTAAGACAAGAGTGTGGAACAGTTCATGGGATATGCTTAGAGTATGCTGTCTGGGAAGGATCTGACAAGGATATTCCCAGGGATCTCCTGGCTGGAGTCCCAGTTCGCAGGAATGGCACGAGGGCGCGCGACAGTCGCCCAGTAAGCAGCCGCCTAGTAGGTAGTGTTAGGCAGGAGGCAACGAATCCCGCGAGGCCTATGTAAGGGGGCCAGCCACGTGCCGCCCTCCCTACCAAGTCACACCACCTGGTCTCTCTCTCTCTCTCCCGCTCACCTTCCCATCATTCAACTACTTAACACAATACTTTCAATTGACTAAATAAAATAGAAAGGATTGTGACAGACGAAAATAAAGAACAGTTCTGAACTGTCTGCAACACAAGCTTTCTCGAGAAGGAAAGTACACAATGATAGGTAGACTGTAGCTATATTCTCTGCCCTGGCGAGTCCTAGCGAGTAAGCCATGCAGTTCTGGGGGAAGCGGTGAGCGTCACAAGTAGTAAGTGTTCTGTGTTGTCAGTGGGATGTTGGCAGCGGGTACATCGTAGGAAAACCCAGATGCGGAACTAAGTGTGACAGGGGTGAGATACGTTGAATCAAAGAGGGAAAGAGGAGGAGGGATTTTGCTGATAGAGGACAAATACAAGTGATAAGAAGGGGTTATATAAACTCAATTTGAAGGAGTGCCAAAGAAAGAGATATAAAAGGAAACGATGTGCGACGAAACGTAGTAAACAAAATATGCATAGAACAGAGATAGCAGGAAGAAGGGAGAGGACTAATGACATCGTGTGTGTGTGTGTGTGTGTGTGTGTGTAACTAAAACATTGGCCAATTCTTGACATTTTCAATTCTGTTAATACTTATTGTACATGGACACAAAAACATTCGTATATAACGAATGTAGGTTTAATACAAAAATAATAAAACAAGAACATAAATCAAATAAATGTCAGTAAAGAGCAATATAGCTTTCAAGGTGAAATATAGTAAAACAATTCTACCATCGATAGACTATGTAATTAACATAGGATACAACCGCCAAGTGTTCCAGCCCATATAATATGTTAATGGTAATCACAATGTACACGTTTAATACCAAGCAGATTCTTCACATGCAGCGATATTCAACAATTATTTTCACATTTTAGAAATAATTAGTTTAATTAAATAGGGCTACATTGCAATATTATGCAGTGTGTATAAATATGATTGGTGCCATCAATCTTGTCTGTAAATGTTGAAATGTGGAAATAATATGCTCAATGTGGATTGTTTACAAGAATGCATATATACAAAATATTACTCATTTGGTTTATTATCATACCAAGTGTTCTTATGACCACTAAACCATATATCAAATTATAAGAGGTGAATGGTTATGATGAGTATAATTTTATGCATAATATAATACACAACAAAATATGGTTACATGTAACATAATTATGGTATGAACTTGATGAACAGATCAAAGTATTTTGTGACAGTATAACCTGTAGCTGTAGATTAGTGGGCTATAACACCTGGAAGAAATACAGCCCAGGTACTTCTTGTTTGGAAATCGAGAAACCGAACCTCTTCAAAATATTCAACCAACAACAATGCTATGGGATGGTCACATAGCTCTCAATGTACGTGGTTAGCCGCCCCTGCAATAAATCCAAATTTCAATTTTCCTTGTATTTTCACAAATACACATATGTCGTATCCAGACACTGCCCACACCAACATATCAAACACTATTCTGATATTATAAGCCATCCGGGGAGCGTTGGTAGATTTGATACGCAAATATATGTATATATGTCCCTGAGTATACACAGTATGTTCACATGTCCTAAAAGGACAATATGAACGAGTACTGCGTGTACAGGATTATCGGAAAAGATTATATTATCGCATTATAATGTAAAACATAAATGCAATAAACAATGCATCAGGCCGCTATCACCCACCATTTATAATCCTTAAATATTATATAGGATCCACTTTTGCACCAACACAAGGCTACTTCCACAATCCCTTTTACAGATTACATCCTTAACATGTGAGTGTTGACCAATACAACATACAGTATACTTCACTCACCAGTCATGTACTGATCTTGTTTTGAACATTATATCATTATAAATGTGCTCCAAAGAACTGTATATAAGAAAGCCATACAACGGAATAAATATTGATTTTGAAACACTGCTGTCCAAAAAAAAAACCCGCACCTTATCTCTAATTTATTTGAAAAACTTAAATAGGAAATGATGGTGAGACCTCAAAACACGTCGTAGTTTTAGTTGCAGGCTCGTTTATATGAACAACACTAGTATCATAGACAAAAAACGATGCCGACTTAACCCATGGAGTACCGTTAACGTCCTTTTTATCATATCCTAGATACTAGTAGATGGATTTGATTCAGCTTAGGAAGGATATGTGCTAGCTCGTTGGAATATGTGGTAGCTTCGTTGGAACGTAGAAGGGAACGATACTTAATAATATATACGTGTAAAATCCCATAGGGTTTTGTACCAAATCTACATAACCCAATATCAATGAAGTTCAGTGATAGGAGAGGCTGGAAATGCGATATCCCCAAGATGAAAAATCGGGGTGCTATGGGCTCTCTGCGAGAGGGCTGGTTAGCACATAGAGGAGCACGTCTCTTCAACAAACTCCCGTGGCGAGTAAGAGACATGAGAGGTGTCTCGTTAGACAGCTTCAAGAGAGCTCTCGATGTCGAACTACAAAAAGTGTCAGACGAGCCCATCTTCACAAGGGTGCGCTCCACCTCTTCGAATAGTCTGCTGCACCAATTATCAAACAACAACGAAGGGCGGTGCGCTCTTCGGTGCCACTAGAAAGAGTGGCGAACTCCACATAGGTGAACACATAGGAGCTCAAAGGATTACATGAGATAGTCTGTAGCCTTTTAATTGTTAGAGGTTCTTCCTAAGCTAAATACAATTGTCTCTTAGTTGCCAGAATACAATGATATGAATCCTACAATGAATCCTAGATATTTAATACACTCCACTTGTTCCAGGATTTTCCCATCCAGCCGCACATCTAGATTCATTACACACCATCAATTTACTTTTACTGATGTACATCCTCAGCTTCCTTTTTCCACATACCACACCAAACTCTTTGACTATTCACTGCAGTTTCTCCTCAGAATCCGCCACCAACGCTATGTCATCAGCAAACAGTAACTGGTTCAATTCCCAATTTCTACTATTCTTTCTTACTAAACCCAATCTACCCATACTACCTATAGTTCTAATTTTTACCTCCCTCACCACACCATCCATATATACAATAAACAAACAATGTGACATGACACAACCCTGTTGCAGTCCTACATTTACCTCAAACCATTCACTCAATTAATTTCCTACTCTAACACACGCTCTGCTCTCTTCATAAAAACTCTTGACTGCTTTTAACAAATTTCCTCCAATTTCATTAATCCTTAGCACCTTCCACATCTCTTTTTGATCCACACGACCACACGTTTTTTTTTTTCAAATCTATAAAAGCCACAAATATTTCCTTATGCTTATGCTAACAGTGATGTATGGAGCTGAGACATGGACTCTGAAGAAAAAGGAGATAAGAAAGCTGGATGTGATGGAGATGAGCTGCTTGAGGAGTATGTGTGGAGTTACTCTTAGAGATGGATTGAGGAATGAAGAGATACGTAGGAGAGTGGGGCAACAGGAACATTTGTCAGCCAGAGTGGACAGAAGGGTGCTGAGCTGGTATGGTCATGTTGAACGATTGGGAGAAGAAAGGCTTACAAAGAGAATATGTGAGTCAGATACAAGGGGAGATAGAAGGGCAGGAAGACCCCCATTGAGATGGAGAGATTATGTAAGACAAGCTTTGGATGATAGAGGAATGGCTATAGATCAGGCAAAGGAAGTGGTAATAAACAGGAATGAATGGAGAATGCTTGTGAATATTTGAGTGAACAAGTGGTCATTTGGGGGAAGGGGTCAGGCGCAAGTTGGACTAGATAAAAGTCCATCAGGCGCCTGGCCCGGGGAGACGATTAATATGAAGGGTGCGCCTGGAAGTGTGGAGGGCGGGCTTGTGGCTTCGGCTCCGCTGCATGTCTGCCTGCCGAGATTGGAACCTCTCCGGGTGGTCGGGGGCCGGGGGAGTGCTGGAGCGGGTGACCCTGGTCTCTGGGTCTTCTCCTGGGTAACCTAGATGTGTGTGAATTTGTGCTTTGTCTGTGTTTGTTCGTTGTTTTATGTTATGTTTTGTGTTTTCCCTGTTCTTGCTCTGTCTTGAGGTGGCCACCCCCAAGAACAAAATACAAAATACAAAATAATAATAATAATAAAATAAAATTCAATAGAAAAAAAAATAAAAAAAGTTGGGATTGGGCCTGAGCATATAGATAGATAGATTCTCTAAATACTTCTTGTGTAGCTGTCTTACTGCACAAATCTGATCCACGCACCCTCTTCCCCTCCTAAAACCGCACTTCTCTTCTCCTATTGCACCTTATGTACCCTTTATTGTCTTTTCTATCAACACCCTGCCATACAGCTTTACAACAACTGATAATAAACTAATACCTCTATAACTTGTACACTCCTGCCGGTCTCCATTCCCTTTGTACAACAGCACAATACATGCACTCTCTAGTGGTACCATTGATACAACAAAGCACACGTTGAATAGTCTCACCAGCCAATCTATTATCACATCTCCACCCTTCGTAATACACTCCACAGCAAAGCCATCCATACCTTCTACTTGTCCCGCTCTCATTTGTCTCACTGCTTCTTTCACCTCATTATCCCCAATCCTCTCATTCATTTCCCTGCCATCTGATTTAGCCTGGGTAACCTATCGCCATCAACCACTGCTTCAATCACTGCCTCCCTTCCATCTCTTACATTTAGCAATGCTTCAAAATAGCTGTAAAATACAATATTGTGTAACCCAAATGTACTGTGTTTCACATGCAATTGAAACTATTTGGACTTTGAAAAATAGTACTTTGTTTATTATATAAAAATAACTGCAAGTGGCAAAGAAGAGCAACCACACACATAATTACACATAACGCACATTATAGTGGTAGAAAAATAGCTGAATGATTTAATGATAATTATATAAACGAGACACTTAAGGAGAAAAATACACGAGATTCTATCACAGATGCTTCTGACCGGCGTGCCTATAAGGTATTTGTAAATATTTATTCATTTTACGCAGGTTTGTGGTGTATGGTAACTACAATTTACCTGTTAACGGTAAGTTTTTAGTTGGTTCCCTAGACCACCATCTAGCTTAATATTAAACCCCC
Organism: Paralithodes platypus; assembly: GCA_032716605.1. NCBI lineage: Eukaryota > Metazoa > Arthropoda > Malacostraca > Decapoda > Lithodidae > Paralithodes > Paralithodes platypus. Next base: position 15,551,833 of record CM064565.1, on the reverse strand, counting down.
ATGACCCACTTTCAAGATAAATTTGTATATTTTTCAGTAGAAAAAAGTCCCGGACGAAGGCCGCTTCCTCTTAACACCTTAAGAGCGGCCTATGCGGTTTATTTATATGTACCGCCCAGCGGGGTGTTTTTAGCCAAAATAGGGCTGTTTACGTGATCATTTTCATGCCTAAATAAGACCCAGAACGTAAAACAAGTATCTATCCCTGAAAGGGCATAAACAGAGCTTTCGAATGACACCATAACGATCCTTTTATGATGGCTAGTTTTCTTGCAATAACCGTGCAACGCGAGTGCAAAAAGCATGTAATTAGGCACTTTCCCCATACAATTCCTTATATAGCGAGTGAGAGAGGTAGGAGGGAGGTGAGATTCGTGTCAGTAGGTTCGCCGCGGTGGTCTGGAGCAGTCATACGCTCGCTACTCTCCTGCCACCACTTGTCTCTCTCTCTCAGCAACATTACGTGCTGAAATTGCCACTCGAGTTATGTCGAGCGCCGCCACATAGTCCAGCTTTATTTAACTCGACTTATGTGGTGAGCCGCTAATTAAGGGTTAAAGTACAGGGGCGGGATTCACTAACGATCGTAGCGTGCGATGTCGTACAGAAACGTACGATCACCACGGAAGGTGTATTCACGAACGCATCGTTGGGCTCCCTTTCGGCTCCCTTACGCTAAAGCGTCTTTTGACCAATCAGGTGCTTGGCCACTCACTGAGCTTAAGTCATTTTGTAAATAAACAATGCTCACCCACATGACCGAAGCGCCAAGAAGAATTTAATATATTTTAATTTATGAGCCTTTTATTGTTTAGCTTGGCTAATTCGATCCACCACAGCCAACAGGAAGAGAAATACAGTGTCTTGTGAGTTGATGATAAGAAATTAGCCTAGCTAGCCTACAGGGAAGCCTGCTCGGTTTTGTTCGCGTCTAATTTGACTGCATTTAATTATAAAATTATCCCACGGCCAGCTGTTATTTACCCCCCTGCTGGAAATATATATGGTGATGACAATAAGTCATGGGGGATGAGAGGGGTAAAGCCCCCCTTAACCCTATTGCCCAACAGTTGGCCATGGGATATAATGATAGGTTGAGGGGGGCTTTGTCCCCCTCACCTCCCATGACTTATTGCCATCATCAAATATATTACCAGCATGGGACTAATAACAGCTAGGCTAGTTAACAAGGAGGACGGTACGCCTGCAAACATCATCTTTACCTTCTAGGCTTCTACTTTACTATGCTTAGGCTACACCAAGCTAGGCATTGCTAGCCTAACCAAAATACCATACGTAGGCCTAACTTTTCTAGCCTAAATAGCCCTAACTTTTTCAAAATAAACCTAAGTTATAGCCTAGGCTAGGCTAAACAAAACTATTCACACCATATAGGCTAGCCTATTAATATTTTTGGTAAATTTCTATAATTGCAGCTATACAAGCTAAACAAAAATATTATTGTATTTAGCAGGAAGGTACGACGAGGTAAATGATGTGGTATAGGTGGCAATATGCGGAAATAGATTATAAGGGCATTCCGCCCCCTCTGACAAAAGTCTATCAATCTAGATGTGACACGGATTTTACAATGGTTCAGAGACATTAGCCTAACCTATCAACCTTACCTAACCTATCCTAGTATTATGGGTAGGGGCTGCCGCCCCCACACACCCGCTGGTTGGGTAAAACGTAGAAATCCAGTTGGGGTGGAGTGAGTAACCGTAGATTTTCGTAAGGGGGTCAGAGGGGGCGGAATACCCTTATAATCCATTTCCACATATTGCCACCTATACCACATCACTTACCTCGTCGTACCTTCCTGTTAAATACAATAATAATTTATTTAGCTCGTATAGGTGTAATTATTGAATAATTCCTTTTTTTTTTTTTTAGGCTAGGCCTAGGGTAATTCTTTTCATAATTTTTTTCCTGTGATACTTTCAAATTTGTTGAGGAAATAGGCTACCCTAATCTAACCCAGCTAGGCATTACTAGCCTAACCAAAATACCATACATAGGCCTAACTTCTCTAGTCTAAATAGGGTAGCCCTAACTTTTTCAAAATAAACCTAGGTTATAGCCTAGCCTAGGCCTAGGCTAGGCTAAACAAAATGATTCGCAACACCATTTATTTGTTTATTTTTTAGGCTAGGCCTAGGGTAATTCTTTTCATCATTTTGTTCCTGTGATACTTTCAACTTTGTTGAGGAATAGGCTACCCTAATCTAACTCAGAGGTGGTGGGGAGTTGGAATAAAACATTTCCGCAATAAATGAGGGTTAAAATCTATTAATGGTAGTCTATGTGTTGTCGCAGCACATGAATTTGTGCATCAATTAACCTTGACTAGGTCTAGACTGGCATATGTAGGCTATTCATAGCTTAATTCGGCCTGTCATAAGACATTAAGGATACAAATATATTCATACTTTGTATTAAATGCCTTAATGGTGTTGTAAACCCAAGTTAACAATCATATTGCGCTATTATTGCCTCAATAATGACTTAGTGTGTCATAAAGAGCTATACTGCAGACAAATTTGTTATGGTCGCGGGTTGTGTTATCGATATTTGTGTACCTATATCCGGGTCAAATTCATGTAAGGGTGGTCTGGACCACCCTTTGTGAAAGGGGCTTCCAACGATCAAAGATGGCCGCTACGGCGCTTCGTGAATACCAGCGTTGAGTCGTAAGGGAGCGGTAAGGGAGTTTTCGGATCGTACGACCGTTAGTGAATCCATCTCCAGGCTCGCTATCGCTAGCCAGGCAAAAATCGACACTTAAATGACACATAAGGTCTTAAAATTGAATTAAATGGGGCTAAAGTTCCTAGAATCGCCAAACTAATGGGAAGAGTGTCTTAAAAAAAACAAAAAATGGGGCTAAACATGAGGGAGAAAGGGATTAAGAAAAATTCCTTCAAGTGGAATTTTCCCCTTAAAGCAGTATATGCTACGAGAACCCTAATTTTTTTTTTTTTTTTTAAATTACTGCATGTCCACAAACATTTCAGTAATGTAAGCATATTTCCTTTTTTTTTTTTTTTTTTTTTTATTAAGGTGACAGTTACAAAGTGGTGTACAATCTATCTTATTCTAGTTACATTGTAGTTTATCTTATTGTACCAGTACCTCCCTACAATCAACCTAGTTGTTCCCCAATTCGTCCCTCCGCCACGACCATTTCAAAGTCCAAGTCTCTCACTCTTGCCCTCTGTAGCGGGGAGGACCTTGTATCCCTGAGACATAGGAGTGCAGACCTGAGAAGAGAGAAAGAGAGCCGGCATCTCATCCAAGTTATGACTTGGCTTCTATGCTGGCGCTTTTTCTCCGATATTTGTTCAGCTAATCTGGCATAGAAGACACTTGCAGAAGGTCCCATACCTCCCGACGATGAGAAGACCAGAGGAGTAAAGCTTCCTTGATCCCTGTTCAAAATTCTTTCTTCATAAGTGCGTTTTTTCTCACTTTCGTTTCTCAAGTATGCCGCCTTGTGTCCTCGCTCACGATATGTTTGTGCTGAACCCTAAAATGGTACATGCACATTTCGCTCACTGTTGCCAGTGACCAAGGTTTGATGTCATTTTGAGATATCATACTTATTTATATCGCGTCAACTTCAAATTCCCACTACTTAACCCCTACTGTGCCGGCAACGTCTTTTCTTATAATATTTTAGATATATTTAGACAATTTTTTGCAGATTAAGAAGGAATTGTGGTGATAAAAAGGGTCATGTGAGAAGTACGAAGCCTGTTCATTGTTGGAGGCCATTTATTAAGTGAATATAACCATCTAATATCAGCCAGAATAAAGTTAAAAGAGCGTTACCGGTACTGAAAGGGTTAATTAATACCGATAATAGTTCTACCAAATACCCGAAGAGAGCTCTTCTGGACACGATTTGTCTAGGTGAGTCATAGGAGTTATTTATGTTGATGCTTAGAAAAAAGATGAATTATATTAACCCCCTCAGTCTGGAATAATTAACTTACTGACGAGGAGGCGGACCGCCCGGTATTTTCCCCACAACAGTCAAAATCACACTGAGGGACCGTTAGGAGTCGGAGAAATTTGGGATTGCCATCAATCGACAGATTCTGATCTAACTTACCTAACTTACTAAGCTCAAAATGACGCACAAGCGTCATATAACTTATTATAGAGATATTAAGATAAGTTCATATGACGCGATCGCGTCATATGAGTAGTTGGGGGGAACCGCCATATGACGCGATCGCGTCATATGAGTCGGAGGGGGTTAATTAATTAGCTGTCTTCGTGGTGCAATGCATAAGTGTGTTGATTTTCTGTGTGAGCGTCCAGGGCTCGAATCCCCGGACTGCCACATGTGTTTGTTAATTTCATTAATCGAGTTTAGGAGTAAAGTTGGTTAGTGGAGAGAACATAATAAATATATTTGGGGAAGCACTTTTAAGATGATTGACCACTGATGTTTAGTCAGGTTAATTAGAAACGTGTGTTATGAAATTGTGTTTTAATTATATATGCTTGTAAACTTATTCAAATTAAGTGGTTTAAAAGTGCCTAAATGTAATAATCAACCACAATATTTGATCATAAATTAACGCGATTGTGAATAAGTAACTCATCATCTGCTGTTCCATGGTTTTAGCGATGAGTGCACATTTGTTCATAGCATTGTATAACAATAATATTGTAATATATATTACAGATAATTTGTTTAGTACTCACGAGGCAAGGACGTGATAGATTTATCGTATCTGTTCACACTTGAGAAACAAGAAACGAGAACAGCCTTACTACTTTCCAAAGTAATATAACCCATTAGGCTTCTTCTTCAACGATCACGCCTGCTATAATAAGTTTCCATTTATCTGCCGCTTCCAACACTTGCCCAGACATTAATTCCAAAATTGAATTCCTCGCTCTTTACCAAACCAATTCCATCTGAGAATCACTGTGGAAAATACAATCATCCGGTCTGAATAGTTCCGTGTCCTTTGTTGGCCCCGAGTTAATTTAAGTTGACGCCAAGCGAACAATACTCCTAAATTGAAAATGTAAACATTTTGGTGCTGAGATGATTGATTCATCAAGAGTCTATTTCGTTGTCTGATTTAGTTACAATAAATAATCGATAAAGTATCATCCATTATATGTATTATTCTATTGAGTGTGCAACTGGCCCAGAGAAGAGTAAATATGTGATTATATTTCGGCTTAGGTAAGAGAGATTATCCATTATTTAATCTCTCTCTCTCTCTGTAATACACATTTAATATATATATATATATATATATATATATATATAGACAAAGTAGAAAGGAAGGCCTTTCGTATCATTAAATCCCGTCCACTCACCAACTCTCTGCAATATCTCTCTCTCCGCCGCAATGTTGCATATCTCTCGCTATTCTATCACTACTATAATAATCAGTGTTCCTCTGAGCTCTCCCAGTGTATACCACCTCCTCTACGTAGGGCACGCGGTACCCGTCTTGCAACACAATCCCACCCTACTCTGTGCAACTATATAACCCAAGAGTGAAACTTTACTCTCAGACTTTCTTCTATTCAACAGCTGACCTCTGGAACTCTCTCCCAGAATCAGTATCTCCTTCTTTCTATGACTTATATTGCTTGAAACTCCGTGTGTCCAGGCATTCTGGCTCCAACGTCCCTTGTAATGGTCCACACATGCCAGAATTCATCATGCCATATGGAAGGGTAGTTGCAACCAGAATATTTCCATAATATGCTTCAGTTTGTACGGAAAAAAATAATATCCCAATATGTGAAATATCGAGAACATCCAGACATAAAAAGATCCTTCTGTTCTCTGATACAAGGCATATTGGATAAATGGATTAAAAGTCATAACATAATAATCTCGAAAATAGCATGATACGTCGGTATACATTGTTATAGTATCAAACTTTACCATCTGCTATTATCTATCATGAAACATGTTCCTTATCACAGTTAGTACCACACGCACAATAACCATGATGGGTATATGCATAGAATTATCGTGGGGACGTATATAACATGGACAATAGGCAATGTGTATGTGTGCATCTCTCGGGCTTACTTGTGGATGTTGGAGGATAACTAGCTGTAACTGGTAAGAAACAAAGTATACTTGAACCTGTGTAATGAATAAATTAATATTGTAAACACATTTACTGCACATCTGTTAGAATATATATTACCTCAAATACGAAAGCCCTTTTCCAAATTGATTACCAATGTCTAGCTTGAAGACAAATAATGCAAACAAATACTGAGGTATTTATCGAGATGCGTTTTGCAGATTATTAATAACAAGTAGACCAGACTATTATTTCATCAAATTATTATAATCGGTTAACGTCTTACAGAAGAAAGTGGATTTATTGTAATAAAAAGTTAACGTTAACCTGGGGAATTTGAGCCAACGTACCATATTTCGGTAACATCAATAGGCTACAATAGTAGTATTAATGTAGCCTGTGTTTATGTTACCTGGACATATTGGCCCCTTGCTCTGGCTGCAGTAGATAATGAATATGTAATCCTTGAATGTTGTAAAAGGGAAGGGTAGACGGGACTTGTTAGCCTTGGCAAGTAAACTCGTCTAAGGGAAGGAAAACCATTAACCCCTTCTGTACCGGCAACGTCTGTTGTATCTAATTCTAGCTATTATTATGTTCCTTCCAACAACCAACTCTACTCCTAAAATCGATTAATAAAATTTACAAACACATGTGGCAGTCCGTGGATTCGAACCCAGGACGCTCACACCGAAACTCAACACCTTATGCATCGCATTTGGACGATTTTATGCAGCTTGGAAAGGATCTGTGCTAGTTAAAAAGGTTGATTGAGATAGTTAGAAGCCTTATAATTGCTGGAGATCCTTCCAAAACTGAATAAAATCGATTACTAGTAGCCAGAATCTCATGAAAAGATATCGCCGGTACAGAAGGGGTTAACCTCTGAAGTTCGCATGGGGGGTATGAGACACCACTGCCTGTGCGCACGTATTTGAGCTGTTTCCATCACTAAAATATTTATTTTACCATAAATATCATTAATACTTATCCATATGTGCCTATTGTAGGTTGATTATAAAGGTATTAACCTGTTACAACAATAAAACAAGTGGAAACAGCGTTTGGATGGTCAAAATTGGCGATACAGGCCGGGAGTTACACAATGTATGGCTGAGGCAACCTCCCAGCCCACCACTTCCCTCCACCTCTGGAGAGAGACTGTCGATCGATACTCTCTCTCTCTCTCTTGCACTCGCTTGCTAACAGTGATGACAATGCCCTGCTTGCAACTCGCTAATGTTAGCACGAAAATATACCACAGAATAAGGGAATAACAGGGAAAATAGGTGATAACTGAAGGAGGGGAGGAAACTGGAGAAGGAGGGGAGGTGGAGGAGTGATATTTGGCATGGCCCAAGGGCAAAAAAAAAAAGAAAAAAAAAAAAAAAAAATCGGTGTTATAAATTGATTTTTTTTCCTTGACTCTTAAGAGTCTTCCTGCAGTCCGCCGGGGGAACTCTTAAGAGTCTTCCCGCAGTTCCCGGGTTAAGAGGAGATGGTCCGTTTTTCTGGCCACTCATCTCCCTCATGCTTAGCCTCACTACTTTCAAATTTTAAGACGTTCGGTCCATTAGTTAGTCGATTTTAACCCTCTCCGACATATGACGCGATGTTGAGCCTATTGGGGATACTTTAAAGCCTTTGTTACCATCAGGGGTATTTAGAAACCTTTAGTTTAGTTACTTCAACCTCTGCAGTTGTCTTTGAGTTAGCTGTGGGCAGAAAACTAATTTTGGAGAGGTAATTATAAGAGTGAGAGAACTCTATTTCTTATTGCTAATCTGGCAACCTCTGCGTCATATGTGCCTGAAAGGGTTAAGAGCTTTCACCCCTTTTATGTGTCAATATTAAGACTTTTCGTGTGATTTTGGTGTCGATTTTTTCCTGGCGAGCGATAGCGAGCCTGTAATTTAGGAGGAACCGTGTTTTGGCCAAGACATTTTCTACCAACAAATGTACAAATAAATCTTGAAGGGGGATCCTGTGGTTACTATTTGAAGTTTGATGGAGGTCTAGGGAGGAAACTAAAACATATAGTTTGATGGAGGTCTAGGGAGGAAACTAAAACATATAGTTTGATGGAGGTCTAGGGAGGAAACTAAAACATATAGTTTGATGGAGGTCTAGGGAGGAAACTAAAACATATAGTTTGATGGAGGTCTAGGGAGGAAACTAAAACATATAGTTTGATGGAGGTCTAGGGAGGAAACTAAAACATATATAATACAAAACAATTTTTTTTTGAAAGGCCGAAATTGTTATTGTGATTATGAAATAATTAAAGAAGGTCACACTTTTAATGTAAACTGAACACAATTGATACAGGGTGTTGAAGAAGACATTTTCAATTACTAGCAGTCTTACTGAAGTTTGTAATACAAGATACATATTTAAGACAGTGACTCGTTGAGTATAAGGATCAAATATGACATATGATCACAAATCGGTGTATTAAGCACTAAGCAGGTATAGGTTTTTCCACAATGGATATCTTACATTACCGTACCGTAATGGTGGACTCTGAAAATAAATAACAATGCATTCTGAATAACAATGTACAGTGAATAAAAACAGCATTCCAAGCATTCATACAAATGATGAATCAATCAGTTTGAATACATTTAGTATACCAGATGAAATTAAAAATAATCGGAATGTTTAGTTTCATGAAATACATGTACAACCATTTAAGTAATTAACAATAATCAACAAACCGCTGCCCAACACAAAAATATTCGCTACACCAAAACCTGACTACTACCGTACTTATCTGGCACGCCAGGTAATTATTCGGTCAGTGGCCAAACATATTGAGTTATTAAAACCATTTTACTTGATTGTTTTATCATCGACTGGTAATTTACTAGTATAGTCCTAATTAGTCCGCTGGTAATCAGGCTTTGGTAAACTAATAAGCTGTTGCTTGTGATCGTAGATTATATTACCTGTACGGTCCACTGACGATATGTAGTGACGGTAAATGATGAATCTGCATAAATGAAATATACCCTTGACATTGATGTGTTTATCCGGGCATTATTATAGAACGTCGTCATAAATGTTTATCGTTAGTGGCGCAATGGTAAACACTTAACTTGCCGGGCTTAGTATACAATTCCATCATCGTCAAATAGTTATATTAATTGTCTACAATAAAACAAAATTGAAATAGCAGCGAGCGATAATGGAATTATTGAATCTACTAATTTTAGAAAACTACTTAAAGGGAAACTATCCAGTCGAAATTCTAGGAATATTACATATATAGCTAGGATAAAGCACTACTAACATGAGATTGGGATCAGTTAAAATATTAAATACTTGACAATATAATTATATAATATTTTCTATAACAATTCAAAGCCTGTTGTTCTCATTTGTTTCAAGTCGATTAACACTTTATAATTAGTATGCACACGTTACAAAATTAGTGTTTTTTAACTTGGATTCAGTCATGAATTATTTCTTACGTTTCCCGTTGCTTTGCTGTACTTGGTTCATTAGAACTTCTATGAGCAACCGAGAGCTGATCGTCATTATATATTTTTTAATTGTTGTTGTTGAACCATAACAGTAATACATACAGTATATTTTAAAATTCCACCAATATGTTAATAACTGTCGTTGCCAATAGTGTTTGTCTTTAATTTTCGTATCATAAAACATAAAGCTGTTCTTTCTTTATTTATTGTACATACTATAGTAATCATATTTAACTGACGTGCATCATTATGTACCACCAATAATAAAATTCAACCCCCATTGTAATCAAGCCACTGCATTACTGTTTAGAGTAGCTTGATACATGTAAACTTGGAACCAACAGAACTTATCACCTTTCACGTTTACATTTCAGTGTGTTGTATTATGAAAGTGTAGTGTGTATTTCAGCCTAGTTTTGTGTGGATTTAGGCAGTCAGGAATAATAGAGATTGATGTCTAGACTGCACCAATGGGAAGCAAATATGTGTTGGGTTTTATGTGAAGCAATTGTGTGCTGCTATGAGGGAAGGATTATAGTTTCACTTTCCACTTGCGGGAATTGGTATATTGTGTGTATATATTTACAGAATATTATCCTCCTTCTCTATCCCCGTTTTAATATAATTATGTGTATCTCAAATAATAGATTACCAAACACTTGTGTCTACAAGTTCTGAAGCAAGCACCGTCATTTCGTTTACACCTAAAGCCGTTAACTTAAACAGTTAATTCCGAACACCTATATTACTAATCACCATAATTGTATTGTTGACTTCTCAAGTGGTAACAATTAGGGTAACGAGATGAAGGACAATCATTTGTGGGGAAAGAGAAGAAGAGGACTGATAGTTTGTGATATGTCGGATTAATGGTTGCATCCGTGCACAATCTAGAATAATACAGCATTGGTATCATTTGTGGGAAATGTATGGAGGAACGTTGAAAATCCTTTTAAGTGGTAAAGGCATCTAGGTAGAATGCATGATAATCAAAATGGTTAAACGAATTAATGTAAGGAATACTGGCAGGAGAAAATAATATGGAGTGTAACATGTTTCAGTATAACAAAGAAAAACATTAAAAAGTTAAACACAAATGACTGTTAGTAGTGTATGCGGTTATGTAGCAATTCGTACAGTGCCCAATTTTTCATATAGCATCTGGAAACTTGTGTTATTTTACTTCCCTAGATCACATTGTACTCAGAATCAGCTGTTTCCAATTTTTCCAAACATCGATAATGGTAAAAATCCAAGATGGCCACCATGAGTGACGAAAAGCGAATAATCGTCATTTCTTGCGTAATAATTCACCTATACATTTGTACAATATATCGTTTTGTATGTTTTAATGTTTTTAGCTGTAGCGAGTGAGAGAGGGAGGAGGGAGCTGAGATTTGTGTCAGTAGGTTCGCCGCGGTGGTCTGGAGCAGTCATACGCTCGCTAGTCTCCTGCCACCACTTGTCTCTCTCTCTCAGCCACATTACGTGCTGAAATTGCCACTCGACCTATGTCGAGCGCCGCCACATAGTCCAGCTTTTTTTAACTCGACTTATGTTGCTCGCCGCTAATTAAGGGTTAAGGTACCACAAATCCATTGAACTAATATATATTTTGAAAAAATTAACAGAAAATAAGATAATAGCCATATCGTATGACATAGAGGCTCCATATGATCCTTTTACCAGCTTTTATAACTTTTCCGGCCTCAAATAATATTTAAAAAATAATAGTGACAACTTTTTTCATATTTTCGGGCACAGTGTATTCAACTTGCAGAAGGTATTATAAGAAGTAGCATGCCTCACAGCCTGATCTGTGTAACCATTCTGATGTATTCGGCTGATCCTGCATATGCAGAAAATAAATGTGTGTAGTGAGTTTCACATGGACGTCAATTACAAATATGCATTTCTTCTCTACTTGCAGATAAGTCATGGCACAGATTAAAGAACACCAAGCGAAACGGGAACACACAGAAATAAACCATAAACTATGCATAAAGTGCCAGGCCTCCAAACAAGAGCAATTGAAAGAACCACCAAAATCTGAGGAACATTCAACGTATGGCAAATTCTTGACAGTGGTTCGTTTGAGAGCCAGCTTTGGGAACAGTGAATTCGTTACACTCAGTGAAAGAATCGGGAACTTGACAGCAGGTGATTTCAGTGATAAGCACGTTGTGTGGCACAGAACATGTTATGCATCATGCACCAATAAAGAACATATCAAACGTGACAAAAAGAGGTATAACCAGGCCCGTGCAACATCCGATGTTTGTCTTCTTCACCGAAGTGCAGGGCTACCAACTACCTCATCGCACCATGGAGAACCCGAAGAATTACCAGTGTCAGAAAAGTACACCCGATCGAAATCCACGACCTATGATAAAAGCAAGTGCTTCTGCCAGGGCAAAGTTCAAGGTGCTTTGCATGAATGCTTATCAGGAATTATTGGAACTCAAGACATGATATCGTACAACACTCCAACAACCCAGAGTGGAAAGTGAATTATGCGAACATCATATCTGATCCTAACGCCTGATGCATCTCAAGAATCCACTGGAGGTGAGGATTCAACCACACACTATGGCTCGACCAGCATCATAATAGATGGCATTGCTGTCATACAGGAGAGCCAAAAGCCAAATTGAAACCTGTAAAGATCTTCTGGACTGCTTTGTTCGAAGTGTCGACGGTAAATCAGTCGGCTACGTAGAAACTTACCTGATATTTGACAACTACAGCATCAAGAATTCGCTGAAGGACAGAAACCGACAGCTTCGTACAGCAGGGAGAACACAGGACAAGGGCTATAAAGTAGATGACACCACAGGCATCAAAGACTTCAAATCGTTTCTGAGCACTAAGGAAACCAAAGCCAATCTTGTGCTGTATCTTGCACAACAATCTGTCAGATTGTGCAAACTCCCAATCACTACACACAGCCATAAAGGCGTCCTTTCATCCATGGTGAACATCCTGAGTACCCAAGAGGAGGCTGATACGCTGCTGATCCTCTATGCAGTGGTGGTGAGTCGTCTGGGCAATACGGTACACATATATTCTTCTGATACAGATATCCTGTGTGACGTTAACCACTCCGTTAGAACCGCATGGCTTGTCCTACAGTGACTCGCTAGGATCGCCAGGTATTTAATTGTAAAGTATATATTTTATCATTAACTAGTAATGATAGGATCTGGGAGAGAGAGAGGGAGTAGAACAGAGTGAGAGGGGGCGCGCAGTGTTTTTTGTCCCGCTCGATGACGTCACGGCTGGCTGCCTCGCGGGGGTTGGTGGAGAGAGGCCCTTACCATGCTGTAAGCTTTGCTAGTGGTTAGATGACTTGTAACCGCTGTTTTCCCACGCGGCTCGAGCTAGTGCGAGTATATATACAGTTCTTCGCCACTCTCTCCCTCAGATCTGGTTTCTAGAACACACCCATCTTTTTTCCCTTGCTATCTGTCCCCGCTCCGTACCTGAGAATCTTTTCCTCTGCATATCTCTCTCATTTTCCATATCCTTCACCACCTTTTATTAATATTATACCCCCTCTGGTTAACTCTGCAAAATCAGCTTCATGCTGGCCAGTTGTATTGTGTGTTAAGGTCTGATATAGCCTATGTATGTTAGTTGTTAAGATAAGTGGATCACGAAGCATTGGTTGGTATTTATATTGTTTAGTACTGCTTCCTTTAGTTATTAGAGTTCTGCTGGATTAGATAATGCTAGACTAGGAGTCTGATATTATAGGTATTGTTTCCTATGAGTGCTGGCTTCAGTTAAAAGCGGCACGACATACCTGAGAACTGGAGTTGATTGAGTAAATTCTAGTCTGTGTGCCATTGAGAGTAGAGCATGCACGAATGAGGGTTTTTTGCCTATACCATTCTGCACTGTTCTAGTCTCGATTGTTTGTCGTAACACCTGGTGCTAGCACTACGACAAGTACCGCGTCTGAAACCGGACAGTGTTATCATCATGGGTGCTGGAGACCGACGGCAGAAAATCAAACTCAAGCCTATCTATGAAGCTCTAGGCGCTGAACGAGCAGCGGCATTGCCAGGATTGCTTGCACTTAGTGGTAGCGATACTACTGGTCACATCCAAGGAAAGGGGAAGTCATCATGCTTCAAGGTCTTCATGAAGACAGGCGATGACGTGATCTGCTCACTTGCTGGGCTTGGCCTTGGAGAATATCCATCACCAAGCGTCTTGTCTGGATGGAAATGTTTGTGTACCAGCTCTTCAACTCTGGGTTTGTATCAGCCAAAGCACTGAGGTGGCACATGTTTAAGCAACTGAAGGGCAACCAAGGTGTGGAGAAGCTACTTCCGACTCAAGGATGTATCACTGAGCATATCTTGCGAGCACACCTACAAACCAACACATGGTTGGAAGACATAGTCGCTGTGCCAAATTTACTGGATCCGGTTACTCTGGGATGGCGACAACTAAATGATGGCTATTATGTCCCCGTAGTCTCAAAGGTACCAGAAGCACCAGAGGCTGTGGTGGAACTTGTGAAGTGTTCCTGTGTTGCCAGTAAGTGCAGTGGACAGTGATCTTGCAAGGCACATAATCTAGCCTGCACAGAGCTCTGCATGTGTCAAGGAGTTGAGGACACATGCACCAATGTCGTCATTGATGAAGATTCAAGCGATTATGAGGAAGACGACGATTTGGATGACTAATCGCACAAAAGTGAACTTACAGGGTATTCTGGTGGCTACAAACTGCCCACTTTTCAGTGTCTGCATTCATTTGTCCACCAGTTATAAAAATCATCTTGTATATCTGGTATCAAGAATTAATATTCGAAGAACTTATAGCGAATGACCAAAAAAATATGAATATTGATCAAATTATCATATTCCGGAATGTCAATTTTGTGTATATTTGGCTGCCATTTTGTTTTGTTTCGTTCATAAACGTATATAATAGAAACCTGAGTTAGTTAACTGCAATTGTCTTAGAAAATATGGTTTTAATCATCTTTGAATGTGCTATAAAAGGTAAAATACAGTAATTTTGTTATTTTAACAAATTGATTGCGGCCATCTTGGAGTTTAGGGACTTCTAATTAATACAAACATTGGAAACAGCTGTTTTTGTGTTCACAGTAAACATAGGAATTAAACAAATACAAATATGCAGATTCTATATGAAAAATTTACCAAATAACACAACAACATACACTATAGTATCCTCACTGTTATAATGCCATACCAATTAATGAAATACAATAAGAAACAACGAAATACGAATGATTAAATTTCTCCATTGCTTGCCATTAATATTTATTCTGTAAGAGGTGTTAGTTTTGTTTATGTTTTTGTCAGAGAAGTAAACAATGTTTTGAACTACAAAGAGCCGGGAGATCAGCGTTCTCAATTTGTTGTACGAATTCCTAGAAATTCGTGCACAGCAAATGTTAGCATGCTGGCCTCTTACAAATGTTAGCATGCTGGCCTCTTACAAATGTTAGCATGCTGGCCTCTTACAAATGTTAGCATGCTGGCCTCTTACAAATGTTAGCGTGCTGGCCTCTTACAAATGTTAGCGTGCTGGCCTCTTACAAATGTTAGCGTGCTGGCCTCTTACAAATGTTAGCGTGCTGGCCTCTTACAAATGTTAGCGTGCTGGCCTCTTACAAATGTTAGCGTGCTGGCCTCTTACAAATGTTAGCGTGCTGGCCTCTTACAAATGTTAGCGTGCTGGCCTCTTAACAAATGTTAGCGTGCTGGCCTCTTACAAATGTTAGCGTGCTGGCCTCTTACAAATTACCTCCACTAATTGGGCGTCATTATGAGAGGAGGCAATTAAACTAACGAGCCACTAACACTAAAGTGACTGTCGGTGATGAGATGCCTGACAGATCAATGGGAGATGAAAAACAAGGGGAAAGGTTAAGATAGAACATGAAAAAAATGCAATGATTATAATACACATCTAATTTATCAAGCAATAACATAAAACATAATGCAAAAATGCGAAGTCATCGCAGTCCGAGTTACCTGGACCAACATTACACGACCAACGTTCATCGATATGGACTGTATCTATACAGTATATTCTGTATATACCTCTTAAGAGGAGGCAGACCGTTTTTCTGGACCCTTTTCTCCCTAATGTTTAGCCCCACTAGTTTGGAGATTATAAGACTTTCGGCCCATTAGTTTGGCGATTTTAACACCTGTCGCCCCATTTCGTTGTCAATTTTAAGACCTTTCGTGCCATTTAGGTGTCGAGTTTTCCTGGCGAGCGAAAGCGAGATGCAATTTTGAAAGGAACCGACCTTCGGCTGGGACATTTTTCTACCGAAAAATGTAAAATTTTATCTTGAAGGGGGGTCTAGGAGGTGTTTTTCTAAGCTTGATGGAGGTCTAGGGAGGAAACTAACAAAATATATGAACACATGAATTAATAGACCAAACAAACGGTCAGTCTCCCCTTAAATAAGCACTACATTCAAAAATACAATAGCATTGACTTTTTACATATTAACAAACAAGTACATGAAAGCATGTTGAAATCAAGCAAATACTAGATATCAAATGGTAAACATCTTGTTAATACTGTAGTGTATGCAATTATATCCTGTTAAAAATAATGTAATACTATGGTTAAATATTGCCATATCCGTTATTAATTTTGAAGTAAAAATTATATAAAATATACAGTAATTGCCGGTCATAATTTCATATATGGCGCCCTTCCTTCAAAAACAAAGCAAAACTCAATTGAATTAAAAGTGTATTGTCATGCACATTACAAAATTTGATACATATATAATTTAAGTTACATATATCAATTGGTCGTGACAAGGAGAGCAGATAATTATGCAATAGTATATTTACCCTCTGCCCTTTGTCTTCTCTGTTTTCTAGTCTTCCACTCTCGTTATTCCTCTTATCTCTATTCATCCTCACATCATTCTTGGCGTTTTTCTTCCTCATTCCTTTTTTTTTTTTTTTTAAATGAATACAACACACAACCATGGCAGTTGGATCTAATGAGATTTAGTATGAGAAAACTTGTCACCTATTACAGCAGTTATATTTGAAACTAATGGCTTTACTTCACAAGGCGATACATATGATATGCTTGGCTTCTCATTCTCCCTCAGTATGTTGGCTCTTCTCACTATGTCGTCCCTGGATATTCAATTCAATGTTTACTGTCGATAAACGTCTCATGTTTTCTTTCAAACTCGGTTTTCCACTCCGCATTCTCTATCTTTCGCTCTCCCGTGGCACCTCTTTTGTTCATCTTGATATTGTCCTTTTCTGGATTAGTTGGAATATGCTCTCCAATTCCCTGTTCCTCTTAATCAATTATTGCTTACCAAAGAACTGCAAATCAAGAATAACCTTCATGTCAATCACCCAGCCGCCCCAAAACCTTCTTCTACCTAGTCTGTCTCTCCCCTGACAACTCTTTCAGCTTATCCAGAACAACAAGCAGAAGCAAAAGAACAAGAATAAACAAAGAGTGAGGCGAGCGGTAATCAGCCTCTCGTCGGTTCCTGATGTAGGACAATATTATATACTTTTCTGTGGTCATACAAATCGCTATTTTGATTTATCTTGTTATTGCCTTTCTCGCGGGTCCTGTCATATGACGGAGATAATTTTCCAGTTATGATTATGCCTGGGAGCGAGGTCAGCTGTCGCAGGCGAGGGGGCATCAACCGCAGCCTACAGGCCACGCCGAGACACTAATGTCTGCGAGAGAGAGAGAGAAAGACAGCTCATGTGCAGCGTCACACATAACAAAAACAGCTAAAAATTGTTGTGATTTTTGCCCTTCGGTTGCAAGATCGTTGCAAGATAACCAGACGTCGTACAGGGATGATTCAGGTGTCAAATGAAAGTTCTATTGCCATACTTTCACGGATATACAATTACATTATCCTCTGGCTTTTGCTTATGCATGAAAATTAACAGAGAATTAAGATTATTTCAGGCAATTATGATCGCTCGTAAGGGGTTAAAGATGATGTACACTGATTCTTTGTAATGTAATACTTAAAATACTATAATTATGTATTAAACTAGTTATATTATGTTTAACTAGTGTCATGCTTGGATGAAATGGTGCATAATTATAATGACCAGACACGATCACATAGTTACAAAACTAAAACAAACACAAATCTACATTGTATGTAAGTATGTACGTATGTTTAACCCCAGGCACATACTCCATAGCTGGGGGTGGCTGACTTGAGACAGAGCCCAAACAGAAAAAACAAAACAAAACAGAAAAAAAAAAATATGCTCACATACATCAAGGTCGCCCAGGAAAAGACTTAGAGATCAAGGATCACGAGGGGCCTCGAGCAACTCCCACGTCCCAGACCTCCTGGAGAGGTTCCGGTCTCATCAGGCAGATACACAGCAGAACACACCACAATGCTCGCCCACACTACTTCCAGGCATGGCCCTTCATATATACACTGGCTACCCACCCCAGGCACCTGACTGACTATTAGCAAGTCCAACTAGCGTCCGACCCCCACTCCCTATGACTTCATTTTCCATTCATTCTTATTCATCACCACTTCTCTTGCCTGTTCTTCAGTCATCTCTCTATCTTCCAACGCTTTTCTCACACAATCTCTCCATCTCCTCCAAGGTCTTCCTCTCAATCTATTTCGCCTTGTTTTTTTACTCATAATTATATTCTCTTTGTAAGCCTTTCATCTCCCATTTGTTCAACATGTCAATACCAGCATAGCACCCTTCTTATCACCTTGGCCAATAAGGGTTCCTGTTGTCTCACTCTCCTGTCTTTACGCGTTACTCCACACATACTCCTCTCATTGTAATTATCCATTGTAGTAAGCCAAAATAATCGGAAAATCGAAGATGTTGAAAGCACCTTTTGATACACAGGGGGAGTACTGCTGCATGTGGCAACTTTGTGCCATGCATCCACGGAGCCAATATTTAGGATGAGCGACTGAACTATTTAGCTGAGCGACCAAACTTTGGGCTATGCAGGCGAACTTTGAGCCATGATCATGCACTCTGGGCTGCACATTCATGCAACAGAACATTTTGTTGAACAATCAAACTTATAGCTGTATTTTGGGCTAAGCGGGTGAACTTCTGGTTGTTTGACCAAACTTTCGGTAAAGTGGCAAACCTTTGGCTGTAAATCTTGGGCCGCGTAAGTAGGCCTTGAACTACAGTAGCGATCTTTGGGCTGTGAAGGTACACTACAGGCTGTCCTGCCGATCATCCGAGCTTTTGATCGAACGACAAAAGCTTTGGTGTTATGGGTAAAACTTTTACCATGCGGGTAAATTTCAGGATGTACGGGAGAGCCTTGGGTTGCGCAGGTACACCTTCGGCTGTTCAACCAAATTTTTGTTAAAATAACCATGGGCGAATATTTGGATATGCATCCCATGACCAAATTTTAGGTTTTTGTTGATTGACCAAACCTTTGGTCAAGCAACTAAGCAACTGTGAGGCTAAATTATAACATCTAAAGGTACATAAAGGTAATATAAATTATATGTTATTAATTACATATTATTGTATGTTAATTTCCAGTCACAATTTTAGCAACATAGCTTACGGATGAGATGCAAAACAAAAACATTAATTAAGTGTACACTTGGGAAATTACATTACATATACAATGATGTATGAATTGAAATTTATCCAAGGTTTTACACAACCTCCCCCCCCCCCCCCCCCCCCCCCCCACACCCGCTCTACTTTCAGTTTCTCCCTCTCGCTAATTAGGCAAATAACTAACATATGGTTTATTGAATATGGAAAACCAGGAGAAAATAATGTTTAATTATATATTCGGAGACATAGTACTGTACTATTTCAAAGAGACTAAATAAAAACCAGTATTACTAACAGTGAAAAGACATACCGTCTGTGATGGTACACTAATAATCCACAAAAAGTTGATTTAAGTTTACTTGTGGATTTTACTAGTGCCAAATTTAGTATGTATGATGCCATAAATTCCATACCCTAATTCTGGCCCAGCAATGATTCGAGAAAATAATATGTTGTCTATTACAAACACCTAAGGTCATGAATATTTACGAGTGAATACTATTTTGTGTTTACATTGTATGCCTTATGTTTATCTTATTTATTTAGATTATTATGCATAATTTGTATCTTTAACATTTTACACAATCATAACATAAATGCGTTTAGAACACTTTCTGTAATGCGCGAAAAAGAATGCTGAAAGAGATTCTAAATATATAATATTTATTGTTTTTTTAAATCGTCGGTATATAGAAGGAACCTAATCACAATGCCTAAAACTATTGTCAGGAACCTCTCAGGCAATGTCAAGTGAGCACAATATACTCTCATGGAGAACCGTATGTAGTGGAGACAGACTTACTGTATATACTGTGCAATATTATACATATTAAATGTTGTTCCATGTTTACTAACCACGATGTAAAATAAGTGAGTGTACTAAAGCTGAGTGAGTGAGAGAGTAATTGTCTGATGGACAGTATAATGTTTTATACCAACTCTCCTCTCCTCTCATCACACTGGTGGGCCAGCATTATGTTCAAGGCCCACTCAGGAATATTATGTAATGACTGTTCTATGTACATTTCTGAAAATAAATATCATCATCACCTCAATGTAAAGAGGTACTAAGACAGTAAGTTAATATCCTCCAGGGACCTTTTCCTGAATAGTATTTGTATCAATAAGGCTTATAGGTTCCGTGAGTGTATATTTGTGAAGGACGTGAGAGAAGTAAAGCCGAGAGGTTATGTAGGACAGAGGCATATCCTCTTGACTAGCTGGCGACACTCAGGATTCCTCAAAATAGAAAATTGAATAGGGATACGTTAGACTGGAAAGTATTTCAATCTGCTTACAACACTTCTGGTAAGCCTATTATTTTATGTATTTTATGTACAGTATAGTGAACTTAATATATCATTATCATATATTTATATGAAATGCGTTTTTGATGTTGTATCTGCAGTTTATATGAAAACAAAGATACAAAGCTGGTGCCAGTTTCCAATATCTTCTGGTACTTATTATATTTGAGTTAGTAAGACTGTCAGTGATTAATACCCCTGGCATTTTGTCCTTGATGCATGTACCTCCTGATGCCCTGAAGAACAACCAGCAGACCATTCAACCAGTAAATTCCATGCAGTACCAATATATTGTATCTAGGGACAACTAAACCACTTCTATTTTACATTCGTAACCCACCATAATGTGATATAAACTTACTGTTCGGGTTCGGTTACCACTGGCTGAGATGGGTTACTGTTCGAGTTGAGTAGTCCAGTTGCTACACTGACCTCTCCAGCACTATTAGCTCCAACTGTTCACCTTAACTATGCATGTTCCCCATATGATACTACTTTCAATTATGTGTTAGGTATATATATATATATATATATTATTATATATATATATATTCTGTATATAGACACACATTAATTTAAAAAATAAATAAATATTGCTTAATTTCAAAAATGTATCCATCTGGCAAAAATATTTCACCATTTTACGCTATGACACTTTGGCTTAGTTCTAATAGTTTGGAGTTATTACACATTAACATGATCAATATAAAAATAACTATATGGAGTAGGAAATTAAATGTCCATAGTTACATATGAACTTAATTTACTGAGTTTGTATGTATGAAATATATAAATGTGGGTTTTTTCCGAACATATAAACAATGAACTACAAGCATTATGTATAGGAAAACATGAACAACAATATTTAGTAAACTGATGTATATATTTTCTATTTTATCTTCTTGTGAAATTGGTGGGTTTTTAAGCCAGTGTGTCGTAATATACTGTTCTTTAGTTTAATGACACAATGTAAAATAGTTACATATTTATTGCTAAACGATATAAGTCAGTTCAATATAAGATATCAATATAATTTTCAACCTCATTTAAATGTTTTGATTAATTATGAGACTGTATCAAATGTTGACAAATGCATAGACATTTATGTAGTCAAACACTCATCTAGTTCACTTCAAAAATGAAAAAAAAACAATAATTTGAAGTTATTTATGTACATTACTAATTTGACTCCACAGAGAACATCACTGTCAACACTATGTTTAAATCCTTCAAACACTCATCTAGTTCACATCATAAATTAAAAATGTCATTTGAAGTTATTTATGTACATTACCAATTTGACTCCATAGCGAACATCACTGTCAACACTATGTTTAAATCCTTCAAACACTCATCTAGTTCACTTCAAAAATGAAAAAAACAATAATTCGAAGTGATTTATGTACATTACCAATTTTACTCCACAGAGAACATCACTGGCAACACTATGTTTAAATCCTTAGTATTCCTTTGTATCTTATCATGCTTTCTCCACTTCCTTCCGCCTTCCATCTTTCAATGTATCTCATAGTAGAGTCATTTTCAGAGCTTCCGTGACCGTGTTTAGGATACCAAAGTTTCTCAGTGAATTTAACAAGGGCAACTGATACTAAACAAAAAAAAGCCCCCATACACCTCACCAAAATGACGGGAAAGTTGTTATTTTAGAAGTTTTTCAAAATGGCCGCCGCCGTCATCTTAAAAAATTGATAAAGTTCTATTTCTTGAAGTGAATGGCCAAAAATGACAATTTTGGTGTCTATTCCCACTAATTTTGGTGTCAGAAGATCAATGGCATGGCACAATTAAAAAATAATTAATAAATAATTACCAAATAATTAAGTAAATAAGAAAATAATTAAGAAAATCAATGGGATAGCATAATTCATGATTTAGAGTCCCATTAACCTCAACATCTAAGACAAATATGATGTTGTTAAATCCACTGAGAAACTTTGGTATCCTAAATTAATAAAACATGAGACCTACTGCATTAAGATGCACTATCACTGCAGGACAAATATGATGCACAACTGTCAGAATCACTTCCGCTGTCATCATCGCTGCTCTCCATTTGTGGATGACTTGGAGTTTTTAGAAGATCCAGGAGTGATGGAAGTGCAGGTTGGGTATAGCGTACTGGGAGGCATAAGCCATTTACAAGGTGCCATCCATGGCCAATTGGTGATGGATGATTCTGAAGCTGGAAATTCTTCTGCAGATATGTGAGGTAATTGGTGTGCTCTAAGTGTGGTCGTAGACTGTCAGAATCAGGTACCAGTCTGATGATCTTCTTTTTCTTGAGTACTGACCACTTTGCTGCTCTCACCTCTGCTAGGGTCTTGTGTTTGGTGTCACAATAGATGTACCGGATAACAAATTTCTGTAAGTCATTGATGATTTCCTGTGTGACTGGGATGATTGTGCCACAACTTTTAAGGAGGTTGCGAGCTTCTGATGATTTTTCTACACGGTCAACAATAGTTTTCTTGCCTATTCCATAAAAGACGGAGTTATGGTCGCATCCGGTAAGAACATAAACTGGGATCAAAGACTCCGCCATTGCCTCACTACACAAACACCGAGCATTTATCAGCTGAGATTTGCGTTTCAAGCACAAGAGTCCTGATATTTGCCGAGCCACATAGGCTGCCTAAACGTAGTTATGAGTATCTTCAGTGTCTATGACAACTGCTTCTGTATACCCTTCTGACTGCAGCTTACCATAAAGAGTGAACAGAGCTGTGTCTGCTTCTGCATGGGCGTATGTGAGATTCTGCAAAACTTCATCTGTGGTGAGATTCCTTACTGGTTTGCCAACAACACAGTGTATGAGCTGAATAGTGGTTGTAGATGCCTTTCTTTTGAAAGCAGCCTTGATAAATGCTTGAAGGCGAACTTTATTCTCTGGCTTACCAAGAAGAGCATGAAAGTCTCTATTAGAAGGAAATTTGTCCTCTGACTTCATAAACACATTGCAAATGGACTGATTTTTTTGACGGTGTTGTCGTTCACTATCTTTGATGGATAAGTCTTGCTCGTACGAGTCATTAACCAAGATAACACATTCTGCATTCGAATGTCTATTCAGGAACTGTGTCCAGATGTTGTTCATCCGTTATCCTTGGTCTGATGGGTGGTTCACCATGCTTGACTGTTTTGTATGGTTCAATTCTTTGCATCTGGCTACCAAGTTCTTTGAGGCTATCAGAGAGGTACGAAGGAAAGGTGCTATTTGCAACTGGTCTACCATCATCTAGGGATTTAGCTTAGGTAGGTCTGGCTGGCTGAACAAACATGACATGTGTACGATGTGATTGGCCACTTCCAGTCAAAGTGTCACTTTTGAAGTCATCGTTGTCGACTATTCATATTGCCGGTGTTCCTTCAGAAAGTTCAAAAGGACACTCAGTTGAATGCTTCAGGTCAGTAACTGCCCAGAAATCTCTAAGCAAAAGCACATCATTGTAACTGATTCCCAGGCCATCCTTATGTAATATGTCTACCATTTCTCTGCTCTTTGTCATACCATGTAGCAGTACACCGAGGTTTGTCTCAAATGCAGTACGTCTTCCAGTGATGTAGCTGGTCAAAATATATGCAATTGATCTGACTTGGGGCTTGTCATCGACTTCAGACTTTGTGGGGTGCTTTAACCAAGTGATGAGCTTCAAGAGGAGATCATTCAGGTCTTCATATTATTCTAGCTCATGTATGTATGGAGGCCAAGGAACAGTTTTTGTTTTGATGATCTGATCTCTGAGTCGCCCAGCTACATTCTTCACCAGCTGATCGTCACTTACACCTAGAGAGGATATTGCAGCCTCAAGATATGAACCTGCAGCTCTTGTATCATATACCAGTTCACTCACATTCTTCTGACCTCGTTCATGAAATGCTATGTCATCTCCAAATTCCTTGATCAGAATTTCGTTCACGAAACTGGACTTTGCTGTGGAATAGTAATCATAATTTGAAGTAATGCCTTTGTAATCCTTTACAAGACCTTGCAGTGTACGGATTTCATGATCTTCAAAGATAACTTGACGGACATGATGAAAGAAGATATTTTGGGCCTCTCAAAGATTAACATGTTGCAGATGCTCTGTTTTTTCATCAGGAAAAGACTCCTTCAGAGGGTTGCTGACATAATTGCGCCAACATTCACGATGATAACGAATTTCCAATCCAAACGCCGTTCGACTGTCTGGGATAGATGCAAGTAGGGTATTCAATCTTTCTCTTATAGGCTCATATGACAGACAAACTGTATGCAACTTGAACCGGTTCCATGCGTCTACTGTTGACAGCAGCAAAAGTTTGGACTTGCCAGGATTACTGGTTTTTTGTGGTCTTTTCATACACCACACACAGAGATTCCTATCATGAACCACTCCAGTACTAGAACGAAGCTTTTTAGGCACATTTCCTGGGAGTTGTTGACTTGAAGTTGATGCTTGAACTTCTTCCTGTTCAGATTTCCGTTTACGATTCTGTGCTTGCTGAATATAGCGATTACTACTGATCTGGGTGTAACATTTACTATGCATGTACAGGCCTTTAGGCCCCTTGTCCCACTCCACTGCTGCATAGGCATGCTGAAATTTATCAAGTTCCTTCCACCGAAAACACTTGCTCCTTAGATTCTCCCACTTTGTATCAGATGTCTTGTCCGTACTATCATCAGCTATACAGGGATGTTGACATAATATGCATTTTAATCCAGGTCCTGGGTCAGGCACATCACTAACTCCTCTACGTTCCATGCTTATGATTCTTCACGCCAAATTCGATGCAACAAACCTGAAAAAGAAGGAATTAATCAGTCAACATTCTTGGTTTACATTTTAAATTATATATTATATTATTTGAGTAAGTTTCAGAGGATCCGTGACCGTGTTTAGGATACCAAAGTTTCTCAGTGGATTTAACAACATCATATTTGTCTTAGATGTTGAGGTTAATGGGACTCTAAATCATGAATTATGCCATCCCATTGATTTTCTTAATTATTTTCTTATTTTCTTAATTATTTGGTAATTAGTTATTAATTATTTTTAATTATGCCATCCCATTGGTTTTCTGACACCAAAATTAGTGGGAATAGACGCCAAAATTGTCATTTTTGGCCATTCACTTCAAGAAATAGAACTTTATCAATTTTTTAAGGTGACGGTGGGGGCCATTTTGAAAAACGTCTAAAATAACAACTTTCCCGTCATTTTGGTGAGGTGTATGGGGGCTTATTTTTTTTAGCATCAGTTGCCCTTGTTAAATTCACTGAGAAACTTTGGTATCCTAAACACGGTCACGGAAGCTCTGAAAATGACTCTACTATTATATATTATGCGATTCTAAGTGGGGTCAAGTGTAGAACTCCAGACTGCCTGTGTAGAATATTTATGAAATCAAATTGGAATATCAGAACACTCATTTGTAAAGTCACCATTATATAAATAATACATATTAATTCAGTAATCACATCGGCTATTAAAATAATGTTTTTCTTTCTTAGTTTTGTTTTCATTATCATCATATATTCTCTCTCTCTCTCTCTCTCTCTCTCTCACACTCTTCTTCTTCGATCACCTCGCCTCACCTTGGTCACCTCGCCTCACCTTGGTAACATTATTAACCCCTGTATATATATATATATATATTAGACTGCTGTGGTGTAGTTGATTAAAGCGTCGGCTATCGTCCTGACGGTCGGCGGTTCGAACCCCACTGAGAGATTAGAAACATATATATATATATATATATATATATATATAATATATACATATATATATATATATATATATATATATATATATATATTTATATAATTATATATATATATATATATATATATATATATATATATATAAAGGCTGTTGTTTGGAGGATTACTAGCGTTCGTTATCCTTTCAATTAGATCGCACAATATTGGCTATTGTTGTATTACATGCACTAAAGGAGAAAGGTATCAAACTGCTCCACATGCTGGAGTAGGACGATTTAGCTTGTCCATCTGTCTCTGTCCCAAATTCCCTCCTAGGGGTATTGATGGATGTTCAGGAAATGTTGAAGGATGCATTTGGGTCGTCACTTGGGATATCACCCAACAGGGTAAAGCCGGTGTAATACGAGAGTTTTTATATTCAACATTCGATGATAAAAACATTTCTGGCAACATTTCTGGAATATTTAGCACTGGTATCGGAAACTAGATTCTTGCTAGATTAATTTAGGTGACAGAAACATATTCAATGTTGACCTCATAAGCTGCCAAACCAGTGTTGTGGATAAATGTTGAGTGAAAAATCGCTCATATGATACCGCCTTAATAAGCAAACCGAATATAATTATCATATATACAACAAATCTATCAAATCAATTAAGAGCTTCGGTATGTTATCTTGTATTTCTGCATTTAAACAATTACAAGAAAATACAGTAGATAATGATGACCTGATTGAAACACCTGACAAACAATGTCTGTATTTATTTTTCGAGGATTACCTTTCTCTGTAGTTCCTGATTGGGTCTTAGCCTTTACCCTCCTTCTCCGTATCTTCCTGGCCGCACTTATCCTTCTCGTTTATTGTCTCTAAATCCTCTTTCCTGGTTCAGCATTTTTCTTTGGAGAATATTTCCTTATCTCTTGGATTACTGTCTTGAGTTGTAATATAAACCTACGATACTATGATAACTTTTCAATTCGAGATTATAGACTAATTTGTTGCATAGTTTCATGTTGATAACACTATCATTATTATTAGGGAATTTAATCACTCCCATACTTTAATGTTACTTCAGCCACAAAGGCTTAGGGGATAGAATGTGTTAGTTGTTCTTATTAATATATTTATAATAAAATAATAGTCCTCGGTGTTTGTAATCTTGTTTCTGTAAACATTATTTTACATGAATTATGCACAATATATATATATATATATATATATATACAGACACTTATCATTTCTTGTACATATATATCATCATAGCAGTAGAAATCTTAAAAATCTGTGATTAACTGTACATAAAGAAATGTATTAGTAGGTTATATTATTTGAATATATCAACCTTGCGGTGAGATAGCGAGTTGCAACCATTTGACTCTTCTCCCGTGTTTTACACAGGAGTTTCAGGCTGCGACTCTTTCCATACTAAGTACCTCTCTACATGATTGACCTACTTGCCTCAGCTATTATTAACGTGATTCTCCCAAAGGAGAATCACTCAGTTTCCTTACTATCACCAACGCTGGCGATGGGCTGGTCTATCAGAGTGAGACCTGAGCGATCTCTGCCATACCCGTAGCTTACTCTGACTGTTCCTTTTACTTATATATTTTCTAAATCTCAAGTGACGGCGTCTCTTCCGTGGATTGACCTCCCAATCTACCAAGATTGGAAGCTAAAGCGTCACATTATTCCTTTGCCCCTCAACTTTCTCTTCATAATTGCTGAGGGGCACAGGGCCCTGGGTGGGGCTTTGGTTTCCCGGGCGTTTACGCCCCCTCTCAGCTCCCCGCCGTGGAGTGGCTTCGGTCACCCAGGCTTTATTGTGGTCGGCAGGGAGGGTTCTGTGGGGGCGCTCGTTTATGGCCTTGGCCTTGCTCGGGGCCTTGGGGCTGTTCAGCCAGGCAGCTTGGGGAACAACAACAACAACAACAACTATCACCAACGCATTCGTGCTACTAAAGTCAGCTGGTAATGCCAATATGTAAAATTGCGTCGCTCCATACGTCGGCTTCAGTTATTGAGTTAAAACCTAGAATACAAACATGGAATAAATGAAAACTCTCCTTCACAATATAAATCTGATGCTATAATACAGTGAAGGACGGAGTCGCTGTAGAGCAGACATCGGCAAATTCAGGATCACTTACCTGATAATACGGTGATCCTAGCAAAGACGTTAGATGTTCTCATATTGGCAATACACGAAGAGTCGTAGCCGTTGGGTTTAAATGTTTCTTGTACTAAGACCAAAGTCCAAAGATTGGGTGACATATTGGATGATGCAGTGCAATTTGTTCATGCATGTGATGTGGACTTAGAGATCTTAGATAAATTAACTTTGTTTGATCCATAATAGTGGTCAATCAGGCTACGAATCGGCGCCTCGGCTTAGCATATCGAACATATGGATTCACTCAACAAAAGTTGCGGATCTTCAAGACACTGGTGTGCTCTGTCTATTTCTTCGAGAGGCCGGTCTATATGATCTGTGCCCCATGAATATTCTTTCCTCTCACTTAAACAGTAGGCTACCATAGTGCGGTTGGGAATATGAACATGATTAGATTAATATCCAGTATTCGAGAATGGATAATAAGTCGTAGGCGTGTGCATAAACCTTTAACCGTCCTGGTGGTGTAATGGTTAAGGTGGCAAAAATATGTGTGTGATAACCCGGGTTCGAATCCCGGTGGATCATATATACTTTAATTAATTTCATTGGGGGTGTGGTGGTGAGATTAATAAAAATAATATTATTATATGGAAATGAGACATGAACACATACCAGCGAGATTAGGAGACGAATCAACTCCTTTGGTACTGTATGTCGTTTAGCAGGATCATGGACTATTGCTGGAATGATTGAATCTCAAACCAGCCACTACTCCATGAAACTGATTCAAGATAATTAGTTGCATGGTCCGTGAACGCCAATTTCGGCTTTATAAACATGCGGTTCGCCTCCCTGAAGCAGACCCTGCTCACCAGTTGGTCTCTACAATAGACAACCCTGAGTGGAGAAGGCCTACGGGAAGACCACGGAAATCATGAATAAGGCAAGTCGGCCAACCATGCGATAAGATACCTAATATGGTCCGGGCAGATGCCCGAAGACCCCCGAAAGCATCACCTGGAGTGGAGTCGGAGGGTGAGTGCGGTTTTGCGCTGTCATGGCGTATGTCCCCATTGATCAAACACTAGCCTGTGTAACTTAAATATGTAAGTTGCATAATAAATCGTAGGCAGTGTCCACCATCCTTTAACTGTCTTCGTGGTGCGATGCATAAGGTGTTGGTTTTCGGTGTGAGCATCCTGGGTTCGAATCCACGGACTGCCACATGTGTTTGTAAATTTCATTAATCGATTTTAGGTGTATAGTTGGTTGTTGGAAGGAACATAATAATTGATATTGGTTCAGGGGTAATTTATCGAGAGGAATTCCCTAGTGGTTAAGGCCCCATTAATTGCTCTTTCCATTCACATATGCATAGCCTATGTGAGTTGCAGTTGGGATGTGTGTACATGCTTAGATTGATATGCAGGATTCGAAGTTGCATAATAAATCGTAGGCAGTGTCCACCATCCTTTAACTGTCTTCGTGGTGTGATGCATAAGGTGTTGATTTTCGGTGTGAGCATCCTGGGTTCGAATCCACGGACTGCCACATGTGTTTGTAAATTTCATTAATCGATTTTAGGAGTATAGATGGTTGTAGGAAGGAACACAATAATATATATATATATATCATGAATGTAAATATCCTTGATGGAAATGTTTTGACATATCAATTACATGCAATATATCTAACACGTTTTGCAACATTTAACCATTGATTCACACCTACTGAGGTGAGGATATGTTGTATCATATACCATCCAGGATGCAGTGCTTTAATACAATTTGTTATCACCAAACATTCCTAATTCGACCATACATCGCTCACGTGCACACATCCCTTTATGCTGAATAAACAGTGTTGACCCGCCACAGATAAAATAATACAATTATATTCAATTTATGACAATACTACGGTATACTGTATAATATCCTAGCTATAATTGCATTATTATATTTGTGGTGGGTCAACAAATACATATTCAGCATAGGGGATATGTACACATGTTCGATTTATGGTCGGGCTATCAATATTGGGTGATAACGACCTTGAACAATATTTTATTGTGTGAATAATTCTACCGGCACAACGGTAATATAGTACACTTTTACGATTAATTTTGATTAATTATTTGCAAATTGGTCAAGTCCACTGAATCAACTGTCGGATTCTCCCGCTGTGAGATTGTTTGGCCAGTTTTTTTTCAAATAGTTCTACTTAATGTGAACGTAATTGGTGAAGCATAAAGATAAAAACAAAATGTATACTACGTTAGTAAACTAGTTGTTGTTGTTCCCCAGGCTGTCCGGCCGAGCAGCCCCAAGATCCCAAGCAAGGCCAAGGCCTTAACCAAGCGCTCCCACAGAACCCTCCCAGCTTTACCACTAAAATGTCCAGGTGGCCGAAGCCGTTCCAGGCGCGGGGCTGAGGATGATGCAGAAACGCCCGGGACACCAAAGCCCCACACAGGGCCCTGTGCCCCTTCATAATTATGAAGGGAGAGTTGAGGGGCAAAGGACAAATGTGACGCTTTGGCTCCCAGTCTGCCAGCCTCTAGATTGGCAGTAGAGAGGTCGCAATCCACGGAAGAGACGCCGCCACTTGAGTTCTAGAAAATTAATAAGTGAAAGGAACAGTCACAGTCGGCTATGGGTATGGCAGAGAATACTCAACTCTCGCTCTGATAGACCAACCCATCACCACATAACCAGAACCCAATCCTCTCAGCATCATCTAGGAAAGGACCTAGAAAGCTCCCCTATTTCAACCCCTTTCGGGGCTGGGCACCAGCCTGTTAGTAAACTAGGAATTGCAATTGGTGTCATGCAGGGGTTCCTGATAATACCTGTTTATTGGTTTCAGTATTTCAATACCAGACTTCTTGCTATGTGTAAATATCAACAATTATATTCCTAGTGGTCTCTCCTAACCTGAAGGGAGATATATAATTTATGTTATGTTGTACATTATAATACAATTGAATGAGTTAACGGGGATGACCTGTTTTTTTTTCTCTTAGAAATTTGTCTATCGAAAAATGTACAGATTTAGCCTGCTGTCAAAAACATTTGTTTAAATATGCTGGCTCCCTAACGCTTGCCTTGGAAAATCGACACCTAGATGGGGATAAACGTCTTAAAACAGTAGGCTAAAAGGGGCCAAATGGATACAACCCAGAGAGAGAGAGAGAGAGAAAGAACAAACCACGAGGTTCCTTAAAAACATCAGGAAGACAAACAGAAAAGCAAGGGGTAAGCTCTTTGTATCCCAAATATTATCCTTCCCATGTTATCCTCATTGCCTCATTTGCACACCTTGGTCCATAATTATCTTTTTCCTGCCTCCCCCGTGCCAGGCTCCCTTTAAGTGCGGCCCCGAGGCCGTCAAGGGGCGTTCCTCCGTAGATACCAGGGTTGTTATGGCAGGGCCTAGTCTGGCAGGATGAGGCAGGGGCAGAGGATGAGAAGAGGAGGAAAAGCAAACGAGATAAGACAAAAAGTTTTTGAAGAATGCGAACATTTATGGAGGAAATAGTAATGTTGGAGTGAGATAAGGTTTGATTAATGGATGTGTAATTACGCGCAAGTGTTAAGGGAAGAACATATAGAGGCATGACATAAAGAAGAACTGAATGTTAGATGGATGACGAAGATTAGTGCGGAACGAATAGTATGTAGTCCATAATGGGCCTATATGTGTCAAGAGGAAAACAGAATATTTGGGAATTTGGAGAGAAGGAACGGATATACTGTATATATATTATAAACAAGTAGGAATAAGTTGCATAGATAATAATGTAAGTCACATTGTTAGACAAATGTTTTACAGTAAAGTGGTGCATAAATGCACATATTTATGAAGTCAAGGGAAAAATATGCAATTAATAAATTATTAAGTGGAAAGAATAATAATATTAAGAACAATTAATGTATTTACCCAACAAATTAAGGGTGCAACCGAGGGAATTCTTGGAGCAGGATTATATTGGAGACAAACTTGGCTGAAGGAAATAGATATTACACTGACCATAAACATAAAGACACACAAATAGATATTACACTGACCATAAACATAAAGACACACAAATAGATATTACACTGACCATAAACATAAAGACACACAAATATTAAAATGAACGAAAGCTAGAAAAACAAATCGATGCAGGCAAAACGTCGAGTTAGGTTCCTCACCAATGTATCCATTATACATTAATATTATTTGTCATAGTTACAGTATTCTGCTCTCCTATCATCATTAACCTGGAGACATAGGATGAATGGGACTCGTCAGCCTTGGTCGGCAACCCATTTATGGGAGCTAACCTTTTAAACATCGGAGTGGTAGGAACTTGTCAGCCTTGTCGGCATCCTGTCTAGCGGAGTAAACCTTTTATGAATCCTTACTGTTCACCAATGTGTAAAGCAAGTTGGTGGATGTACTATCCACCCACCACTGTAGAAAAACAGTGCTGAATAGATACTTAGAAGGCCTAGGAGTCAGACGAGCCCTAAGTTGAGTGGTGAAACCTGTAAGTTTTTTAATATATTGTCACAGATCCCCCTCACAAGGGACAGGTCTGCTTGGTGGTGTTTTGTGTATGGCAACCCTCATAAAGGGGAGCGTCAGGCATAATATAGATAGATAGTGAAACTTTAGCAAATGCAAAACAATAATTATGAAACTTGTTCAGCAACAACATACATATTTTTTTTTTTTTTTTTATTTTTTTTATATGATTGAGGGAGGCAAAAGGCAGAACTGCCTATAGCGAGTGCCTCTCCCATAGTTGAAATAGTGACAGGGCCAAAATCAAGGGATGTTCGGGCCAAAATGCCTGGACACACGGAGTTTGAAGCAATTTATGTAATAGGAAGAGGGAAAGACTGATTCTGGGAGAGAGATTCGGAGCTCAACTGTTGAGTAGAAAACGTTTGAGAGTAACGTTTCACTCTTGGGTTGGAGAGTTGCACAGAGTAGGGGTGGGATTGAGTTGCAAGACGGGTACCACGTGCCCTACATAAAGTAGGTGGTATACGCTGGGAAAGCTCTGAGGAACACTGATTATTATAGTAGCGATAGAATAGCGAAAGAGATGCAACATTGCGGCGGAGAGAGAGAGATTGCAGAGAGTTGGTGAGTGGACGGGAATTAATGATACGAAAGGCCTTCCTTTCAACTTTGTCTAGGAGAGCCGTGTGAGAGGAACCTCCCCACACATGTGAACAATACTCAATACAAGGACGCACAATGCCCCTATACAGAGCAAGAAGCTGTGCAGGGGAAAAGAACCCCCTAAGGCGGTTGAGCACACCCAGCTTCTGGGAGGCTGCCTCAGCAAGACTGGTAATATGGTCCTTCCAACTGAGAGCAGAAGAAAAAGAGACACCAAGAATATTGAGAGAAGATGCAGGATTGATTTTTGTATTGTTGAAGAATAAGGGATAGTCCGCTGGGAGCTCTTAAGGGTAGATAGATGGAGAAATCGGGTTTTGGAAGCATTAAAGGTAACAAGGTTTTCTCTGCCCCAATTGGAGATAGTATTTAGATCAGAATTTAAGAGTTCTATGGCTTCATTACATTTGTCGTTGAGGGATTGCTGGCAGGGACGTTCTGAAAACTAATGGAGTAGTGTAAGGTTGAGTCGTCTGCGTATGAATGGATGGGAATTGAGGTACAGTTGAGGAGATCATTTATAAAAATTAGAATGAAAATAGGAGATAGGACAGAGCCCTGAGGAACACCGGAGTTTATAGGGTGAGGAAGTGAACAATGGCCGTCCACAACCGCGGCTATGGAACGACCGGAAAGGAAATTAGAGACAAAGGCACAGATGGAGGGATAGAAACCGAAGGAGGGTAGTTTAGAAATTAATTATTTGTGCCAGACTCTATCGAAGGCTTTCGATATGTCTAGTGCAATAGAAAAAGTCTCACCGAATTCCCGAAAGGAGGATGACCAAGAGTTACAGTGCATTCATTCGACATATATCGACAGGCCCCGCCCGCTTCCACCAGCGCCGTAGACGAAGTAGAGCTTATCATACAGCAATCTCGGACAAGTCACTTGTCACCTTACCACGGAGCCGATAAGAGCTCCAAGTAAAATTAATTATACGATGTAAGAGCGCTTTAATACATGCATATATGCAGTTATTCTTTACTATACAATATTACCATATACCATAGTACAGATAAGTAAACTCAAAGGAGTACAAAGGAGTACAAAGGAAATCAAGCAACAACATATCTAGTGACCCTTCTAGGTTGCTTGTCCTTCAAAACACTGAGGATCAAGTGTCCAAACAGTGGTTTAGAGTGGGTAAGGGAACATTGGAAAGGGAACTACTGCCCTGGAACTAATTTCCGTGGCAGGATTAGGAAGTTAGTAGTGGACAGATGGGTTAGTAACTGAGGGGGGGATAACAAAAAGTTATTCATTTACAAACGCAGTCAGTCGCGGGTTTGAAGCGAGATATTTGTCTAGGCGGAGTTTAACCCTTATTTAGCGGCGAGCAACATAAGTCGAGTTAAATAAAGCTGGACTATGTGGCGGCGCTCGACATAACTCGAGTGGCAATTTCAGCACGTAATGTGGCTGAGAGAGAGAGACAAGTGGTGGCAGGAGACTAGCGAGCGTATGACTGCTCCAGACCACCGCGGCGAACCTACTGACACAAATCTCAGCTCCCTCCTCCCTCTCTCACTCGCTACATACTCAATTATGTACTGAAAGTACCGAATTACCTGCTTTTTGCACTCGCGTTGCACGGTTATTGCAAGAAAACTATCCATCATACAAGGATCGTTATGGTGTCATTCGAAAGCTCTGTTTATGCCCTTTCAGGGATAGGTACTTGTTTTACGTTCTGGGTCTTATTTAGGCATGAAAATGATCACGTAAACAGCCCTATTTTGGCTAAAAACACCCCGCTGTGCGGTACACATAAATAAACCGCATAGGCCGCTCGTAAGATGTTAAATGAATCAATGGTGATGCAGTCTATAACGTTTCGGGGAAGCCCATTCCACAAGTTGACAACTCGATTGAAGAAGAAATTCTTAGATTCGTTTGAGTTAAAAGATTTACCAATAATTTTGCAACCGTTTCCCCGCGTGTAATTAGATTGGTCGATAGTGAAGTACTTACTACAGTTCATATTGTCAATGCCTTTGATGATTTTGAACACTTGAATTAAGTCACCTCTTAATCTGCGCTGGGTTAAAGGAAATAGATTTAATTCTCTAAGACGCTCTTCGTATGGTTTGTTCTTTAGGCTAGGTATCATTTTGGTAACTCTACGTTGAACTCGTTCTAGCTTGTTTATATCTTTTTGGTAATAAGGGCACCAGGATTGAACGCAGTATTCCAGAAGAGGGCGGACTAAGGAATTGTAAAGGGTTAGGATAACTTCTTTGGATTTATGCTCAAATGACCTGCCTATAAAGCCAATTATTTTGTTTGCCTTCTTAACAACTTCTGAACATTGTTGACTCGGTTTTAGGTTACTCGATATTGTTACTCCCAGATCGGTTTCTCTGTTTACATTCTTAAGCTGAGTGCCATTCATCGAATAGTTTGCTTTCTCATTTAGGTATCCGATATGTAGTACTTTACATTTATCCGCATTGAAACTCATTTGCCAAATTTGGGCCCAACATGACAATTTATCTAGATTGTGTTGCATATCGTCAACTTGTTCTTTTGAGAGTACGCTATTTGTAATTTTTGTATCGTCAGCAAATTTTGAGATTGTACAGGTGAGGCCCTCATCTATGTCGTTGATGTAAATTAGAAAGAGAATTGGTCCTAGTACCGATCCCTGGGGTACCCCGCTACTTACATTGGTCCATTTAGATGCCTTACCGTTTATGACTACTCTTTGCTTTCTGTCGCTGAGCCAATTTTCTATCCATTTCAACACACCGTCTTGTATTCCATGCGCTTTTAGTTTTAGCAGTAAACGTTTGTGGGGAACTTTGTCAAAGGCCTTTTGAAAATCAAGGTATATAATATCTACAGCTATACTCTCATCGTAGAGGTTGAGGAGATCGTGGAAGAAGTCTAAGAGGTTTGTTAAACAGGAACGTTTTTTACGAAAGCCGTGTTGAGTATCTTTAAGTATGTTATTTTCCACTAAGTGATTTACGAGTCTGTCTCGTATGACCGTTTCTAGCATTTTACATACAACTGAGGTTAAACTAATTGGACGATAGTTACTGGGTAGGGATTTGCTGCCTTTTTTTAATATCGGTGTTACGTTGGCTAGCTTCCACTGATCAGGCATAGTTCCAGACTGCAAGGATTTATTGAATAGTAATGTCAGTGGTTTGTTGAGCTCATCCTTAGCTTCCTTCAGAACTCTAGGCGAGATTGTATCAGGTCCAGGCGTTTTATTTACCTTGAGTTTATCTAAACAATTCAATACTTCTCTCTCTGTAACGGTGATATTTCTTAGAACATCTGAATTATCAATCTGAATCGGCGATGGTGTAGGGATATCACTGAGGTCTTCTGTTGTAAAAACTGATGCAAAGAAAGTATTGAGGGCATTACTCATTTGTACTTCGTCTTTGGTGTATTCTCCATTTTCATCGACTAACGGTCCAACAGTTGAAGTAACTACTTTTTTCTTTCTGATATAACTATAGAATTCTTTCGGGTTTGTTTTACTTTGATTCGCAATATGTAACTCTAAGGTCTTTTTACTTTGCTTAATTAACTTTTTGGCTTTGCGTCGTAGCTCTACAAATTTCACCCGTTCTTCGTCATTTTGTGAGGATTTTAATCTATCATTAGCACATTTTTTAGCAAGCAGGCAGTTTGAAATATCTTTATTCCACCATTTGGGCTAATTATTATGGCCTGGACGCCGTATTTTCGATGGTATGCAGTCTTGCACTGCTTTTAGGTAAGTGGTTTCGAATAACTTCCAAGATGTATTTATGTCATTATTGTTAATTAAAAAGCTCCAGTCAGTTTCTTTAAACATAGCTCTAAGTTTATGGAAGTTTGCTTTCTTGAAATTAGGGACTTTTTCGATGCTACTATTTGGTTCGTTACTAGTAAACTTTAAAGTGAAAGTTATCGTACGATGGTCGCTGTTACTGAATTC
The DNA here is from genome assembly GCA_032716605.1 of Paralithodes platypus. Lineage (NCBI taxonomy): Eukaryota > Metazoa > Arthropoda > Malacostraca > Decapoda > Lithodidae > Paralithodes > Paralithodes platypus. The sequence goes on along the minus strand of CM064565.1, from coordinate 15,514,411 downwards.
ATCACCAACATTCAAATTCTCTATTAATTCTTCTTTTGTTGCAAGTACAATGTCAAGAACGTTATTACCACGGGTCGGCGTTCGAACAAATTGATAAAGCGAACGCTCTTGCAAGTTCGTATACAAGTCATGTCCGGAGTGTGAAGTAAGAGTATCGCCCCACTTGGTCACAGGTAAATTAAAGTCGCCAAAAATTACGGTATCTTGTGAGTTACTTACATCTGCAATTTGTTCATAAATTTCTTGGTCAGTTTGCACTGATTGAGCTGGAGGTCTGTATATTAATGCAAGTATTATTTTTGTACCTTTATTATTCTTTATTAGCACAAAAGATGCGTCGACGTTCACAACTCCATTACCATTGTTACCTCGTCTACTTGGGCAGAGCAGAGGTAGAAAATTATTAAGCTAGGCTTAGCGAGCGACTGCGTTTGGGTGTATAGGGTACGGTACCGTAACCGTAATGCCTCTCCCTCCCTCCCTCTCTCTCTCTCATATTGTGAAGTGATCAAAGTTGTCAATGGTCCAAGTATGGGTGAAAGCCGTTGCTGGTAAACTGGTGAATGAAAGACTCCTTCAATCTTCCTACCTGAGTTCTGATCTTATTAATTAATGGCTGTGAAACTTTCGTTGCCTCAGAGGTTTTCTTCACCACCACATCAACTGGCTCAGTTTTCTCCTTATCAAAACACATGAATACATTCAAGACAATATTCCTGGCTTGACTGACAAGTCGGGGAGAACCAGCAGGTCTGCCAGGGGTATGGGCAGGAGACGCCATCTTCCCCCTTCAGAAGACAGGAGGGAACTGAACTGACGTTTGAATGGCAGCGCAGTGACAGTTGAAACCTTGAGAGAGAAGCGTTGCCAATGTAGCTTCCTTACCGCTAGATCAAAAAGTATTTACTTGAACAAGGGAATGGAGCTGTTACAGACAGGCTCCAGTCTTAACATTTCTTTCTCACTCGTTGATGTAGAAAGGTAGATGACTTTGTAGGCCATATTTAATAATTTAAAATGATAAATAAATATTGACTTGATGTAGCGGCAAAATTTTACACCTAGCAATAAGAATGCTGGCTATACTCCGAATCTTTTAGCACATGTTATCAATATTGGAGTTATATTCTAGCAATATTAGGTAGGCATTTACTAGTTTGTATTCTTCTAGTTACTTCTGCAAACACATTAAATAATATTTTTGTGCTGATTTGGTAACCCTGTTGGACACCCGTACCTCGCACAGTCATGCCAGCCGTATGATAACGGTTGGGGAAGTGGGCGGGGCCTGTCGATATATGTCGAATGAATGCACTATAGTAAGATATGAGAGAAGGTCACCAGTAGAGCGACCCTTAAGGAAACCATACTGGCGATCTGAGAGCAGATTATGAAAAGAGTAATGCTTAAGAAATTTGGAAGCAAGAATAGTTTCAAAAACTTTAGAAAGACAAGAGATGAGAGCAATTGGACGATAGTTGGAGGGTTGAGAGCGGTCACCCTTCTTTGGGACAGGTTGAATGAGAGCAAATTTCCAGCATGAAGGGAAGACGTTAGAGGATAGACAGAGACGAAAGAGTTTGCCTAGGCAGGGAGTCAGCACGGAAGCACAATTTTTGAGAACAACAGGAGGAACACCGTCCGGACTGTACGCCTTATTAGTATTAAGCCCAGAGAGAGTAGAAAGTACATCTTTAGAAGAGATTAGGATATTAGGCATAAGTAAGAGAGAGGAGGGTGGAGAGGGAGGAATAGCACCGGAATCGTCCAAGGTGGAGTTTCTAGCAAAAGTTTGAGCGAAGAGTTTAGTTTTGTCAGAGGAAGAAGTGATGGTTGTGCCATCAGAGTGGAAAAGGGGAGGGAAAGACGAGGAAGAGAAATTGTTGGAGAGGTTTTTGGCTAGATGCCAGAAAGCTTGGGAAGAGCTAGAGTTGGATAGTTCAGTGCATTTATTATTGATGAAAGAGTGTTTGGCAAGTCGAAGAACAGATTTGACTTGATTCCGGGCATAAACATAGGAAGAATGAGAGTGTTGAGTTTTAAGGCGTCAGTACCATTTGAATGCTTCCTCCTTATTGCGGACAGCAGTAGAACAGGCGTGAGTAAACCAAGATTTTTTAGCATTAGTCTGAGAGAAAGAGAATGGAATGTATGCTTCCATGACCGATAGGATTACCTCGGTAATGCGTTCAGCATTATCCGAGGGTCCCTGGCCACGGAAGCAGAAATCATTCCATGGGAAATCAAAGAAGTACTGCCGGAGAGCCTCCCAGTTGCTTTTGTTTTCTTCAAAATAGGATATCACTTCAGAAGGCACTGTGAGTATGGCGTTAACTTAATTATTCAGGTGGAATACATTGTGCAGGCATTCAATATCGGGCCTCTGTAAATAATAGAGAAGGTATAACATAGATATTCATTATACCAGGTGCTATCATAAAACACAAAAATAACTGGAGGCTTTTAGGGAAAATTAAGCTTGTATTTGTTTTCAATTTCTTTAAGAAAATATCAATATTTAACCAAAGATTTCCTTCTTATGAGACTCTGAAAATTATATTATCGAATATTTGTTATCAAATTATTATTATTATATTATTATTATTATTATTATTAGTAGTAGTTGTAGTAGTAGTAGTAGTAGTAGTAGTAGTAGTCTCTTGGAGGGAGAGATCTTGCAGCACAGGACGGCCAACACATCCAACGAAGCACGAGTGGACGTTAGTGCAAGAAGTTTTTTGGACAAGAGCACAGCGAGCATTCTTTGACGTAAGAATATTCGACCCAATGGCCCATAGCTACAGCGGGCTGTCTCTGGAGGCTGCACACAAGAGGAATGAACAAGAGAAGGTCAGGGCATATGGGGAAAGGATCTTAAATATCGAACATGGCAGCTTTACCCCACTAGTCTTCACCACATCTGGAGGGATGGGACCTAGGGCCCAGTGCTTCTATTCAAGGCTTGCAGAGATCATCGCAGAGAAGAAGAAACAGCCCAGGAGCCACGTTGTAGCCTGGATGAGGTGCCGTCTATCTTTCTTGTTGCTCAGATCAGCACTACTATGCCTGCGGGGAACAAGACTGTCTGCACCACAACCAGCGACGGTGGCAGAAGTGGACTACGAGGCAGCAGTGGCAGAGGGTCGCATAGGAAGGAGACTGGATTGAAGTTGCATGGTGTTGAATAGTAATATCTGATGCTTGTAAAATAAAATGTATGAACAATATTAAATATAAACCAATGTAGTAGTAGTAGTAGTAGTAGTAGTAGTAGTAGTAGTAGTAGTAGTATCATTATTATACTTGAAATAATGTATCTCCAGCATGTATCAGTGGACCCTGTGAGTTCTACAAATCTTCAACACCACTGCCATAATCTCTCTTTATCACTTGCCTTTCATCTCAAATGGACCTAGAAAAACACTATTAGAGAAATCTGCTGCGAAAATGGGGAGAGAGAGGAACGAGCCATAAAATATTTGTGTAAGGGAAGTATTAAATGTTTGAGGAATGATAATAATATATTATCACACTACGATGAAAGCCATGTAATACTGAATACATGGAACATGTTGAAGACAATATCAGCAATGGGATACAATGGAAGGAACTAGAGAACATGAAGGCAGGTAAAGAGAGAAAACAAGCGTCCAATATGTTAAAGATGAAGGAAGTAGCTGGCAATAGACAGCAAAGTGGTATGGTACTGTACTAATGAGTGGTATGAGAGGAAGTAGCTGGCAATAGACAGCAAAGTGATATGGTACTGTACTAATGAATGGTATGAGAGGAAGTAGCTGGCAATAGACAGCAAAGTGATATGGTACTGTACTAATGAGTGGTATGAGAGGAAGTAGCTGGCAATAGACAGCAAAGTGATATGGTACTGTACTAATGAGTGGTATGAGAGGAAGTAGCTGAGAGCATGATACAAATCTTATGAGGCTGATGGAACAGAGCAATTATTTATGTACCGTAAAGAAAAGGTTTGTAATTATCTATCTATCTATCTATTGCCTGACGCCGTGATCCCCGAAGGGGTGGCCACGAACGAACCGCCCCCATGCACCTCTGTCCCCAGTCAGTCGACGCCCCTCCCCCCAACCAGCACCGCCTTCGTTCATGTACTTTCTCACTCCATCCTTCCACCTCATATTCGGTCTACCTCTCCCCCTCTGTCCCTCCACCTCGCTCTCGTACACCCTCTTAGTCATTCTCTCGCTTTCCATACGTTCCATATGGCCGAACCATCTCAAGTTGTTCCTTTTCACACTTTCCAGCACATCTACCTCCACACCACACCTCCTTCTTACTTCCTCATTAGTCTGTCTATCCCTCCATGTAACTCCGCACGCACTCCTTAAGTAATTCATTTCCACTGCTCTCACTCTTGGTCTGAGTCTCTCAACCAACGTCCATGCTTCGCTTCCGTAAGTCAGTGTCGGGATTACCACACTGTCATGCAAGGACTTCTTCACTTCCATACTGACCACCCTATTTCTTGTTACTGCTTTTAGCGTTCCTACAACCCTCTTCCCCTGTTGTACCCTCTCCCGCACCTCTTCATCCATAGTCCCATCTTTACTCAACACACTGCCCAGATACTTAAAAGAGTTGATGATCTCCATAGCCTGACCGTTCAGCTTCACCTCACACTCTGTGACTTCACCCCTTTCGAAGACCATAACCTTGCTCTTCCCCGTATTTACCTTCAAATTCCGTTTTTCGCACACTGTTCCAAACTCATTTACCAGACCCTGCAACTCCCATTCATTATCACTCATCAGAACTGTATCATCCGCAAACAGCAGTATAGGTAGCTTCCACTCAATTCCCTCCCTTTTCAGCGATACACCAACATCCACTGCTCTTGATAGTATTTCTTTCATAACTCCATCCATATATACAGTAAAAAACCACGGGGACATCACACACCCCTGTTTCAAACCAACATTCAGGTCAAAGAACTCGCTCTGCTCACTCTCCACACGTACTGCCGCCTTTGCACCCTCATACATGCTCTTCACTGCTTTCAGCAACTTGCCCTCTACTCCGTATATTCTAAGTACTTTCCACAAACCTTCTCTATCCACTCTGTCATAGGCCTTCTCCAAGTCCATAAAGGCAACATACACCTTTTGTTTCTTCTCCAGATACTTCTCCACAACACAATTCAGGGTAAAAATCTGATCTACACATCCTCTTCCCTTCCTAACACCTCCCTGCTTGTCGCCTATCCATTTCTCCGTTCTCACTCTCACTCTCTCAATCACTACCCTACTGTATACCTTCCCTACTACGCTTAGAAGACATATTCCTCGGTGGTTACCACACACTCCTCTTTCCCCTTTGCCCTTATATAGGGGGACTATTATGCCAGTCTTCCAGTCATCGGGTGCACTCCCCTTCTCCCATGCTAGTTTGCACATTTTCCATACCCATTCTATCACTATCTCACCACCATACCTCAACATTTCCCCACACACTCCATCTGTTCCTGGTTCTTTCCCCAACTTCACTCTTTTCATGGCTTCCCACACTTCTGACCTCCTGATCCCCACCTCCTCCTCCACTACTTCTCTTCTTCTCCCTCCCATACCATATCCAGCTATGTTTGCTGGCTCTTCATTCCTTTCATTTAGCAACTCACTGAAGTACTCCCTCCATCTTTCGACTCTCTCTTGCTTCTCGGCTAGCATTCTCCCATTCTTATCTTTCACACCCTTACTGTTTCCCTTGCTACCTTCCCTAACTTTCTTGACTTCTTTCCAGAACAGTTTCTTACTCTCCCTCCATTTTACACTCAGATTCCTTCCAAATTCCTCATCTACTCTTCTCTTACTTTCCTTCACTACTCTCTTCACCACCCTCTTACTCTCCACGTACCTCGCTCGTTTCTGTCTCTCGGAATCTTCATTCCCTCTACTACCCAACCACTCTCTATATGCTTTCTTCTTTTCTTCCACAGCTATTCTTACCTCTTCTGTCCACCATGCTGTACCTTTCACTCCCCTCCCTCTTCTCCTCACTCCACACACCTCCTCACATGCTGCACAGATCTCATCCTTAAACACCTTGCTCATCTCCTCCACTTCCTCCATAACTTCCAGGTCGAACCCACCTAGTCGTCTTTCCACTGCTCTCCTGTACTCCTCCCTGATTTCCTCCTCCTGCAACCTCTCCACCCTCCTCACCATTCCACCCTCCTCTCGCCTCCCTCCCGCTCTCCTCACCCACTTCTTTTGTATCCTAACCTTAGCTACCACTACATAATGATCAGACAGACCCCCTCCAATACCCCTATACACCCTAGCATCCATCACAGATTTCTTCATTCGTTCATCCACACATACATAATCAATCAATGACTTTCGTTCCACCACTGTCTTATCCTTCATCGTCAACATCCGTTTCCACGTGTACCTGTGGATCATTCTGTGTCGGAAGAAGGTGTTGGCTATCCACAGCCTCCTCCCCACACATACGTCCACAAGTGCACTACCATTCCCATTCACCTCTGATGGTACCCCCCACCCTCCCACCACTCCCTCAACTTTCCTATCACCCACCTTACCATTCATATCCCCATTGTAATTATCACTTGTCATTTTTGTTTTTCAACTCTCTATATATCATTATGTACAGTACAACCAAGTACATCACAAAATAAGAGATATTTTCGATAAACCTTTGAAATATACAAACATCAATAACTTTAGTAATACTATCTTCAACTAAAGTGTGTGCTTGTTATTTACACTATACATCAGTATGCCTACCTAAATGTATATATGTTACTGGAAATATTGGAACTACATGAAGGTTATACCCAATTAATGAGAGTAATGTAATGAAAAGGATGCAATTCAACCGTAAATGACTACATTAAATATATGTGTGTACTTGTTTTATGAAGGACTGATACAACCTGATATCAATGTAATTCGTGCCACGTACATTAATGTACTTATCTTTAACCACATAACGACCGTTACCTAAAACCATCAAATCATAACTTTACAAAACCTGGGCTCCCAAAGTCATAAACAAAGAAGACAACTGTCGTTTAATTATGGAGTGTAAATTTGACCAGAGTCACGTTAAGGGGGGTGACCTGCTTTTTTGCTATCTCCTTTTCTTTCGTTCTCTGGCTTGTATCCATTCAGCCCCATTCAGCTTACTGTTTTAAGATATTTATCCCCATGCAGGTATCTATTTCTTCCTGGCGAGCCAGCATTGTATGGAGAAATCCGGCTTCGCCGGAGAAATTTTTCTATCGAGAAATGTAAAAATTTAGCCTGCTGACAATTTTGTTTTTAAATAACATGCTGCATCGCTACTGCTCGCCAGGAAAAAAATGACACCTGGATGGGGATACACGTCTTAAAACAGTAGGCTGAATGGGGCAGAAGGAGTACAACCCAGAGAAAGAGGTAGAGAGAGAAAAAAAGACGAGGTGGGACCCCTTAAAAGGGTCAGTATACCTCGCCTGTATCAATACCGCTCGATAACTGACTACTGTGCTCTTAGAACCGAAGAACACCAACATTTGCAATACAGATTAACTAAACATAAGTTACCCATAATTTACTTAATTTACATTAGTTAAGGTTATTTAATAACCCTTTGGGGATCATGACGCGTTTTGGCAGTTTATTCTAGCTAGTGTTAGACTATTTTTTTCAAATTAGGAAGGCTATGTGGATGTCAGGGGGTTAATGGAGCCAGTTTGTACCATTATAGTTCCCACCGATCCTTCCTAAACTGTATAAAATCGTCTAATAATAACAAAATATTCTGTGAAGACGCGTCATATTCTTTAAGGGGTTAACTATAATATTCACGGGAGTCACAAGTATTGTATAAACAAGCTAATATGTATATACTGTAATTCAGCTCCCCTTACTAATATCTTTCTAAACACCGCAATGTTGTATATATTCTACCGCTATTCCAATAATCAGTGTTCTTCAGAGTTTTCCCAGTATAACACTTTATTGAACATCGACGTTGTTCTTCATCTAACCGGTAATCAAGATTAGATAATATATTTAGAGTAGTTCAGTCGTATTTCCGACATTTCCTTGACTACTCTTCATTCATCACTAACTAAATTACGTGTTGTGAGTAGTATGCAGGTGCGTAGGAAATTATATTGGCTATTATGGATGACAATAAAGACAATTGTATGTACAAACATTTTACATACTGATTTCAAGTAATTCAATGATATCATTAGTTTTATCACAGCAGTGCTAAGGATTCAATAGCTCATATGATATTAAACTAAACATTTGTCACCTCGCCTTACTTAAATTAGTGCTCACATAATACAAAACTTCACTATCGATAATGTACAGCAACTAATGATATACCTTCTTCACGCTGAGGAAACCATTGGATACAGTTAGTCTCAGTAGACGATTTCCTCTTAAATGAAAAATATATATACTGTGCAAAATGTATATATATATATTTTGTTTATGGAAGTATAATTGCAATATGGAAACCAATTATGTAAACATGTGTGTGCTGTATATAAACTTGCAATGATACAGTAATTATGACAATGAAAATTATTGTTTACATCGTTCTTAACCCTTCTGGCCCGGGTGTCATTTTAAAATGACAATGCGGCAGAAGGGCCGGAGCCCGGGTGTCCTTTTAAAATCCCTATGCTTGAAAGCGTGCTTTGAATTCCGCGCGGCAAAAATTTCCTTTGCAGGGGCGATCGCAGCGCCACCAAGCCTCAACTACTACCGTTATCAGTTCCTACGTGCCCGCCATGGCGAGTTATAGTGAAATCATGAATTCCGACGCGTCCGATTCTGTGCAACCTCCCGCACACCCCAGTGCTACCCCACTCGCTACACCTACGCCTGTTGCTTGCAAGCAAGAAAAAGGCTCAATGCAAGAAAGCGAGTGATAGTGATAGTGCTATACAGAGATAATTTTTTGCCATTGAAGAAAGCAATGGCAAAAGCTAAATTGATAAAGAACAGTTTATTACTAGTGCAAGTGAAGATGATGATTTTGTGGGGTTTGGGGATGATGACAATGTTGACTTGTTTGAGGGAGGGGATAGTAGTGATGATCCTGATGAGGAAGTGTTGCAGGAAGGTGCAGTCGAACTTCCGAGTGTGATAGAGCCTAGGCATACCCCGTTGCCATCACTGCGTGGTCACCCTAGGCCTAGCTCTAGCACTAGCCCGGGACCTACCCCTTTGCCTGCCTGTACGCCCTTGAAAGGGGGTAAATACTATTACAAACAATCTTTAGTGAAAAGTGCAGCCAAGAAAGCACGCAGGGCAGCAGAGAAAGCTAGGGAAGGCAAGGATAGTGATAGTGACGCCGACCCTGGTCTAGCAACCACCCGCATTCCTTTGTCCCGACGCCTTGACCCGGGACGCCGCGCGGGTCACCCACAGCCCTCGGCTTCATCTCTCCCTCATGATGTCCAAAGGGCCTCTACAAGTGGTACTAGTGGGGCGGCATTGTCCTCCCACAGTGGGCCACCACAGGCCCTGCATTGTAGGGCATTATTTTTGCTGCAGAGAAGCCCTCGGCTCGCCGCAAAAGGAGCCCAACTCCCGAGGCTGAAGCTTTCATTGTTCAACCTCCCGCAGCCTCCCGCCCCCCACGCCTCCGACGCCCGATCACTAATTCACCTGAAATGTCCTCTGAAGACGATGCTGACGACCATAAGAATGCCCCAAATGACCTGACATCGCCTGAGGAGGAGGAGGACGACGAAGAGGATGTGGAAGAGGAGGAAGTCCCGACACAACGAGTTCGAGGGCGAGGTCGTGGGCGTGCGGCGCAGCCTGACGACGCCGCTGCCCCTGGGCATAGGCGTGGGCGTGCAGGGCGTCTGCGTGGGCAAGGGCGTGTGCCTGGGCGTGTGCCTGCTGCAGCTGCACGTGCTCGCTCATCCAACTTATTTGTGTGGAAAGATGGGGCGGATTTTGAGCCAGATTGTCCTGCCTTTGACAAGCAGCAGATTGGTTCCGAGGTGTCACCAGCATATCCCTGTGGCCCAAATACTACCCCCAGTGAACTTTTCTGTGGCTTCTATGACAATGAAGTCATGGAATACCTCGTCGAGGAGACCAACAACCATCATGAGATCTGTGCCAACTTTCTTGGCAGGAAAACCAGTGCCAAGATGGTGACATTGAGAGCTGTCACTGTGGCAGAACTGTATGTGTTCTTGGCAATCACTATGCTGATGACACATATCAGGAAGCACGCTCTGGTAGACTTTTTTTTTTTTTTTTTTTTTCTATGTGATTGAGGGAGGCAAAAGGCATAACTGCCTATGGCGAGTGCCTCCCCCATAGTTGAAAGAGTGACAGGGCCAAAATCAAGGGACGTTCGAGCCAAAATGCCTGGACACACGGAGTTTGAAGCAATTTAAGTCATAGGAAGAGGGAAAGACTGATTCTGGGAGAGAGTTCCAGAGCTCAGCTGTTGAGTAGAAGAAAGTTTGAGAGTAACGTTTCACTCTTGGGTTGGAGAGTTGCACAGAGTAGGGGTGGGATTGAGTTGCAAGACGGGTACCACGTGCCCTACGTAAAGGAGGTGGTATGCACTGGGATAGCTCTGAGGAACACTGATTATTATAGTAGCGATAGAATAGCGAGAGAGATGCAACATTGCGGCGGAGAGAGAGAGATTGCAGAGAGTTGGTGAGTGGACGGGAGACTACTGGATCACTGCCGACCTCATCACAACTCCAGCATTTGGCAAGTACATGTCCAGGGACAGGTACTTTGACATCCTCTCCTATCTCCACCTGACAAACAACATGGCAGTCCATTTTCCCGACTCATTATGGAAGATCAGGAAGCTGTATGACATATGTCATCAGTTTACCACCTACCTGATTCCATTCCAGAAGATGTGCCTGGATGAGTCTCTTGTCCTGTTCCATGGTAGGCTGCATTTCAGGCAGAATATCCCATCCAAGAGACACCGCTTTGGCATCAAGCTCTTCGTCCTCTGCGACTGCAAGACGGGATATGTGCTGGACTTTGTGGTCTACAGCGGCAGTGGTGGGGAAATTGAGACTGACCCCGAGATTGGATTTGGTGGCGCTGTCGTGCAGAGAATGATGGAGAAACACTTCCATAAGAACCACATTCTCTTCACCGACAATTACTACACGTCGCCCATCCTAACCAAGTACCTCCATGACCGCAAGACCGAAACTGTCGGCACAGTCAAGGCCAAGAGAAGGGGCATGCCAGCCTATCCAACAAAGACGAAGAAGACGGACATCTTCTACAAGAAGAGTGGCCCCAGCCTCTCCATCCACTGGCATGACCAGCGCAATGTCAACCTCCTCACCACATGCCACAAGGCCGAGATGGTCGCCACAGGGAAGGTGGACCGAAGAACCAAAAACCCCGTCCAGAAACCAGCTGCTATCCTGGACTACAACCTAAATATGCGCCTCGTCGACAAATCCGACATGCAGATGGGCTTCATCGACTGCCTGCGAACATCTTGCAGGTGGTATAAGAAGTTTATTCTGCATACGGTAGATATATCTGCCCTCAATGCCTACAACATCTACCGTCTGTGGACTCCCGGAGCCAAGAAGTATAAGTCCCTGCGGAAGTTCCACAAGCAGGTGATACTTGAGCTCCTGGCTAAATATGCGGAACCTGGGAGACCACTACAAGGACCAGGCCAGCTGCACCGCATGGGGTGTGCCGACTTCTTCAGGAAGCACCAGCTCCACCCCCTTCCTTTCAAAGCACCCGGTAGTAAAGTTAGGAGTCAGACTAGGTGCCATGTGTGCAGCCACACAACTCGCAGACCCAACAAAGTGAGCAAAACCACATGGAATGCCTCAAGTGTGAAGTGGCACTGTGCGCTGGACGGTGCTTCAACAACTTTCACACTCTAATACAATATTGTGCCTGTGACAATTACAGTGAAAGTGACACTCTAAAATGTAGGCTAATATTTATAATAAAACTAAGTATAAGTGAAAGAGACAGACATAAGTAATAATAGGTGCCTTCATAACAATATGAACAAGTGAAAGTGACACTATAATATATACTGTATATACCTTACCTAGCAATACATAAAAGTTAAAATGACACTATCAATTATCCTAGTCCCGTGAAAGTGACACTATAATAATAATAAAACTAAGTATAAGTGAAAGAGACACACATAAGTAATAAGAAGTGCCTTCATAACAATATGAACAAGTGAAAGTGACACTATATATATTATTAGCTTACCTAACAATACATAAAAGTGAAAATGACACTATCAATTACCATAGTCCAGTATAAATAATATTAACTACTATAATAATAACAATAAAACAAAGTATAAGTGACAGAGACACAAATAACTTCATAAAAATAACTTTATTGAGTGAAAATAACATAATAACTATAATAAATGGCATAATAAACAATAAAAACTCTCAAATCGCTTCCCGGCATAATTGCGGGTGGGGCGACGAGTGCAACAGGGCGTCGTAGCTGGGGACGCGGTTGAGTGTTCGGACGAGCCGAGGTAAATATGCGGCAAAAGTTACCTCCACTAACATCGCCATAACTCCGGAACCAGTTGAGCTAGAGAGCTCTACTTAATTTAACGCCAGTCTACGCAGCAAGGTAAGACAAACATTGTATTATATGTTTGATTAATTTACCTCTTGTATTAAGGGAGATAGGCCTTTGTTTATGAGTCTTATTTTTCAGCCAGATCGCCCGCATACGAGCTCCGTCATTTAGAAAGGCAGCCCGGGCCAGAAGGGTTAACACCAATATCACCCCAAATGAAATTAATGAAAGCATGTGAGTCTCCCAGGATTCGAACCCCAGATATAAAATACAAAACCTATACGCTCTAACCATTACACCATAAAGACAATATTGCACAAAATAGTGTAAACATTTCTTAACTGTAAATGTATATGTCTATTAAAATAATAAGTAGAATGGATATGGTTAGTACACTATTGATATCAGAACAAGAATGTTAAGTATTATCAAACGATCTAAATTGTAAAACCAGCCCACCCACTCTTTTGTAGCAGCAGACTGTATCAGTGAATCAAGCTCTGAAGAAGTATATACTACTGCAATCTAATATCCAAGGACTTATAAAATTATCCTGTTTAATTAATTTTGTAGCAAATAAACTTGTATTCATATTAATTATATGGACCCATAGCTGTTCGTACACATTTCATAACTTGCAGTATATTCACGGACTAGATGCAATCTACCTTATAAACTGTTCGCATGACAGGCAATTTTGTTTACTGTTTCTGAGATAGGATCGTTCAAAATTACCAAGTTATTAGGACCAAGTAACATCTAGCATTCTACCAGTGTATTATTATTTATCGCTAATTACCATTAAATATGTATTCATGCAATGCGCTTGGACACTCACTCATTCAAAATTAGTATGCAATCCGATACGATAGTAAAGTGTTCGTCTTATTATTTATTATAAATACATATAGTATACACATACATTTTACAACACAAGAAACATATTATATTTAATTGCATTCTTAGCAATTGTTAACAACAGGAAAAACGAGTCCAAGTCTAAGTCAAAAGTAAAACATCTGTACATAGCCAGAACATAATTATATAACACTATGTAAATTGCAGAATACGATTATCCTTAAACGCACGTTTAAATGTAACACTTCTGATTTATGGAAATATATCAAATTACTATAATAACCTGTCATGCTTTTATTTATTTTTTTAAAAGACCTCCGTCTACGTATTGTGAAAAACCTGTTATCCTCCGGCACATTAACATTAACATTGCACCAACCAAATGGGATGCTTATACATTTTAATAGTTTATATTATTGTAATGCAACGAAACTGTGCAAAAAGGAAATATAAAAGTGAGGTATGCAACTCACAATTGTTAATTATATTATAAACACGTTCATCGTTTCCCTACAGTAGGTATACAAATACCGTACCTATTTTCTTATTTCCCCATGACAGCGTGTAACAGCTCGTCACAGGGTTAATTCATTCCACCAAACCGTAGACAAACAATTTGGGTGGTAGTGAAAGGGAGACTGGACGTCCGGTATCATGTTACCTGACAATTACATGGCTCTGGGAACCAGATCCGGGATACTGCAGGCCACTGTCATGTTTGTTGGGGTACTAGAGTGACAGTGTGTGAGAGAGAGAGAGAGAGAGAGAGAGAGAGAGAGAGAGAGAGAGAGAGAGAGAGAGAGAGAGAGAGAGAGAGAGAGAGAGAGAGAGAGAGAGAGAGAGAGAGAGAGAGAGAGAGAAAACGTACTGTAGTATAGATAATCAACGCAGACGAAATATTGAGTGAAACGATGAAGAGTATAAGGACATTCAGAAAGAAATTGGAGGGAATGTAGACAGGCAGGATATAACCGACCAGAGGAATAATGTTTACGGAAGGAGGTGGGATATGGACATAACGGAATTAGAGTAAAAGGTAAACAAATAGCAGGGAATATATGGAGAAAAGAAAGGTTGAGACGCATTCAAACACTTGCATAAAGACTGAACGATATAACATTGTTGATGAGGTTGGTGTGTTTATAATAAATATCTGTAGTCGATGTTAATCAGATCTGAAATAATCTTTTGTCGTCATAGAATTAATTTAGATGATACTGATAACACATTCGTTTTTTGCTGTGTATGCACAGTAAAGCTATATGTAACGGTGACAGGTCAGCTGAACCAGTGCCACTTCAATCAGTGCCACTTTAACCAGTGCTAACTCAACCAGTGGCCACTTCAACCAGTGACCATTTCAACCAGTGACCATTTTAACCAGTAGGTTAGGTTAGGTTAGGTTAGGTTACTGGTTAAAATGGTCACTGGTTGAAATGGTCACTGGTTGAAGTGGCCACTGGTTGAGTTAGCACTGGTTAAAGTGGCACTGGTTGAAGTGGCACTGGTTCAACTAACATGGAACCATATGTAACAAGTGTCCCCCCGCCCTCCCCCCAAAGTTGAAAGGCTGAACAAATCCAAATTCAAGGCACGTTAGAGTCCAATTGTCCGGACACAATAAGCTTGAAGCAATTTAAGTCTTAGGATGAGGGAAAGACAGATTGAGGGAGAAAGTTACAAAGCTTACTTGTTGAGTAGAAGGAAGACTGATAAAATCAGTTCACTCTTGGGTTAGAGAGTTTGACAGAATAGGGATGAGGTGTCCCCCACTATCCGTAAGGGAGTAGATATTATACACTGAGAAAGTTCTGAAGAACATTGATTATTGTAATAGGAGTAGAACAGTGCGAGAGATGCAACATTGTGGCATGTAGAGAGAGATTGTAGGGAATTGGTAAGAACAGGTGAATTGATGATTCAAAATGCTTTTAACTCTACCCTTTTGAGAAGTGAGGTATGGGTGGAACCTCCCTACACATGCGAACTATACTTGATACATGGGCGCACTGTGCAACACAAGAAGCTTTGCAGGGTTAAAGAACCCACGGAAACTGTTGAGCACACCTGACTCCTGGGAAGATGCTTTAGCAAGAGTTGTAATATGGTAATAGAGTTGTAAAAATATTGAGAGAAGATGAAGTTTTGTTTTACGTATTGGTGAAGAGCAATGGATAGTCATGTGGAAGATTGCGACGGGTTGATAGATGGAGAAACTGGATTTTTAAAGCATTTAAAGTAACATGGTTCTCTCTGCCCCATTTGGAAATAGTTGATAGATCAGGAGATAGGGGTGATATGGTCTCATACCGTGAGTTTTGGAGTAATTGCATGGTGGGACGTTGTGGAAAAGTAGTTGAAAAGTGTATGATAGAGTCATCAGCAAATGAGTAAATAGAACTAGAAGTATAGTTGATAACATTAATAATTAATATTAAACATAAACAGGAGACAGACAGAACCCTGATGAACACGTACTGGAGGTACTGGAGGTTGTGAGCCATGGCCGTCCACAACCGCCTCAACGGAACGTTCAGAAAGGGAATTTGAGATAAACGCACAGATAGAGGGTGAGGTATAAAATCCCAAGAAGGATAGTGTAATGTCCAGTTGTAGGTTGCAGATAAGTACAGTAGATGTTCGGTAGTCTGCTACCACTCCCTCAGGCATCAGTTACCAATGAATGATGTAAAATATGAATAATTTGTAGGTCACTCATATCCACTTAAAACCAGATCACAACTGTATTGATCTTATAATCGAGTTCTGCTTTCCTTTCTGGAAATACAGTTCTGCTTCTCTGAATGAATGTAATATCAATAATGTACTGTCCAACTATTACTGAGATGATGAAAATTTTTATTGTTTATGGTGTGAATTTATAATCTGAACAATCACCCTCTCTCCAACAAAATTTCAGCTTTCATAACTTAGGATCGTTACTTATAAATAAGGTAAAGTTATTCAAGTGTGAGCTTATTAACCCTCTCCGATAATATGACGTGATGTTGAGCCTATTAGGGATACTTTACTGTAAAGCCTTTGTTACCATCAGGGGTATTTAGAAACCTTTAGTTTAGTTACTTGAACCTCTGCAGTTGTCTTTGAGTTAGCTGTGGGCAGAAAACTATTTTTGGAGAGGTAATTATAAGAGTGAGAGAACTCTATTTCTTATTGCTAATCTGGCAACCTCTGCGTCATATGTGCGTGAAAGGGTTAATGTACTCTCCAATTTCGTATCTGATCTGAAAAGGGATGTGTCAAAAGTTCTCGTAAGTTTCAAACCTTAGTGATAGTCCAACGTGATCCCTGGTGACATGTACATCTTTCAGTCATGTTATACTAAGGAAGGAGTTCAAGAGAGTGCTTGCAAGTTACCCAGAACGTATACAATAAGCCTACCTAAATAGAATAGGCATCCTACTGTATCCAGTTTTGCTGTATTGGATTATATTAATAGGCTATAGGATTATAATACGATATCTATTATGATTATTACTAGTTGTAAAATATGGACATTGCATTGATTAATAAATGTATAATTAATGATTATATATATATATATATATATATATATATATATATATATATATATATATATATATATATATATACTGCATATATATATATATATTGTAAACCACAACAGTAATAGTAATAATCTGAAATACAATATACATGCATACAAACAAACAATTAAAAACATATGAATAACACCTTAATAATTGAAACACTGCAGAGAAGCTTCATTAAGTTCATGTCCATCAGGCCAATAATCAAATACCCTTTCACACAGCCATCCTGACACTCCCAGACTCCCAGATCGGCATTCCTGTGTTGTCTGGTGAACAGTTGTGCATTGTCCAGCGACGATCTTCCGTGTCGGGAGGCGGTCTGTGTTTCTGTGGATAGCCCAGATATTTTCGATAGTACCCGAAATAATCAGGAAGTACAGCTCCACCTTAGCAGCCGTATAATTGCGGGAGGGGGGAGGGAGGCAGCTTTTCTGTTGGGAGGTGGTCCGTTGTCTGTATCCTATTGTTGGTTGGCTGTATTCGGTGGTCTATTGGTTTAGGTGCTGGAGTGCTGCACTACTAGCCTGGGTTCGAACCCTGGCTGGGGTATGACACAAAATATTAATTGATTGGCTGTATCCTATTGTCGGGAGACAAGTATGAGGAGACTTATTACATTAGATAGAGGGTTCCCAGGCTCAAACAATGATAAGGTAGAGATATATTGAACAAAATAATTACATATTTCGTAAAAACATCCAGGCACCAAAACATCACAAAAGCAAACATAAAAAAACAATAATTTAATGTAACAAGAATAATAATTAGATATTTGTATTATGGAACTTAAAACACACGACTATAAGATACTGCACATGCAAACAAACACACACACACTCACAAGCACACACACAAGGCACACATATACACATACAGACACTCACTGACGCCCCTCCGTATATACACAGACAGGCACTCAACTGACACCCACATTCACAAGCACACCGACACACACAAACAAACAAGGCACACATATACACGTACAGACACTCACTGCCCCCCGCCCCCCCCCCACTCGCACATATACACAGACAGGCACTCACTGACATTCACACACACTGACACACACACACACACACACACACACACCGACACACTCACACACACACACCGACACACACACACAAATACATGCATCAACATTCTCACACCCATTCACACACACAAACTCACCCCCCCACACACACAATTAATTTTCTGTCTGTTCAGATTTTTGTTCTGTTGTCTTGCTGATGTGTGTGTCGGTCCATTGGCAGGGGTCTTATGGGGGTCTTACAGTATGCGGTATGCAGCCGTTTCACGTATGCATGGCTGCCCCATCCGTTCCGTACGCCTTCTTAGTATTAAGCCCAGAGAAGGCAGAATGTACATCTTTAGAAGAGATTATGATTTTAGGCATAAGTAAGTGAGAGAGGGGGTGGAGAGAGAGGAAAAGCACCAAAATCATCCAAGGTGGAGTTTTTAGCGAAAGTTTGAGCAAAGAGTTCAGCTTTGTCAGAGGAAGAGGTGACGGTAGTGCCATCAGAGTGGAAAAGAGCAGGGAAAGACGAGGAAGTAAAATTGTTGGAGGGGGTCTTGGCTAGATGCCAGAAAGCTCGGGAAAAGCTAGAGTTGGAAAGTTCAGAACATTATTTATTGATGAAAGTTTTTGGCTAGTCGAAGAACAGATCTTGCTTGATTCCGGCCAGAAACATATGAAGCACAAGATTCTTGAGTTTGAAGGCAATGGTACTGCTTGAATGCTTCCTCCCTATTGTGGACAACAGTGGAAAAAGCGTGAGTAAACCAAGATTTGTTTGCATTAGTCTGAGAAAGAAAAAAATTAATGTATGCCTCCATGCTCAAGAGGATTACCTCGGTTATTCACTCGGCACACTCGAGGCTCTCCGGCCACGGTAGCAAAAATCATTCCACGGGAAATCAAATAAGTATTGCCATAGAGCCTTCCAGTCGGCAGTGCCAAAGTGCCACAAGCGCCGCCGGCTGGTGGGGATCAGAAGGCTGTACTGGAGAGATCTATCTATCTATTGCCTGACGCCATGATCCCGAAGGGGTGGACACGAACGAAACACCCCATGCACCTCGGTCCTCAGTCAGTCGACGCCCCTCCTCCCAACCAGCACCGCCTTCATCCACATATTTCTTCACTTCTACACATCCTTCCACCTCTTTCTCCATTTACCTCTCCCTCTCTGTCCTTCCACCTCGCTCTCGTACACCCTCTTAGTCAGTCACTCACTTCCCATACGTTCCATATGGCCAAATCATCTCAAGGTGTTCCTTTTCACACTTTCTGGAGAGATAGGACCGGTTATTACCTATTAATCCTGCAGCAGTTATTTAACATAAATCGTAGTGAATAGTAAAACTAGTTTGTCTTTTAGATAGGTACTATAGCAACATATTTTGTTTTCTATGTGATTGAGGGAGGCAAAAGGCAGAACTGCCTATAGCGAGTGCCTCCCCCATAGTTGAAAGAGTAACAGGGCCAAAATCAAGGGACGTTTGAGTCAAAATGCCTGGACACACAGAGTTTGAAGCAATTTAAGTCATAGGAAGAGGGAAATACTGATTCTGGGAGAGAGTTCCAGAGCTCAGCTGTTGAGTAAAAGAAAGTTTGAGAGTAACGTTTCACCCTTGGGTTGGAGAGTTGCACAGAGTAGGGGTGGGATTGAGTTGCAAGACGGGTACCACGTGCCCTACGTAAGGGAGGTGGTATGCACTGGGAAAGCTCTGAGGAACACTGATTATTATAGTAGCGATAGAATAGCCTGTAAAAAACTGTATGTAACATGAAATAATGTAAGTAGTGTAACCATTCAATAAAACTCTGTAAAGAGAGAGAGAGAGAGAGAGAGAGAGAGTCGGGCTTAAGCAGTCACGGACTATAGGCCAAGAACCCAAACAGTCTTTCACACTCCATAATTATATGTTATGCTCGACATGGCTTATTGAGTGTATATGTGTGCTTTGGGACAAGTAGTATGATGGCATGAAATGTTAAATTAAATATAGTGTTTGTTTAATGTGAACCGTACATAAATAGATGTAAAATGGTTTGGTGTGCATAATATTTACTCAGACAAATCAATCAACACCTGAACATTGAGAAGACGATATAGTTCCAAGATACCAAGAGGAGACCACTCCCTTATTAAAGTCTATGGGGATCACATACCCGTATAGAGCTGATGTGAAGAACTATTTTGCTCTTTACCGTCCGTAAGACTCCTTGATTAGCTATGCCAAATCTCTTTTCCACAATCCCAATGGGATGGGTATTAGTAGAACATAATTTAAAACATACCATGCAGTTTGATATATTGAAATTATATTATTGAATAGTCACCTAAAATGTGTGCACAAGCCCAATACGAAAATATGTTATATGTAAAATTAAGGTTACAAATGTTTGACAGTATTAGATTGATTCTAATCATGCAGTGATGAAGGAATTGTCGAACTTGATAGCTGATATCCCAAAGTGCTTCACATGTCTCACTCCCTAGTCTGGAACGAGACCTCACGGGCTTCGCTGTTCAATGTATGGTTTAATGTACAGGTTCTCAGCCTATGCCCGAGAAGGAGTAGTTGGAATATAGAAAAAAAAATAAAAAAAAAAATATATATATACAGTATATATATATATATATATATATATATATATATATATATATATATATATATATATATATATATATATATACATGAAATGACGGGGTTGAGCAGCCACACCCCAATCACGCCCGAAAGGATAGCAGTGATACAGAGCAGCAGGAGAAGACAACCTCAGGAAAAGGTCAAGAAGAATAAGACCAGACCAGCTTCCCAGGCTCCAATACCAGCCGGAATAGGTTAGACTACCCTGTTTCCCGGATTGACCCATACTCTAATCCCCGGGAAACTAGGTCAGTCTACCCCTAAAAGAAGTTCAAGTCCCCACCAATCGCAGGGACCCCAGCTCCTCTAATGGCAAGGACCGAGACAGAAACCCAAGGAATCTCATCAACTCCAGCCTGACTTGCAGTATGACAAGGAACTCTTTATGCAAATGAAACTCCAAGAACCCTCTCAATACCTGAATAGATGGGAATCCCAGTACCCCCTCTACAGTACCTCCCGGGAAGACTGGGGATAGTACCACCTAATGCCCCTTTCCCACTGGTGAGACATTTCACGATTTTCGTCGCCGAAACCAATAAATTGGCGCATTCGTGACATGTCTCAACACTTCTCATGAAAAATCGTTTGACTCTCAAGGCCTCTCAGGCCTCGCAAGGGCCCTCGCGGGTCATCGCATAATGTTCGCAAAGTTCAACATTTTGGACGAGGACTCACAATGATTGGTTACCCTCGTGTTACGTCCTGGGATATATAAACACTGGGCTCTTTCTATTGGACTAGGTATGCGGCAACAAGCAACAACGGAAAACGCTAGATCCAACCCTTATCTATAAACCCAGGCAACAAACCACCCTAAACCGTCAAGAGTCCTGCCTGGACAATGAGGTATCCTATGACTCGGTTACAGGGTGCACGCACTATAGACTGCTGATAGTCAAGCAGGCTATATAAAAGATCACACAACTAAGTTGACTTAAAGCTTCAAGGAAAAGATAGATAATGGAATTAAATTGCAAAAACAATTTAATAACAAACTAGAAGAAAGTACATTTAACGTTACGTTAATTAATACAACTAATCACCCCTGCGTGAAAGAAGGTGAAAGCAAACAGTCCTCAAAACATCGTACCGGTAGACAAGATGCGGGTTTCTAAACTGCATGCGGCTACTGTAGGATCTGATGCTTAGCAAAGAAAGTACGTTACTGATTTAGAGAACTCTTAACCCATAAGCAGGAATAAATACTAGTGATAGGCCATACAGTGTATAATGACATAGGTATAATTAAATAAAGGCAGCAACTCGCAACATAACCACATCCAGGTGTGCTTCTCACTCTTAGTCAGGCAAGCCTGCTCGGACAGAGTCTCTAAGCCCCACCCTGACTCACAATGCTCACAAAAACGGTAAACTGTGGCACAATAACAAGCATACAGAAATAATAAACCCCTAGCTGTTAATCTGCCAGGTGGTCTAGCTGGAAGGATATAGGCTTCGGATACCCGGGCTGAGCCACCTGCTCTAGCCTAGGGACGTTCCCAAGTCTGTGCGCCAAATTACTCTAATTGAAAGGGTGCTCTCTTGAGAGACTCAGATCGCATGTATCTGACTCTCTCCTGGCGACCCTAAAACAAAAGCAAGACGTGCTAGCGCAGTGCTGAGTGGACTAGGCAAGGGCCCTCACACAACACAACACTAGACACACAGGGACACAGACAAGAATATGCCCCTAGACTCCCACGGGTATCCTAGTAAAGTCGTGCGGGTCCACAGGACTCGCACCAGCAGACTTTACTTAAAGGATCTCAAAAAGCCTCCCCTCCGGTCTAGCCCCTGCTAACCTGACACAAGAACACACTAGCAAGCATGAAACCACCAAATATGAGACAACAAAAAAGCTTCCTAGGTCTCATTAACAATTATGTCTCTGCATAAGGCCCAAAATCCTATCTAGTTATCTGAGAGCTCGTCGTTAATAGAATAATAGATATAAGGTCTATCAAGGGGATGGGATAATTAAATAGATTGGTGAAGTAGTGGAAGGAAGGTATACAAAGTAAGAGAGAAAGTTTCTAAGTGGGGTTGAGAGGGATAGATATCAAGGGGGTCCGAAGGGTACGACAGTGAGGTGAGCTCTGAGTCTTGAATCTGTCTGGACCCCACCCTAGGCATACAAAATACATCCCAGGCTTGGCAACACTCAACACTGTTGCCTGGTCAAAATCCTCTACCCCGTGCGTGAGTCGAAACTAAGCCTAACGTTGCAATCAAATGCATATGGCAACGCTTCAGGCTCGTCCCAAGCTGGCAAGCGAAGCAACGTCCCAAGCCGGTCTCTCTCTCCAGCTCGTCTCCTCCCGCCCTCACTAGACTTACATCTTATATATTATAATGAAATAATCAACTATCGAGAATAAAATATACTAAGATGCGTTGGTTAAGAATAAGGGCAGCTTCAAGCTGTGAAACAACATAAGAATATCCCAGACATTAGTTACGTTGTCGTAGGATATATTCTAAGGAAAAGCCTGCCGACCGGCTGCCACCAGCCGGTTTCTAAATGGCTGGGCAGCCGACGCGCGCGCATGCCCGCACATGGCTACTATGCAGAAGCGTCACACCTCCCCCAAGATATAATACCCTTGACTAAGTTCGTCATATCTAACAGAAAGCTTCTCATAGTACCACACACTGTTGCGACATAAGGCACTATATATACAAAAAATAAAGACTGTTGCGCTCCACCGAGCAAGTTCAACTAACTTAGCGACAATAAGCGAAAACATTCAACTTAGGTACTGCTACAACATCTTATACAAAATTATACACGTTATAAAAAATAAAGAGTTTTTATAAGGTTTTTGCTTTTTTAATTTGTTTTTTTCGGCTGAACTACAGTGACAGCCTATTTTCCTCCACACTCAACCCTCAATCCTGTGGCAGTCTAACCAACATCATCCACCCTTGATAGACAATCCGCTATCACGTTATCAGAACCGGCAATATGGCGTATGTCCAGATTATACTCCTGAAGCATGAGTGACCACCTGGTCAGCCTCATATTCCGGTTATGAAACTGATTCAAGAATTTCAGAGGGTGATGATCGGTATAAACCACTACGACTGGTCCGAAAGCAGGAACATATACATCGAAGTGCCTGAGCGCCAGCACTATCGCCAGTTTTTTTTTCAATTACAGAGTAATTCCTTTGTGCACTATTGAATTTTTGACTGTAAAAACTCACTGGATGTTCGATACCTTCATCATCTGTCTGTAATAAGACAGCCCCAGCC
Organism: Paralithodes platypus; assembly: GCA_032716605.1. Lineage (NCBI taxonomy): Eukaryota > Metazoa > Arthropoda > Malacostraca > Decapoda > Lithodidae > Paralithodes > Paralithodes platypus. The sequence continues at coordinate 15,490,467 of CM064565.1, read as the reverse complement.
CCTACGCCACTGGCATCAGTCGCCAGCTGAAAAGGTCTGCTGAAGTCCGGGGCCCTGAGTAGGGGGTGGGTACATAACAGGTGTTTCACCAAGGAAAACGCCTCTGCACACTCAGGAGACCACCGGAACTTCTTGTCCTTAGATAATAAGTCAGTTAAAGGTGCAAGTACAGTCGAATAGCCTTTGATGAAGCGACGGTAATAGCCTATCATACCTAGAAACCGCATGATTTGTTTCTTAGTCGTAGGCTGGGGAAACTGATCGATGGCTTTGATCTTTGTCTGTGGAGGGCACACCTGACCCATCCCCACCTCGAACCCAAGGTACAAAACTGTGGCTTTGACAAAATCGCACTTACCCAGGTTTACCACCAAACCTGCTTCATTCAGTTTATTAAAAAGCTGTCCGATGTGAGCACAGTGACTGTTAAAATCATCGTCGTATATTATGACATCATCTAGGTACACCGTACAGTTGGGAATGTCGGCTACAATGTCGTTCATTAATTTCTGAAACGTTGCAGGGGCATTTTTCAGCCCGTATGGCATAACATGGCAACGATATGTGGCACCGTCCACCACAAACCCACACACCTCTCGCGCTCGCTCAGACAAAGGCACTTGCCAATAACCCTTAACAAGGTCTATCTTAGTGAGGAACTTTGCTTTTCCTATCTTATCCACACTGTCGTCCACGCGAGGGAGAGGGTAGGCATTTGTGGGGGTTAAACCATTCAACCTGCGGACATCTATACAAAACCGCACCTTGCCATCTGGTTTGGGCTGCAGTGTGACTGGGGAAGTCCACCTTACTGCACCCTCATAAATCAGCCCACCTTTCAGCATATAATCCAGCTCTTCCCTAAGTGCTGGTAATTTAATAGGGGGAACACGGTATGGCACTGATTTAAAGGGCAGGTGGTCCCCAACATCGACATCGTGCACCGCTTGAGTAGTGAGGCCAGGATGCTCCGCGAAAACAGCTGGGTTTGAATCAAACAAGTGCTGCACAGCTACACGCTGTTGCTCAGGCATGTGCAATATCAACTTGTGAGCCACTTGTCTAGAATTCCCCGCCCACTGATCCGCGGAATCATGACAATCCCAATTATCCTCCCCCGCAGCTTGACTGTCCCTTCCTCCTTCTCCACCACGATCGCTGCAGATCAACACCGGGACAGTGAGAGGCTCGGAGGGGCGCCTCACATACTCTTTCATCAGATTTACATGGCAAAGTTGGTTCTTTTTCTTACGATCAGGAGTAGCTACTAAATAGTCGAGATCAGAAACCTTCCTTACAACCCGATACGGACCAGAATACTTGGCAGACAAGGGGTGTCCCACCAGAGGCAGTAGTATCAGTACCTCCTGATCTACTTCAAACTCCCTCAGCTTCACCTTCTGGTCGTATCTGTCCTTCATCTGAGCTTGTGAACTCTTAAGGTTCCGACCTGCTACCTCCAAGCTCTTTAGCATTCTCTCACGGCTTTCAACTACATACTTTAGAAGCGAGCATGGCTTTGTGACTCCCTCCCAGATCTCCTTGACTATGTGGAGGGGCCCCCTGACCCTGTGTCCAAAAACCAACTCGTTCGGGCTAAATCCCAAGCTCTCCCCAGGTACTTCTCTCGCAGCAAATAAAACGTATGGGAGACCTAGATCCCAGTCCTTCCCATTTTCCATGCAATAACACCGCAACATACTCTTGAGAGTCGAGTGCCACCTTTCCAAAACTCCCTGACTCTCGGGATGGTAGGCAGATGACACCACAGACACTATCCCATGTTGATGCATGGTCTGCTTAAACAGAGCAGAAGTAAAATTGGATCCCTGATCAGACTGGATCTCGTGAGGGTAGCCATAACGAGAGAAATAGACAAGTAGGTTTTTGACAACAGTCTTAGCCATCCCGTTGCGCATGGGGTAAGCATCTGGATACCGTGTTGCTACATCCATTACAGTTAGTAAAAATGTATTGCCGGCACTAGTGGGGGGCAATGGGCCAACCATATCGATAACTACTTTGCTGAAGGGCGGCCCAATAACAGGGATGGGTTGTAAAGGGGCTCTCGGGATGACCTGATTGGGTTTCCCAACAACTTGACAAGTGTGACACTGTGACACCCATGACACGACACTCGCCTTTAACCCAGGCCACCAGAAAAGCTTGCTCAGAGCTGCCTCCGTCTTACGTGCCCCCAGGTGCCCTGCCAAAGGCACATCATGAGCTAATCTCAATAAGCTCTCACGGCACACCCTCGGTACTACTAACTGGTCCCCTAATCCTGACCCGCCATCCCACTTTTTCTTGGGATCCTGATGTCTCTGATACAAGATCCCCTCTGACAAGAAAAAATTACCAGGCTGCCCATCCCCATCGCTCTCCAGTTCGACAGCACCATTACCACACGCCCTGACTTCAGGATCTTCCAGCTGCAAGGAACATATATCAGCAGGTGCAAGATTATCCAAGTTCATCTTAAATAATTTATTTCCACCTCCAATGTCCCGCTGAGCCATCCTTTCCTCACGCTGCGCATAACGATGCTGTCGCAGAGTCTCTTCCTGCCCTGCACCTGCACTAGTGGTGACAGGCCCCGGGGCCTCTCCAGACTCTAACATAGGTGCCAATAATGAGTCACCAAGAAACACTGCCGGCTCAAAACTCTCCAATTGACCAACACTTCCCGTTTTCTTGTGACCTTTCCTCCGCGGTTTGATAGACTGAGGTGGTGGCTGCAAGGCTCCGGATGTCTGAGAACGCGTCACAACACACGCCATGGTTTGTACGCTACACTTCTCAACCCACTCCTGTTCCTCCCTACTAACGTCGGCCGTCTTCTCGGCAACGACCAAGGGTGAAAAACTTAGAAGCAGGCACCGCAAAGTCGTTGCCGAGGAGGAGGTCGACGCCCCCAACAGGCAAGTTCTCTACAATTCCTACATCCAGCTCCTTCGCCACACCACCCACCTCCAGCTCCATCCGCACCAGCGGGTAGGACTTCGTAGCATTGATCCCCTAAACTACCACCACCCGAGCAGCGTTAATCGGCCTACCAGTAAAGTTCTTTAACAAGGTCTGAGAAGCCCCCGTATCACGCAATAGCTTAACTTCTCGCCTTTCGCCAGCCCACCTCACAAAACCATGCCCTCTATGACCCCCAAAGACGTCGCGGACAGTGTTCGAGCATTCCGCACTCTTGAACACAGGCTGTGTCCCACCCTCTGACGAACTACCCTTGGCAAACTCAGAAGATATAGGCGACACCCCTATGCTGCGGGCCAATGACACAACCTTGTTTGGTGGCTTGTTCGGACAAGCATTTGCAAAGTGACCCTCCTTGTGACATGCAAAGCACTCTTTACTCTTTGGTTTCCCTTGGGAGTGGGAGGTACCATTAGACTTCTTATACGGGACGGTATTTGGTTTATGTTCAGTTTTATTGTCAGTGCTAGATGGTTTTGTGTATTTATGTGTATCAAAATTCTTGGGAGGGGGAGGGGTACGATCCTTTGCACCCGACTCACTCCTAGCTGCTGCTCCGCACCCTCGAATTAATGACAGTCAGAGGTCAGCCATTTCTGCTGCCTCCTGGAGAGTTCTAGGATTGTTTTCCTTTATATTTAACACCTTACGAGCGGCCTATGCGGTTTATTTATGTGTACCGCACAGCGGGGTGTTTTTAGCCAAAATAGGGCTGTTTACGTGATCATTTTCATGCCTAAATAAGACCCCGAACGTAAAACAAGTACCTATCCCTGAAAGGGCATAAACAGAGCTTTCGAATGACACCATAACGATCCTTGTATGATGGATAGTTTTCTTGCAATAACCGTGCAACGCGAGTGCAAAAAGCAGGTAATTCGGTACTTTCGGTACATAATTGAGTATGTAGCGAGTGAGAGAGGGAGGAGGGAGCTGAGATTTGTGTCAGTAGGTTCGCCGCGGTGGTCTGGAGCAGTCATACGCTCGCTAGTCTCCTGCCACCACTTGTCTCTCTCTCTCAGCCACATTACGTGCTGAAATTGCCACTCGAGTTATGTCGAGCGCCGCCACATAGTCCAGCTTTATTTAACTCGACTTATGTTGCTCGCCGCTAATTAAGGGTTAATGTTAAATCCCCGCCTGTGCACTTAAAGAACTGCTCCAAGAGAACCAGCTCACTCAACTCCTCAAAAGTAGCTGCCTTCTCAGAACGCAGCCAATGTCGTAGTGCATCAGACAAGTCCCGGGCGTGTTCTAGGAAGCTACTATCCTTGCCCTTAGTAACACCCTGAAACTTCAAGTGGTAAGTTTCCGGTTGTAACTCATAGGCCCGTAGCACAGCCTTCTTTAGCTCATCATAAACTACACAGGACTCTAAAGGTAGTGCATCATACGCTTTTAGCCCCTTTCCTAGGAGTCTTGATGAAACTAATGCTGCCCACTTTTCCTGAGGCCACTGGTGTTCCTGACACTTCTTCTCAAATCGCATAAAAAACTCAGTCACACATAATTCATCAAACACAGGAACTAGTTTTGTAGGTAGTAGGGGTAGGCAGCCCCGCCCAGGGAAGTACTACCGCCAAGGTTTCGGGAGACTCAGGGAATAGCCTGAATTCCATTTTCTCTCCCAGGCCTTGGTAGCTGGATACATATCTTTCTGCCTCTCACATCAGGGGTATCAGGAAAACCCTCTTTATATAACATACACATCCAACTTCACGACTTGCCCTACATTGCTCTCCTCTATCCATAAAACACTACTCTTCCCACTACATAATTATCATACATGTAAAACCATACACCTTACCCAATAAACATGGCAGTACAATTGCTAAGAGCAAACCTGGTGGTCCCTCGGATATCCACCCCCGGCAGGGTTGGGTCATTGACACAGGGCCCTCCCGGTCGTCATCATGCGACTGTGTCAAGAGCATTGCAACGTCCCAAAGCTGCTCATCGGTGCAGCTTTTTCTTTAGCAATATAAGGGGACTTCACTCTAACATCAATTCTGTACACCAATTTCTTCAAGCAGAATCCCCTACTCTACTTTTTTTGACAGAGACTCAAGTAACATCCACATCTGACACGTCTAGATTTAATTTTCCAGGTTATCAACTGCTCCAAAATTTCAGACCTAAAGGAGGTGTATGTTGCTTCGCAAAATCTGAAATTGCCCTGGAGGAGGTTACTAGTTTCAATTGTCCCTATTTTGATTATTCTATATACAAATTAATTTCTGCTGGTAAATTTAAATACATATGTTGCATCTACCGTTACCCAAATACTCCTCCAGAGCAAATTCTTTTTGATTCTCTGTCCTCACAACTCAGTGTCCTCAACTTAAATGCTTCTTCTGAAATCACTGTGTTGGGTGATTGTAATGTCCATAATGTTGAATGGCTCACTTATTCAGCCAGGACTGATGATGCTGGTCTAGAATGTGAGCTATTTGCAGACTCATTTAATCTCACTCAACTAGTCAATCAACCCACCCGTGTACCAGATAATCCTAATCATAATTCCCACCTACTGGACTTATTTTTAACAACCAATTCAGAAAATTATGATGTTACAGTGAGGTCCCCGCTTGGATCTTGTGATCACTGTCTGATACAGGCCACCTGTCTATCACCTACCACACCTTCCCACTCTGAACCTGTTTTGGTGACTAAATGGCACTACGATAGGGCAGACTGGGAGGGTCTTCAGGGTTTCTTTATTGATATTCTCTGGACCTATTTCTTTTCTAATGATGCACACTCCACCTTGAGCCACATACAAGATTTTGTAAAAATTGGAATGGAAACTTTTATTCCTCATCAAAAGTACAGTAAAAGATCTAATTCACCTAAATGGTTTGACCATAATTGTGCTAGAGTAACTGAACAAAAAGCAATAGCCTACAATGCATACACAAGATCAAAAACACATGAAGCCTTTAATTACTTTAGAAACATCAGAAATCATGCCAAAACTGTATTAAACCTAACTAAATCAAACTTTCTCCACAAGCAGGCAAATAAACTTCTAAATAATCCAAATGATAACAAAATATTTTGGTCTACTCTTAACTCATTTAAATCCAACTTCACTACTGCTTCATCCATTCCACCATTAAAATCTCCGACTGGCAATCTTGTAAGTGACCCACGAGGTAAAGCTAACCTTCTTGCGGATATTTTCTCCACCAACTCAACCTTAGATGAAATAAATCAAGATGTCCCTGTACTTAATTTTAATTCGCCTGAAATTCCCTCACTTAAGATGCACACCAGACATGTCAAAACTATTTTGCAGAATCTCTCGGTAGATAAGGCTCCTGGTCCCGATGAAATTCCTCCAATAGTACTTAAGAATTGCTCCTTGGTGCTCGCTCCTGTATTGGCAAAATTTTTCCGTCTGTGTACTCATACCTCATGCTTCCCAGTACCCTGGAAAGAAGCAAACATCCATCCAGTTCCTAAAAAAGGTGCCTCTTCAGATCCATCAAACTACAGACCAATAGCTATAACTTCCACTCTTGGTAAAGTCTTTGAAATTATATTAAATAATCACATAATTAAGCTTCTTGAGAATAATAAATTAATCAGTGATAGGCAATATGGTTTTAGACGATGTCGATCAACTGCAGACATGCTTTGCCTTCTTATGCATCAAATCAACCAAGCTACAGACCAACATGGTGAAACACATACAATAGCACTGGATATATCAAAGGCATTTGATAGAGTCTGGCATCAATCCTTATTGTCGAAGATGTCACACTACGGCCTTGCATCATTAGTTCCACTAATTTCTTCTTATCTTCATAACAGAAAAATATGTGTAATGGTAGATGGCCTTTATTCTCAATTTCACTCAATAAATGCTGGTGTTCCCAGGGATCAGTTTTGGCCCCAATTCTGTTCCTCATTCATATCAATGATCTCATATCTACCACTCATAATCCAATACATTCCTACGCAGATGACTCAACACTCCACAGTTCCTTCACATTTACCAATTCTGTCACCCAACCCGATCTTATAAATTCAAAAATAAACACTGCAATTTCTCTGAACCAGGACCTTTCTAGAATTGATGGATGGGGACAAAGAATCTAGTTTCCTTTAATGCACAGAAAACCAAGTACATTCAATTTTCTAACCGACAGAATCTCACTGACTCCCATATATTTTTTAATGATGTAAATATTCCCACTTCCCCTAGTATTGACATTCTCGTGTAACATTAACTACTAACTTGAGCTGGACACATTATGTTAGAAGCATTGCTAAGAATGCCTCTAAAAAACTGGGACTCCTGTACAGAGTTCGAGAATTCTTCACTGACGAGCAGTTGGCCGTGATATATAAAAGTCATGTGCGTTCTCAGATGGATTACTGTTCACCTCTATGGGGTGGAAGTGGAGTGGTTGCATTGAGGCAGTTGGACAAAATTCAAAATAAAGCTATTAGATTAATCAATAACCCTGCAATCACACAGGACCTTCCTACATTATCCATACGAAGAAACGTTGCATCCCTTGCATTATTCTACAGATATTTTCACAGCAATTGTTCCGAGGAACTTGCTTCAATTGTGCCGCCTCTCCACATCTTTCCACGTAGAACTAGGGCAGCTGAGAGCGCCCATGAATTTACACTTTCTCCTCCACAATGCAGAACTTCTGCTTATCAGAATTCATTTATCCCCAGAGCTACTACTCTTTGGAATTCACTTCCCTCGAATTGCTTTCCACAAACTTACAATCTACAAATGTTTAAATCCAGTTGTTACAAACATTTTATGAATGGAGGATGCCTTTAAAGCACATGTACCTTTTTCTTTTATCTGTGTTTTTCCTTCCTCCGTTCATTGTCTCTTAAAAAAAAAAAAATAAAAAAAAAAAAATAGCAGGTGCGACAATGATTGGTCCCGATGTCTGTTACCTCCCCCAATATTTCGCCCTGTTACCTCCACTCGAGATCTCTCCAGCTCCCTGTCAGCCCAATACCTAGTAGACTCTGCCTGCAGTTCAGCCTCTCCTATAGCTGTTCTCTCTGCAGCCTCAGCCTGCACACTAGCCTGTCTTTCGGTAGCCTCAACCTGAGCTCTAGCAACCTCAGCCAGCACACTAACCTGTCTTTCGGCGGCCTCAACCTTGGCCATCTCAAGCCGAAACAACAAATCTGGAGTCAACCCTTGAGGAGGGGAAGGTGCATTTAATGGGGAGGGTCCCTGTGATTGAATTCCACGCTGCCATTGACCATCAACTTGGGGGTATGTACTAAATGCAGGCACCCTGACGTTTGATACGGGGGTAGAGTGGAGGGGGGGCTGGGCACCGGGGCCCCCAGTTGCCTCTCCACCCAGGTCTCTCCCTTCTACACCCAATATCAAAGTCCTCAGCTGATCTTTCCTCATGCCACTTAAACCCTGGTGACCCTGAAGACCTGCCACACACTTTAAGCCATACTTATTCAGCTTCAACACCCTGGCAGCGGTAAGGGGCACCTCTAAAAATCTTCTAGCACCCTCCTCGCTATCGACTAGCCACTCCACAGGTCTTTCTCCCTCCGAGTCTGTATCGTGACCTGATCCATCACTGTGTTCTGATGTATTAGACATGTTTGTGTACTGCAGTAATTATCACGGTTATAGAATGTGCCTTATCTCCTATGCAAGTATGTATATACTAATGTTATTTAAAGTCTTTAATGTGTTATATTGGTTGCTCCAAAAAAAAAACTCTATGTCCACTGTATTCCTCTAATCATAAGGAATCTCAAAACAAATGACCACTATATTCCTCTGTTCAGTAAATCCTATGCAAGGTCGCCATTTGTTACGTCCTATCTATCTATCTATCTATCTATATGCTCAGGCCCAATCCCCATTTTGGGGGTAGCCGACTCAAGACAGAGCAAGAACAGGGAAAACACAAAAACAACATAAAACAAAAAACTAAACACAGATAAAAAACACAAACTCTCACACATCCAGGTCACCATGGAGAAGACCCAGAGACCAGGGCCACAAAGGTCGCTCCAGCACTCCCCCGGCCCCCGACCACCCGGAGAGGCTCCGATCTCGGCAGGCAGACACGCAGCGGAGCCAAAGCCACAAGCCCTCCCACCACACCCCCAGGCACACCCCTCATACTAATCGTCTCCCCGGGCCAGGCGCCCGATGGACCACTACCTAGTCCAACCTGCGCCCGACCCCCTACTCCAAACGACCACGCGTTCACTCAACTACCCACAAGCACCCTCCACTCACTCCCATCCACCACCACCTCCCCTGCCCGATCCATAGTCACTCCTCTATCATCCAAAGCCCTTCCCACACAGTCTCCCCACCTCAATGGGGGTCCTCCCGCCCATCCATCTCCCCTTGTACCCGACTCACACATTCCCCCCGCAAGCCCCCCACCTCCCACTCGCTCAACACGACCACACCAGCTCAGCACCCCTCCGTCCACTCCGGCCGACAAATGCTCCTGCTGCCCCACTCTCCCACGCATCTCCTTATTCCTCAATCAGTCTCTACGAGTAACTCCACACATACTCCTCAAGCAGCTCATCTCCATCATTGTTACGTCCTGGGATATATGAACACTGGGCTCTTTCTATTGGACTATGTATGCGGCAACAAGCAACAACGGAAAACGCTAGATCCAACCCTTATCTATAAACCCAGGCAACAAACCACCCTAAACCGTCAAGAGTCCTGCCTGGACAACGAGGTATCCTATGACTCGGTTACAGGGTGCATGCACTATAGACTGCTGATAGTCAAGCAGGCTATATAAATGATCACACAATTAAGTTGACTTAAAGCTTCAAGGAAAAGATAGATAATGGAATTAAATTGCAGAAACAATTTAATAACAAACTAGAAGAAAGTACATTTAACGTTACATTAATTAATACAACTAATCACCCCTGCGTGAAAGAAGGTGAAAGCAAACAGTCCTCAAAACATCGTACCGGTAGACAAGATACGGGTTTCTAAACTGCATGCGGCTACTGTAGGATCTGATGCTTAGCAAAGAAAGTACGTTACGGATTTAGAGAACTCTTAACTCATAAGCAAGAATAAATACTAGTGATAGGCCATACAGTGTATAATGGCATAGGTATAATTAAATAAAGGCAGCAACTCGCAACATAACCACATCCAGTTGTGCTTCTCACTCTTAGTCAGGCAAGCCTGCTCGGACAGAGTCTCTAAGCCCCACCCTGACTCACAATGCTCACAAAAACGGTAAACTGTGGCACAATAACAAGCATACAGAAATAATAAACCCCTAGCTGTTAATCTGCCAGGTGGCAGAGGTCTAGCTGGAAGGATATAGGCTTCGGATATCCGGGCTGAGCCACCTGCTCTAGCCTAGGGACGTTCCCAAGTCTGTGCGCCAAATTACTCTAATTGAAAGGGTGCTCTCTTGAGAGACTCAGATCGCAAGTATCTGACCCTCTCCTGGCGACCCTAAAACAAAAGCAAGACGTGCTAGCGCAGTGCTGAGTGGACTAGGCAAGGGCCCTCACACAACACAACACTAGACACACAGGGACACAGACAAGAAAATGCCCCTAGACTCTCACGGGTATCCTAGTAAAGTCGTGCGGGTCCACAGGACTCGCACCAGCAGACTTTACTTAAAGGATCGCAAAAAGCCTCCCCTCCGGTCTAGCCTCTGCTAACCTGACACAAGAACACACTAGCAAGCATGAAACCACCAAATATGAGACAACAAAAAAGCTTCCTAGGTCTCATTAACATTTACGTCTCTGCATAAGGCCCAAAATTCTATCTAGTTATCTGAGAGCTCGTCGTTAATACAATAATAGATATAAGGTCTATCAAAGGGATGGGATAATTAAATAGATTGGTGAAGTAGTGGAAGGAAGGTATACAAAGTAAGAGAGAAAGTTTCTAAGTGGGGTTGAGAGGGATAGATATCAAGGGGGTCCGAAGGGTACGACAGTGAGGTGAGCTCTGTGTCTTGAATCTGTCTAGACCCCACCCTAGGCATACAAAATACATCACAGGCATGGCAACACTCAACACTGTTGCCTGGTCCAAATCCTCTACCCCGTGCGTGAGTCGAAACTAAGCCTATCGTTGCAATAAAATGCATATGGCAACGCTTCAGGCTCGTCCCAAGCTGGCAAGCGAAGCAACGTCCCAAGCCGGTCTCTCTCTCCCGCTCGTCTCCTCCCGCCCTCACTAGACTTACATCTTATATATTATAATGAAATAATCAACTATCGAGAATAAAATATACTAAGATGCGTTGGTTAAGAATAAGGGCAGCTTCAAGCTGTGAAACAACATAAGAATATCCCAGACATTAGCTACGTTGTTGTACGATAAGGAAAAGCCTGCCGACCGGCTCCCACCAGCCGGTTTCTAAATGGCTGGGCAGCCGACGCGCGCGCATGCCCGCACGTTGCTACTATGCAGAAGCGTCACACTCGCAAGCATCGTCGAGCATCGCAGAAGGGTTTCTGCGATCATCTGCGACATCGGCGAGACATCGCGGAGTTTGTCGCACAAAGAAAATCGTTGAAATGTTCCAAAACGTCGCACGACTGATCGCCGATGCTCTCGGATGTTCCGAGAACATCGACGATCATCGGCGATTTCCTCGTCGATTAGTCGTCGACGTGCGCACGAATACTCGCCGAGAGTATACCCGCCAGGGGTATGCTCCGTACGAGGCATGCGAAGGGCCTTGTGACGTCGCGGAATGCTCAAGGACACACCTACCGAGGCCAAAGAGCAACTTCGGAGAGGTGGGTAAAAAAAAAAGATTAGGCCTATAGTGAGATATCTTTCATCTACGTTGAAATTTCACATATTGTTATATTTGTTGTTGTTGTTGATGAAATCTTATAGAATAACCTTTCCTCTTGCCGTTCATGAAAACAAAACAATATAAAAAACAATTATTATGGGTGAAAACCGACTGAGAGTTAGGGCAAATACGGGGGGACTGATGATACGCCTTCACCTACGGTGAAATTCCACATATTAATATTTTTGTTGTTGTTGTTGATGACATCTTATAGAATAACCTTTCCTCTTGCCATTCATGAAAACAAAAAAATATAAAAAACACTTATTATTGGTGAAAACAGACAGAGTTAATATTTTGCTGCGGAATGGATTCTATAAGAGCGAAAAACTATCGTTATAGATTTATTTCTATAAAATCCAATAATGATGATAGAATAATCTAAACACCGCCATCATGTTCAGCGGACATATATATATATTTTTGTTTTGAGAGTAAGCTAAATTTGTACATTTTTCGATAGAAAAATTTCTCCGGCGAAGCCGGATTTCTCCGTACAATGCTGGCTCCCTATCGCTCGCCAGGAAGAAATCGACACCTGGATGGGGATAAACGTCTTAAAACAGTAGGCTGAAATGGGCCGAACGGATACAAGGCAAAGAGAGAGGGAGAGAAATAGACAAAAATAAAAAAACGAGGAGAGAGGGAGAGAAAGAGAAAACAACAAACAGGGAGGTGGGCTCAATGTTTGCGTTACGGTCTCTCTCTCTCTCCTCGTTTTTTTTTTTTCTATTTCTCTCCCTCTCTCTTTGCCTTGTATCCGTTCGGCCCCGTTCAGCCTACTGGTTTAAGGCGTTTACCCCCATCCAGGTTTCAATATTTTCCTGGTGAGCGGTAGCGAGCTAACATATATATTTTTTGTTTTGAGAGCAAGCTAAATTTGTACATTATTTGATAGAAAAATGTCTCCGGCGAAGCATTGCCAACCTCCGAATTAAGGGGAGATGGGTCATTTTTCTGGTCCCCTTTCTTCCTCATGGTTACCCCATTAGTTTTATGACATTCGGCCCATTAGTTTGGCGTGATATGCTAATTCCACTCTGCAATTAGCACATTCACGTTACATTCGCTCAGCTGCGCACACCTCGCCGATCTCGCCCAGATGATCTCGCCGACGTATGTGCGATGCCAACGCCGATGGTCGACGATGAATCGTTCATTCATCGCAAGAATTTGTGCCTTAAAAAAATACTCCTATCAGCTCGCCGGAGTAAACACCGAACCATCGCTTGGATCGCCGAAGACGTCGCAGAACATACGGCGAGTATTCTTTCATCCTCGCATGATCTCGCAAGAGATTTTTGAAAATGTGACATGCCTCGCAGAGGTTCATCGATGTCCATCGCTCACTTCCCCGATAACGTCGCCGATGTCGGCGATTGCGTCGCAGACATCGCAGACATCTTCACCCAGTATAATTTGTCATCTGTTTGTAACGGTCGAAATTGTAAAGGTCGCACGTATTCTTGCGAATTTGACAAAACGAAGGCATCGGCGACGAAAATCGTAACTTGTCTCACCAGTGAGAAAGGGGCACATTAGTGAATCGTGAAAGAACTATAACCTATAGCATAAGAAAAGCTAAATATTAAGATGAATAGAAAATCATCCATTACGTCACCATAGTACCCTCTAAAAATAGGGGAACCACATTGAAAGATCAAGAATCTCCGTGTGCATAAATTAATATCTACCATGTATTTTTAGCTTAAGAACTACCTTCACCATAGCCAAAACAACGATATCCACATGTCCTTATGTTACCGAATTAGACCAAACTGAACACAAAATATAACCCAAATATAGCCTTAGTGAAACTGAAAGAAGATAGCAACTACTATTGCTTTCCTTCCACTGGCTACAACCAGGAGTGGGATTGGATTGGATATTGTTCATCCTGTACGAGAGAGTGTGCTGCCCTGCCCCTGGAGTGAAAGGCCAGTTCCCCTCCACGTCCAGCCCAGCCAAACTCCGAGGCCTACGTCGTCCAGACTCTCGTTCATGGCCACCCAGATCCTATACCCTAAGTGTCTCTGAGTGTTATAAGTTGTGGCTATTGTTGTGAAGGTAAGATAAAATATCCGAGTATTCTATTGCACTTATTTATAAATCTGTGCCTAAGATCTATCTTGAATCTGTGTTATCCCTGTAACTTCTCTAACTTTGAACCGTACAGTGTTTTATTAACTACGAGATATTGTCGAGCTAAATTGTGTTAATCCTTTAGAAACCTAACTTGTATGTATGTTACATAATCACGTGTTATTTAACCAGAATACTCTCGGTCTTTATTCCTATGTGTTAATTAATCTTTGTGTATTCAAATCGAAGTGAAAGTGTATACCGTGAAGTGATTCCCTATATTAATTCAATATCTACCTAGAACCTACGCCCCATTTAGGATTTATATATCCATATAATTATCACCAGAAAATTTATATTTCCACCCTTAAATTTGAAAGTAAAGAACCCTTCCGTCGAGTTAGATTTAACTCATTTTCAAGATACTTGAATTCTATTAGTTCTTGTGAGTAATCTAATCATAATCGTGATTCGGGTCATATAAATCGACTTTCCACCCTTTTTGAGGAACTCAGATTTTCCAGTTCTTGAATTGATCCGCCTATTATTTGGTTTTGGATTATATTTATTATTTAATATAGTAATCACTTGATTATATTTGTATTACGTTATAATACAACGCTACGTTAGTTCTGCGTTCTTTCGGATTTTATTAACATAAGTAAAACTTCTTTCCTATTACCCTTTAGGGTATTCCTGAGATATAACTTCATTATTATCATGATTAACTTTAAATAGCTACTTTGATAAGCTATTTTCCCGCACGTAAATAAGTGTGCTCCTGAAGACTCGAATAAATTATTCTTTCATTCGTAAACTTCATATTATTTCTCACAAATCAGTCACTATAATTATTGTGATTCTGAGTTAATTTGTCCGTGTAAATTAACCTCATCCATGGCCGAATTTTATCTTTGTGTACCGTGTGAGAGATATTTCACAATAATTCTTAGATAGTTGTATTCCAAGTTAAACTATCTTCCTCTCTAGAATTAAATAAACCGCCTAACCTTATCCCCTAAATTAATATCGCATTATTGCTCGAGACCGCAGTCCGCCTGAACTATAGGCTACAACATGGTTCCTTTGATATACCTACCTGAGTGCGGGCTGTATACCCGTTGTTTACCAACCTAACCAGCTCCGCGGCTGAGCGATAAGTTTCATACTCTATCGTATCTTGTCAGAATACTTCACGCTAGACATTTCGCTTACATAATTGTATTATTGTCCAGGATTCTTGTCTGTGTATATGATTATCTGAATATCCTTGTGTATTTCCATGCTTCCATTGCCTCTCAAGTAATAACTTGAAACTTAGTAGAGGGTGGAATTAGTTCGCTCTCTTATTCATCTTATACTGACTTGCTGTTCTAATAACAGTATAATCTAGTACTACCACTTCTACATATATGCCCTTGCTTTGAATAAATAAGCGTGTAATCTAACCTGTGTGTTTATTGTGTTATCGTTGCCCTGATTGAGTATTTACCTATCAAACTCATTAAGCTCGACATGTCCCTGTTGAGATATAGTCCACATCTAATTATCTGAAATTCGGATTCTTAAGATATAATACTAAAGCCTGTTGGATTACAACCCGGCATAACAATATATATATAAATATATTCATATATATATATATATATACATATAATTATATATATATATATTTTGTTTTATATAATTAAATAACTATTTATGAAATAATGATATACAGTTGCAAAATATATTTGTTCAACCACATAGCACCATATTTAGCAATAACAAATATAACAAATCTGAAAGGTAGTATTACTCTACCCAACATCCGCAATACCAATTAACTTATGCATATTGCGAGTCACATGCTAATCATATTGGCTGGTGCTCATATTCTCTCGTATGAGATTTGAATATCAAAGGATCCGCCCGCGACCCAAAACCACTTATTATTTTGTATCTATGTCAATAAACTATTGTTCACTCTTCCACTAAGTTAGTGTACTTGCTCAGTTTGCTATTCTGGAAGTACGCATGATAAAGTTCGAATCAACTCCCTCTACTTAAGAAAAACAAAATAATAATAATGATAATACTCTTATTAAATAATAATTATTATTAAATAATAATAATAATAATAATAATAATAATAATAATAAAGATAATAATAATAATAATAATAATAATAAACATTCTATCTATGTTTTTTTCTGGATGCCAAACTACCTTTTATGAGGGTGGCCATACACAAGCGGAGTTGTCCACTGGGAGGACAACCAGTGCCAGCTTATATAAGGACTTACAGGATTGACCACCCAACTTGAAATATCTCAGACTCCTTGGCTATTTATGTGTCTTTTCAGCGCTATTTTTCTACAATTGTGTGCGGCTAGTCCATCCACTAACCTGATTCACCCTTAGGTTTTCAGTACAAACTTGTATAAGTTTACTTCCATCAACGGGTTGCCGACCAAGGCTGACGATTCCTATCCACCCAGTGATAATAATAATAATCATCATCATAATAATACTACTACTAATAATAATAATCATTTTCAGGTCTCTATTTATCACCATTTCTCTCTAAGCCTTGCTCGGAGGTTCAATACTGCTTGACATACTGACATATCGTAAAGATATATTACTTGAGAACTGTTACCCATTGCCTTGCTCATGGGAAATGCATGCTACAAGTGCATGTAAAAAACCTCCATGCCTGAGCAAGGGATTAAACTCTGGTCTCTCAAGTGGAAGACCAAAATGCTCTCCACTACACTACCTAACTGTTTTCTTAAATTATGTTAGTGAGTTCATTAGTCGCGATCAAATACTACTTTACGAATATTTGTGTTGAAAATGTGCATATAGAGTAATAAGATATGTGTATCATTCAAAGAAGCCAAAGGTATGAAAGCAAAACAAATTAACACAAGAATTGATGTTCAATGTAGTAATGTAGAAGAGTCAGAGGACGTAGATAGTACACACAGGAATAAAGCAACGAAAGGAAGAACGGGCAACCCCAAATTTAAAAAGCATCAAAAGGCTTCTCTTGTTAGCAGATATGTGACAAAAAATGAATAAGTTAATTACTTTCACGTGGCCAGGGGCTCAATGGGCCACACTGGTAGTGTACCAGGTAACAGATGGACAAGGTCATTATTTTATTTTGTCACCAACCAACTTTACTTCTAAACTCAATTAATGAAATCAACAAACACATGTGGCACTCCAAAGACTCGAACCTAGGTTACTCACATCGAAATTCCGCGCATTTATGTATTAGGCCTACGCTATCAAGACAGGTGTCGAAACAAATAACATCACTAACGGCATCAAACAGCCCAATATACAACATGAAACCTGCCTAAGTCTCGGTGTAGGTAGTGATGATGTTTGCGATGGAAGAAAAACTAGTGTAATAGTCCATGAGCCAAGACCCGAATTTTGGGATATCGGTACCACCCGGGGTGACTAATTCTCTTAGGTGTTTTTAGCTTGCTACATGTCTCTAGTTTATGTTTTGATATGATAGCCCTTGCACATTGGTAGCTTAATGGTCGTTATCACTTCTTGAATAGACATACCCTACCGAAAATTCCGAAATTTTTTAAAATGTCAAATTTGGGGACAGGAATGCCTAAATGTCAACAAAATGCATATAGTAATTGTCACATTTAATACAAGTCCTGTAAATACACACTAAGCATGCCATGGGCTTGTACATACTATTATGGCAAATTACTACTCCTAAATATCATCTACGTCAGACTCGGAATCTGACTGTTGTGCCACCGGCTCTTCTTCAATAGCCTTGTTCTGACATGTCTGTAACCTGCACATGTCCGTGCATTTTAGACCATTGCTGAGGCAAGTACACTTAGGGAGTTCGCATGACCGCACACACTTGCAAGACAGTAGCTGCATAACAGCATCTGGTGCTGGTGAGCCTCGCATCCAGTTGACGGCAAGCTTACCGTCCTCATCTGTCATCCAACCGCAGTCTGTTGGGTTCGCAACAAATGGCTGGCTCTGAAGACTTCTCCTCCAGATCGCAGCCTGGTAGTTTGCACGCAGTGCATGCATGAAGAGGCAGTCCTCACAAGGAGGGAGTTGACTTGACTCTACCTCTCCACGTCTTGCACAGAACAGCTCATACCGAAGCTTGTTTACCTTAGTTGTGTGGGTAGATGGTAGGTACATGTGGCAGGTGATTTCCTGTAGCTTCTCAAAGAGTTCAGGAGACACTTCCCATGAGCGTCCAAGTTCGTGAAAAGCATGCTGGTATGTCTTGTCCATCTTCACCTGCTTGAGTGTCGTCATCTTCCCTCGGCCAGCGAATGCACTGACGGTATCACAGCCTGTAAAGGCATGCATACCAATCAATGAATCACACACGCTGCCTCCCAGTGTGCGGCTCAGTGTGGTGATATCCAGGAATCTTGTCCGGGTTCTTCGTCCCGCACTTCTGGAACAGATGGGATGGGATCTTGTGGCACATGCCAAGACACAACACCATGACGTCTGTATCTTCTGCAGTGATGATGACAGACTTGTTCCCAGATTCTGCTGCATGAAGTGCATGGAGAAGAAGGCGTGTGTCTGCTTCTTCTTGAGTTGACTTAAGCTCAGGAGCCTCTTCCCACTGCTCTTTGGTGATCTTGAAGCAGCGCTGCTCACATGTGACATACAGCTCCTTGTCCTTGAGCTTCTCCCTGTGCTGTGGTGCCTTCCATTCTTCTACCAAGAACTTGATAAGACTTGCCTTGTTGGAGGAACTACCGAGTAACTTTCTCCACTGCTGGATGTTGTGCCCAGGTTGAATGTTCTTGAAATGAATTCCTGTGCCTGCACTTCTTTTGGCTCGTTCTGCATCCTTGATGGATGTCTCCTTGTAGATATCAAACACAACATCAATGCGCCTGCTCTTAGCACCTTCATGAACAGCGTGACTCAGTGCTGTACCTGCAAGCTGTGAAAAAGTTTTGTCGTTTCCCTTCAGTTTGTGGACCAGGCTCATCCCATCAATTATGGTAGCAGAGGGCTCGGGTATCACTTCTGCAGGAGAAACATTCCTCTCTAACTCCTTTGCGAGGGCAGCCTTGTTGGTCTTGCGGAGAGACCCATCACCGCTGGCAAGTGCCCAAGGCAAAGGCCCCAGGGGATGAGCCAAGACATCACTCATTTTGAGCTTTCTGTTCTCGGCAACAAGGATCATCTGGCCAAATAGGTTCCTGTCAGCCTTTAAGATAACCTCCTTGGCATGGTCTTGTGAGCGTGGCTTCATTCTGATGTTAGTGAACGTTCTCAGTTTCGTCTTCGTCATCGTGTCATGAAACTGTATAGTTGGCGTATCGATCTCCAGGCGCTCTTCCTTGAAGGCTTGATATGCATCCTCTCCTATTCTGTAGGCCCCTAGAAGGTCTTTGACAACTTCTGGTGGTGCCATAGTCGCAGTTGACAAACTGACAAGATCTTCTTGCTCTGCGTTGAAGGGGTTCAACCAGCTGGTCTCCATCAGTTGAACTAAAGATTGGACATCGGCCTCATCTCTTCTAATCCTGGGCATCTGTAGGTCTGGGTGGCTGAAGTCAGTATACTTTTGGCCTACTACCATAGTCCTGAGCTGCCTTAAGTACCTGCTGCGATACTCCGATGTCAGGTAGTACCTGGCGACAGCTCCGCCTTTCAGGCTGAAGCCTTTTGTGCCCCCTGGTGTCTGGGTGTCTTTGTTGATCGTCTCTTCGATTGTCTGGTCCACAGGGATCCGTCCAAAGGGATTCTTGCTACCGATCTGGACCGAAAAGCCACCTTGCATGAAGTGTTCATGGACCTCTGGGTGTTCAATGGGCAGTCGAGACATCAAGGCATAGTAGTAGGTTAGGAACCGGGCATAGTTCACTTTGTCATAGGCAAAACACCACGGTATCATCTGTCGGATTGCTCCTAGGTGGAGCATCCAGTTGCCTTCTCTGGAGGCTCGAATTAAGTCCAGCATGATCTCAACCATGTCCAGGTATGACATCCAGAATGCTGAGAGGTTGTGTTCATCTCTGAGGGTCTCAAGATAAACTTGGAAAAGCTTCATGATATGTGTGCATGATTCACTCTCCATCAGCTCTTGAAAGAGTCCCTGAGACACATTGCTGTGAAAGCTGTTGATGTCCTTCAGTGTTTCATCTAGATGGTGTATGTCCCTTGAATGGTTTTCTTCTAGCCATGAAAGGAAGCCTTTCCATGCAAGCCTCATCAGTGCTTCATACACGAGCTTGTGTAGTCTCACTGCTCTGTTGTACCTCTTGCCGTTCATCACTCCTGACACTGATCCTTCTGCGATGATACCTGATTCCACACACAGATCTCTAAGACCTGCATCTTGAAACCTCTTTCCTATGGTGGAGATGAGATTACAGATTGTGTGGAAGACGCCCATCCTGATGATAATGTTCTTGAACTTCTCTTGTTTCCAGATAACTTTGGCAGCTTTGGCATAGAGTGCTTGATCAAACACGCACACAATCTTGTTAAGCTGTAAGGACTGCATGATAGCATGCGTTTGTTCCAAGATTTCATTAACGGTGGACATTTCTGTTGCGGGAGCATTGATAGTGGGCAGGTAGCTTACAGTGTCCTGAACCACTGCAATGTCTCTGCGCATTTTGATGTTGAAACCCAGTCCAACTGCTGATGGACTGGTCCTCATGGTCTGACATTCGAGTAAGAAGCCAGATATGGTTCTTTGTCTTTGAATCCTGGACTTCCTTGGTAGTGTCGACATACGCAGTCTCAATCCTAGGTGGCCCTGCCCGCCGCCCAACATTGTATATTGGCAGCATTGATGATGTCTGAGTGATGCTTCTTATCTTGGACTTGGTAATCTCTGGCAGGACTTTCTCTGGCACAGAGCCTGCAACCTTGGACTGGACAGCAATGCCATTGACTCTATGAGAAGTACCTGCTCCACTTAGGGTCTCTTCAAGTCGGTCAATGTTATCCCAGGCCAGGGTTGTGAACACACCAGGGTAGATGTTTGCTGGCAGTGGAATGTCATCCTTTGAGCATTCCAGCTTCTGGATACAAAGGGCTGTATCGATCTCCTCAAACATTGAGTAAGACACACAGTGACCAAGACGATTCAGAGTTCGGATCAGTTCTGTGTTTCCTGTCAAAGACTTTACAGCATTGGTCAGCAGTACGTGCTTGGGTGGTTTTGTCTTGCCACTGGTAACAGCAAAGACCAAGTCACTGCCAAAGGAAGTGGCAAGACGTTGAGCTCTTTCAGAGGGAGTTTCACACTCACACTCTCCTGTCAGCAGGGTGTGCAGGAATTGAGTGACTGCTGCAGGAATGACATTCTGATCTGTATCGGGAGGCCATGGCTGACTCACTTAATGATTATTGATCTCATTCCTCAGCTGCATTCCTGCTTTGGTTAAGACATCTTCAGAGTTAGCTGCTCTTGCTTCTTGCAGGTCTTTTGCCATTTTGTGTGCTTGCCGGGCAAGGTCGTCCATTGAGAGGCTGCGTGGATAGATTAGAAGCTTTCCTTTCTCATCTGGGACAAAGCGTAGTGATTCTCCAAACTCGGTTTCAATCTTTCGGCGAACATGTTTCTTTGTCGCTGGTTTCAGTTGGATAATACCACGGGACATCATGGATCTCTCAAGCCTAGATGTGAGGTTTGTCATAGGCAGTACCTCTGGGTTGGGGAATAATTTGGTCCTTATATACAAGCAGAGTTCCTCGAGGGCTTCTGTCTCAACCTCTTCGTAGCGTGCTTCCTCGCTTTCTTCCTGATTTTCACCTGCACCCGACCTGGCGGCCGCTGGGAAATCATCTTTTGTGAAGAGTTTGTAGCACGACTTGTGGTAGTGACCCTCTGCAGCAACAAGGTCTCTGCTAACTAAACCAAGGATTCTCTGGTTGAGTTTCCTTATTGCTGCTCTGCGAATCTTCTCATCTGCTCGTAGCTCAACACACTGTATGAGTGGCTCCCTTGTCTTTGTTGTTTTTATGTACTTGCTTGACTTCTCGCAGAAGATACATACTTTGGCATACACCCTGCTAGTACTAGGGGCATCCCTTGATGCCCTCCTCCTGGGGTCGACGCTTGCTGATTCTATCTTGACACCCTTGGCAAGGATAGAATCCAGTGACTTCTTCATTGTAAAGAGACTACGACATTTACGGTGATAATGTATGTGTGGTATTCCTCCTTCTTCAAGGCCCTTGGCTGCTTCCAGGACTGGATCATGCTGCCTGATTTCTGCAGCCCTGAGCAATGTGTTCCAGGAGTCCAAATCCTGTGGTGACACCAGAGCATCGCTGTCATCATCAGAGCAGTGGATGATACAGTCGATCCGTGCTCTCTTCCTCGCAGATGGTTCCATCCTGCCGTCAAACAGTCGACACACACCTGCAAAAAATATCACCATTAAACCATGAACAAACAAACACATTACATGGAAACCACTCTACATATGTTTGCTCCTTCCAATAATAAATTATCCCCAAAATATACCAAAAAATCCCCAAATATGAAATAAACCCCTAAATATGGAGAAACTTGAAATACACATCGGAATAATTCTTGTAGAGAATCAAATAAGCTACAAGAGCTGTTAGAATATATTTTTCAATGTTCCCCATATTTAAGGATTTATTCTAGATTTAGAGGAAAATACCCAAAATATAGAGTATATTCCGAAATATGAGGAAATTTGAAAAATACCTAGGAACAACTCTGGTAGAGAATATAATTCTACATAGGTGTTCAAAGTTTCGCGATGATTGTGTGATGGATTTTAAAGAAAATGAGGAAAACGCCGAGCGTCACGCTAAAAATCTTTATTTTTGGGTAGCGCCCCTATTGCATCAAAAAAATTAGACTAAGCTACCAGTGCGAGAAGGCTATCATATCTTAATGTACTTACAGTCACTCTATAAACATTTTAGTACCATTCGTGTTTAGTCACCCCAGGTGGTACCGATATCTGGCCTGGCTCATGGACTATAAGGATGATAATAGCCAAATCCAAAACTCTGATTCAAGAAGCGTAACATATAAGTAAGAAGTGCATCATACTAGGAATTCCTCCCCACATGAAATAAAACAGCTGCGAAAACCACAGAGACAGCAAAATTAACGAGTTAGTATATCAACCCTGAAACTAACACCAAATCACTTTCATGAACTCCTATTATGAAGTAGAAGGGAAGAGGGAAGTTTTATAACGTGGCGGAATCCATCTCCCTATACTGGCACTAAGTGGTTAGCTGAGCAACTCAACACAACTATTAATACATTCCACAAGAAAACAAATAAATATCCCCAGTCAAAATGAATACCAATCCCCTAATATACTCGATCACGGCAAAAAGGATGATCCCCGACCTCACCCTCCTTCTGGCTTCTCTCGTCCGCTAATCACAACTCCCTCATCCTCCAAAAATCAACTCGTCGTCACCCTCACCTCCAAGGCTCCAAACACTTATCAAGTCTTTCAGCCTCTCTGACCTTCTTCACCCCCGCAATAACAAGCACCATATGTCACCCCTACCCCTCCCGTGAAAACCACTGACCCCCCCCCCCCCCTCCCTCTCACCCTTCCACAGCCATCCACCCCCCACGCCTTCTAAGGCATACCCCCCGCCAACCCCGAAATGGGGCAGGAGATTAACTAAACCTTCACCTGTGTCAAATTCATAATCAATGAATGGAACCGTCTTCATAATAATGTATCAGCCAGCTGCACAATTAACATATTCAAGACAAGGCAAGACCTATACGTTTAGAGAGAGAGAGGTGTGATGTAGGAATATGATGTTGAAATGGATACTAATCCAGAGAGCTTACGGACAAAAATAAAAGTATATATGCATTTAAATATACATGTGTCTTTCTACCAATTCATTCAGGGCTATATATTTCCTGCATATCCTACACGGGCAGTCATTTCCATCTATATTCATTATACGACTTTTAGCCGGACGCTTCAGTGGGTAGGGAACGATCATTCTTCTGCTCTATCCTTGTCTTCCACTTTACTATATTATGTGGTTCTGCTGTTTCTACTAGAACTAAGTTTGACCAGCTCGTGGTCAGTATATATAAGCAAATCGATGTAAATCTCTATCTCTCACTCACATATTCCCGTCTCCCATTCTTGAACCCCACTTTTCCCTCCGACTCAACAAAGGATTTTTGGCTGGGAGGAAAAAAAGTGAAGAATGTGGAATACAATCCACCTATAAAATGACCTCTCATTTCACGATGGCCAGAGGAGGGGGGTAGGATAACGTTGGATAGGAGGACGACGAGGAGAGACGGAGGGGAAAGAGAAAGAAGATGATAATGATGGGAACTTGTTACAATGGTAACACTATCACCAAAGCCTTTCAAAGACAAATTCTACCATGACTTATTGAAAATATTATACTGAGAGCCATGTTACCAATAGCTGTGGGATTATGTATTTATTTTGTGTTTCCCATAGTTTGAAATTGCAGGATTTGAGCCCTTGCCATCGCTCTGTGCACATGACTGTAAACCTTGGATTATGCAGGATTTAAACACTTTCTAAGCAATGGAGTAAGGTTTGTTAACATTTAGAACCGACAAAAGTTCTACATTTAAATTGCCAAGTATCTGGAATTATTTCAACCCTCCTATAATACTCTATACACCATTTTATATAGTGCAGTAGGTCCTTATTTTACTGGGAGAACCAAGATTAGAAAAATAATACACGTGTACGGTTTATATAGTATATTTACATAAGCTACAAACTAAGTTTGGTAAGCATTTGTAAGTGACTGCAATAGATACAGATCTGTTTTGTGTATGGGAGGGGAGTTATTGAAGTATTGATAGTGTAAACGAGTGGCTCTGGGGTCTGCTGCGGTAAACAAATATTATTATATCTTAGTCGCATTGGCGGAATAGTCAACGTTACCTATAAGGTATAACTATAATCTGCAAAGTAATAAGGGATGAAGCATTTGAACTGTGATTATTTATTTTACGTTAGTAGTGATCCTGAAACAGGGAACAGCATTACGTATGCTAACACTCTTCAAAGCTGTAAGTGTTTGCCCGGGATAACAGGCAACGGTACCAGGGGTGTCTGCGCTTTCGCAGGGCCAGCAATCTTGTCTTAGTCAGGCTGCATCTGCTTTATTCTCTTGCCTCTCGTTCGGGTGGCACATTGCTAAAAAATGGGCACTGAAGGGACAAGTGTAATACGGCTTATCCGGTTGACAAGCAGAATACGGCTTCTATCTATCTATCTATTGCCTGACGCCGTGATCCCCGAAGGTGTGGCCACGAACGAACCGCCCCCATGCACCTCTGTCCCCAGTCAGTCGACGACCCTCCCCCCAACCAGCACCGCCTTCGTGGCTTATCTGTATTAATGGAGTATGAATCGTTTTGCCATGCGGATTTTTTTTTTTTTTTTTTTTTTTTTTTTTTTTTTCTATATTCCAACTTACTTCCTCTCGGGCATAGGCTGAGAGCCTTAACATTCACCGCTTTACAATGAACAGTGAAGCCCGTGAGGTCTTGTTCCAGTCTAGGGAGTGAGACATGTGAAGCACGTAGAGTACAACGAGCACCTGCCATCTTGCCTTCACATGAGGCACGGTGCCCACTCATGGCCCGAAACGACCCCATCTCTGAAGCCACCTCGTTCCCGTGCTTCACTGTGTCACCCCCTACACTCGGACTCTCACACTTACACACACACTACGCCACCTGTTGAGCAGATAACTCACCAGGCATTGCACCCCTATAGCATATTTTGAATATGGGAATATTCATACAGTGCTATTTAATCAGGGAACAATGAGGGTATTTTATTGACGTTTCGGTGGGCTTGTGGTAATGCACTGATACCAGGTACAGCACAAATTCCATCCCAATAATATCTTCCCATTGATACATTGGGATTTGAACCCGGGACCTTTGGATTACCTTAAATAAGACTTAAGTGTGTTGAGCTTAAATTAAGTGTGTGATGGAGGGTTTGTATCTCGTTTCTTTTCTTCTCACCAGTTTGGTGGTTTGGGTCAAAAGAGGTACTCTTGACCTCTTATGTTCTGGTATCTTCTCTGCCTTTATCAAGCTGAGGTGACAGGTACAGGTGAGTGGAAGGACCAGGTGACAGGTACAGGTGAGTGGAAGGACCAGGTGACAGGTACAGGTGAGTGGAAGGACCAGGTGACAGGTACAGGTGAGTGGAAGGACCAGGTGACAGGTACAGGTGAGTGGAAGGACCAGGTGACAGGTACAGGTGAGTGGAAGGACCAGGTGACAGGTACAGGTGAGTGGAAGGACCAGGTGACAGGTACAGGTGAGTGAAAGGACCAGGTGACAGGTACAGGTGAGTTGAAGGACCAGGTGACAGGTACAGGTGAGTGGAAGGACCAGGTGACAGGTACAGGTGAGTGGAAGGACCAGGTGACAGGTACAGGGGAGTGGAAGGACCAGGTGACAGGTACAGGTGAGTGGAAGGACCAGGTGACAGGCACAGGTGAGTGGAAGGACCAGGTGACAGGTAACGTTGGTTGATGGTTCCCTTGGGGGACTGGGGGTAGTGTTTATGATGTGGCTTCTGGGGGCGGGGCTTGTGACAAATATGTTGCTCGCTGCACGTTCAAAGGCTTAGATGGCTATACAAAACACTGTGGTTGATGGGAGACTTGTATAGATTTGTTAGATATTGTTATCACTGATGGTTCGATGCGTCTTGGAGGTGCGCATGTTGAAGATTAGGGCATTACAATACCACGTTCCGTTTGGAAGTCACTACCTTATGACTTCAGCTGGTATATTTTGTTCAGGAAATAATATTAGAGGCTGGTGTTAGGTGCTCTAGTGCTCGGTACCAATGTTAGGTATGTTCCATGAGGTGTCTTTCTTTATTTGCATGAGGGTGCTGGCTTCTTGCCAAGTTTTGAAAGTGGTTATCAGCTGGTTGGGGTGGTAAAACCTGTATCTCTTCCCCTTGAAGTCGTACCAGTTAATGTACCAGATGTGCATGGCAGGGAGATTGCTGGAGGGTGGTGGAGATGTAGTGTGGCTAGGACGAGCATGTGGATACATGGATGGTATGGCGAAGGTGGGTGCTGGCCGACTAGTGACCTTTAACTTGAATGGCTTGTGGATATAGGAGGATTAGGATGTGAAAGTACAATGGGCTAATCCTAATCTGGTGGCAGAGCCTACCATATCTTGTGCAAGTTATTTTAGTTGGAGGAGATGTTTGTGTGTTTTGTGAGATTATCAGAGTGGTGGGATGGGGATAAGGGGCATTGAGGTGGGTTGTGTGAGGATGGGGAAAAGGATGAATATTGGTGCAGGCGTGACATTCTTTGTTGATTTTTAATAGTGGAGGTGGTTTTGTTTTCTGACGTGTCTATTTCTGTATGTTCTACAGCAGGCTTGCCATCAAATTCAACAAATATTTGGTGGCAGATTGGAACTTTGGAGAATTTGTGAGGGCCTATGAATTTAGGCAGAAGTTTAAATTGAACAAGCAAGTTAAGAACCATGACTTCTTCACCTTCTTTGAAACTGTAGTTTATAGGGGGGGGGGGGGTGGGGGGGGGGGTGTCTATGTCCAGGTCTTGGGACTGGCATCTTTAATCTTAGAAGGTGGTTAGGCTATGTATCGGGAGGGAACTTGGGTACAGTCCAGTATGTCAAATTACATGTTTGGAGCCATTTGTTATAACCGAGGTGGATGCCATTACTCGAATGGAGGTGTGACATCCACTTATCAGTTGCTCTTGGGTCGACTATTATATGCTCCTACATGCACCTACACATTGCACAAAGCCGAACTCGTTTTGCAGGAACTACAAGGGATTTGTTTGAGTCTACCAAGCATGGAGCATACTCTTTTGTTGCGAGGGTGTGTGTCGGGCGGTGTTACGGGACAATCTGTGGAGTTTCTGGTCCTCGGGTTGATCAGTAGCTAGGTAAGGGGATGTTGTGATGGTATTTATTGGGAGTCTGGATAGGCATCTGCGTTGGTACGCAATATTGCTGGGCTGCTGTACTTTATGTCGAAATTTAACTCCTTTACAGCTTTCCGCCATTGGATTATGAGGGTGTTTGAGGTTTGTGAATATCTCAGCCATAATTATAAGTGGTGGTTATTAGATAATAAGTTTGGCACTAAGCGACTATGATCCGAAGTGTTGGAGGGCTCAATCTAATCCAAAGCACTCCATTTTTGTCACCACATAGTTTACTTCAAAGGAATGTAAGGTATGACTTGTGCATGCTATTATATGATGTTTTCCCTCTTTGACTTGGGATAATACGGCTCCGAGTCCGACTAGAAGAAATCATCTGCATATAACCTGAAGGGCTGAGTATAATCAGGGAAAGCAAAGATTGGAGCCCATTTAAGAGCAGTTTTTTTGTTGGTTAAATGCTTGCAAGTGGTCATTTGTCCAAGTAAGTGGTTCTCAATACTTTGTGAGGTTATATAGGGGCTTAACAACTGTGGAGAAACCTTTAACAAACCTCCTGTAATATGAGGCCTACCTGCACGGACACCTTTGACGTCTTGGGGTGAGTCTATTTTATGGAGTTGAATTTACTTATCTTCGGATATGGCAGGGTCTAAGTATGCCATGGATAACTGGGATATGGTGCATTTGGATGGTTTTATATTCAACCCAGCTTTCCTAATCCGTGAGAAATCTGCAAGCCTGTTGAAATGTTCTTCATATGCCCAAACAAGAACGTCTTCTAAATACACCAAACATGTTTCCTATGTTAGACCGCGCAGGCCCAAATCCATGTATCTCAAGAACGTCGCTGAAACGTTATACTAAGCGAAAGGAAGGAATTTTAATTTGTAATGTCTCCCGCTGTTTGTGGAGGACATGTTTTTTCCTTGGTGAGGTTCTTGTACCCAATGTGTCAATATCTAGCAGCGAGTCTAGGAATCTATGATATGTGAAAATAGGGTGGCATTTTTAATTGTGACTTAATTTAATTGACAAGAATCGATGCAGAAGCTGAGTGATCCGTTTTGTTTTTTTATATATATTTGTTTTTCGACAACCACAGGCTGTTTGAGGGTGACACTATGCCGGCATCTAACATTTGTTGAACATGAGTGTCCTCTTCATGTCTCTGAAGCAGGGCTTTTCTAAGGGAGGTTAACAGATAGGAGGATTGCGGTAATTAACACAGTGGTTCAGGACGTTATCTGGGGATTGAGCGAAGATGTTTCGATAAGAGAAGGATTTTTTTTTTTTTTTTTTTTTTTTTTTTTTGCCGTAATGTGGTCCGCTTCCTTGGGTATTTAGGGTGCCTTAGTGGTGTCGGTGTCAGTAAATGTAGGGCTAGCCGCATAACACTTGCTTGGAGTACAATGTTCCAGGTTCAACAAGAAGGCCATGTGTAACAATGAAGCCTAAACATGAACAATAGGTTACATTACTCTACTGCAAAGGGATGGCTCACCTGTATCTCTACCCACAAAAAAAAAGTAATGGAAACACGTTCTTGTCAAACAACCCAAGGGGTTGGACTTCAGTACATTGCAATCAAACAACAGAAGCTACCAATTGATTGTCTGAGTTTAATAAAACTTAGAGGGAGCTGTCTGTAACTCAATTCAAAGATTGATAATGAACCAAATTCAATGTCCAGCGTAATCAAAATGTCTGGCTGCACAAAGCTTGAAGCAGTTTAAGTTATAGGATGAGATAAAGTTGACAGAGAGAATTCCAGAATTTACTGGTTGTGTCTAACTCTCTCACTCTTGCGTGAGAGAGTTAGACACAATAAAGGTGGGAATGTGTTGAAAGGTGCCACCTACTCTCCGGAAGGCAGGAGGTATACACTGAAAATGCTCCGATGAACACTCATTACTGTAAGAGCAGTAAAAGAGTGAAATATATGCAACTTTGAACCAGGTAGAGAGAGATTGTAGAGAATTAGTAAAAGGATGTGAGTTAAATGAGACAATATACTTTTGACCCTAGACTTTCGAAAAGTTCTGTGTGGGTGGAGCTTTTCCCCGACATGCGAACTAATATGGTAGATCAAATCTGGTTATTGGTGAGTTCTACTAACAGGGAGATATAAGTATTTTGTATATAACTACAATAACATACAAAGGCAAGTTATACAATAGGTACAGAATAACAATTATATTTATACAAAATTATATATAGGTTCACACAATAATGGTAGGAATAATACACAAAACATAAATGTACACAATTCACCATTAGATATATATATATATAATAAACTTTGCTTTAGGTAGTGGTAGTAGACACGCGTGCTCTGAGTGCATGCTCTAAATACAAAGGGAACACATGCGTGATTTAGTTATGCAAATATTTACTGGTGAAGGTTCTTAGATCAAATATAACTTTGAATTATGTGTTTTCAATAATTACATTATAAGAATTGAGTTTAGTGAAGTCAGTCTTTTGTTCTATCATAAAGTCACGATTTTCTTTATTCATTCGACAAAAATCGACTAATGGGAACCACTAAAATATAGTGTGTGATCAGTTATTGAGTTGTCATTGAAATTATATTTCTGTTGTATAATGTCCCATATTACGTTGATGCGGGAGCGATCAACTGGAAGTTTTAGTTTTTTTTTACAATAGGGAAAATATCAAGGATAGAATATGTGCCTTGTTTTTCTGAAGGGTTGTAACATTGTTTATCAAGGTCTCTAACAGTTAGAGAGGCACTATTATTTAAATTAACGATTTCCCTGTTGTCAGAGGGGGACTTAGTGAACTTTCATTAACTTGGCATGCTGGGCTTTTGTTATGGCATTCGCCTATCTTGGGCGACTGGTTAGGCCTCGACTTCCTCTGGCTGCAAATTGCGGATTCTCTCTTCTCCTCTACGTAGATGCTAGTTTTGGAACTGCTAGCTATGCAAGGTTTCGTACCACAGTCAATTGAAAGGGTAGAGGTGAGTCTGCTTACGTGGCTGCAGTCGATGACCTAGAGAGTGAGCCTTGAGCCTTACTATTATGCTAGGTTGCACTTTCGTTGCTATCGTACAAAACAAGTCCGTCTTAGGACCTGATTTGGTTGTATTGAACCTACCAGGTTGACCAGAGCACTTGGTGTATTCAGTCTTTAGACCTGAACAGCTAGTTTCGTACTTAGCAGATTTACCATCAAATCTAGAAGTATCAGTCTAAGAACCTGATTTACTAGTATCGAACCTACTTTTCCTAGTATAGTACCTATGGGTGTGCCAGACTTCAGACATGGAGGTACTAGTATCGAACCTAGCCGAATTAGCTCTCCAAGGTTGAGTTACATAGCCTGTCCTAGCTCTGCGTATTCTGGTCTCCACTCGGTGCGGGCTAGAAGGGCGTGATCTGGTGTTGTTGTTGTCCAGGCAGCTTTTTGTGGCATTGTTGTTTGAAGTATGTCCGCGTGGGGGCATACGCGTGTGTGGAGGGCCTCAGCTAGTCTCTCTCTGTACGTTTTAGGTCTTTGTGGCGTAGTACTGGTGGTGATCTTAACTTCCTCAGACATATATGACGCGATCGCGTCAAATGGGAGAGTGAACCAAAAACTCATATGACGCGATCGCGTCATATGGACTTATCTCTATACCTCTCCAATAAGTTTATGACGCGATTTTGCGTCATATGAGCTCAGTAAGTTCGATAAGTTACCATACGATAAAACCGTTGGTGGCAACCTCAATCACTTAACAGCCGCAATTATTATTGTGAGCATAACACGAACAGTACTCGTTATATTGGGTCACCACCTCCAGAATTGTTTGGAGGAGGCTGTAGACATGAGCCGAACAGGTCGGCACTCCCGGGAAGTGCTAGGTGACTGATAAGGACCGCTGGAACTCCTGTTTCACCACCTGACCTCCCTAGCTGATCCTTTCAGTGTCTCGTCAATATTGAGGGCAACCCCAGCCTACCCTCCAAAAGACCTTCTCCTCCTATCAATACATTATACTACAAACACCTCACATATTACACTAACTTTAAAAAAAAAAAAAAAAAAAAAAAAACCTAGACCCGCCTCGCAGTCTCCAGGGAGGGGGACCAGAAATGCCCCCATCAGTTTGTCTCCTGGTAACGACTCACCAAAATGCTCTGGACCACCATCTTCTACTCTTTCTATTAATTTATGTAACATTCATGGCCTTTCCTCTAACTTCCACTCTGTGGAACACCACCTCTCCTCTGCCATGATCTTCTCTTTCTCACCGAGACACAGTTGTATGGGCCTACTGACAGTAAATCCTTCTCTGTATCCTCCTACTATCTCTATCCTCAGTTTCGAGCCAAAGGTGAATGTTGCGTCTATGTACGCAACAATCTTGCTTTCTCTCACGTTCCCAACTTAGATTCTTCTGAATTCTCAACTCTCTGGCTAAAGCTTTCTTGTCATTCTCAATATTTCTGCGCTGTTTAGCTCTCCCCTAATTCTATTGACTATCCAAAATTCTTTGACTATCTAACTTCTAAAATGGAACACATTCTATCCATCTCTCCTTTTGCAAAAATCTCCATCTTAGGATATTTCAATGTTTACCACCACCAATGGTTCTCCTCTGTTTCCACTTACCAACCTGATGAACAAGCCTGCATCTTTTCTATCTTAAACAACCTAGAGCAGTTAGTCCAGCAACCCACCCGTGTCCTGAATCGCTTCGGAGATCGGCCCAACATTCTTGACTTATCTCTAACCTCTAACCCTTCTGCTTATACTGTTAATCTTTTCTCTCCTTTGGACTCCTCTGACCATAAACTAATATCTGTCACCTGTCCTATCTCTCCAGTACGGCCACCCGATCCTCCCAACCGGCGGCGCTTGTGGCACTTTGGCGCTGCCAACTTGGAGGCTCTTCAGCAGTACTTCTTTGATTTCCCATGGAATTACTTTTGTTTCCGTGGCCGGGGACCCTCGGAGAGTGCTGAACGCATTACCGAGGTAATCTTCTCGGGCATGGTAGCATACATTCCATTTTCTTTCTCTCAGTCTAATGCAAACAAATCTTGGTTTACTCACGCTTGTTCTACTGCTGTCCGCAACAAGGAGGAAGCATTCAAACAGTACCGACACCTTAAGACTCAAGAATCACATTCTTCCTATGTTTCTGCCGAAATCAAGCCAAATTTGTTCTTCGACTTGCCAAACACTCTTTCATCAATAATAAATGCACTGAAGTATCCGACTCCAGCTTTTCCCAAGCTTTCTGGCATCTAGCCAAAAACCTCTCCAACAATTTTTCTTCCTCGTCTTTACCTCCAGTTCCACTCTGATGGCACAACCATCACGTCTTCCTCTGACAAAGCTGAACTCTTCGTTCAATCTTTTGCTAGAAACTCAACCTTGTATGATTCCAGTGCTATTCCTCCCTCTCCACCCCCCTCTCTCTTACTTATGCCTAATATCCTAACATCTTCCAAAGATGTATTCTCTACCCTCTCTGGGCCTAATACTAAGAAGGCGTATGGTCCGGATGGACCGTACTAGTGTACTAGTGAGTGTTTGTACTCAAACACTGTTCTTCCGTGCCGACTCCCAGCCTAGGCAAACTCTTTCCTCTCTGTCTCTCCTCTAACATCTTCCCTTCATGCTGGAAGTTTGCTGTCATTCATCCTGTCCCAAAGAAGAGTGAACGCTCTCAACCCTCCAACTATAGTCCAATTGCTCTCTTCTCTTGTATCTCTAAAGTTTTTGAAACTATTCTTGCTTCCAAATTTTCTAAGCATTTCTCTTCTCATAATCTACTCTCAGATCGCCAGTATTGCTTCCTTAAAGGTCACTCTACTGGTGATCTTCTTTCGTATCTTACTAACTCTTAGTCATTCTCCTTTCGGGACTTCGGTGAGATCTTTTCTATTGCACTAGACATATCAAAGGCCATCAATAGAGTCTGACACAAATCTTTAATTTCTGAAATACCCTTCTTCGGATTCTATCCCTCCATCTGTGCCTTTGTCTCTAATTTCCTTTCCAGTCATTCCATAGCTGCGGTTGTGGACGGCCATCGCTCACTTCCTCATCCTATCAACTCCGGTGCTCCTCAGGGCTCTGTCCTATCTCCCATTCTCTTCTTAACACCTTAACCCTTATTTAGCGGCGAGCAACATAAGTCGAGTTAAATAAAGCTGGACTATGTGGCGGCGCTCGACATAGGTCGAGTGGCAATTTCAGCACGTAATGTGGCTGAGAGAGAGAGACAAGTGGTGGCAGGAGACTAGCGAGCGTATGACTGCTCCAGACCACCGCGGCGAACCTACTGACACAAATCTCAGCTCCCTCCTCCCTCTCTCACTCGCTACATACTCAATTATGTACTGAAAGTACCGAATTACCTGCTTTTTGCACTCGCGTTGCACGGTTATTGCAAGAAAACTATCCATCATACAAGGATCGTTATGGTGTCATTCGAAAGCTCTGTTTATGCCCTTTCAGGGATAGGTACTTGTTTTACGTTCTGGGTCTTATTTAGGCATGAAAATGATCACGTAAACAGCCCTATTTTGGCTAAAAACACCCCGCTGTGCGCATAAATAAACCGCATAGGCCGCTCGTAAGGTGTTAAGAGCGGCCTATGCGGTTTATTTATATGTACCGCCCAGCGGGGTGTTTTTAGCCAAAATAGGGCTGTTTACGTGATCATTTTCATGCCTAAATAAGACCCAGAACGTAAAACAAGTATCTATCCCTGAAAGGGCATAAACAGAGCTTTCGAATGACACCATAACGATCCTTTTATGATGGCTAGTTTTCTTGCAATAACCGTGCAACGCGAGTGCAAAAAGCATGTAATTAGGCAGTTTCCCCATACAATTCCTTATATAGCGAGTGAGAGAGGGAGGAGGGAGGTGGGATTCGTGTCAGTAGATTCGCCGCGGTGGTCTGGAGCAGTCATACGCTCGCTTCTCTCCTGCCACCACTTGTCTCTCTCTCTCAGCAACATTACGTGCTGAAATTGCCACTCGACCTATGTCGAGCACCGCCACATAGTCCAGCTTTATTTAACTCGACTTATGTTGCTCGCCGCTAATTAAGGGTTAAGTTTCATAAATGATCTTCTCAACTGTACATCCAGTCCCATCCATTCATACATAGACGACTCTATCTTACACTACTCAATTAGCTTTCCTGAACGCTCCAGCCAGCCATCTCTAAAAAACAAACTTAATGAAGCGATGCAACACTTATATTCAAATCAAACTACTATTTCCAGTTGGGGCAGAGAAACCTTGTTACCTTTAATGCTTCCAAAACCCAATTTCTTCATCTTACTACCCGCTCAGAACTCCCAAAGGTCTATCCCTTACGCTTCAACAATACAAAAATCAATCCTTCATCTTCTCACAATATTCTCGATGTCTCTTTATCTTCTGCTCTTACTTGGAAGGACCATATTACCAGTCTTGCTAAGGCAGCCTCCCAGAAGCTGGGTGTGCTCAACTGCCTCAAGGGGTTCCCTGCTCCTGCACAGCTTCTTGCTCTGTACAGGGGCACAGTGCGTCATTGTGTTGAGTATTGTTCACATGTGTGGGGAGGATCCTCTCACACCGCTCTCCTAGAGTGTAGAAAGGAAAGCATTTCATATAATTAACTCACGCCCACTTACCAACTCTCTTCAATCTCTCTCGCTATTCTATCGCTATTATAATAATCAATGTTCCTCAGAGCATTCCCAGTGTATACCACCTCCACTACGTAGGGTACGTAGTATCCGTCTTGCAACACAATCCCACCCCTACTCTGTGCAACTCTCCTACCCTAGAGTGAAACGTTATTCTCTGACTTTCTTCCATTCAACTGCTGAGCTCTGGAACTATCTCCCTGAATCAGTCTTTCACTCTTCCTATGACTTAAATTGCTTCAAACTCCGTGTGTCCATGCATTTTGGCTCGAATGTCCTTTGATTTTGGCCCTGTCACTCTTTCAACTCTGGGGGAGGCAATCGATACAGGCAGTTCTGCCTGTTGTCTCCTTCACTCACATAGACAACTAAAATAAAAATATAGATATATACAAAATTGTGTATGTTGCGTATATATGTATGTGAAAGACATGTGTTCGTATGTGTGCACTGTTATGTGTGACTGTAGGGATTAATGCCATCTTTCACCTCACGGTAACTATTTTCTCACTGTTACGTCCTTTTTCATCTTCCACCTCTGTATTAAGCATAACACTGTTCTTTCTTCCAGGCTCGAGGGGGTCATTTTGTCATAGACATTTTCAGAGATGACATCACTTTAAAAGGGGATTTACAGTTCAAACTAGCAAACTGAATAATGTAGGCCATGAATAAACAATCGTAGTGGAAAAATCCCGTTGAAATAGGTTGACGCTCTTAAAAACAACACCAGGTAGTGAGGGTGTTTTTGAGCCTCGATCCAGGTGTGCTTATACAAAATATGTTTTGATGTCGCTACAGGCTTTTCAGATTGGCGCACTATTTTGTTTTAGATGGATTATATCAACCCATATCTATCACATATTTGTTTTTAGTTTTAGACTACAGTTTCCCTTTAATGCAACAAACACGCATTTTCATATCCATAAACATGTTAGTGGAACAGAAGCTTCGTCAGAATTATGTTATAGAATATAAGCTTCAGAATATTATACATATACCATTATAAAATTAATGTACTTTGGAGTTTGTACTAGAATAGAGTTCCGGAAAAATTTAGATGGCAAAAACTAAAGTTTGTCTTTAGTCACTATTTTTTTCGTAATTACCCGTAGTTACGGTAATTATTATACTGTTTTACCATACTAAATAGTAAGGGAGCTGCATATTCAATAAGGTTATGTCTGTAAATCAATATCGCTGTATTATGACGTTGTTTAACCCGCTGAGTACCAGCTAAATATTAATAAATGTACCTCCCAGGACTGGCTGATTCTGATTTTTTTTTTATTCCACAAACAATAGTGAATGGGTTAGGAATGAAGGAAAAACAAACAAAAGATTGGTCAAAAAGTGCAAAAAATGGCCCTAAAGAGCCCCCGAAAACGGATTTTACAAGAGTAAAAAATTGAAGGCAATTTCCCAAAAAAAAAATGTTTTTGCGTGCTCACGCGCACGCGGTTAGACTTTGAGAGTTTTCAACCATCGGCATGGGTGCGTGGTTCCCATACAAATCTGAGCCTTCGGGGTGCCATAGGACCGGAGTAATTAGGACCGGACCGGCCAGGACGCAAACCATGCGTCGCTGGGGTTTAGCGTTACATACATTGTGGATGCAAACCCTGCGTTGCTGGGGCTCAGTGGGTTAAGGAAGAAATAGTCGAAATATTAATTATTGTATTATTTATGACTCTGTCTCGAGTCAGCCACCCCCAGCTATAGGGTATGTGCCTGAGTATATGCAGTACAGTATATACATACATGCATACATTGTTAAAAACAAAATAAATAAATACATAATATATATAAGTAAATACAAACAACTTTCCTTGACCATGCATTATGTTTACATGAAAAAGAACATGTACTGCCTATTTTTTAGTGTCCCAAAGTATAACAATCACATTGAATAATATAATATAATATAGGTCATAAATAAATATAATGCCAGTCGTACCTTAACCCTTTCACGCATATGACGGGATTTTGAGCCTATTGGGGATACTTTAAAGCCTTTGTTACCATCAGGGGTATTTAGAAACATTTAGTTTAGTTACTTCAACCTCTGCAATTGTCTTTGAGATAGCTGTGGGCAGAAAACTAATTTTGGAGAGGCAATAATAAGAGAGAGAGAACTCTATTTCTTATTGCTAATTTGGCAACCTCTGCGTCATAAATGCGTGAAAGAGTTAAGCTGAAATACATTACCCCCATGGCTCTCTGCTGTAAGTGACCAAGGTAATGCAATCATACTTCTACACGGGCTACATCTCCGGACTACCAGATACCACCAGCATTTACTGTATGTGCAGGATTATCTTGTGGCTACAATATATCTGTGTTCGACATACTGTTTGGTGCAGTGTTATTGGCTATGTGTTGAACGTTATTTATTCATAATGATACATTAAATACATTAAATAACTTCCATTATATTGATGCCTCTCATTGTTTCTGTATAAGATCGTAAACATTGAGTCACTTGTTGGGTAATTATACACTATTCATGATAATACGTTGTGTGTAAGTGTGGGCGTTGTTCCCTAAACTACCGTGACCTGGTGTCCAGAAAGACATCTACGATCCCCAGTTCGGACGATAAGTTCAACCTAGAGGAGCTAGTGTCTTGACATTGTGAGTGTGCACATAATATAATAAATAAAATAATCAATAAATACAATATAATACATACATAAATAATATGAATACCCAGTTATGAATGCCATACAACAATTAAGTACACTATTTGTTTTATGTTTTCATAGCAACTAACAGTAATTTACAAAATTAACTACATCTCGCTGTAACTGTCTCCATGATTTAGTATGTCATATCGAAAACAAAAATACTTATACTAATTGAGGTTAGTAATACGGTAATTTGCAATGGGGGTGATAAACCTGGCAGATCTTAAAATAATTATTATCCAGGCATTTATATAATAGCAATTATGTATGTATGTATGTATGTATGTAGTATGAATGTATGTATGTATGTATGTATGTATGTACGTATGTATATACTCAGGCTCAATCCCCACTTTTCCTCTTGTGTTTTTTTTTTTTTTTTTTTTTGGTGGGGGGGGGGGGGTACTCAAGACAGAGCCCGAATAGGGATATCACAACAATAAACAATGAGCACACACAAATGTGTGTGTGTATCAAGGAATTGTTGTGCCAACAGTGATGTATGGGGCTGAGACATGGGCTCTGAAGAAAAAGGAGAAAAGAGGGCTGGATGTGATGGAGATGAGCTGCTTGAGGAGTATGTGTGGAGTTACTCGTAGAGACAGATTGAGGAATGAAGAGGTACGTAGGAGAGTGGGGCAGCAGGAACATTTGTCAGCCAGAGTGGACAGAAGGGTGCTGAGCTGGTATGGTCATGTTGAACGAATGGGAGATGAAAGGCTTACAAAGAGAATATGTGAGTCAGGTACAAGGGGAGATAGAAGGGCAGGAAGACCCCCATTGAGATGGAAAGACTGTGTAAGAAAGGCTTTGGATGATAGAGGAATGACTATAGATCAGGCAGGGGAAGTGGTGGTGGACAGGAGTGAATGGAGAATGCTTGTGAATAGTTGAGTGAACACGTGGTCATTTGGAGTAAGGGGTCGGGCGCAAGTTGGACTAGATAATAGTCCATCAGGCGCCTGGCCCGGGAGACGATTAATATGAAGGGTGTGCCTGGAAGTGTGGTGGGAGGGCATGTGGCTTTGGCTCCGCTGCATGTCTGCCTGCCGAGATCGGAACCTCTCCGGGTGGTCAGGGGCCGGGGGAGTGCTGGAGCGACCTTGGTAACCCTGGTCTCTGGGTCTTCTCCTGGGTGACCTGGATGTGTGAGAGTTTGTGTTTTTTATCTGTGTTTATTTTTTGTTTTATGTTGTTTTTGTGTTTTCCCTGTTCTTGCTCTGTCTTGAGTCGGCTACCCCCAAAATGGGGATTGGGCCTGAGCATATAGATAGATAGATAGATAGACACACAAACAAAATACAAATTCACACATATCTAGGTCATCCAGGAGATGAAGGATAAATAGAAGGATACATATACCCATACCTAAGGCATCCCTTTATCCAAGGACAACTGAGGGATATAGTTCCAAAATGGTTCTAACAGTGTTAAAATACGAAAGTATACACACATCCAGAGTATGCTGGCATAATAGTGTGATAACATTTGGCAACATAAACTTTAAAAAAATGATTTCAAAAGTGTTGTTCTACTTACTATCTATGCTATCTATATCTATAGAAATGAAGAGATACGTAGGAGAATGGGGCAACAGGAACATTTGTCAGCCAGAGTGGACAAAAGGGTGCTGAGCTGGTATGGTCATGTTGAACGAATGGAAGATGAAAGGCTTACAAAAAGAATATGTGAGTCAGATATAAGGGGAGATAGAGGGGCAGGAAGACCCCCATTGAGATGGAGAGACTGTGTAAGACAAGCTTTGGATGATAGAGGAATTACTATAGATCAGGCAAGGGAAGTGGTAATAAACATGAAAGAATGAATAATGCTTTTGAATAGATGAGTGAACACGTGGTCATTTGGGAGAGGGGTCGGGCGCAAGTTGGACTAGATAATAGTCCATCAGGCGCCTTGCCCGGGGAGCCGGTATATATGAAGGGTGCGCCTGGAAGTGTGGTAGCCAGGCTTGTGGTTTCTGCTTCGCTGCATGTCTGCCTGCTGAGACCGAAACCTTTCCGGGTGTTCGGGGGCCGGGGGAGTGCTGGAGGGACTTTGGTGACTCTGGTCTCTGGGTCTTCTCCAGGGTGACCTAGATGTGTGTGAATTTGTATTTTGATTTTGTGTGTTCATTGTTTTTTGTTGTGTTGTCCCTATTCGGGCTC
This sequence comes from Paralithodes platypus, assembly GCA_032716605.1. Lineage (NCBI taxonomy): Eukaryota > Metazoa > Arthropoda > Malacostraca > Decapoda > Lithodidae > Paralithodes > Paralithodes platypus. The sequence continues at coordinate 15,450,071 of CM064565.1, read as the reverse complement.
TGTCTTGAGGAAAAGTGGAGAATGGGCTTGAGTAAATACATACATACTGTACATACTATCTATAGATCTATTGTACAACACACTCCTCTTTCATATTCCCATGAAATACACAATACAGCGTATTGTCCTGCCCCATGCCATCCTTATCTAATAAAACTTTATTTATTCCTCTATTTTCGTTTCTTCTTACCTTCTCAGTTGACTGCTCAGATGGTTGTTATCACTCTTGCTCTTCACCGTCGAGGCCGGTACACCTCGACTACATTATACACATCAATATAACGCCCATGTATTCTGTATAATGTAATTTCAGTACGACAGGTGGATATGCTAGATTGTTTCATATTTTCGGCGTTCGTATTTGTGTTTTTTTAGGTTAACTCAGGAAACCTTAACCTGCTCATTATATTATAAAGCTATTTCACCTTACCGCTACGGGTGCTTGTAATTTTAATTTTAATTGAAATATATCATACAAAAGTGTGTCAGGTATATGAGAAATGCGGACATAATGACAAAACCATACCATGTTGCATATTGAAAATACTGTATGTTATATTGAGTTCACTTGGCGATGTCAACATCTAAATTTGAATAAAACAAATCATTACCCGAGCTATAAAACGAGTGAGCCGGTATGACAAATAATTGACATGACTGACATGTCTGCGGGTTCGCCATTTATTAATGTGATCGTACACACAATATAAAACATAAGTGTTGATTATGCAGCATCACAATAGATGGTTTCACTGTATAATATGGCTTGGTAATAGACATTTGCAATAATGTATCATAAACTTTACCGCTAGTGGTTAATTTGCATTGATTACTCCCATTTATTCTAAATTATACAAATATTCCTAACAATATTGTGCTTTCATTAGAACTAACAATAACTATATAATTGAAATATTTCAGCTAATCCTAGATATCATCATGTATCCACTTTAATCCTGGACTAATAATACCTATAGAAATAGTTATTACTGTGGCTGGAATATTATTTTAAAATGTAAAACTTGCAAACAAAGCAAACCAAAACTGGGACAAAGACAATAAGAAGTCAAAACAACTTATCAAAATCGCTATGTGGAAACAACGCTTACTAAAATAAAATTTATTAAATGAAAGAACATAATCCACCACATAGGGTGTACATTACTACATGAGCAAGGTAATCTGTTTCCCAAGCAAACTAATTGCACACACAACAACGCACTATCGTCACGTTCAAGGAATAAATAGCAAATTCATCACTAACAATTGCATTATGATAACATCAAGACAAATATAACATGACATTCCTAGTGACTTCATACATTAGATGTACTTAATTGCAAATATATATATATATATATATATATATATATATATATATATATATATATATATATATATATATATATATATATATATATATATATATATATATATAGAGAGAGAGAGAGAGAGAGAGAGAGAGTATATATATATACATTTTGTTTTATTTTGTTTTGTACAATAGTTTAACCAGACCACCGAGTCACTATAAGAGATTCTCATATGGCTGGCCTGCAAATATACAGTATAACAGATACATAATCAGTATTATCAAAATTATACGATAGAAAACATCAAAAAGTAAATTGTGATTATAATACCAAAAACACCAAACATAATAATTATCCTCGACGTCGGCCGGTTTGGCCTGATAAACACGTCAAAGCCGAGGGTATTTTTCACTTATCTTCTTTTAACATGAACTCGTCAATAACGTCCCTCTGTAGCACCAATGGACCAACCACCTGATATCATCAATGAACACAACCGACAGGTGATTACCGTGCCGTGGCCTCATTACCAGCGGACTAATTACACTGTAATTCACTGAGGTATAAAATCATGCTCATAAATTGGCTTAATGTCCAATATATTCTCCAATATGGTTAATTGAAATAATTATTTAACGCTCGGTGTGTCAGGTAACATAGGCTTTGGTAAGTGATTTACGATACTCTTGTGCACACAGTGATCGTAATAAAAGTAAATATGATCGTAATAAAAGTAAATAATTATTTATCCAAAGGGTAAGTATTTCGCAAACTGTATTCTGTTCTTAAATAATGTATGGCATCCAGTAATTGTTATCAATGTATAAAACTAATGGTTACGTAATTTTTAAACTTTCCGAACAGTTTCAGTTCCTTTCCAACTTTTCATTAACCCACTGAACCCCAGCTAGTTTAGAATAAATGTACATCCAGGGACCGGCCGTTTTGGCATTATTTTTTTTTTTTTTTTTTTTTTTTGCTAAAATGGAAGAAAAAGGTGAGAAATGAAGAAAACAAAAATTACTCACCTCGGTCATTTGGGTATCGTATAGGGTGGGGGTGGGGGGGGGGCAGCCTCATACATCAGCTGGTGCCTGGCGGCCTTCAAACTTCCCGCCCGGCCAGCCACAGTTGAGCGCGGCAGCATGGCAGATGTACGATGCGGCCAGTTTTCGAGTGACGGTTATTTACACCACCCGAGCATCATGTGTGCCTTCATAGTTTATATATTAGCAACATGTATCACATAATGTCATTGTAAGTGAAGTTACAGTGTGAAAAGTGCTTAGATATAAGTCTTGTAAGTGCACACGAGTGACAAGAGCGTGGCGCGTCCTCATTGCCATGGATACTGGCGGCCATCATGGTCTCAGACAATAACAGAACGCACGAACTGTCATACACCCAGCTGACTGACACGCACCACCAACACTTTCCCTTTTCTTGCATCTCTCTCTCTTACTCACCTGCTTAATTCAGTTTTCATGTCTCTTCCCCTGTTTATTCAGTTTATTACTTTAATATATGTTTTATAGTTATACAATATGAGTATCACACATTGTTTTACGCACGTTTGACTTAGAAATAGAATATATTTACACTTATTGGTGTCCGTCACTGTTTTACGTATATTTGAGTGTCAATTTCACTTACATATTGTGTTCGGCACTTTGAATATATTTATTATTTACACTAGGTTTATACACACACTTCACATTTCATAGCGTCTTTTATCGCAGTCTTTGAGTACAGTTTTAAAAATGGTCAAGGGTGTGATACTCCCTGAAGCAGTCCGGGAGACACAGTGGAACATCACATTCTCTGCACATCCACCTGGTATCTGATCTCTCAGGCTCCTCTGTGTCGTGTTGCGGCACACATGAAACCGTCTTCGGGGTTTGTCATTGTTTTCTGTGGGCGGCACATATTACAAAGGAGTACAAAGGAAATCAAGCAATAACAGTTCTAGTGACCCTTCTAGGCTGCTTGTCCTCCAAAACACTGAGGATCAAGTGTCCAAACAGTGGTTTAGAGTGGGTAAGGGAACATTGGAAAGGGAACTACTGCCCTGGAACTAATGTCAGTGGCAGGACTATGAAGTTAGTAGGCGACATATGGGTTAGTAACTGAGGGGAGGATAAAATAAAGTTATTCATTTACAAACGCAGTCAGTCGTGGGTTTGATGCAATTTATTTGTCTAGGCGGAGTTTAAATGAATCAACGGTGCTGCACTCTATAACGTCTCGGGGAAGCTCATTCCACAAGTTGGCAACTCGATTGAAGAAGAAATTCTTAGATTCGTGTGAGTTAAAAGATTTACCAATCATTTTGCAACCGTTTCCCCGCATGTAATTAGATTGGTCGATAGTGAAGTACTTACTACAGTTCATATTGTCGATGCCTTTGATGATTTTGAACACTTAAATTAAGTCACCTCTTAATCTGCGCTGGGTTAAAGGAAATATATTTAATTCTCTAAGACGCTCTTCGTATGGTTTGTTCTTTAGGCTAGGTATCATTTTGGTAACTCTACGTTGAACTCGTTCTAGCTTGTTTATGTCTTTTTGGTAATAAGGGCACCAGCATTGAACGCAGTATTCCAGAAGAGGGCGGGCTAAGGAATTGTAAAGGGTTAGGATAACGTCTTTGGATTTATGCTCAAATGACCTGCCTATAAAGCCAATTATTTTGTTTGCCTTCTTAACAACTTCTGAACATTGTTGACTCGGTTTTAGGTTACTCGATATTGTTACTCCCAGATCGGTTTCTCTGTTTACATTCTTAAGCTGAGTGCCATTCATCGAATAGTTTGCTTTCTCATTTAGGTATCCGATATGTAGTACTTTACATATATACGCATTGAAACTCATTTGCCAAATTTGGGCCCAATGTGACAATTTATCTAGATTGTGATGCATATCGTCAACTTGTTCTTTTGAGAGTACGCTATTTGCAATTTTTGTACTGTCAGCAAATTTTGAGATTTTACAGGTGAAACCCTCATCTATGTTGTTGATGTAAATTAGAAAGAGAATTGGTCCTAGTACCGATCCCTGGGGTACCCCGCTACTTACATTGGTCCATTTAGATGCCATACCGTTTATGACTACTCTTTGCTTTCTGTCGCTGAGCCAAATTTCTATCCATTTCAACACACCGTCTTGTATTCCATGCGCTTTTAGTTTTAGCAGTAAACGTTTGGGGGGAACTTTGTCAAAGGCCTTTTGAAAATCAAGGTATATAATATCTACAGCTTTACTCTCATCGTAGAGGTTGAGGATATTGTGGAAGAAGTCTAAGAGGTTTGTTAAACAGGAACGTGTTGAGTATCTTTTAATATGTTATTTTCCACTAAGTGATTTACGAGTCTGTCTCTTATGACCGTTTCTAGCATTTTACATACAACTGAGGTTAAGCTAATTGGACGATAGTTACTGGGTAGGGATTTGCTGCCTTTTTTTAATATCGGTGTTACGTGTTACGTTGGCTATCTTCCACTGATCAGGCATAGTTCCAGACTGCAAGGATTTATTAAATAGTAATGTCAGTGGATTGGAGAGCTCATCCTTAGCTTCCTTTAGAACTCTAGGCGAGATTGTATCAGCTCCAGGCATTTTATTTACCTTGAGTTTATCTAAACAATTCAATACTTCTCTCTCTGTAACGGTGATATTGCTTAGAACATCTGAATTATCAATCTGAATCGGCGATGGTGTAGGGATATCACTGAGGTCTTCTGTTGTAAAAACTGATGCAAAGAAGGTATTGAGGGCATTACTCATTTGTACTTCGTCTTTGGTGTATTCTCCATTTTCATCGACTAACGGTCCAACAGTTGAAGTAACTACTTTTTTCTTTCTGATATAACTATAGAATTTTTTCGGTTTTGTTTTACTTTGATTCGCAATATGTAACTTTAGGGTCTTTTTACTTTGCTTAATTAACTTTTTGGCTTTGCGTCATAGCTCTACAAATTTCACCCGTTCTTCGTCATTTTGTGAGGATTTTAATCTATCATTAGCAATTTTGTTTAGCAAGCAGGCAGTTTGAAATATCTTTATTCCACCATTTGGGCTTATTATTATGGCCTGGACGCCGTATTTTCGATGGTATGCAGTCTTGCACTGCTTTTAGGTATGTGGTTTCAAATAACTTCCAAGATGTATTTATGTCGTCATTGTTAATTAAAAAGCTCCAGTCAGTTTCTTTAAACATAGCTAAATAAACACATTCAGGGAAGTGGCGTTGTGTCAGCCTAGCAATCCCTTCTGCTGCTGACCGTCGATGGGCCCCCGGGGGTTGCTGGAAGTGGGGGGCAGTCATGTATTCCCTCAACACCTCCCTGGACAACTCGATGCAGAAGTTCTCCATCGTTTCCTGCTTGCCAGTGATTGTTGAGTAGAGGATATGGCTGTTATAGAGGGTGAGATCGAGGAGGTGGAAGAGTAACTTCTTATACCACCTCATCTTCTTCCTTACACACTCACATGACGAGATGATTTATCCACCAGCCGCATGTTGATGTTATAATCACAGATGGCCAAAGGTTTCTTGATAACTTCGCCAGTTGCTATGTAACGACGTCTGCTGTCTTGGAAGATCGGAAGGTGGACTGTTGTGAGGACGTTCACATCCCGGTTATCCATCCAGGACAACATGAGGACATTGTTAGCCTGCTTGTGGATGATGGAGCCCTTTTCCCGCCTGGGTGGTAGTTCGGGCATGAAGATCCGATTCCTCCTGACGGTGCCACAGACTCCTGTAGTGCGGCTATGCAGGAACTTGGCAAGGGAGGGGCTGGTGTACCAGTTTGTCCAGGTACAGCATGTGGCCCCTGTCCAGGTAGCCCTGCAGCATGGTGATGACGACGGCCCTAGAAATTCCGTATGTCCTCGTTTCCACCAATTCTGTTTTCTTGCCCATATACAGAATTATGTCCTGGATGTAACCGGTTCGACAGTCACACATCACGAAGGTCTTCAGGCCATATCGATGTCGTTTGCTGGGCATGTACTGCCGGATGCCAATATTCCCCCTCCACAGCAGCAAACTCTCATCAATAATGAGCTTCTGATGGGGTTTGAAGGCGGCAGCAAGCTTCAGCTTCAGGTACTCGAAGATGGGTCTTATTCTCTCCATAGGGTCCTGCATTGCTCTAGGTTGACTTTGATTTCTGGTGTGGGCTGCCAGGCTGTCGATGAAATGGAGTTTCCCCATTATGGCCGTGAACCAATTTCTGCTCATTATTTGGCCAAAAATAGGGATTCGGACGATGGGAGCCCAGGACCAGTACTTTTTTATGGAGGATTTTCATGTGACCCCCATCAGCATTACAATGGCCAAGAATGTGTAAAACTCTGGGACATCTAGGGAGGACCATGACAGCCTTGCAGAGTATTTTGACTGCTCCTTCCCAGCCATGAAATAATAATTGTACCAGTTGGTCTGGTCAACAATTAGAGCCACAAGATTTGTAGTGAAGAACTGCCTGAAGATCTCCAGTCTCGTGGTCTGCCGCCCCTGGTTTGGGAGCATAGGGCCGGCAATCCCAGCGCCCACAAAGTTGTAGTCGGTGGGCAAAAAGTTGTCGCCATCAACCCAATCCCACACGTCGGGTTGAGCGGCACCTTCGTCATCAGAGTCGTCAGGAGGGGTTTCACCATCAGGGCGGGAGGGTCTTGCCCTGCCTCTTGCAGTGCCTCTTGCCCCTGCCCTCGGCCTTCGTCGAGCTGGCCCAGCCCTTGCTCTCGCACCGCTAGGGGTGGGGCGTATTAGGGTCACCTTAGACACCCTTCGGCCACGCACACGCACAGGACCACGGGCACGCCCACGTAAGTTTATAGGGTGTTGCGCACGATCAGGGCGTTGTGGCGACGCAGGCGGTGATGATGTCTGAGTGTCGTGTCTGTGGGAGGTCCCAGGCTGAGGAGAAGGTACAGGTGAGTATGGTAGTGGTCCGGGAGGTGATGGTGGGGGCGAGTCAATCCGGGGTGATGAGGGAAACAGGCGGCGTGCAGCTGGGCGTGGGTGGCGGCATGGGTGGCGTGGTGGAGATAATTCTAGGGCAGGCATATCCTCATCTGTTGCTTCTGAAGAAGAAGTCAATGGCTGTGCTGCTAATATGGCTGCACCCCTGCACAACCCCTAGAAAGTGTGTGGGGTTGGCGCTTTGAGTGGCGAGGGAATGAGGGGTGGTGGGGAAGGCAAACGCGGTGGGGGAGTACCACGGAGAGGCATGTGTGGTGTCGGATCTTGGTGCACCTCACCCTCCTCCTCCTCCTCCTCCCCCTCCAAATCCTCACCTCTTCTCTTCACTGCCCTAGAATGAGAAGGTGGAATGTTGAGGAAGGCCATGAGGTCTGGGTCATCTTCCTCTTCCCCACTTGTTGGGGAGTCCACTATGTCACGGGGGGAGCAGGGGAACGATAGCTACTCTCCTCCCTTTGTTGAAATCTGGCGTACCGTTCAGCGATGGGGAGATAGGGTTCCTCCTCATGCATTTCATCATACTCGGTCACAGTGGGACTATATTCGTCTTCTGAATCGTCATTTGATGATCCAGTGTCACTATCAGGCACATCACTCTCCTCATGTATGGCCAAGGCATCGGCCAGGTATAATCCCCTGCGTGGGTAACGGCGTGGTAAATCCGTCATGGTGTTGCACTCGCGAGATGTATGGGTAAACTGACTTTCCTTTGTCACGCACGTCCCTTGTCCCAACAAACCGAGATTTGTTGGTTGCCATACATTGCCTACATCCTAAGGAATATTCCATACAAATATCAAGCAAATAGCTACCATAGGACAAGAGTAAATGAGGTCGAAAGTCGTTGGGAGATAAGTGGGTACAGTGTCTTTCATCACCTCCCCCGCATGACCACCCGCCCGGCAGGACTTAGGGGATAGCTGAGCATGGTCAAGTAAGCCGTAGATCCTAAGGTGTGTCTCACACAAATTTCAAGCCTATAGCTACAATAGGACAAGAGTAAATGAGGTCGAAAGTCGTTTGGATATAAGTGGGTACAGTGATTTTCATCAACTCCCCGCATGACCACCCGCCCGGCAGCACTAGGATGACAACTGAGTATGGCATTGTAATGTGTACATCCTAAGAAGTGTCTCAAACAAATCTCAAGCCTCTAGCTCCCATACAACAGGAGTAAATAAGGTCCAAATTCGTGGTGAAATAAGTGGGTAAAGTGGCACCGCTAATCCCACCACCACCACCCGCGCTGCCTGGCTGGCCGGTTCACGCATATCGTCCCTGTTCGCCAACACTCTACGGTACCTCCCCTCCAATTCTCAAGCCATTTCCTACCATACGAGCCGAATAATATATTTTTTAGTGGTGGACGCATGGTTTGCATCGCTGGGGTTTAGCGTTACATACATTGTGGACGCAAACGCTGCGTCGCTGGGGCTCAGTGGGTTAAGGGTGACAGTTATCACGAAACAGTTGGCAATACATGTTTTCGTCTGCCAATGTCCTCTTCTGATTATCAAGCCAGTGTGTTTTTCCTGCCATGTTCATATTATATGTCTGTTGCATCTACATTTCGATGCAGGTTAATATATTACCTACTTATTTGTATTATGTTGTCTTCACTATCATACCTCACAATTTATCAATGATGTTGCGAGAAAATAATAGGAGCTTCAATATGTAGCTCTCTACTTAATTGGTCTTAAAACAACGCTCTTCGCTTTTGATAATACTTCTTTTTTTATAGGTCTGAGCCTTATCAATAAATGTGTTGTCTACTATTTGAGTTTGATTTTACTGTAGCTTCTTACAGCTCATGGTTTGTTTTGTATAATTTGTCATCCACTGCATAGGTCCCTGTCTTTTTTCACTGTGTGTTTTTAAACTCCCTATATTTTCATATTTCATAACCAATCTTCTATTTTGCAGTCGCCCTTCTAAACATGTGTCAGAGCCAGACTCAGTTATATAAAATATTCGATCTTGCAATAAAATCAATCCTACATTGTCATTAAGTTATATGTTTTCCATAATATTCTATGACTGAACTTTGACTTTTATGTCTTTAAACGACAGATTAGTTTTCTTTGGCTTCGGACTTCATTTTTTTTGCAAAAGGTTTGGGAACATGTTGACACTTTGTGAGCTGTCAACTGCTCAGTTCAATCACCTGCTTCATCGTTGGTTAGCAAACATATTATGAACCATAATATGAAATGTGTTAATCTGCCTTTTACGGTAATTCAAAATAAAATGGGTTTAGGCTATGCTGGACACATGGTGTGGTGTAACATAAATCATGAACAATATGTCATATGTGTTAAATCCCGTCATTGTCTACCGATTTATTTATAAATAAATAAAATTAAAAATAATCCACGACCTCCCTTACCTTCACCTATTCTATATGGGAGTGTAGATTCCGTGTGTCTCCTTTTGCAGAGATCCTAGTAATATCTCATTAATATTGGTAATTTTCTATATTAACCCTCTCAAGATAATATGAGCATTTCGTATATAGTATCTGGCTATTATTAGAAGATTTGATTCGTAATTTGAAAAGTGTATGGCAGTCAGAGGATTGAATGATTCGGTCTTTACCCGTTTTCACTCCCAGTGATCTATTCTAAGATGTATACAATTGTCTAATTTTAAAATGTGTCCTAATCCTCATAACATAACATAAAAGTTAGCTTACTCCCTGACTCGCTACTCTACCTGTCATTAATTATCAGCACTTAACCGTATGAACAATGGGTACGTCTTGTATCCATGCTGCTCATGATTATGTAGCTTTCTACAAACTTACTGAGACGTCTTATATCCAAAACGTGTACTTTGTTATGTTTCTTCTTTACAATAACATCTCCCTCAGCTGTGACAGATCATATTATAAGTTGCTGTTTGGCTATATACAATACGTGCGTTAAAATGACAAACACAAAACACAAACTTGACAAATAATAAGAAATATACATTTGTAGATTTGTTTTATCCATAATACAAATAGTATAACGATTATCGTATATGCGTAGTTAGTATTGTAACAGGTGGCACTCTCAGTGGTTGAAAACATTGCAGAACATCCAAGAATGAATATAGTTACTATATATATTTGTGTGCTCAATAATGTGTATTTATAAATAAATATAACAATGGTCCATTATCTGTTGTCTAGATATTGATATACCCTCTGCCGGAATTAGGTCCCCCCAACCCCCTTACAAAGAGGTTGAAGGGGGGGGGGGGAGGGGGGGGAGGGGTACTACTAAATTATGAAGAAACCAAGGAAAATTTTCAAGAGTACTCACCGTGCCCATTTTCGTTGATTTTTGCCCCTCGAAACACGTATCTAGTGCCTGAAACTTGGTGCTCGCTCCCTATATGCTTTAGCATATACTGTATTATTTTTGGTGTACGTACGGTAAGGAAGTTTTCGTGTTTTCCATGAATATTTTATGATTGTGTTTTAGCCTATTTATTTAACTTGTATTCTTACACTACACTATGTACAATATGTTATTCATCCATCACTAAAGTATATTTACAAACACATATTAACACTTTTATTTTTTAAATGTTGCATATCTTTCACACATGAAGTCAGCGAGATATGAATACGGCTCAAATTAGGCTGATGATTTCGGCTGTGGACCAGACATATTTTGGCTACTGGTTACCCAGAGGTCTGCCCATGTGCTGCCTAATTGGTTGATGATTTGTTTAACTTCCATAAATATATATTCGTTGGTGGCATTTGCTGTGTTCAACCGGATCGACGTATACAAAAGTAATTGGCAGATGAGTTGTGTGTGTATCTATGTTGGTTTACGGTAGTGTTGTGGAGGTGTTGACAAGGATGACTGCTGGAATGGTGGGATACAAAATGAAATCTAGGATCAAACCTACTGACAGATATTACAATTTGTATTGTGAACAATAGAGAGAGAGAGCGAGGGTGATTGTTCGTGGATGGTTGTATGTATACATTATGATAATTTTCTAAGGTACAGCTTGGTTTCCCAATAAGGCTTAGTATAGAATGGAATTTAGATAAATAATATATTGATGTCTTGAATGACCTCTGCATAAACGGACCTGATGCAAATTACTACACAATTGTTTATGCTTTTAGAGAACTAAACACTTGCCAAGCGTCAGAAACCAGTATTGTATGTTTAAAGTACATTACACGCAAAAGGTTTTTGCATTTTAAAATATCCTGGTTTAAGTAAAATGTCATGAAAAGGATGCATAAAATAACAGTTTGAATATGAACGAAGTATATATCAACGAATGTTATTATCATCACCTGTGTGTTTATTTACATTTAAGAACAAATTAAAATGTTTAAAAACTGTGAAATTAAAACATGAAATTGCCTAATTTTAAGGCCTCCGTATATCCGGTTGTCAATATTTACGCAAGGCTGTGAACAGTGGCTTCCAACGTGGTGCTAGAAGGCAGTCGCTGAGTGAATCAATGTACATGTTATACAATCAGAAAAGCAGAAGTTTACATTATAATAGGAATGATGAATAACCTAGTTAACATGGTTTAAAAAGGCGTTATATTAATGTCAATAATTACAATACAGTCCTTGTGCACAGAGGCTAACATCTCAATCACGGAACTAACGTATTCTGTCAGTCACCCAGTCAGTACCCAGCCCTTACTCCCACAAGGGGTAAGGAGGATCAGCAAGCTTGGTTTACTCACGCCTGTTCTACTGCTGTCCGCAATAAGGAGGAAGCATTCAAACGGTACCGACGCATTAAAACTCAAGACTCTCATTCTTCATATGTTTCTGCCCGGAATCAAGCCAAATCTGTTCTTCGACTTGCCAAACACTCTTTCATCAATAATAAATGCACTGATCTATCCAACTCTAGCTCTTCTCAAGCTTTCTGGCATCTAGCCAAAAACCTCTTCAACAATTTCTCTTCCTCGTCTTTCCCTCCCCTTTCCCACTCTGATGGCACAACCATAACTTCTTCCTCTGACAAAGCTAAACTCTTCGCTCAAACTTTTGCTAGAAACTCCACCTTGGATGATTCCGGTGCTATTCCTCCCTCTCCGCCCTCCTCTCTCTTACTTATGCCTAATATCCTAATCTCTTCTAAAGATGTACTTTCTACCCTCTCTGGGCTTAACACTAATAAGGCGTACGGTCCGGACGGTGTTCCTCCTGTTGTTCTCAAAAACTGTGCTTCCGTGCTGACTCCCTGCCCTAGGCAAACTCTTTCGTCTCTGTCTATCCTCTAACGTCTTCCCTTCATGCTGGAAGTTTGCTCACATTCAACCTGTCCCAAAGAAGGGTGACCGCTCTCAACCCTCCAACTATCGTCCAATTGCTCTTATCTCTTGTCTTTCTAAAGTTTTTGAAACTATTCTTGCTTCCAAATTTCTTAAGCATTTCTCTTCTCATAATCTGCTCTCAGATCGCCAGTATGGCTTCCTTAAGGGTCGCTCTACTGGTGATCTTCTTTCATATCTTACTAACTCTTGGTCATCCTCCTTTCGGGACTTCGGTGAGACTTTTTCTATTGCACTAGACATATCGAAAGCCTTCGATAGAGTCTGGCATAAATCTTTAATTTCTAAACTACCCTCCTTCGGTTTCTATCCCTCCATCTGTGCCTTTGTCTCTAATTTCCTTTCCGGCCGTTCCATAGCTGCGGTTGTGGACGGCCATTGTTCACTTCCTCACCCTATAAACTCCGGTGTTCCTCAGGGCTCTGTCCTGTCTCCTATTCTCTTTCTAATTTTTATAAATGATCTCCTTAACTGTACCTTAATTCCCATCCATTCATACGCAGACGACTCAACCTTACACTACTCCATTACTTTTCAGAACGCCCCAGCCAGCAATCCCTCAACGACAAACGTAATGAAGCCATAGAACTATTAAATTCTGATCTAAATACTATTTCCAATTGGGGCAGAGAAAACCTTGTTAACTTTAATGCTTCCAAAACCCAATTTCTCCATCTATCTACCCGTCAGGATCTCCCAGCGGACTATCCCTTATTCTTCAACAATACAAAAATCAACCCTTCATCTTCTCTCAATATTCTTGGTGTCTCTTTTTCTTCTGCTCTCATTTGGAAGGACCATATTACCAGTCTTGCTAAGGCAACCTCCCAGAAGCTGGGTGTGCTCAAACCGCCTTAGGGGGTTCTTTTCCCCTGCACAGCTTCTTGCTCTGTACAGGGGCATAGTGCGCCCTTGTATTGAGTATTGTTCACATGTGTGGGGAGGTTCCTCTCACACCGCTCTCCTAGACAAAGTTGAAAGGAAGGCCTTTCGTATCATTAACTCCCGTCCACTCACCAACTCTCTGCAATCTCTCTCTCTCCGCCGCAATGTTGCATCTCTCTCTCGCTATTCTATCGCTACTATAATAATCAGTGTTCCTCAGAGCTATCCCAGTGCATACCACCTCCTTTACGTAGGGCACGTGGTACCCGTCTTGCAACTCAATCCCACCCCTACTCTGTGCAACTCTCCAACCCAAGAGTGAAACGTTACTCTCAAACTTTCTTCTACTCAACATCTGAGCTCTGGAACTCTCTCCCAGAATCAGTCTTTCCCTCTTCCTATGACTTAAATTGCTTCAAACTCCGCGTGTCCAGGCATTTTGGCTCGAGCGTCCCTTGATTTTGGCCCTGTCGCTCTTTCGACTGTGGGGGAGGCACTCGCTGTGGGCAGTTATGCCTTTTGCCTCCCTCAATCACATAGAAAAAAAAAAAAAAAAAAAAAAGCGCCACAAAAAAGGAAAAAAAGAGGTGACAGGAGCACACATATCACAGTTCGCCCACCAAAAACAAGCACACAAACATTCAGAAACACCAATCACTCATCAGCCCCTGAGCTAACGTAATCTGGACTGTAAGATATAGGTCTCTGCGATGTATCACCCCGACTATAACTCTTCATCACATTCAACATTCCGCACACTAGAGAGGATTTATTTACCTGGAGATGGACGAGGGAAGCTAAGCCATAAACCATGACCTTCTCCCACCAGGAAGATAGCTTACTCGCAGATTTACTCCTGCGTTATTGTTATAAATTGAGATGTTCATCATGTTTATACATTATTAAATATTGTACTATACATTTCCATTTTACCTCCTCATAATATATCTTATTTACTCTAACGTTAACTCATCAGTTTAATCAGATTTGCCTGTTTTCCATAATTATCTACATATCCCAGGTAAGTTATTAACACTTTCAATACATTTACATCCATTTAACTTTCTTTTGGCTACTATTAGACGATTATATTAAGTTTAACACCTTAACACCTTAATATATACCGCCTAGGCAGTATATAATATGTAGCCACCAGCGGGGTGTTTTTACCCAAAATAGGGCTGTTTACGTGATCATTTTCATGCCTAACTAAGACCCAGAGCGTAAAACAAGTATCTATTCCTGAAAGGGAATAAACAGAGCTTTCCAATGACACCACAACGATCCTTTTAAGACTGCTAGTTTTCTTGCAACAACCGCTCAACACGAGTGCAAAAAGCATGTAATTCGGTACTTTCCCCATACAATTCAGTATGTAGCGAGTGAGAGAGGGAGGGAGGAGGTGGGATTCGTGTCAGTAGGTTCGCCGCGGTGGTCTGGAGCAGTCATACGCTCGCTACTCTCCTGCCACCACTTGTCTCTCTCTCTCAGCAACATTACGTGTTGAAATTGCCACACGACCTATGTCGCGCGCCGCCAGATAGTCCAGATTTATTATACTCGACTTATGTTGCGCGCCGATAGTTAGGGGTTAAAAAGGGCCTCCAATAATCACAAAGCTTCGAACCATCTCACGTAACCTTTTTTCTACCTCAGATTTGTCTTAAACTGCACAAAATCGCCTTAATATAGCAGGAATGTAATTAACCCAAAGAACAGTGTGAGCATCCTCTCGAGAGGTTTTACTGGTGGAAGGTGAGCATCCTCTATAGAGCCAACGCATACAAAAATCCTTTCAAAACACCTCACTGGCTCTCAAAACAAAGCAATATGATATTAGGTGAGAGCATTCCCCTCCATACCTTCTATCACTCTTCCACATGTGTCCCCCTCCCCCCTCCTCAATTATTGGGCATTTTCCTTATTATTCCCGATATTTTTCAAGTATTTTCGCGAGGACGGCTTGGAGATTGTAGGCTCCAATCAAACAGGGGACCATCAATGCCCCCACAATTGACCTACCTTCCACCGACGACCCTTCAGAATTATCTGGAACTCGGCCTGTTACTCTTATTAACTTCTCCAACATTCGTGGACTTTCCTCTAATTTACCCTCTGTGGAACACCATCTCTCCTCCTACAAACCTGATCTTCTTTTCCTCACTGAAACTCAGGTGTCTGAAGCAACTGCCAGCAACCCCTTCTCTATATCCTCCTACTTTCTCTATCATAGTTTCAAAGCCAAAGGCGGATGTTGTGCATATGTGCACAACAAACTCACTTGCTCTCGTGTTCCCGATTTCGACTCCTCTGAATTCTCAACTTTATGGCTCAAACTATCCTGTCATTCTCATACTAAGTATTTCTGTGCTGTCTATCTTTCCCTGAACTCTACCGTCTTTTCCAAATTCTTTGAGTATCTAAACTCTAAACTGGAACACATTCTATCCATTTCTCCTTTCTCAGAAATATCCATCTTAGGAGATTTCGACGTTCACCACCGCCAATGGCTCTCCTCTCACACTACGGACCAACCCGGTGAACAAGCCTACGTCTTTTCTATCCTAAATATCCTAGAGCAGTTGGTTCAGCAACCAACCCGTATCATGGATCGCCTCGGAGATCGGCCCAACATTCTTGACTTGTTTCTAACTTCTAACCTTTCTTTTTATACTTTCGATTTTTCCTCTCTTTTGGGCTCCTCCAACCATAAGCATATCTCTGTTACCTGTCCTATCTCTCCAGTATGGCTACCTGATCCTCCCAGCCGGCGGCGCTTGTGTGCCGACTGGCGCTGCCGACTGGGAGGCTCTCCGGCAGTACTTTATTGATTTCCCATGGAACGATTTTTGCTTCCGTGGCCGAGTACCCACAGAGATTGCTGAACCCAGTACCGAGGTAATCCTATAGGGAATGGAGGCATACATTCCATTTTCTTTCTCTCAAACTAATGCAAACAAATCTTAAAATAAATGCACGGAACTATCCAACTCTATCTCTTCCCAAGATTTCTGGCATCTAACCAAAAACCTCGCCAACGATGTTTCTTCCTCAAGTCGTCCTGTCCAAGTTTCTTAAATATTTCAAGATAGTTTTTTCCTAAATACAGCGCACCTTACATCATTCAAATGTCTCATAGCTAAATTAAAATTAGATTTACCAAATTCTCGAGATCTACTTACAATATCTTCAGCACTCAAACCATTTTTAAGGAATCCACTATTAGCACACTCTATAATAGTGTTATACATTTCTTCAACAGAGATAAAATGCTATAGCCAATCAATTCTATAATACGGTATGTAGATGTGAGGCTGGATGGGGAAATATTGGAACAAGTAGAGTGTTATACACATCTAGAAGGATCGATAAGCAGAAGTGGAGGTATGGAAATGGAGGTAAAACAGAGAGTGTGTGAAGGAAGGAAGGTTTTTGGAGCAATGGGAAGTATGTGGAAGACGAGAAAAGTAAAAATTGCAATGTATCAAGGAATTGATGTGCCAACAGTGATGTATGGGCTGAGACATGGGCTCTGACGGAAAAGGAGAGAAGAATGCTGGATGTGATGGAGATGAGCTGCTTGAGGAGTATGTGTGGACTTACTCGTAGATACAGATTGAGGAATGAAGAGATACATAGGAGAGTGGGGCAGCAGAAACATTTGTCGGCCAGAGTGGACAGAAAGGTGCTGAGTTGGTATGGTCATGTTGAACGAATGGAAGATGAAAGGCTTACAAATAGAGTATGTGAGACAGATACAAGGGGAGATAGAAAGGCAGGAAGACCCCCATTGAGATGGAGAGACTGTGTAAGACAAGCTAGATAGAGGAATGACTATAGATCAGGGGGGAGGGAAGAGGTAATAAACAGGAATGAATGGAGAATGCTTGTGAATAGATGAGTGTGAACGCGGTTGTTTGGGAGAGAGGGTCATGCGCCAGTTGGACTAGAATCACTACATAGTGGTCCATCAGGCACCTGGCCCGGGGAGCCGGTGGTAATGAAGGGTGCGCCTGGAAGCATAGTGGGCGGGCTTGTGGTGGTGAAGCTTCGCTACGGGTCTGCCTCTCCGGTGGATCTGGGACCTGGGAATCTGTTGCTGGGGACCCCAAATGGGCCTGGGTCTCGAGGTATATCTCATGGGCGACCTATATGTGTTTGAGATTTTCATGTTTTGTATGGTTTTGTTTTTCTGATGTGTTTTGATGTCCCTGTTCGGGCTCTGTCTCGAGTCAGCCACCCCCATAAAAAAAAGGAAAATTGGGGAAGGTGCCAGAGTATATACAGTACATATATACATACAATATAATCCTATCATTAGTAATTATTTCTCTCGCTGCGTCGAACGCGTATTAGACACATTTATGTTGCAAATTTCATTAAACTGAAAACGAGGGATACCGAGCGAGCTCAGTTTCTGTGCATGTCTCTCTTTAACCTTCTCTGAAACAAGCCGTGTATGTTCTGTAATGTTATGAAAAAGGTCCAGTAATCCAGAAGAACTCACTTGAATTTTGAAAGATAATCTACCTTCTGCTAGCCTATTCAAGTAACTTTCAATTTCTATTGCTGTTGTCTGATTTTTCTCTCCAATAAATAAATTTGCCATTCTCTGCATATATCGGTTCTACTAGAACTTTTATTGTAAAATGTTAAACAAAAACATTTAGGTATTAGATTTTGATCTAAACACAATGTTAGAAACGCAATATATTGATCAATTTTGTTCTCCATTTGGTGTAGCTTCTCCAAGCTACGATAGGTGGCGAGAGTAGCCTATTACTTCCATATCTTGATATCAGGATGTCGGTGGATGGGTTAGGGCACAGTAGCTTCCATATGAGTAGGAACAGAAGACAAGTTGTAAATATGCCAGCTTTGCATGTCTGTTTTCCCCTCCATGCTTTAACCCCCCCCCCCCCCCCCCCCCCCACCCTCATTCTCAATGCTGTTTCTCACTCACTCTCACCTTCTCTCTCTCTCTCAGTCCCACAATATCTGCCCGGTCGCCAACAAATATCACACCGACCTTCCCGTTTTCGAATCCGAATGCTAGCTACTTGCACTATGCAGGTGAATACATGTTAGGAAACATTTACAAATGTGTAAGTGTTATGTCTTAAGTATATTGTAAATAGAGACTTTCATAAGAAAACTAAATACAAATACATGCATTTTGGAATTCCCAGTAATATGTATTCCAGCTGATATACATAATATGAGTTAAAACTGTTTGGATTAGTTTTGTGATAAATGTGTGTTGTAGTAAAGAGTATTTCTCAGATAGCCGGACTGTTCAGGCTGTACTTATTAAAATATAACATTTGTCAGGAATGTAGACGTTCCACATACTGAATACTACAATAATTATATTATCATATCATGACAGCCTTATATAGTCAGAGGTTTTACAAATACTGCACATGGAATAAATCAAAGATAATAAACAACTGTGATCGAACATGTTATTGCTTGGTGCTTAGCTCTTTCACAAATTATTGTATGTATTAGTGCACCGTCAATATACGATTGTAGGCCTACTTGGGATTTCAAATGAAAAGTATCTCTGTATACTGTATGCACGACTTGCAGATTATTTATTGCAAAAATACAAAGTAAAATTTGGGTCAAATCTAGCTCATATTTCTATCAACTGCATTACTGTAATGTATGTACTGAACAGAACAGCTAACATAAACCTTAATGACCCAGCCTTCACCATTCACATGATATTTGTTATTAGTAAAACTATAACAATGACTGGGAATGGTGATATTTATATAGGACAACCAGGAACAGATCCCCCAATGGCGTTCACCGCTACGTGTAATTAATCAAACAAATCCGTACAGTCCTTATTTACTTGTTTTACCATCATAATCAATTATATATACGGTAAACATGTAAATGGAACAAATGCCTGATTCCATTACCAATTTATCGCATACCTTCATGTTCAAAGTTCCGTTTAAGAGTCAGAGAGTTGAGTGGAGTAATTGCACAAGTTGTGTTAAAGGGTTATTATCCCGGCAACCATGAGAGTAAAAAAGTCAAGTGGGGATGAAATATTAGATTAGCCGAGACTAGAGCAGGCTATGCCCGAGAATTTACTCGATAATTGAATTGAACAGGTGTTGTATTACATGACACTAATACAGATTGATTTATGTTTGTTGCCGCTAACAGGTGACATATTGATTAATCTATTTAACGGTGATTTAACTATTGTGACAATGTGCGACTTAATTGCTAACGTTAAGGTGAGACAATACAAAGGAACCAAACCAAGACAACACGCTGGTTGTTCCTTGTTGATACATATTGAATGTTCCTTCCAGAGTTCATAGTGAGACAAATTTCATAGATAATAATACTGTATCTTTTGTGGTTGCATCCCTGGCTGCCTTAGTATGAGGTTCGTGGTTGGCTGAAGGTATTCGTACACTCTCTTAGTAACTCTTTTGCTTCCCATACGTTCCACATGGCGGAATCAATTCAAGGTGTTCCTTTTCTCACTGTTCAGCACATCCACGCCCACACTAGACCACTCTCTTACTTCCTTATTTGTCTGTCTTTCCCTCTTTGTAACTCCACATTCCCTTCTTAAGTAGCTCATTTACACCCTTCTCACTCTTGATTTGGGCCTCTCCAACAACGTCCACTCCTGTACTTCAATGTTGGGATTACCACACTATAATGCAATGCCTTCTTTACTTCCATGCTGACCACCCTATTCCTTGTCACTTCTTTTAGCATTCCTACAACCCTCCTACCGTGTTTCACCCTCTCCTGTGCTTCATCTTCCATACTCCCATCTTTTCTTATCACACTGCCCAAATACATAAATGAGCTGACATTCTTTATAACCTGACCTCACCTCACACTCTGTGACTACAACCCTTTCAAAAACCATAACCTTACTCTTCCCCGCATTAATTTCAGTTTCCGGTTCTAATTTATGGTTCCAAACCTATTTACCAAACCCTGTAACTCCCACTAATTATTACTCATCAGAACTGTATCGGCAGAAAATAGCAGTATGGTTAACTTCCACGCTATTCCTTCCCTTATCAGGGGTACACCAACCTTCACTGCTCTTCCTTTTATTTATTTCATGACTCATTCCATATACATATTGAACAACCACGGAGACATCACACACCCTTGATTTAACCCATCATTCAGATCAAAGAATTTGCTCTGTTCATTCTCTACATGCTCTGTCGCCTTTGCACTCTATTACATGCTCTTCACTACTTTCAGCGACTTACCAGCTACTCCGTATTTTCTCAATCCTTTCCACAGACATTCTCTATCAACTCAGTCGTTGACTTTCTCCAAGTCTATAAAGGCAGCATACACCTTTTGTCAAATCTCCAGATATTTCTCAACAACATATTTCAAGGAGCAAATTTTGTCTACACATATGTTTCCCTTCTTAAACCCGCCCTTCTCCTCACTTACCCATTACTCCGTTCTCACTCTCACTCTCTTAATCACTACCCTGTACAATGTACATCTTCCCTACTGTGCTTAAGAGACATATCCCCCCGTGATTGCCACACACTCCTCCTTCCCCTTTACCGTTATACAGGATTATACAGGAGGTCTATTATTCCTGATTTCCAGTTGTTTGGGTACACTTTCCTTCTCCCATGCATTTGCCATACCCATTCAATCACTATCTCCCCACACGCTCCACCTACCCCCGATGCTTTACCATCTTCACCCTTTTCTAGGCCTCACATGCTTCTGATCTGATTCCCACCTCCTTCTCCTCTACTTCTCCCTTTCATACCCCATCCAACTATATCTGTTGGCGTTTCATTCCCTACATTCAACAATTCACTGAACTGCTCCCTCCATCTCTCGACTATCTCTTGCTTCTCTACCAGCACTTGTCCATTCTTAATCTGTCACTTGCTACTCACCAACCTCCCTAACTGTCTTGACCTCTTTCCAGAACAATTTCTAACACTCCCTCCACTTTTCACTTGGATTTCTTCTAAAATGCTCAATTACTCTGCTCTTACTTTATCTACTCTCTTCACACTCTCTTTTTCTCCAAGTACCTTTCCTTTATATGTCTCTCCAAATACTAATTCTCTTTACTACCCAACCACTCTCTATATGTTTTGTTTTTCTCTTCAACTGCTAGTTTCACCTCTTCAGTCCACCATGCTGTTCCTTTCACTCCTCTCCCTCTTCTCCTAACTCCATATACCTCCTCGCATGCTGCACACATCTCTTCCTAATTCACTTAGTTATCTTTTCCACTTCCTCCATTCTCTCCAAGACAAACCTACCTTGTTGTCTATTTACTACTCTCTTGAACCCTGCCCTGAATTTCTCTTCCTGTAACCTTCCCACCTCTTCACCATTCCACCACCATCCTGCCCTACTCTAGCTCTCTTCACTCAATTTTTCTGTGTCCCAATTTTAGCAACTACTACTTAATGGTTACACAACCCCACCAATACCCCTATATACCCTAGCATCAAACACTGATTTCCTTATTCGTTCATCCATACATACATAGTCAATCAATGCCTTAAGTTCCACTGTCTCTCCCTCTCTCCTCAACTCCACTTTACATTGTGTACCTGTCTATCATGCTGTGTCAGAATAAGGTGTTGGCTATCAAAAGCCTCCTCCCTACATATACATCCACAAGTGCACTGCCATTCCCATCTACCTCTGACGGTACAATCCACCCTCCTACCACCCCATCAACTCACCCACCGTCCTATTCATATCACCACTAATAAATATGATTTCACTCTTCTATCTATCTATCCATTGCCTGACGCCGTGATCCCCGAAGGGGTGGCCACGAATGAACTGCCTCCATGCACCTCTGTCCCCAGTCAGTCGACGCCCCTCCCTCCAACCAGCACCGCCTTCGTTCATGTACTTCCTCACTCCATCCTTCCACCTCTCATTCGGTCTACCTCTCCCTCTCTGTCCCTCCACCTCGCTCTCGTACAACCCTCGTAGTCCTTCTCCCCTCGCTCGCTTTCCCAATACGTTCCATATGGCCGAACCCATCTCAAGTGTTCCTTTTCACACTTTCCAGCACATCTTCCTGCACACCCAACACCACACCTCCTTCTTACTTCCTCATTAGTCTGTCTATCCCTCCCATGTAACTCCGCAGCACTCTTAAGTAATTCATTTCCACTGCTCTCACTCTTGGTCTGAGGTCTCTCAACCAACGTCCATGCTCGCTTCCGTTTAAGTCAAGTGTCGGATTACCACACACTGTCATGTGCAAGGACTTCTTCACTTCCATACTGACCACCCTATTTCTTGGTTACGACTGACTGGCTTTCAAGCGTTCCTACAACCCTCTTCCCCTGTTGTACCCTCTCCCGCACTTCTTCCTCCATAGTCCCATCTTTACTCAATACAATGCCCAGATACTTAATTTAAAAGAGTTGACGATCTCCATAGCCTGACCGATCAGCTTCACCTCACACTCTGTGACTTCACCCCTTTCGAAGACCATAACCTTGCTCTTCCCCGCATTTACCTTCAAATTCCGTTTTTCGCACACTGTTCCAAACTCATTTACCAGACCCTGCAACTCTCATTTCACTCTTACCCATGTGTATTCCCTCTTTCATAGTGTATTTAGCAATGCCCATGAGGAGTAGATTACAGTTAATACAGAAAATGATGTCAAATGTAAGTGAGATGCTAATAAAAAAAAATATTTGTGCTTTCAACTTTGAAAGCATTCATAATTTAATCACGAAGATGAATTATATAACGGAGGTGAGCCAAGGAATACTAGATAACTTGACCAAAGATTTTCAAGAATTTGTTTTACAAATGACGAAATTGACTGGAATGTTTAAAGAGGAGTGTGTTTCTGAACTTTACCAACAAACTTTGTGGGTTAATAGATGAACAGAATCTAAGTATACATGCCTAATTAAAAATATAACGTCAATGCATTATAAGAGAGGTACAGGACCTGCTAGCAGAAACTGCTAACAACGAGTTTACAAGCACATGATGTCGTTAATAACTGTCAATGCAAAGTATAAATCATACTTACCATGAATAATGTTATGGAAGACGTATGAAACGGAACACATTTGTCCAATGGAGCTTAGCACTTTTGTGCTTATCCTATGCTATACTCGCTAGTATGAAATGCTAAACAGAGACATTACTGGCTGTGATAAAGGCAACGCCCTATTTAAGTGAACAGAATAGCCTACACAGCCACAGCCTGTGGCCGAACGATCGAACACGTCAAATATCCCCCATACCCCACCCTCACCTCCTCCCCACATCCCTGTCCTTTCTCGGGTAATCGAGGGAAGGTTTTAAAGCTTCTCTTGCAAGCGGACCTGACTATGTCAATCTGTATCTGTCTGTAGCTTGAGTTCTGCGCTGTTTTGGTATGATTCATGCACCAGCGATAATCCATAAACACCGTAGGATTTAGCGTTACTAATACAGGTAACTGAATTTATGGAATACGGTAGGGCTATCGGTATTGTAGTGGGTTCATACAGTATGAGCTAGGAGTTTGTCACCACAGCCTCGGGTTCAATAATTCGAAGCCTAAGGATCTGATCGAATCCCGTGATTGAGATACTGTCCTGTTTTTGTTAACCGTTCGGACACCTTGCTACGGCGTTGCCTTTGTACACAACCATTACGGTAAAGTCTCTGTTTATCATTTTTACACCAGTGGTTGTCAGCATTTTCTGGCTAGGCAAGGTCCTGTACCCTCTCTTATAATACACATGTCGTTTATTATTTTTACTTAGGGATTTATATTTCGGATCTCCCCAGCAATTAACCCACAAAGTTTGTCGGCAAAGTTCGGAAACACGCCGGTATATATATATATATATATATATATATATATATATATATATATATATATATATATATGTACAGTATTTATCTAGGCTTACGTCATTGTTCACTTCTCGGTAAGATACTATTGTAGTATTATTTCGCACTTCATTTTTGAGGTTGTGAGACATCTACGGAACAGTAGTGTTCTTGTGGCAACATCAAGGTTGTTCTTTTATTTTGCTGGTTGAGTTACTGTATATTACTTAAGATAAATAATACATAATGAAGTATGTTAACATATCCACTATACAAGGCCCACATTTTACCGCGCTAGTTTTAACTTGCTGTTTACGATTCCAAGGAGGAGTACCATTTTCCAATCAGTGATCGCATTTATTGTGTGTTTTTTTTTTGTGTAATGCAGTTTGTAAATGAGCACTTACATAATTTTTATGAAGGACTTAGAACACAAGGAGGTGATTTCGAAGTTGGATATAATCGCCTGGACATAGCTAGAAAAAAAATGAAATAGGTTAGTTCCAGGACCAAATGTTCAAACTGTAGCCTCATAAGCAAACCACAAATATTTATTAGTATCCCGCAACTATAATTACTGTTCCAGTCATGTGAGTGTCACCATAAATATTGACTGTGTATATTTACTCTAATATCAATGTTATACGCTCCACTGACAGTACGTATATTTATTCCAATATCAATGTAATACGCTCCAATGACAGTACATAATACTGCACAATAGACTTATGAATAATATGTTTAAAACAAAACAGTTGTTGTTATCAAAGTAGTATTGATAATTGTAGTAATAATCTACATATTTCTCGGACATTTTAACTACATGATTCACAGATTTGTCATCTCATGAAATAATGATTTGTTTATAGAACTTTGAATGATACCTCAGTCAACGCTTCGTGTGCACAGTTGTTTAACCAAATTAATATTGTTAAATATAGACAATGTTTGGTAAAATAAGTTATCTAATTTTTAGGTAACTGAGGTATTATACTTATCTACATCTATAAACATTCATGACTATGTAATGTCAATGTTTATGTACTTGTATAGTTTGAGAGCTCTAGTGTCTTGACACAGAGTTGTTGCTATAATAATTGTAAACAGTAAATACAACACACGACGAAAAAAACACATTATATTATAACTGCGAGCAGATGTGTACATCAGGTTAATACACAACAGTTGATGTGTCAATATATTTTCAGCTCACATGGCAGTAAAAATAAACATTCTAGATATCAACTGTTGTTATTGGTAAACAACTGACGTTTGAAAAATTATATTTGGTGACATTGAAAACTCCCGTTAAAGAGATGACAGCGTAAAGAGGCTCACATGTTTTAGTAATTGAATATTTATTGCTTCACAATCACATATTTTATATTGTTATATTTAATTGTTTAACTTACAAACTTTTACATTTGTAAATTTTAACATAATTCGCCCATGTTTGCCAATGCTTACGAATAGACAGTTTTAGTACTAACATTGAACATGATAATCAACAATATCAGTAATGATAACCTATGGTAATTTGGGTTAGGATGAATGTAACAAGGCGTAAGTTATTAGGAGTGAAAAACAATAGCTGGAGAAGAGACCATTGCAGATATATTACTAGCCTAACCTATGGAACTTATAATTACATGTTTTATTATAAAGCCTTTGCTGTTGATTAAATACTAGATAACTATCAATATTATTAACGTACCTATAACTAAATACAATATATTGTACAGTTTTTCTTTTACAGCAGTTAGCTCACTAGTTAAATCATACATTTACTGTGCATTGTATATACTCAGCTTAAGAATGTAAACAGAGAAACCGATCTGGGAGTAACAATATCGAGTAACCTAAAACCGAGTCAACAATGTTCAGAAGTTCTGTGTTAAGAAGGCAAAACAAATAATGGCTTATAGGCAGGTCATTTGAGCATAAATCCAAAGAAGTTATCCTAACCCTTTACAATTCATTAGTCCGCCCTCTTCTGGAATACTGCGTTCAATCCTGGTGCCCTTATACCAAAAAGATATAACAAGCTGAACGAGTTCAACGTTAGAGTTACCAAAATGATACCTAGCCTAAAGAACAAACCAATACGAAGAGCGTCTTAGAGAATTATCTATTTCCTTGTAACCCAGCGCAGATTAAGACGGATGACTTATTCACAGTGTTCAAAAATCATCAAAGGCATCGACAATATGAACTGTAGTAAGTACTTTTTGTTTTTCAACTATCGACCCAATCTAATTACAATAGGCTCGGGGAAACGGTTTGCAAAATTATGGTAAATCTTTTAACTCACACGAATCTAAGAATTTCTTCTTCACTCGAGTGGCAACTTGTGGAATGGGCTTAAGAAAAGAGCCCGAAACGTTTATAGACTGCATCACCGTTGATTCATTTAAACTCCGCCTCGATAGACAAATATCTCGCATCAAAAACCCGCCAGGACTGGCGGCGTTTGGAAATGAATAACTTTATTTTATCCCCCCCTCAGTTACTAACCCATCTGTCCCCTACTAACTTCCTAATCCTGCCACGGACATTAGTTCCAGGGCAGTATTTCCATTTCCAAGTTCCACTTACCCACTCTAACCACTGTTTGGACACTTGATCCTCAGTGTTTTGGAGGACAAGCAACCTAGAAGGGTTACTAGATCTGTTGTTGCTTGATTTCCTTTGTACTCCTTTGTACTGTATTTATAATGTATTTGCAGATATTTTTGTATGGTGGATTGTTGACAATATTAATAACATTTTAATGTTACTTTGTGGTTACAAACGGGGGGTGAATATGCGTTTTATCTCCATTGAATATCCACACATTCATACTCGTTGAGTAAAATTAATATGTATATGAATCTATGTATATACTCAGGGCAATATTACCCCCTTTGATGTGGGTTAGCCGACTCAAGACAGAGTCCGAACAGAAAAATCATTTTAAAGTTCCATTCTCAGGGTCCGGGACCACCTTCGCGTTCCCTTGCCCCTTGTTCTATATTTCGTTGAGTCCAGTAGGAGCAATTTTACAAGGGGAGGGGGATTCCTAGCCTCCTCCCCCAAGTCACGGTAATCTGGTGTCTGCACTGGTTATGTTAGCCTCTGCCCTTGCTACTCATTATTACACTAGGTCTCCCAGAGGGATGATGCCTAAACCTTGTGAAAGTGCCCAACGTAGTCAAGAGAGATAGGGTCTTAATTTCCGGTCTAATGGCGGAGAAACTTATAATGTTGACTTCAGTATTCGTGAGCTGCGTGCGGCCCTCTAGGAGTGTGGTGACACTGCTCCTGGTCCTGACGACATCTCATATGCCATGCTTCCGCCATCTCCCGATGCCTCCTTGGTGTTTTTATTAGACTTGTTAATAGGATTTGGGGTGAGGGTACTCTGCCTGCAAGCTGGAAGTTGGGCATTGGTCCTTACCTATTCATAAGCTTGGAAAAGGATTATTGCAAATGTTTCTAATTACCGCCCAATTTGTTTAACGTTGTGTGTATGCAAATTGTTTGAAAAAATTATCAATGTCAGACTTGAGTGGTGTGACCATCTCTCCCCTTCTCAGAGTGGCTTCCGCAAACTACGGTGTACTTCTGACAAACCTATCCGACTTGAATCCTCAAGTCTGTGAGGCTTTTGCCTCCTAAGCAACATCTTGTGGCTGTGTTTTTTTTACCTCGAGAAGGCTAGTGACAACAGCCTGGCGACATGGAATTCTATGGCAACTTCTTTCTTGCCTTTGGATTACGTGGTCGCCTGCCGGTGTTGCTTAGAGAGACTCGTGACTGATCGGTGTGTTTCGGGTCCGTGTGGGGTTCTTTCCCTTTCTGCGCCACTGTGGCCAGGAGGAGGAGGTGTCGCCCAGGGTTGTGTCTTAAGTGCATTTTGTTTGAGGCGGCCGTCAACAGTATTCTCGACGCTGTGCCTTGCTGGGGTTGTCCCTCGTCCTTATATGTACTGTAGATGATTTGGCTAGCTCTGGTTTTCTGGTTCCTGCATGTCTGCTATTGAGAGACGTATGCAAACTTGCGTTGCACAGGATTTCTGCGTGGGCTGATTCCAAATGGGCTTTCGGTGTTTTTCCCCCATCAAAACTGTGGCTATGCACTTTTGAAGAATAATGGGGGTTCACCCAGACCCGGATCTAATGTTCTGTGGGCAGGAGCACTCGGTTGTGTGGCAGAAGACTAAGTACTTGGGTCTCACCATTTGATTGCCGTTTGACTTGGATTTCCACACTTGACAAATCTGAAGGCACATTGGTGTATAAAGGCTGCTTTGAATCTGTTAAGGGTTCTGTCACAACGGACACCTCTTTGGGGTGCTATCGCAAAGCACCTACTGCGATTTGTTTTCAGGCATTTGTCGCATCCAAACTGTCGTAATGGTCTGTAAAGTCTACTCCTCTGCCACAGGACTTTGCCAGACTGTAACCCTTTACCGGGCACTCATAGATATACTTATATTAGCGATTTTTGTAGCCCTAGAGCCAGGAAAGTAGACACATTTTCTAAGACATATTTACTTTGAAATTTAAAAAAAATATATATATTTTGAGGTTGTCAAATTGAAATTTGTGAAGTGACTATATATCGTCACTTGTGCCGGTCTATGGTCATAAAAGTTTCAGAAAGTTGTGCGAAATATTGAAAACAATAATTATGGGATAAAGAAACACTCTACATGACAGTAAAATCATTGTTTTTATTTTAAAAACTTATCAAAAAGTATATTAAGAATAAAAAAATACCTTACATTTAGTTGGTGTGTTGACCAAGTACTTTTGTACCCGATTTCCCCGACCTCTTTTCAACATTCCTTGCCTCTTGAACCTAGGCAACACGCTGCTGTGTGGTAGTCCTTGAAGCAGTTCCTGTCGGCGTTGAGACACAGGTGTACCTTGCACACCTGGCAGAGCCACATTAGACCGGATTTAGTATTACCTTTCCGGCTACAGTGCTTGCAGGTTCTGGCGGGTGACATACAGTGGGATGTGGAAGAGGGTTCCGTCAAACCGCACCATAGGTCAGGCATTTGGCCTGCGCTGACCAAGGATGGGTTTGGGTAGGTCGAAATGGCGTTGTTTTGTCGGTGTTAGGGGCTGGAGGTGTGGTTTTTGGGGTTGGAGATGTTGGGGCTGACAGGTGACGAGGACAAGGACATCCTCAGAGCCCCGAAGCGTTCATGGACTTCTTGTTGCTGGTGCAACGAACACCTGTATCCTGAAGTCCTTGAGGCACATTCCCTTTTTCGCCTAGTGACCAGCAGTTCCGCCTGTAACACAGGCCCCCCCCCCCCCGTCCATGCATTGGTCAGGCAGAGGTCCACACCACATAGGCAAGAGCCTCAGGTACCACCTTCTTGGACTCATGGGGGTACGATACAGGTTGCACCAGCATGGTCACTCTTGTCACTGCCCCCCATGTTTGCATTGTAGCTCTGTATAACATTGGGGCGGCAATCGACATCCTCCTTCTTATGGTGTCCTTGCCTGTACCTCTTGCACTTTAGGACGCCGGCTCCAATTGTGCCCTTCAGGTCAGTGGACAGCACAGTCACAGCCTTGTTGTCCTTTTGTCACCTCAGAGCCAGTAAGCCATCATCGGTGGTTAGGAGTCAGTCATAAGTACCACAGGGACAGCCTTCTTCTCCATCCTCCTTGGCCGACTTAAGAGAGGGTTGCCGATCCTGTTGTCCCTCACAGTCCCTGTGTTACCTGATGTCTCTCGCCTGGCAGGTACCTCACCAGCTCCAGACTCGTGAAGAAGTTGTCGGCAAAGATGCTGTGGTACTGGATGAGGTCATGGGTGCTGGCTCGATAACCGACACAAATCTGGCTGTGGTGGCTCCGAGGGCCTCTTGTTTCTTGGGGTAGAGGGGGATACCGGGGGGAAGGTAGGGTAGTCTTCCCCTTTTAGAGGACCATAGTCGTGGATGAAACCATCCTCCGAGGCTCTGGAGAATCAGTTTGAATCCCCCACTTGTCAGGGGGGGGGGGCTGTTTCTTGATGTACGCTGAGATTCCCTGCTGTTTTTCCCTGTTGTATCCCACCATTACCTCATCGATGGACTGCTTGGGTGTTTGAGGCTCACTCCTGAAGGCATCGGTCATGAAAGTGAAGAGGGGACGGACCTTGTAGAACCTGTGGATGGTGCACCCAGCTGGAAGTTGTCATTGAAGTGGATGTTTCGGCGGAGTAGTCGGAAACGCTTCGATGACATGAGGTCGGCCACCTGAGGAACCCGAGTGAACAGAGCCCAGTGTAGTCGTCCAGGGAGGGACACTCAACAATACCCATGTACACGTAGGATACTGATGAAACACCATCATCTCTTCCTCAGTGGTCGAAAAAAGTCGTGGCGATGTCCTTATGGTGGCATATAAGTTGGTATGGTAAAGTTTACATGTTTCATTACATGTGGAGTGTATGATCGGGCAAAATACTGGTGAGGTGCCTCGATTTACGGAGGAGGTTTGTGGTTATTGGCGGGCAGGGGTTGGTTCTGGATGTCAACTTCTTCCAGGTTGTGGTCCGTTGCTTGGGACTGTCTTACCCTTACCCTTAGCCTTACCCTTGGATGCGTTAGCCTCTAGCGCTACCTCCATAATAGCATCCTCTCTCATCCTCAAGCTCCTCTGAGTATTTCCTCAAAGCAGGCCCGACACACCTTCCTCTTGGGGTTCGGTTCATCCGAAGGCGCGTGAGGTGGTTTTTTGTTGCACATCGTGGGGGTGGTGGCAGCATGAATGTCCGGGTCAGCGACGTCGTCAGCATCCATGAATTCATTGTCGCTGATGGTAGGGGCGGCAGGCAACCACAGTAGCCCTCGCAGCGGCGGGCCCGCTTGTAGGGGGGGGGGAAGGAGTCCTGTCAGTAACTGAAAGAGAAATAATTTGTTAGCAATGGTATCCCAAAAATTCAATACACGAATAAAAACAAAAAAAAAAAAAAAACCATATATAATATATACCGCCGTATATAAATTATAGTATATATATATATATATATATATATATATATATATATATATATATATATTATAGATATAATCAGCTCTATATATATATATATATGTATATATATATATATAGTATATATTATATATATAGATTATATACATTATATATATTATGCATATATATAAGAACAAATATCTTTAGTAATATCACAAAATGTATATATAATAATTATAATATAAATAAATAGTGTACAATATGTTCATTATAATGATAATTATTTTAATATAGAATTTGACCCAAAAATGTAATAATATATGAAGAAATTTGGTTAAAATATAAAAAAACACACATAATTAATTATTCACTAATGAAAAACACATCAAAATATGGCATTGTTGTCACTGGAGCATGTATTAATGGGCTTACCAAAACTTTACCCACAACCATATGATGTGTGGAATTATATAAAAGTTATATCTAGTTATAAAAAAACTATTAGTGTAATAACAAATTACGATAGACGGGGCCAAATGTCCCTAATATGGACTTCTGAAATTACGATAGCCGGGCGTATTTCCATATATTGGACATATTATGTCCATTATATGTCAGTAATGGACATACGATTGTTCACACTCGTGGGATTACATCAATTTCTATAACCCTACGGTAATTGACACCAATATCCATCGATAGCACATTTAGTCTATTGTACAATGTTTGGGTTTCATCAACTTACCTGGCCATTATGACGGTGGTAGGGTCGTGGGAGTGGAGCAACTTTGGGCGAAAGTGCGGTCTCTGACAAAGGTTGAGGAAGACTGAAGTTCCCTCGGCTCTGAGCTAATGGCGAGCTGGGGAAGTTCTGACGTCAGTGTCTTGGGTTGTGACGTGATGTCATCCTGATTGGCTGGGAGGGCGATTGCACACCATGTTGTCGACATCTGCGGGCGGCTGGGGGAAGCCATCTTTGCCACCCGTTTAATTACCATATATGGTCACTTGCCCGGGTAAAGGGTTAATACTCTAGATGCTGTTCGATGCTGGTCTCCGTCTTTTTGCAACTGGAGCTTTTCGGTCGGTCTCACGATTCCCAACTTGCTGGTGGAGGCTGGTGTACCTCCCTTAGATTTACTGCGTCAAATCTGTGGTTGTCCGCTGTTGGTTTCGGATTCGGCGCCTTCCAGACTCTCTTGGTTTGTACCCGTTGTGTCGGGTCAATCTTTCTTTTGCATATTATGGTCAGCATCCTCTAATGCCTCACCCTTTGCGCTATAGAGTTCGTGAAGTAATTGAGGGAATTAATCTGTCGACAGTTCCTGTGAGTCCCGTTGCAAATTCCAAGGATTCACCCTGGGTCTTGCCTGGGAACTGTCATTCTGTAAGGTTTTTTACAGGATCGAAAGGATTTTCAGTCACGCTCCTCAGTCTCTGTTGCTTCATATGTTTTTTGGAAAAAAAAGTTCTAGTCATAATAGTTCTGTGCAGTGATATACTGATGGCTCGTAAATCTGCCTCCGGTGCTGGTTTTGGTGTGGTGTGGTTCCAGGACTTCAGCCGTGGAGGTAGCCTTCCTTTAGCTGCCTCAGTTTTTACTACTGCGGAAGTTGTCTGCTATCCATTTTAGCTCTGAAATTGGTGTTTGCTCACCGAAACAATAATTTTTACTATATTTAGTGATTCTCAAAAAAAAAAAAAAAAAAAAAATGGGGCTCTCAATAGCTCTTGAATCTTTTAATTCTTTTTCCCAATCCTATAGTTATAGCGATTTTAGATGTGGGCTATTCTCATTCATCGTCAAAGGACAAGAGTGGATTTTATTATTAACGTACCTCTAATAAATACAATATATTGTACAGTTTTTCTTTTACAGCAGTTAGCTCACTAGTGAAATCATACATTTACTGTGCATTGTATATACTGTATTAATAATGTATATGCAGATATATTTCTATGGTGGATTGTTGACAATATTAATAACATTTTAATGTTACTTTGTGGTTACAAACGGTAATATGCTTTTCTCATGTGAATATCCACACATTCATACTCGTTGAGTAAAATTAATATGTATATGAATCTATGTATATACACTCAGCGCATATACGTTATACCCCCTTTGATGTGGGTGGTATCCGACTCAAGACAGAGTCCGAACAGAAACATCATTTAAAGTTCCAATTCTGTCAGGGTCCGGGACCACCTTCGCGTTCCCTTGTGCCCTTGTTCTATTTCGTTGAGTAGGACAATTTTACAAGGGGGAGGGGGAATTCCTGAGCCTCCTCCCCCAAGTCACGGTAACTCTGGTGTCTGCACCTGGTGTGATGTAGCCTCTGCCCGTGCTACTCATTATGTGCAAGGTTCTCCCAGAGGATGATGCCAAACCTTGTG
Organism: Paralithodes platypus; assembly: GCA_032716605.1. Taxonomy (NCBI): domain Eukaryota; kingdom Metazoa; phylum Arthropoda; class Malacostraca; order Decapoda; family Lithodidae; genus Paralithodes; species Paralithodes platypus. The sequence goes on along the minus strand of CM064565.1, from coordinate 15,416,352 downwards.
AAAGTGCCCAACGTAGTCAAGAGAGATAGGGTCCTTAATTTCCGGTCTAAATGGCGGAGAGAGAAACTTAATAATGTTGACTTCAGGTATTCGTGAGCTGCGTTGCGGCCCTCTAGGAGTGTGGTGACACTGCTCCTGGTCCTGGACGACATTGTCTCATATGCCATGCTTTTCGCCATCTCCCGAATGCCTCCTTGGGTTGTTTTTATATTAGACTTGTTTATAGAGGATTTTAGGGGGTGAGGGTACTCGTGCCTGCAGCTGGAAGTTGGGCATTGTCACCTTCCTATTCCTAAGCTTGGAAGAAGGAGTTATTGCAATGTTTATAATTACCGCCCAATTTGTTTAACGTTGTGTGTATGCAAATTGTTTGAAAAAATTATCAATGTCGAAGACCTTTGAGTGGTGTGACCAGCTCTCCCCTTCTCAGAGTGGCTTCCGCAAACTACGGTGTACTTTCTGACAACCTTATCCGACTGAATCCTCAATCTGTGAGGCTTTTGCCTCTAAGCAACATCTTGTGGCTGTGTTTTTTTTACCTCGAGAAGGCTAGTGACCCAGCCTGGCGACATGGAATTCTATGGCAACTTCTTGCCTTTGGATTACGTGGTCGCCTGCCCGGTGTGCTTAGAGACTTCTTGACTGATCGTGTGTTTCGGGTCGTGTGGGTTCTTCCATTTCTGAGCCACTGTGCCAGGAGGAGGGTGTCGCCCAGGGTTGTGTCTTAATGGCATTTTTGTTTGAGGCGGCCGTCAACAGTATTCCCTCGACGTCTGTGACTGCTGGGGGTTGCCTCGTCCTTATATGTACTGTAGGATGATGTGGCTATCGGTTTTCCTGGTTCCTGCCATGTCTGCTATTGAGAGACGTATGCAACCTTGCGTTGTCACAGGATTTTCTGCGTGGGCTGATTCCAAGGGCTTTCGGTTTTCCCCATCAAAAACTGTGGCTATGCACTTTTGAACGAATAAGGGGGGTTTCACCCAGACCCTGATCTAATGTTCTGTGGCAGGAGCATCGGTTGTGTGGCAAGAGACTAAGTACTTGGGTCTCACATTTGATTGCCGTTTTGACTGCTTGATTTTCCACACTTGTTATGACAAATCTGAAGGCATTGTGTATATAAAGGCTTGAATCTGTTAGGGTTTCTGTCCACACCTCTTTGGGGTGCTTATCGCAAACACTACTGCATTTGTTTTCAGGCATTTGTCGGCATCCAAACTGTTCGTTATGGCTGTAAAGTCTACTCCTCGGCAACAGACTCCAGACTTAACCCTTTACCGGGCACTCATAGATATACTTATATTATCGATTTTTTTTTACCCTAGACCATGAATGTTAGACATTTGGTCTAAGAACATATTTACTTTTGAAATTTAAAAAAATATATATATTTTGAGGTTGCAAATTGAAATTTGTGAAGTGACTATATATCGTCACTTGCCGGTCTATGGTCATAAAATTTCAGAAAGTTGCAATATTGAAAACAATAATTATGGATAAAGAAACACTCTACATGACAGTAAAATCATTGTTTTATTTTAAAAACTTATCAAAAATATATTAGAATAAAAATACCTTACATTCTAGTTGTTTGTTGTCCAAGTACTTTTGTACCCCGGATTTCCCACCTCTTTTCAACATTCCTTGCCTCTTGAACCTATGCAACACGGTGTGTGGTAGTCCTTGAAGCAGTTCCTGTCGGCGTTGAGACACAGGTGTACCTTGCACACCTGGCAGAGCACATTAGACCGGATTATATTACCTTTCCGGCTACAGTGCTTGCAGGTCTGGCGGGTGACAAACAGTGGGATGTGGAAGAGGGTCCTGTCAAACCGCACCCATAGTGTAGGGCATTTGGCTGCGCTGACCACGGCATGGTTTTTGGGTAGGGTCGGATGGCGTTGTTGTCGGTGTGGGGCTGGAGGTGTTGGGTTGGAGGTGTTGGGGCTTTGCCAGGTGACGAGGGAACAAGGAACCATCCTCGAGGGCCGAGGCGATATGGACTTCTTGTTGCTGGTGCAACGGAACCACCTGTATCCTGAAGTCCCTTGAGGCACATTCCCTTTCGCCTAGTGACCAGCAGTTCCGCCTGTAACACAGCCATGCATTGGTCAGGCAGGAGGTCCACCACAATAGGCAAGAGCCTCATGTAACACCTCTTGGACTTCATGGGGGTATACGATAAAGGTGCACACAGCATGTCACTCTTGTCAATGCCCCCCATGTTTTGCATTGTAGCTCTTGATAACATTGGGGCAACAATCGACATCCTCCTTCTTATTGTGTCCTTGCTGTTACCTCTTGCACTTAGACGCCGGGCTCCAGCCCCAGGTCCGTGGACAGCAAAGTCACAGCCTTGTTGGTCCTTCCTCCACCTCAGAGCCAGTAAGCCATCATCGGTTGGTTAGGTAGTCATAAGTACCACGAGGACAGCCTTCTTCTCCATCTCCTTGGCCGACTTAAGAGAGGGGTGCCGATTCCTGTTGTCCCTCCCAGTCCCTGTGTACCTGGATGTCTCTCGGCCTGCAGGTACCTCACCAGCTCCCAGGACCGTGAAGAAGTTGTCGGCAAAGATGGCTGGTGGTCACTGGATGAGGTCATGGTGGCTGGCTAGAACCGACACAATCTGGCTGGTGGCTCCGAGGGCCTTTGTTCTGGGGTTAGGGGGATACCGTGGAAGGTAGGGTAATCTTCCCCTGGTAGAGGACCATGTCGTGGATGAAACCATCCTCCGAGGGTCTGGAGAAACAGTTTGAATCCCACTTGTCAGGCTTGTTCTTGATGTACTTACTTCCTGAAGATTCCCTGCTGTCCTTTCCCATTGGTATCCCACCATGACCTCATCGATGGACTGCTTGGGTGTTTGAGGAGGGCTCACTCCTGAAGGCAGTCGGTCATGAAAGTGAAGAGGAGGGACGACCTTGTAGAACCTGTGGATGGTGCCACCCAGCTGGGAGTTGTCATTGAAGTGGATGGTTCGGCGGAGTAGTCGGAAACGCTTCGATGACATGAGGTCGGCCAACCTGAGGAACCAGAGTGTACATAGCCCAGTAGTCGTCCAGGGAGGGACACTCACAATACCCATGTAAAAAAACAGTAGGATACTGATGAACACCATCATCTCTTCCTCAGTGGTCGAAAAAGTCGTGGCGATGTCCTTCTGGGTGGCATATAAGTTGGTCTGGTAAGTTACATGTTTCATTACATGTGGAGTTATGAATCGGGCAAAATACTGGTGAGGAGCCTCGATTTACGGAGGAGGTTTGTGGTGATTGCGGCCAGGGGTTGGTTCTGGATGTCCACACATGTGTCCAGGTGTGGCCGGGCCTTGGGACTTCTTACCCTTACCCTTAGCCTTACCCTTGGATGCGTTAGCCTCTAGCGATACCTCCATAGCATCCTCCTCATCCTCAAGCTCCTCTGGTATTTCCTCAAATGCAGGCCCGACACACTTCCTCTTGGGGTTGTTCGGTTCATCCGAGCGCGTGAGGTGTGGTGACATCGTGGGGTGGTGGCAGCATGAAGTCCGGCGTCAGCGACGTCGTCATCATCCATGATTCCCATTTGTCCGCTGATGTTTAGGGTCGGCAGGCACCACAGTAGCCTCGCATCGGCGGGCCGCTTGTAGAAGAGAGGCCTGTCAGTAACTGAGAAGAGAAATAATTTGTTAGCATGTATCCCAAAAAGTCAATACACGAATAAAAAAAAAAAAAAAAAAAAAAAAAAAAAAAAAACTATGATAATATATACCGGTATATAAATTCTATATATATATATATATATATATATATAGTATATAATATATATAATTATATATAATAAGATATATTCTCATATATATATAATATGTATATATCATATATATATATATATATATATATATATATATATATATATATATATATCTATTATGCATATATATAATAACAAATATCTTTAGTATATCACAAAATGTATATAATAATTATAATATAAATAAATAGTGTTACAATTGTTCATTATAATGATAATTATTTTAATATAGAATTTGACCCAAAATGTAATAATATATGAAGAAATTGGTTTTAAAATATAAAACAAACACACATAATTAATTATTTCACTAATGAAAAAAACACATCAAAATATGGCATTGTTGTCACTGGAGCATGTATTAATGTGCTACACAACTTTACCCACAACCCATAATGAATTGTGGAAATTATATAAAAAGTTATATCTAGTTATAAAAAACTATTAGTGTTAATAACAAAATTACGATAGACGGGCCAAATGTCCATATATGGACTTCTGAAAATTACGATAGCCGGGCGTATGTCCATATATGGACATATATGTCCATTATATGTCCGTATATGGACATACGATTTTTCACTCGTGGATTACATCAATTTCTATAACCCTCACGTAATTGACACCAATATCAATCGATAGCACATTTATTCTATTGTACAATGTTTGGGGGGGGGTTTCAATCAACTTACTAGGCAGTATGAACGGGTGGTAGGGTCGTGGGCGTGGGAGCAAACTTTGGGCGAAAGTGGCGTCTCTGACAAAGTTGGAGGAAGACTGAAGTTCCCTCGGCTCTGAGCGAATGGCGAGCTGGGGAAGTTCTGACGTCCAGTGGCTTTGTCTTGGGTAGTGACGTGATGCATCCTGATTGGCTGGAGTAGGCGATTGCACCATGTTTCGACAGTTCCTGCGGGGGCGGCTGGGGGACGGCCATCTTTTGCCACCCGTTTAAGTTACGCATTATTGGTCACTTGCACCGGTAAACGGGTTTAATACTCTCGATGCTGTTCATCATGCTGGTTCGCCGTCTTGCAACTGGAGCTTTTCGGTTCGTCTCCGATTCCCAACTTGCTGTGGAGGCTGGTGTACCTCCCTTAGATTTACTGCGTCAATCTGGTGGTTGTCCGCTGTTGGTTTCGGATTCGGCGCCTTCCAGACTCATCGGGTGTTTGTACCCGTGTGGTCGGTCATCTTTCTTTTCATATTATGGTCAGCATCCTCTAATGCCGGTCACCCTTTTCGCTATATGAAGTTCGTGAAGTAAATGAGGGAGCTAATCTGTCGACAGTTCCTGTGAGTCCCGTGCAAAAATTCCAAGGATTGCACCCTGGGTCTTGCCGGAACTGTCATTCTGAAAGGTTTTTTACAGGATCGAAGGATTCAGTCACTCCTCAGTCTCTTCTTCATATGTTTTTGGAAAAAAAGTTCTAGTCATAATAGTTCTGTGCCTGTGTATACTGATGGCTCTAAATCTGCCTCCGGTGCTGGTTTTGGTGTGGTGTTCCCTGACTTCAGCCGTGGAGGTAGCCTTCCTTTAGCTGCCTCAGTTTTTACTGCGGAATTGTCTGCTATCATTTTAGCTCTGAAATTGGTGTTTGCTCACCGAAACAATAATTTTACTATATTTAGTGATTCTCAAGGGGCTCTCATAGCTCTTGAATCTTTTAATTCTTCCAATCCTATAGTTATAGCGATTTTAGAGTGGCTATTTCTCATTCATCGTCAAGGGAAAAGAGTGGATTTTATTATTAACGTACCTCTAACTAAATACAATATATTGTACAGTTTTTCTTTTACAGCAGTTAGCTCACTAGTTAAATCATACATTTACTGTGCATTGTATATACTGTATTTATAATGTATTTGCAGATATTTTTGTATGGTGGATTGTTGACAATATTAATAACATTTTAATGTTACTTTGTGGTTACAAACGGTAATATGCTTTTCTCATGTGAATATCCACACATTCATACTCGTTGAGTAAAATTAATATGTATATGAATCTATGTATATACTCAGGCATATACCCCTTTGATGTGGGTAGCCGACTCAAGACAGAGTCCGAACAGAAACATCATTTAAAGTTCCAATTCTCAGGGTCCGGGACCACCTTCGCGTTCCCTTGCCCCTTGTTCTATTTCGTTGAGTAGGACAATTTTACAAGGGGAGGGGGATTCCTAGCCTCCTCCCCCAAGTCACGGTAATCTGGTGTCTGCACCTGGTGATGTAGCCTCTGCCCTTGCTACTCATTATTGCAAGGTCTCCCAGAGGGATGATGCCAAACCTTGTGAAAGTGCCCAACGTAGTCAAGAGAGATAGGGTCTTAATTTCCGGTCTAATGGCGGAGAAACTTATAATGTTGACTTCAGTATTCGTGAGCTGCGTGCGGCCCTCTAGGAGTGTGGTGACACTGCTCCTGGTCCTGACGACATCTCATATGCCATGCTTCGCCATCTCCCGAATGCCTCCTTGGTGTTTTTATTAGACTTGTTTAATAGGATTTGGGGTGAGGGTACTCTGCCTGCAAGCTGGAAGTTGGGCATTGTCCTTCCTATTCCTAAGCTTGGAAAGGATTATTGCAATGTTTCTAATTACCGCCCAATTTGTTTAACGTTGTGTGTATGCAAATTGTTTGAAAAAATTATCAATGTCAGACTTGAGTGGTGTGACCATCTCTCCCCTTCTCAGAGTGGCTTCCGCAAACTACGGTGTACTTCTGACAACCTTATCCGACTTGAATCCTCAATCTGTGAGGCTTTTGCCTCTAAGCAACATCTTGTGGCTGTGTTTTTTTTACCTCGAGAAGGCTAGTGACACAGCCTGGCGACATGGAATTCTATGGCAACTTCTTGCCTTTGGATTACGTGGTCGCCTGCCGGTGTTGCTTAGAGACTTCTTGACTGATCGTGTGTTTCGGGTCCGTGTGGGTTCTTCCCTTTCTGCGCCACTGTGCCAGGAGGAGGGTGTCGCCCAGGGTTGTGTCTTAAGTGCATTTTTGTTTGAGGCGGCCGTCAACAGTATTCTCGACGCTGTGCCTGCTGGGGTTTCCTCGTCCTTATATGTACTGTAGATGATTTGGCTATCTGGTTTTCTGGTTCCTGCATGTCTGCTATTGAGAGACGTATGCAACTTGCGTTGCACAGGATTTCTGCGTGGGCTGATTCCAAGGGCTTTCGGTTTTCCCCATCAAAAACTGTGGCTATGCACTTTTGAAGAATAAGGGGGGTTCACCCAGACCCTGATCTAATGTTCTGTGGCAGGAGCATCGGTTGTGTGGCAGAGACTAAGTACTTGGGTCTCACATTTGATTGCCGTTTGACTTGATTTCCACACTTGACAAATCTGAAGGCATTGTGTATAAAGGCTTTGAATCTGTTAAGGGTTCTGTCACACACCTCTTGGGGTGCTTATCGCAAAACACTACTGCATTTGTTTCAGGCATTTGTCGCATCCAACTGTCGTATGGCTGTAAAGTCTACTCCTCTGCCACAGACTCCAGACTTAACCCTTTACCGGGCACTCATAGATATACTTATATTATCGATTTTTTTACCCTAGACCATGAAAGTAGACAATTTTCTAAGACATATTTACTTTTGAAATTTAAAAAAATATATATATTTTGAGGTTGCAAATTGAAATTTGTGAAGTGACTATATATCGTCACTTGCCGGTCTATGGTCATAAAATTTCAGAAAGTTGCAATATTGAAAACAATAATTATGGATAAAGAAACACTCTACATGACAGTAAAATCATTGTTTTATTTTAAAAACTTATCAAAAATATATTAGAATAAAAATACCTTACATTATAGTTGTTTGTTGACCAAGTACTTTTGTACCCGGATTTCCCACCTCTTTTCAACATTCCTTGCCTCTTGAACCTAGGCAACACGTGTGTGGTAGTCCTTGAAGCAGTTCCTGTCGGCGTTGAGACACAGGTGTATCTTGCACACCTGGCAGAGCACATTAGACCGGATTATATTACCTTTCCGGCTACAGTGCTTGCAGGTCTGGCGGGTGACATACAGTGGGATGTGGAAGAGGGTCCTGTCAAACCGCACCATAGTGTCAGGCATTTGGCTGCGCTGACCACGGATGGGTTTGGGTAGGTCGATGGCGTTGTTGTCGGTGATGGGGCTGGAGGTGTTGGGGTTGGAGGTGTTGGGGCTGCCAGGTGACGAGGACAAGGAGCTCCTCAGAGGCCGAGCGATCATGGACTTCTTGTTGCTGGTGCAACGGAACACCTGTATCCTGAAGTCCTTGAGGCACATTCCCTTTTCGCCTAGTGACCAGCAGTTCCGCCTGTAACACAGCCATGCATTGGTCAGGCAGAGGTCCACACAATAGGCAAAGAGCCTCATGTACCACCTCTTGGACTTCATGGGGGTACGATACAGGTGCACCAGCATGTCACTCTTGTCAATGCCCCCCATGTTTGCATTGTAGCTCTTGATAACATTGGGGCAATCGTCATCCTCCTTCTTATTGGGGTGTCCTTGCTGTACCTCTTGCACTTAGACACCGGCTCCAGCCCCAGGTCAGTGGACAGCACAGTCACAGCCTTGTTGTCCTTCCACCTCAGAGCCAGGATGCCATCATCGGTGGTTAGGTAGTCATAAGTACCACGAGGGACAGCCTTCTTCTCCATCTCCTTGGCCGACTTAAGAGGAGGGTTGCCGATCCTGTTGTCCCTCGCAGTCCCTGTGTACCTGATGTCTCTCGCCTGCAGGTACCTCACCAGCTCCAGACTCGTGAAGAAGTTGTCGGCAAAGATGGCTGTGGTACTGGATGATGTCATGGTGCTGGCTAGAACCGACACAATCTGGCTGGTGGCTCCGAGGGCCTCTTGTTCTGGGGTTAGGGGGATACCGTGGGAAGGTAGAGTAGTCTTCCCCTGGTAGAGGACCATGTCGTGGATGAAACCATCCTCCGAGGCTCTGGAGAACAGTTTGAATCCCCACTTGTCAGGCTTGTTCTTGATGTACTGCCTGAGATTCCCTGCTGTCTTTCCCTTGTATCCCACCATGACCTCATCGATGGACTGCTTGGGTGTTTGAGGCTCACTCCTGAAGGCATCGGTCATGAAAGTGAAGAGGGGACGGACCTTGTAGAACCTGTCGATGGTGCCACCCAGCTGGGAGTTGTCATTGAAGTGGATGGTTCGGCGGAGTAGTCGGAAACGCTACGATGACATGAGGTCGGCCACCTGAGGAACCCGAGTGTACATAGCCCAGTAGTCGTCCAGGGAGGGACACTCAACAATACCCATGTACAGTAGGATACTGATGAACACCATCATCTCTTCCTCAGTGGTCGAAAAAGTCGTGGCGATGTCCTTCTGGGTGGCATATAAGTTGGTCTGGTAAGTTACATGTTTCATTACATGTGGAGTTATGAATCGGGCAAAATACTGGTGAGGAGCCTCGATTTACGGAGGAGGTTTGTGGTGATTGGCGGGCAGGGGTTGGTTCTGGATGTCCACCTTCTTCCAGGTTGTGGGCCGTGCTTGGGACTTCTTACCCTTACCCTTAGCCTTACCCTTGGATGCGTTAGCCTCTAGCGATACCTCCATAGCATCCTCCTCATCCTCAAGCTCCTCTGGTATTTCCTCAAATGCAGGCCCGACACACTTCCTCTTGGGGTTCGGTTCATCCGACGCGTGAGGTGTGTTGACATCGTGGGGTGGTGGCAGCATGAAGTCCGGGTCAGCGACGTCGTCATCATCCATGAATTCATCGTCGCTGATGTTAGGGTCGGCAGGCACCACAGTAGCCTCGCAGCGGCGGGCCCGCTTGTAGAAGAGTCCTGTCAGTAACTGAAAGAGAAATAATTTGTTAGCAATGTATCCCAAAAAGTCAATACACGAATACAAAAAAAAACAAAAAAACAATATATAATATATACCGGTATATAAATTATATATATATATATATATATATATATATATATATATATATATATACCGGGTATATATATATATATGTATGACATATATATTATGCATATATATAATAACAAATATCTTTAGTAATATCACAAAATGTATATATAATAATTATAATATAAATAAATAGTGTACAATATGTTCATTAAAATGAACATTATTTTAATATAGAATTTGACCCAAAAATGTAATAATATATGAAGAAATTTGGTTAAAATATAAAAAAAACACACATAATTAATTATTCACTAATGAAAAACACATCAAAATATGGCATTGTTGTCACTGGAGCATGTATTAACACCTTACGAGCGGCCTATGCGGTTTATTTATGTGTACCGCCCAGCGGGGTGTTTTTAGCCATAATAGGGCTGTTTACGTGATCATTTTCATGCCTAAATAAGACCCAGAACGTAAAACAAGTATCTATCCCTGAAAGGGCATAAACAGAGCTTTCGAATGACACCATAACGATCCTTGTATGATGGATAGTTTTCTTGCAATAACCGTGCAACGCGAGTGCAAAAAGCAGGTAATTCGGTACTTTCGGTACATAATTGAGTATGTAGCGAGTGAGAGAGGGAGGAGGGAGCTGAGATTTGTGTCAGTAGGTTCGCCGCGGTGGTCTGGAGCAGTCATACGCTCGCTAGTCTCATGCCACCGCTTGTCTCTCTCTCTCAGCCACATTACGTGCTGAAATTGCCACTCGAGTTATGTCGAGCGCCGCCACATAGTCCAGCTTTATTTAACTCGACTTAAGTGGTGGGCCGCTTTTTAAGGGTTAATGTGCTACACAACTTTACCCACAACCCATAATGAATTGTGGAAATTATATAAAAAGTTATATCTAGTTATAAAAAACTATTAGTGTCAATAAAAAAATTACGATAGACGGGCCAAATGTCCATATATGGACATCTGAAAATTACGATAGACGGGCGTATGTCCATATATGGACATACGATTTTTCACTCGTGGATTACATCAATTTCTATAACCCTCACGTAATTGACACCAATATCAATCGATAGCACATTTATTCTATTGTACAATGTTTGGGTTTCATCAACTTACTGGCATTATGACGGGTGGTAGGGTCGTGGGCGTGGGAGCAACTTTGGGCGAAAGTGCGTCTCTGACAAAGGTTGGAGGAAGACTGAAGTTCCCTCGGCTCTGAGCGAATGGCGAGCTGGGGAAGTTCTGACGTCAGTGTCTTGGGTTGTGACGTGATGCATCCTGATTGGCTGGGAGGCGATTGCACCATGTTTCGACATCTGCGGGCGGCTGGGGGACGCCATCTTTGCCACCCGTTTAAGTTACCATATATGGTCACTTGCCCGGTAAAGGGTTAATACTCTAGATGCTGTTCATCATGCTGGTCTCCGTCTTGCAACTGGAGCTTTTCGGTCGTCTCCGATTCCCAACTTGCTGGTGGAGGCTGGTGTACCTCCCTTAGATTTACTGCGTCAATCTGTGGTTGTCCGCTGTTGGTTTCGGATTCGGCGCCTTCCAGACTCTCTTGTTTGTACCCGTGTGTCGGGTCAATCTTTCTTTTCATATTATGGTCAGCATCCTCTAATGCCTCACCCTTTTCGCTATAGAGTTCGTGAAGTAATGAGGGAGCTTAATCTGTCGACAGTTCCTGTGAGTCCCGTGCAAATTCCAAGGATTGCACCCTGGGTCTTGCCTGAACTGTCATTCTGAAGGTTTTTTACAGGATCGAAGGATTCAGTCACTCCTCAGTCTCTTCTTCATATGTTTTTGGAAAAAAAGTTCTAGTCATAATAGTTCTGTGCCTGTGTATACTGATGGCTCTAAATCTGCCTCCGGTGCTGGTTTTGGTGTGGTGTTCCCTGACTTCAGCCGTGGAGGTAGCCTTCCTTTAGCTGCCTCAGTTTTTACTGCGGAATTGTCTGCTATCATTTTAGCTCTGAAATTGGTGTTTGCTCACCGAAACAATAATTTTACTATATTTAGTGATTCTCAAGGGGCTCTCATAGCTCTTGAATCTTTTAATTCTTCCAATCCTATAGTTTTAGCGATTTTAGAGTGGCTATTTCTCATTCATCGTCAAGGGAAAAGAGTGGATTTTTGTTGGGTCCCTGCACATGTTGGTGTCAAAGGTAATGAAAGGGTGGATGCTTTGGCAAAAGCTGCAGCTTTGAGACCTTCAAATATAAATTACCCTCTGCCTGCTTCTGATTTGCGTACTCCTCTCATGTTTGCTGTTCGTGCTTGTTGGCAGGCACGGTGGGATTGTGTTACTCTTAATAAGCTCAGGGAAGTTAACAAATTAGTCTCGCGAAGAGCTTGCCCTACCATTCCTCGCAAATTGGAAACTGCTTTGGCTTGCCTCCGCATTGGACATACCAGGCTCACACACGAGTTCCCTATGTGTGGACGTGTACCGCCATTCTGCGATGACTGTCCAGTTCCCCTTACTGTCAGGCACTTGCTGGTCGAGTGTCCCAGTTTGGTCGACTTACGTCGGAGGTTGCTTTTGCGGCACCGGAAAGCAGATGGTACTTACTGTCTCTCTTCGGTGCTTGGAGGGGAGGCTGGTTCCCCTGGAAACGATGTGTTTTTATTTTTGAAAAAAGGCTGGCCTCTTTCAGTTTTTATGATTGCATTGATTTTACTTTGATATCTAATTCTACACATGTTGTTTTACGATTTTAGTTTTCTGCAAATATGTTAGCTTGTTCGGCGCCATATGCCCTTGTTGTTGCGGTGCCAAGATTTCTATCAATAAAGTAGGTGTGCAGTGTTCGCATTACCAAAAAAAAAGAAAAAAAAAAAAAAAATTGCATACGACCTAGAATTCTGCAAGTAGTATTGAATCTCTTAGGTGAAATTGGTGTATATGAAATTTATATATATATACAGTATATACAGTATATTAAATGTTTTTTTACTCACTGCCGGACTTGAACCACTGACAGTCAAAACAAGTGCCTATACTTTAATCCACTATACCACGGCGTGATAGAGGATACTTGTCTGTAGTGGATTAAAGCATAGACACTTGTCCTGACTGTTGGAGGTTCATGTCCGCCTGGGCGTATATACAGGTATGTATATAATATATAATTACATTTATGATCACATTGAATCTTAAATATCAAAATATTTATCTATTATAAGGTCAGCGTAACACTATTTTGTAGCATTTTGAATATATGTTACAAATAGTGATCATATAGGCCTACTGTGACCTTGACCTTTGACATAAAATAAAATGCATATATTTGGATGGTCGTAGCATTGACTAACTGAATTTGCCTGTATAACTTGGTGACAATACATTAAACAGTCTAGGAGGAGTTTATGGAAAATGACAAATACTCTTGTTTTGACCTTGACCTCTGACCTTAACTATTACAATATTTATGTGAAATTTAATACATATATAATATTTAACACCTTATGAGCGGCCTAGGCGGTATATAATATGTAGCCACCAGTGGGGTGTTTTTACCCAAAATAGGGCTGTTTACGTGATAATTTTCATGCCTAAATAAGGCCCAGAGCGTAAAACAAGTATCTATCTCTGAAAGGGCATAAACAGAGCTTTCCAATGACACCACAACGATCCATTTATGACCGCTAGTTTTCTTGCAACAACCGCAAAACACGAGTGTAAAAAGCATGTAATTCGGTACTTTCCCCATACAATTCAGTATGAAGCGAGTGAGAGAGGGAGGGAGGAGGTGGGATTCATGTCAGTAGGTTCGCCGCGGTGGTCTGGAGCAGTCATACGCTCGCTACTCTCCTGCCACCACTTGTCTCTCTCTCTCAGCAACATTACGTGCTGAAATTGCCACACGACCTATGTCGCGCGCCGCCAGATAGTCCAGATTTATTATAATCGACTTATGTTGCGCGCCGATAGTTAGGGGTTAAGTAATAAGCCATAACACAGCCAGTTTTCCAAAATTTGAGTAATCTTTCTTAATAAATAATAAAAGTTGACCTTTGACCTTGACCTGTGACCTTGCCCTTTATGTAAGAGTAAATTTTTGTTTGCATTGACATTGCCCATGAAAATCAAATAAGCATGCATAATTTCATTAAAACCCATTAGATAGTTTCATATATATCAATAGAATAGTTGACCTTGACCTTTGACCATTATCTTGACCTTTGTATGTCTCGACATTTATTATTTTACTTTTCACTTAAAGTGCAATTATCTCACCAAATGTTGTGAAGTTTGCATGGAAAGTAAAGAAAATAGCATATTGACCTTTTATTTGACCTTGACCTGTGACCTTGACCTTTCATATGGAATTGTATAGCTTCTTGCATGACCTTGGCCTAGGTATTCCAAATAAACATGGTAAGCCTAGTGAAAATCTAACAGTTAGTATAAGAAATACTAGTAGAAAAACTATTTAGACCTTTGACCTTGATCTTTGCCCTTACCCATTAAAATATGTATCTAAAATGTGGGCAATACGATATCAAGGTTACCAGCAACTTGTATAGTGAAAATGAAGACATTTGAGTAAAAAGTAAAATATATAGTAAAGGTTGACCTTTGACCTTGACCTGTGACCTGGACCTTATGTAAGAGTGTGTTTTTGTGTATTGACATTGCCCCGGAAAATCAAATAAGCATGCCTAATTTCATAAAACCCATCAGTTAGTTTCATATATATTAATAGAATAGTTGACCTTCACCTTTGACCTTTATCTTGACCTTCATGATATGTGTGTCCAAATGTATTATTTTCTTTTCATTTAAAGTGCAACTATCTCACCAAATGTTGTGAAGTTCGCAAGAAAAGTAAAGAAAATATCATATTGACCTTTTATTTGAGCTTGACCTGTGACCTTGACCTTTATTATGGAATTGTATAGTTTATTGTATGACCTTGGCCTAGGTATTCCGAATATACATGATAAGCCTAGTGAGAATCTAACAGTTAGTATAAGAAATACTAGTGGAAAACTTATTTTGACCTTTGACCTTACCTTTAAGAATCTTTACATACGAATTTGGTCAATACGATATATAGGTTACCAGTAACTTGGATAGTGAAAATGAAGACATTTGAGTAAAAAGTAAAATAAATAGTAAAAGTTGACCTTTGACCTTGACCTATGACCTGGACCTTAATGTAAGATTTTTTTTTTTTGTATTGACATTGCCCCGGAAAATCAAATAAGCATGCCTAATTGCATTAAAACCCATCAGTTAGTTTCATATCTATTAATAGAATAGTTGACCTTGACCTTTATCTTGACCTTTATGATGTGGGTTTTTTTTTTTTTTTTTTTTTTTTTGTAGATGTTTAGGTGACAATCACCACGGTCGATCTGGGGATCCGCCGCTGATGAGCTCGTCCTGGAATCTTTAAGACTCTGAATCTTACGATTCTGTACAGTACTGAACATGCCATTTTTATCGGCAATAGCTCAGAGAAGAGTGTTGAGAGGGGAGAAGGGGTGTTGGAGAGAGAGGAAGGTGTTGGAGTGGCTTCGTTATGTGTTTTGTCTGTATACGTCGTCAGGGTGTCCCCTGACTGGGTGCAAGCATGTGAAACATGCTAGGACGTACTACCGCACCCACTAAATGTCCGCCGTGGCAGGGATTCGATCCCGGGTCTTTCAGATTCACACGCGAGCGTGCTCACCACTTGACCACCACGGCCCACCACGGGTGTCCAAATGTATTATTTTCCTTTTCATTTAAAGTGCAACTATCTCACCAATTTTGTGAAGTTTGCATGAAAAGTAAAGAGAATAGCATATTGACTTTTTATTTGACCTTGACCTGTGACCTTGACCTTTATTATGGAATTGTATAGTTTCTTGTATGACCTTGGCCTAGGTATTCCGAATATAAATGGTAAACCTAGTGAGAATCTAACAGTTAGTATAAGAAATACTAGTGAAAAACTTATTTTGACCTTTGACCTTGACCTTTGACCTTACCCTTAAGAATATTTACCTAAAGTTTGGTCAATACTATATATAGGTTACCAGTAACTTGTACAGTGAAAATGAAGACATTTGAGTAAGAACTAAAAAATATGAAATATTGACCTTATTTTTAACCTTGACCTTTGACCTTAACCTTTAAGTTAAATGGAATATTTCTTTTTGACTGACCTTCGCATTGACCAAGTAAATATTCCTGTGAAATTTGGTGAAAATCCATGAAACGGTCTAGGAGGAGTTTCCGGACAGACAGACGGACGACGACGGACGACGACGGACGACGACAGACAAGCTGAATGGTGGTGCACAGTATACGGGTGGGATCTGTGTGCGTGATACCACTCTGCTTCGCAGAGTTAATATATTCAAATTCCTCCACCAAGTAGGAAATATAGGACAGCAAAAGAGAGATACCGAAACAGCCAAACCTCAGTCTGGAATATGAATCCGATAATTAGAAAACGTTTACTAAGGTCCGAGAGAATATGAACATATTCCCAGACAGATATATAATGTTTCCTATATACTGTATAGTAATATAACCAAATAATGCTAGTATTGGCGTAATTGATTACTTTAAACAATACACTTTAATTAGCGTTTGGACCCTATGAACCATGTTTTGCAACAACCAAAAGGACAATTCTCACTAATACTATAGGCCATCAATATTATGTAGTCTTATGTGTAGTGAATTATTCGTAAAGTAATTGATCAAATCCAAGAACAATTATTCAAACATTATTAAATATTATTTTACCTGTTATAATGAAAATAATGTACGTTGATATTAACCCTTTGAAGCTCTGACGCGTTTTAGCCGTTTTTTTTTCTTTGCTATCATTAGACGATGTTATGCAGTTTAGGAAGTATCGGTGGGTATTAACACCTTACGAGCGGCCTATGCGGTTTATTTATGTGTACCGCACAGCGGGGTGTTTTTAGCCAAAATAGGGCTGTTTACGTGATCATTTTCATGCCTAAATAAGACCCAGAACGTAAAACAAGTACCTATCCCTGAAAGGGCATAAACAGAGCTTTCGAATGACACCATAACGATCCTTGTATGATGGATAGTTTTCTTGCAATAACCGTGCAACGCGAGTGCAAAAAGCAGGTAATTCGGTACTTTCAGTACATAATTGAGTATGTAGCGAGTGAGAGAGGGAGGAGGGAGCTGAGATTTGTGTCAGTAGGTTTGCCGCGGTGGTCTGGAGCAGTCATACGCTCGCTAGTCTCCTGCCACCACTTGTCTCTCTCTCTCAGCCACATTACGTGCTGAAATTGCCACTCGAGTTATGTCGAGCGCCGCCACATAGTCCAGCTTTATTTAACTCGACTTATGTTGCTCGCCGCTAATTAAGGGTTAAAAGGGTAAATACTATCTCAATCAACCCAATGACTTCCATATACCGTTACTAATCTGAATAAAATCGTCTAATAGTAGCCAGAAACAGAACAGAAACGCGTATTGGAGCTTGAAAGGGTTAACATACACGTACAGTTTGTATTGGACATTACGAATGCATTGGTAAATACCGTCATTACTTGTAAGATAAGGAATCTTAGGGGGAGATTGACCGTTTGGTTGGTCTATTAATTAATGTATTCATATATTTCTTTAGTTTCCTCGCTAGACCTCCATCAAGCTCACAAAAATACCCCCTAGACCCCTTTTCAAGATAAATTCGTAAATTTTTTGGTAGAAAAATGTCCAGCCGAAGGCCGGTTCCTCTTAAAATTGCAGGCTCGCTATCGTTCGCCAGGAAATAATAGTCGCCTAAATGACACAAAAGGTCTTAAAATTGACAACGAAATGGGGCGAAAGGTGTTAAAATCGCCAAACTAATGGGCCGAACGTCTTATAATCTCAAAACTAGTGGAGCTAAACATTAGGGAGAAGGGGTTCCAGAAAAACGGTCTGCCTCCCCTTAACTAGCAATAATCTAGAACAAAATTGTTTTATAACCACGTTGTTCAAGATTAGGTATGATTATAATAGGGTAGCGTAGACTATATACTATTCTGAGGAAAGTTTCTCCTATTAACACATTTTAAAATGTTTAAAATTTAATGGCGATGGGCTGGTCTATCAGAGTGAGACCTGAGCGATCTCTGCCATACCCATAGCTTACTCTGACTGTTCCTTTTACTTATATATTTTCTAGATCTCAAGTGACGGCGTCTCTTCCGTGGATTGACCTCCCAATCTACCAAGATTGGAAGCTAAAGCATCACATTATTCCTTTGCCCCTCAACTTTCTCTTCATAATTGCTGAGGGGCACAGGGCCCTGGGTGGGGCTTTGGTTTCCCGGGCGTTTACGCACCCTCTCAGCTCCCCGCCATGGAGTGGCTTCGGTCACCCAGGCTTTATTGTGGTCGGCAGGGAGGGTTCTGTGGGGGCGCTCGTTTATGGCCTTGGCCTTACTCGGGGCCTTGGGGCTGTTCGGCCAGGCAGCTTGGGGAACAACAACAACAACAACAACACATTTTAAAATATTATGTCTCAATAACTCTGTAGCGTCTTTGACAAACTTTCCGATAATTAAACTTCGTTACTTGACTTACCTTGCCCCTCCGACCTATTTTTAATTACCCTGGCTCATTAGGGACTCCCGAACATCACACACACACACAATCACGCACACACACACACACACTCAAACATACACACACCCACACACACACATGCTTTGATAGTTTACAATAATAGGAGTGAACTAAGTAGATTTAAGTCTGGTGGCTTAATTATTGCAGTAACAAAAGAACCTGATGTGAAGTAGAAATAATTAAAAAATAACTATGAATTTGTTTTATCAATACAAATATATACGAGCCGTATAGGTTTTCATTTAAAACAAATCTGATAGTAAGTGCAATTTACATTCCACCCAGTCATTCAAGATATTATTATTATTATTATATGAGATGCCGAAGTCTCCAACCAGGGTGCAGAAACACCATCAAGATGAATCCACACAAAACACCCGGAGGCACTGGAGAGAGACTACGGCAACTTAGGAAAACATAAAAAACATATACTGTATACTGTACTGTACATATACACATATTAAACACAGATAACATATTATGCAGTGGAGGATATCAAGTATAAATATAATACAATAAAATAGAATAAAATAAGTTTAAAAATTAGAATTAATGCTGCAAAAAAGCATTAACTCTAGACTTAAAAATGGAGATATTAGCTGAATTGACTAGGTCATTTGGCAACTTATTCCACAAGTCAACCATGGCCGGCACAAAACACCGTGAAAACTGTGTCGTAGAAAAATTAACACGGCTCATGGCAAAATCATTAAGATTGCTCGTGAATCTAGTTGCACGAGCCCGGACATAGGGCCCAGGCAGAACCCCATGTAAGGGATGCTGAGGGTTGTTAAAAACTTTAAATAAAAGACTAAGGGCACCAACTTTACGTCGATGATACAGATCAAGAGACAAATGAGGTAGAATAAAACTGATGGAATTTAGCGACCTGTCAAGCAACTTGAGATGGCAGTCAGCTGCTGACAACCAGACAGGTGAGCAGTACTCGAAATGTGGCAAAATAAAAGCATAAAAAGACTTGATAACTGTGGCGTCACAAGCAAATGTTTTATAAAGTTTGAGAAGCAGACCAATTTTTGGGGAAATGGAAGAGGAGAAAGAACGAATATGCTTTTCAAAAGTAAGTTTGGGATCAAGAGTAACTCCTAACAAACGCAGAGTATCCACATTCTCAATTTGCTCACCAGAAACTTGTAGATAAGGATGGGGAGGATCCAAGGTACGAGATCTGCTGATGATAATGGAGTGTGTTTTACTAGCATTAAGTTTCATACCCCAAAGTTCACACCATGATGTAATTTTGGCTAAATCCCTATTCAGAGCAGTAGCAATTATGTGTCGATCTATTGGTGATGGAATTGACGCATATAAAGTTGTATCATCAGCATAGGAGATTAGTTTATTTTCAAGCTCGGAACACAGGTCAGCAATAAAAATAATAAAAAGCAAAGGCCCAAGGAGAGTGGCCTTGTGGAACACCAGAAACAACAGTAACAGAAGGGGAATGACACACATCAATGACCACAGACTGAGATCTTTTCATAACAAAATCTTCAAAGATCCTTAACAAATTGCCACCAATACCGATGAGCTGTAAAACAACAACAGAACATATTGATGAATTAGAATTGTTTTTGCTTCACTATAAAAATTATGATAATGTTCATATTATGTGTGGGCATTTTAATACTGGGATAATAAATGATGTAGTCCATATTGATGATGTCAATGATGGCGCAGATACATTCAGTATACATATAATTATGTGAATTGAATATTGAACCATGTAGAGGTAACCAAGATGTAACGCTGGATAGAAGTATTTATGATAACAAGTTAATTGAAGTATGTAGACACAATGAAGTACTTATTTTCAATGGAAGGTTAGGTAAACATTATGGAATTGAAAAGGTTACAACCAGTTTTAATACATCTTTTGATTATGCAATTGATTCACCTAAGTTAATGAAAAGTGTCTGTGATTTTGTTGTGTTAGATTTTGATCCTATGTATTCTGATGTGCATTGTGGCTTATATTTACAGTTAATACTAGATAATAGCAGCGATATTAATAATAACAGTGTAGTGTTAATGTTTATACTAACGATGAAGCAAATCACTCTATGTATTGTACTATTGTAAATGTTACTTATACAATATACAATGCAACTGTAACAACTGATTCAAGGTAATTTGAGGATCTGGTAAATCCAGGTAGGTGGAAAAATTATAAAACAAATTAATATGAAATAAATATTGATGTTGGTACAGTACAGGAATATTGATGTTGGTACAGTACAGGAATATTGATGTTGGTACAGTACAGGAATATTGATGTTGGTACAGTACAGGAATATTGATGTTGGTACAGTACAGGAATATTGATGTTGGTACAGTACAGGAATATTGATGTTGGTACAGTACAGGAATATTGATGTTGGTACAGTACAGGAATATTGATGTTGGTACAGTACAGGAATATTGATGTTGGTACAGTACAGGAATTGATTACTCAGGTAGATTAAATGATGTAAACAATATTTACATGAGAGTTAACCAAATCTTAATTGACCTTGCACTGAAAATATTCCCTCCGAAGAAAAATATAAATTATATTAAGCCTAGTAACAATGCAAGTATGGACGGATATGATATGATAAAGCAAGTTGGCAGAATAGGAAACAGTATCATAAAGCTAAACATAAATATAATAGGACTAAGAATAATGTCAATCATAGCAAAATGTTATGCAAAAGGAAGAAATATGAGAAATAATTAAAAAGAGTTAGGAACAAGGACAAACCTAATCTGATTAAACAGATTAAAGAATATAGGAAAAATGATCCGCAAACATTTTGGAGAATATTAAAAAAAAAAAAAAAAAAAATAATAAAAAAAATAATAATAATAATACGACCAAAAATAGTAATTACATTGTCCTATCCATTGATAACTGTTATGAACCTTTAAAAGGCCTTGCAAGGGAAGAGGAAGATAATGAAGGTTCTCAGTACGAAACTGATTTGAGTAATGCAGTCTATCAATGTCCCAATAACTGCCAGTGAAGTATTCAATATTATTAAGAAGCTAAAGAACAACAAATCACCTGGAAATTACAAGATAATAAATGAATACATTAAGGGGAGGTATTTAGTTGGTTCCCTAGACCTCCATCAAGCTTAAAATTACACCCCCTTGAGTCCCTTTCAAGATAAATTTGTACATTTTTCGGTAGAAAAATTTCCCGGCCGAAGGCCGGTTCCTCTTAAATTACAGGCTCGCTATCGCTCGCCAGGATATAATCGACACCTGAATTGCGCGAAAGGTCTTAATATGGGGTGAAAGTTCTTAAAATCGCTAAAGTAATGGGGCAATCGTTTTATAATATCAAAAGCAATGAAGCTAAACATGAGGGAGAAAGGGTTCAAGAAAAAAATCCCTCAAGTGGAGATCTCCCCTTAAGAGTAGCCAAGATTTGCTCTGCTCATTGTATGTTAAACTGTTTTATATAATATTGGATTTTGGAGATATGCCATATGCATCGCGTCTTGGTAGTATAATTCCACTGTATACAAAATAAAGGTGATATTAATTTTACTAATAATTATAGGGGGTTCACATTGCTAAGTTGTATAGTTCAGCGTTTTACATCTACTGTATTTTGAATGAAATATTAAATATTCTTCTAATGAAAGTAGTATTCTAAATGAAACACAAGATGGTTTTAGGCACGGATACAGTACAGTAGATAATATTGTCCTACTTTAATCAATAATTTACTTGTTTTGCTTGTTTGTGGACTACCAGAAAGCCTCTGATATGATATGGAGAGAAGGATTATATATATATATATATATATATATATATATATATATATATATATATATATATATATATATATATATATATATATATATATATATATATATATATATATATATATATATATATATATATATATATATATATAAAGATAGATATATAAAAAGGGTACATATTTCGGGATTACATATTTCATGATACACGGTATAATTTGTGTTTATGGTTAGCAACCATATGACATGAGATAATAATGTGTGTGGCTGTATACTGTTCGGGCTTTTACAAATATAGCAGTGAATATACAGTATCTGTATGATTTGTTTGTATACGAAAGCAATACATTCCAAGCCAAGAACAAAACATTAACTCAGGAAACAAAGGAGCCCAAGATACATATTCAACAGCAGTAAACACTGGAAGACACACGCGCTTATTTGACGTGAGTATTGATGCGTGTGTGTTAGTATGTTTGTTAATGCTGCACATATATCTGCAATGTGTTTGTGTGTGTGTGTTTTTTGTTTGTTTTAATAATATGAGGCTGAAAATACAACATACATTTTTCTAGTTTTAACCTAGACTTTATCATACGTGAGCAACATACATATCTTGGGAGCTAACAAGGGCACCTAAAAACCCTGGGGGAGTAGTATGTAGTCAAGAATCTTTGTGATTCCCAGAGACTGGTCGTCTAGACCTAGCCTTCACGGCCAGGGAAATATTTAAAGATAAATCTCCCCATTGCCACAGCCAGCACTCCCAGTACAGTGACACTCAGCCGCCGTGACCGTGATCGTAGCTGAGTGTGTGTGTGTGTGTGTGTGTGTGTGTGTGTGTATGAGTTTGTTAGTGTGTGTGAATATGCCTAAGGGTATACATTATAATTGTGTATGTATGTGCATATACTGCTTATGTCGAAGGTATTATCTGTTCGCATTGTTAATGCGTTGTAATGTCTCAGAAATTATAGCCTTCTGATATCACATAAATTATAGGAATCAAATAAGGTTGTACTATATTACAGTATGTATACTCAGGCATATACCCCATTAGTGGGTGTAGCTGTCCCGAGCCAGATCCAATGTTTAGGGTCCGGGACCGCTATCACGTTCCCTCGCCCATTTCTCTGCCTCGTCTAGTTGGTGAATTTTACAAGGGGAGGAGGATTTCTTGCTTTCCGCCCCCATTGCAATATTACAGAATATTGTAATATTGTAATATTGTAATATTACATATAATTATTGGGTAGAATAAAATAGGTTGAGTTAACAGTTACAACAATTATATATAATATTATTACCAACAGTATGGATATATGTGCTCAATATACTAAGATAATATTATTATATATAAATACTTAGTTATATGAGTAATAGGTAGGTGAAACGAGTCTCACGTGTGTATAGAGGACTCAACAATATAGTATGAATGGGAATCATGACTGTGTAAGGAATTACCAAGATTTAGGGTGTTGAAATTTTTTGAAAAGTTGACAATACGAATAGAAACACCATTTGAGGAGGAACACTTTATAGACAAAGTTTTGCGGATCGCTTCTTCAGGTCACTAACAGACTTAGGGTGTCTCTTTCTTGAAGGTCACATATACTTATGAGTCAGTAGTGAATGTAAGTGTTAATGGTGATATTGAGTTATACATAACTCGAAGGCTGAGTGTAGTAGCCTGTGATAAGAAGTAATGAGGCCTAGAGAGGGCTTGTTGAATTGGCCGAAGACTATGATGAAGTAATGTGTAGCAGCTGTCTTGAGAGGTGTGGCACTTCAGGAAGTGAACTCATATCAGGCTGCCTGAACTGTGGCAGTTCCTTGATGTCTAGTGCCTTAACTTGTGTACCATTGTGCAGGAAGAGATTTAGACTAAACAATGTTGATTGTCCGAGTAAACATATGTATAAACAATATGAGGTAATATTATATGCATTTAGTGTAAGTTATGAGTAGTAAATAGTTAAATACTGCTAAGTGTCATACTGAATGAGTTATTGTTTATATAATAATGTAGTTAGATTGTCTATGTAGCATAACTAGCTGAGGTACCTGGCACTGCAGACATTGCTACACTATTCAATATCTGTCACTCATTACCACCTTATTATAACATTTTGCAGAAATTACTACCACAGTTCAACATCTGTCGGACATTACACAAACATTGCATCATCTGGCAGACACCACTGCGATATCCAACATCTGAAAGACGTATTAATACCATATTTCAACAAATGGTAGGTATTATTACCAGATTGGAACATCTGGCAGGTATTCCTGCTGTACTCAATCATCTGACAGACATTACTATCTTATTATAACTTTGAAAAGACATTACTACCATATTATAACATAACAGACAAAACTATAATATTACAACTTCTGGAAGACATTATTATAATACTGCAACATCTGACAAACAATACTACCACATGCCCACATCTTGCAGATATTCCAGCATCTACCAAGCATTATTAACTTAACCCGAGGAATGTGATAGATTAGTTTCTGGCAGGTTCGCCAGTGCAAAAGATTTAGCTTCAATTCGGACATAATACATTATATTTATCATAAAAAGCAATAATACTGAACCATATGCATATATTTTACTTGTATAATGAACATTTGAACATTGACGAAACAAAAAATAGGTATAAAAAGCAAATATCCCACAAAAAATAGATTATTGTGACGGGAGGGTATTGAATGTATAGGCGCCGGAGCGACATAAATCCAGCTGCCTCTCTTGAGGCTATCGCCGCACTGAATCGTTGGTATGGTTCTCTCGCAGTGTAAAGGAGGGTGACTTAACATGTTTGAGGCAGGAGGGAGGAAGTATAGGGAGAGAAGGAGGTAAAACGTAGACCAAAGGAAGCAGTGGAAAGTTGAGGACGAAAGGTAAGGGGGGGGGGGGGGGAGACACATGTAGGGGGAGTAGAGGAGGTGGTGGTAAGGAGAAATGCCACCAAATCACATGTAGCATCCATCTCCACGGCACTGTTTTTTTTTTTTTTTTTTTTTTTTTTTAAGTTTTAGATTCCTGAAGAAACATCACATTCGCCCAGTAAAACATTCTGGAAGGATCCTCACAGCCCTTGGATTATTTCAACGTATTGTAAACATAGTTACAATATTCCATCATCTGGCAGACTTCACTACTATATTTCACGATCTGGCAGACATTACCACCTTATTCCAGCATCCAGGGAAGGTGTGGCAGAGTGGTCTTGCCTCTGGACTGGTAATCCAATGGACCCGGGTTCGATTCCCAATATGTCAATGGGAAAATATTATTGGGATGGAATTTGTGCTGTACCTAGTTTCAGTGCATTACTACAGCACACCGAAATGCCAAAAAAATACCCGCATTGTTCCCTGATTAAATAGCATTGTATGAATATTCCCATGTTCAAAATATGTTACAAGGGGGCAATGCCTAGTGAGTTAATTGCTCAATAGGTGGCGTTCTGAGAGTGAGGGTCCGAGTGTGGGGGATGAGACGGTGGAGCGCAGAGGCGAAGCGGCTTCAGAGATGGAGCTGCTTCGAGCCGGGGTGCTTCGCATGTCTCACTCCCTAGACTGGAACAAGACCTCACGGGCCTCACCGTGTTCAGCGGTGTAGTGTAAAGTCTCTCAGCCTATGCCCGAGAGGGAGTAGTTGGAATATAGAAGAAAAAAACAAATCTGGCAAACACAATAATCTTATTCAACCATCTGCGGGGCTCCACTAGCTTACTTCAACATTCATCAATATCAATATCACACATACAGTATATATCCTGTAGACATTACTAACTTATTCCAACAATTGGTATACATAAATTATATTTTGTCACCAACCAACTTCACTTCTAAACTCAATTAATTATATCAACAAATATATGTGTAAGAAAACCTTTGGATGATAGAGGAATGACTATAGATCAAGCAGGGGAAGTGGTGGTGGACAGGAGTGAATGGAGAATCCTTGTGAATAGTTGAGTGAACACGTGGTCATTTGGGAGAAGGGGTCGGGCGCAAGTTGGACTAGATAGTAGTCCATGAGGCGCCTGGCCCGGGGAGACAATTAATATGAAGGGTGCGCCTGGAAGTGTGGTGGGAGGGCTTGTGGCTTCGGTTCCGCTGCATGTCTGCCTGCCGAGATCGGAACCTCTCCGGGTGATCTGGGGCCGGGGGAGTGCTGGAGCGACCTTGGTGACCCTGGTCTCTGAGTTTTCTTCTGGGTGACCTAGATGTGTGTGAATTTGTTTTTATCTGTGTTTGTTCATTGTTTTATGTTGCTTTTGTGTTTTCCCTGTTCTTGCTCTGTCTTGAGTCGGCCACTCCCAAGAAAAAAGGAATTCAAAGCAAAATAATAAAATAAAATGAAATGAAACATTAAATTAAAACTAGAAAAAATAGGGATTGGGCCTGAGCATATAGATAGATATATAGATAGAACAAATACATTGGCACTCCAAGGACTCGAACCTAGGACACTCACACTGAAATTCCATATGCAACCAACTGGCAAACATCGCTACCACATTTCAACATGTAGTACACATTACTACCTTATTCCAATAGTTGGTACACACCAATACCTTGGTCAACCATCTGGTAGCCATTACTACCATACTGCAAAACATGACAGCAATAATAGGACATGGTTAATAAGCATACTCATCCATCAGTTATGTTAATCTAGCTACAGACCTCCATATATTCCGTGTATCATACTCCATAACTCACAGATAATTGCAAGATAATTATGATTCGCCTCCTTACGTTATCATGTGCAGAAAAGGATTAAATCGACGGTAAAAATTATATAAAATCATCCCTTCCCATTAACATCCCCACTCTCTCTCTTTCTCTCTCTCTCTCCTACACGGACGCTTGTCACGTATATATTTTACGACCAGGTTGTGTCGCATGTGTGTGTGTGCTTGTGTGGGTGTGTGTATATGTGTATGTGTACGCTAAATGTATGTTTAAGGCTAAAATAGGGTACAAAGTGTTAAGCTAAAGAATAGATAAGGATAAAGTAATTTAATGTACCTGCGATTAAATTGGTTATGAATGTGCAGCAAATAATGATCTGTCAACATATACAGTATAATGTATACACTCGTGTGTATGTGTTTGTGTGTGTGTGTGTGTGTGAGTGTGAGAGAGAGATAATACAGTCAATATTGGATTAATGCTTCGTTTGGATATATTAGGTTAAGCTATTTCGAATTTAGGGGGAGTAAAGTTCGACTAGAGGCATGTAAATTTATTTGTGAATGCTTATGAAATATTTCTTTGTAATGTGCATGCGAGTGTGTGTGCCGGTGTGTATATATTTATCCGACTTAGTGCGTGATCATGTCTCTTAGTTTCTGTGAATGTGCGCGTCTCACACTGACTCTTTATTGGTAAGTGGTGTGTCAGTGAGTGCATGTATGTGATTATGCAGTTTTTAACGCCATGCACTCCCTTGATTGACAAGGCTAGGGCGTGCCCTTGTTAAAGGGACTTAACTGGACATTTGCCATAAATCTGTAGACCGAGCTGCCCAAACCCTTGCTGTCTATCAATGACGGGACGTTTGATCAAACGGCCGACTCTTCGATTAGCTGCCAGACGCGCTACCGACCATACAACGGCCCGTGGCATGTATATGTATGCACAGTATGTATGTGTGTATGTTCATAAGGGTGTTGGCCTATATATGTGAAGATACAACTAGATATGTTCTTATGCATTTGTTTTTGTGAGTAAATTATATAATTGTACAGGTGTAATAATGAATGAAAACATGTACCTAGGTATGTATACTGTGTACATTGTAGGTATATGTAAATGTATGCTAATATGTATGTCAACCGCACCAGACATCTATAATATTGACATATAATTCTCGTCACACAGATGATGATTCTGACCCCCATTTGGGCCATGCAACGTTGTAACACTGATCCCGAACCGTCCAAGTCAAACGTCCTGTATTACCTTTGTGGTCTGAACCTTGGCTTACTCATATACCCCAAACAGAAGCTAAGCAAAACAACAGGCATAGCAAAAGCCTTGGGATTTTATTAACAGGAAGATCATAATGCTGAAGTAAGTATAGTCTTTGAGTACATTCATCAGTCCTCGAGAAGATAAATCATGCACCGATACTCACAGCTAGATATTGTCGACATTTATAGGTGTGGGTTAAACCAAACGTACGACTAAAGCTATAGGAAATTTATCTGACACATTACAGTTTATGCCCTTGTATAATGCTCCATCTCTTTAGAAAATACCTTGAAGCAAGCTTTTGCACATAATATCTTATAATTTCTAAATATTTTTGGATTTGGTTATACCTAAATATATGCACTGGAATGGAAGCATAATACAAAGAAGCTATACAAATAGTTCAATAACGGCTCTCATGCGAGTTTAATGCCATTTCTCTCACCCGTGGGCCTCATAAAATTTGCATCATGCTCTCGTTTTCAATAGCTTCAATGGACTTCCGGACCCCATCCCTCTTCTCCTGGTCATTTTATTATTGCTTATCAATTGCCTCCCCTTCTCAACTTTTGCGTCAATGTTTCATTCATATTCTACGTACTGCACTTCTTCAACAGAAATTACTTGAGACCCAGTGGAGTGATTTATTCAGGAAATTCAGATAAGCATCAGGGGTAAGAGGATACCAGAAAACACGACCAGGTAAGAACAAGAAAACGTAGAATAATATAATGGGTCTGCGAAGTAAAATAAAGTTAAATATAAACAAAGTATGAAAATGATTATAGTAAAAGAAACAAAATAAGAGGACATGGAAGGAAAACAGTAAATATGTCTTTTGTTATTATAAGATACCCCCTCCATGGTTCTCAGTGACAGGGGAGGGAAGCTAGCTAGCAGTGCAATCAAACTGTCTTAGTTGGCCTAGCTCACCAGGCCAGATTAATAGTCCTGGTGGTGAGTGTGGGGCACAGCTCCTCGGACCCCTACGTTTGCATGTTTGTCAAGCCACGGACATCATTATTACTCTATATAACCCAACTTCAGCGTAGTCCATATGCGAGGGGAAAGAACAATTTATGGTGCACAGATCTAAAAAGACCAGCCTTGCAACAAACTGGATACGTGGATACTTAAATCGCGTATTTTGGAAGCTTGTCCCTAAATACACGGATATGCAATTCGCATATTTATTACTTTAGCAATTAATTGAAAACAAAATGAATACTCAAGTTGTGTCAAAGTTGAGGTAATAAGTATACCCAATGCCAGAACGATAAGTTTTCCTATTGGCAGAGTGAATTAAAATTTGGTAACACTGGTTTCAGTCAACTTCCTCCCTTGTAGGTCGCGAGAGCCTCAGTCCGCAGTATCTCTCTATGAGTCACGTGATGCACCACAGGCAGCTGGGACTTTAACCCGTACAGCCCCAGCGACACGCCTGATGCGTCGGCGATGTATGTAACGCACAGCCCCAGAGACGCGCCTGGCGCGTCACCCTAATTGCGCCGACCGTAACCTCAGGTGTAGCCACTCAAGAGGGCTCGGATTAGTATGGGAACTGTGTACGTATCCCACGCAACCGTGCCGATGGTTGAAAACTCTCAAAGTACACGTGCGAGCGCGCGAGCGCGCAATAACCTGGTTTTTTGGGGTAATTGCCTTCAATTTTTTACTCTTGTAAAATACGTTTTCGGGGGCTCTGTAGGACCATTCTTTAAGCTTTTTGAGCGGTTTTTCATGGTTTTTCCTTCATTCCTAACCAATTCGCTATTGTTTCTGGAATAAAACAATTTTTTGAAAACCGGCCGGGTTCTGGTGAACAAACATTACAAAACTAGCCGGGGCTGGACGGGTTAAACATGGATTAAAGTACATCTGGACAACGGTTGAGAGTATCTAAAATACATTATGATAGTATAGAATATGTTCGAATTATAATTGTTTATTATATATACCCGGTGTATATTGTGAGCTAATATTTGTGTGGCATATCACTTGTTTTAAAAATATGCGATTGTGAGTGTTACAAGACATTCCTCAAGAAAGCGTATATATATATATATATATATATATATATATATATATATATATATATTTTATAGAAAATCATATATATGAAGTAGCGACTTGGGTTTGATATATTCTCTTTTTCATACAATGAGCTATACATATAACTATAATTTATATATCTAAACCACCTTAGTGGAAAATAAACCGAGAATGATTTACAGTTGTACGAGTTTGAGAATTACGAAGGTATACTCTTGTGTTATTATATTCATATAAAATATAGTATTGACGATTGATATATTCTGATTAATTTTTTGCGAAATTGCGAAAAATGGTTGTTATTTCATATATAAAAACTTATTGTTGTTGCTCAAAATTTTGATTTACAGCGATGTGAAATCGAAAGATCTTGGAAAAAACATGGTTTTTGTTTAGGCCAAATATATTTTACCAATGATTATTTAATTGTGCATGGCTTTTGCTACAGTAATATTGTAGATCGTTCTCGCCACTTGCTATTGAGATATATTAGATTGTGATAAATTAAATTAGTGTTGCTCAGCATTGATGTAGATTAAATATCATGGTTATTGCATGGATATTATTTAATCGTCAAATACCGAATATTTTTTTCATTTATATAGAAACAACTATTGATGATAATTAATTTTTGATGACTCATTTAGAATGAAAATGCTATTTCATATTAACACATTTATTGCTCACCATATATCTATGAAGGTGTTAACTCAGAAAAACGATTAAATAGTTCTTATATAGCCATGTTCAATGTGATAATCTTTGGCTTATGGGATAATTCTTCCAGTGTTGTAATATCATGGGTCTTGTTATTTCTTTGGATGTTTAATTCATTGCATGTAAAGGTGATTATTGTGTGTTAAAACAGAGCGCCTCGCTGTAGAGTAAATAGCACTTGTGAGGGATCAGTTGTGGTGCATATTTACCCTAAAATTTAGGTGAGTGCGAGATAGTTAACACCAATCACTCCTAGATTAAATTATTGAAAGCATGTGATCCTCCACGGGACACCAAAAAGAGAACTTAGAACACCAGTATACCACCAAATGTAAATATTCAGCACATGACTGCGATTAGTATCCATTTATCGAATACTAGACATCAATTTAACCATGTACTGGACCCAACTGTATTATGAATAGCGTAATGCTTATGCGAGAACAAAGAAAACAATTATGGGGCACAGATTTCAACGTACCGGCCTCGCATCAAACTGTTCCCGAACTTATAGAAATAATGTTAATTAATTAAAATTAATTCTTAGCACCAATATTTCTCAAATATATTTAATGAGAACATGTGATCCTCAAGGGATCCGAATTCGGGACACCACATACAGAACTTAAGGGGGATACTGACCGTTTGTTTGATCTATTAATTAAGGTATTCATATATTTTTGTACTTTCCTCCCTAGACCTCCATCAAGCTTAGAAGAAAAAAAACCTAGACCCCCCTTCAAAAATAATTTGTAAATTTTTCGGTAGAGAAATGTCCCGGCCAAAGGCCGGTTCCTCTTAAAATTGCAGGCTCGCTATCGCTCGCCAGGAAAGATTCGACACCAAAATGGCACGAAAGGTCTTAAATTTGACAACTAAATGGGGCGAAAGGTGTTAAAATCGTCAAACTAATGGACCGAACATCTTATAATCTCAAAACTAGTGGGGCTAAACATTAGGGAGAAGGGGGTCCAGAAAAACGGTCTGCCTACCCTTAAGCACTCTAACCATTACATCTATAAGTACTTCACTTCACGCTACAACATTAACCCCATCAACAAGTTCCTGATCAGCTGATATCACCTCCAACTACAATAATTTTCTTCAGTGTTTTTCTTTCCGTCAAATTAGCTCATCAGCGATTTACTGAAAATCTACAAAAATCCCCTTATGAAAATCTATGAGAAGCAACGAGTAACGAGTTAACAAGCTAGAGAGATGAGTTGTGAGCTGAGGCGAGCCAAGCCGAGCTGAGTGACATCAGACTGCCGTGCGTGTATTGATTCAGCCAACGGAACTCAGCACATCACAACTCAACGATACACCTGACTCTCCTCTCAAAGCTAAGTCTACTGTATAGTGATATTAACCCTTAAAAAGCGGCTCACCACTTAAGTCGAGTTAAATAAAGCTGGACTATGTGGCGGCGCTCGACATAACTCGAGTGGCAATTTCAGCACGTAATGTGGCTGAGAGAGAGAGACAAGTGGTGGCAGGAGACTAGCGAGCGTATGACTGCTCCAGACCACCGCGGCGAACCTACTGACACAAATCTCAGCTCCCTCCTCCCTCTCTCACTCGCTACATACTCAATTATGTACCGAAAGTACCGAATTACCTGCTTTTTGCACTCGCGTTGCACGGTTATTGCAAGAAAACTATCCATCATACAAGGATCGTTATGGTGTCATTCGAAAGCTCTGTTTATGCCCTTTCAGGGATAGATACTTGTTTTACGTTCTGGGTCTTATTTAGGCATGAAAATGATCACGTAAACAGCCCTATTTTGGCTAAAAACACCCCGCTGGGCGGTACACATAAATAAACCGCATAGGCTGCTCGTAAGGTGTTAAAACAATTTACAACTCATATAGTTATTGAACATGCATTCAGAGTGAATAATATCAATTGTGCGTTCAAAATATATCCAAACATCCTTTTCATTAATTAAATGTTTTAGTGTCTGAAGCAACTGCCAACAGCCCCTTCTCTGTATCCTCCTATTTTCTTTATCCTAGTTTCAAAGCCAAAGGCAGATGTTCTGCATACATGTATAACA
The DNA here is from genome assembly GCA_032716605.1 of Paralithodes platypus. Taxonomy (NCBI): domain Eukaryota; kingdom Metazoa; phylum Arthropoda; class Malacostraca; order Decapoda; family Lithodidae; genus Paralithodes; species Paralithodes platypus. Next base: position 15,383,441 of record CM064565.1, on the reverse strand, counting down.
AACTCACTTGCTATCGTGTTCCCGATTTTGACTCCTCAACTGAATGGCTCAAACTATCCTGTCATTCTCATACTAAATATTTCTGTGTTGTCTATCTTTCCCCTAACTCTACCGACTTTCCCGAGTTGTTTACCATCTAAAATCTAAAGTGGAACACATTCTATCCATTTCTCCTTTCTCAGAAATCTCCATCTTGGGAGATTTCAACGTTCACCACCACCAATGGCTCTCCTCTCATACTACTGACCAATCTGGTGAACAAGCCTACATCTTTTCTATCCTAAATGATCTAGAGCAGTTAGTTCAGCAACCCACCCGTATCCCAGATCGCCTCGGAGATTGGCCCAACATTCTTGATTTGTTTTTAACTTCTAAACGTTCTTCTTTTACTGTCGATCTTTTCTCTTCTTTGGGCTCCTCCGACCATAAGCTTATCTCCGTCACCTGTCCTATCTCTCTAGTACGGCCATCTGATCCTCCCAGCCGGCACCTGTCCTATCTCTCTAGTACGGCCACCCAATCCTCCCAGCCGGCGGCGCTTGTGGCACTTTGGCACTGCAGACTAGGAGGCTCTCTGGCAGTACTTCTTTGATTTCTCACGGAATGATTTTTGCTTCCATGGCTGGGGACCCTCGGAGTGTATTGAACGAATTACCAAGGTAATCCAATCGGGCATGGAGGCATACATTCCATTTTCTTTCACTCAGATTAATGACAAAAAAAATCTTGGTTTACCTGCGCTTCTTCTACTACTGTCTGCAATAAGGAGGAAGCATTCAAATGCCATCAACGCCTTCAAACTCAAGAATTTCATTCTTCCTATGTTTCTGCCCAGAATCAATCCAAATCGGTCCTTCAACTCGCTAAACACTCTTACATCAATTATCAATAATAAAAGCACTAAACTATCCAATTCTACCTCTTCCCAAGCTTTCTTGCATCTAGCCAAAAACCTCTCGAACAATTTACCTTCCTCATTTTTCCCTCCCCTTTTCCACTCTGATGGCACAACCATCACTTATTCCTCTGACAAAGCTAAACTCTTTGCTGAAACTTTCGCTAGAAACTCCACCTGCGGTGCTATTCCTCCCTCTCCACCCACCTCTCTTGTACTTATGTCAAATATCCTAATCTCTTCTAAAGTGGTATTTTCTACCCTCTCTGGGTTTAATCCTAAGAAGGCCTACGGTCTGAATGGTGTTCCTCCTGTTGTACCAACAAATAAATGTGCTTCCGTGCTGACTCCCTGCTTAGGCAAACTATTCTGTCTCTGGCTCTCCTCTAACGTCTTCCCTTTTGATAGAAGTTTGATCTCATCCAACCTTTCCCAAAGAAAGGTGACTGGTCTCAACTTTCCATTTCTCTTCTCATAATCGACTCTCAGATTGCCAGTATGAGTTCCTGAAGGATCGCTCTACAGGTAATCTTCTTTCATATCTTACTAACTCCTGGTCATCCTCCTTTTGGGACTACGGTGAGACCTTTTCTATTGCGCTAGACATATAGAAGGTTTTCGATAGAGTCTGGCACAAATCTATAATTTCTAAACAACTCTCCTTCAGTTTCCATTGCTCCATCTATGCCTGTGTCTCTAATTTCCTTTCCGGCCGTTCTATAGCTGCGGTTGTGAATGGCCATCGTTCAATTCCTTATCCTATCAACTCCGGTGTTCCTCAGGGTTCTGTCCTATCTCCAATTATCTTTCTAATTTTCATATATGATCTGCTCAACTGTACCTCCAGTCCTATTTATTCATACACAGATGATTCTACCTTACACTACTCTATTAGTTTTCCTGAACACCCCAGCCAGCAATCCCTCAAAAACAAACGTAATGAAGCCATACAACACTAATATTCTGATCTAACTACCATTTCCAATTGGGGCAGAGAAAACCTTGTTACCTTTAATGCTTCCAAAACTCAATTTCTCCATCTATCTACCCGTTGTGAACTCCCAGAGGAGTATCCCTTATACTACAGCAATACAAAAATCAATCCTTCATCTTCTCTCAATATTCTTGGTGTCTCCATTGATTCTGCTCTCTCTTGGAAGGACCATATTACCAGTCTTGCTAAGGCGGCCTCCCAGAAGCTGGGAGTGCTTAACCGCCTCAAGGGGTTCTTTACCCCTGCTCAGCTTCTTGCTCTGTACAGGGGCACAACAGTAATGTATTGGGCTGAGCCATGGGCTTTGAAGACACAGGAGAAGAGAAAGTTAAATGCGAAGGAGATAAGCTGCTTAAAGAGTAAGTGTGAAGTAAAGCATGGAGACAGATTGAGGAATGAAGAGATAGGTAGGAGAGTGGGTAAACAGGAACCCGTATTAGCCAGAGTGAAAAGAAGCGTGCTATGCTGGTAAGACATGGTGAATGAATGGGAAATGAAAGGCTTACACATGCAGAAATTATATGAGTCAGAAACAAGGGGAAATATATGAAGAGGAAGACCTTGGATGGGATGGAGAGATAGTGTGAAACAAGCATTGGAAGGTAGAGAGATGACTGAAGAACAAGCAAGAGAAGTGGTGATGAATAGTGATGAATGGAGAATGCTTATGAATAGATGAATGATAATGTGGTCGGTCGTAGGGAGAGGAGGTCGGGCGCCAGTTGGACTAGATAATAGTCCGTCAGGCGCCTGGCTGGGATGCCAGCCTATGTTGTGAAGGGCGATGCCTGGAAGTATGGTGGGCGGCCATTGTGGTGTGGGGCTTCGTTGCGTGCCTGCCTGCTGAGACCGGAACCTCTCCTGGAAATCTGGGACCTGGGAGTCTTTGCTGGGCCTAGGTATCTGGGTCTTCTCCTGGGTGACCAAGATATGTGTAATTTTGAATGTATTTATTTTTGTTTAGTTGTGTTCTGTTGTGCCTGTTCGGGCTCTGTCTGGAGTCGGCAACCTCCCAGCTATAGGGTTTGTGCCTGAGTATACACATAGGCCTACGTACATACATTGTGTATATATATAGCAAGGGTTGACGAGCATAGGGGTCATTCGTACAGGACGGGCCTTCCACTGAACACTCCTCCTCACTCAGCTGTAAGAGATCATTCCTATGTTTGTAAAACTAGTGTAAATGTTCAAGATTTCAAAGTGATAGACACTGGGCCAAATCATCATATTCGTATACTTGAGTCACTCCATATAATGAAAGAAACGCCCATTTTAAATAAAAATCAATTTGCTGTCCCTCTAATTATATTCTAACTATTCAGTCAGTATTTTTGTTATTTTTTTTTATTTTTTTGCTTGGGTTTATGATTTCGTATTATTTTTTGTTCCCCTTAATTCCTTTTAACTCTTTATGTTTAGTCTTTAATGTTTAAGCTAATATTTGTATTTGTACTCCCTATTTTAATTAACTTTGATATATATATTTTATATGCTAAGAGATTGTCTCTCATCTTTTAGATTCCACTGAAGATGGCATAATGTGAATGCCGAAACGTTTTAATAAATATGTTGCTGTTTACTTGGAGTCTCGTTATTCTATTTCTCTCTCTCTCTCTCTCTCTCTCTCTCTCTCTCTCTCTCTCTCTCTCTCTCTCTCTATGTATATATATATATATATATATATATATATATATATATATATATATATATATGTTGGTAAAGCCAGGTAATAAATGTTCTTTAATACATACGAGGTTGAAAGAAATGGCAATTTCTGCGTTGGAAATTTTATTATTCAAAGTTTCCAGGTCTCTGATGAGTTTTCGCTGGGTGGCAGGAAGTAGATGAAGGAGATGAGCAAAATTGATGGTGGTACAGGGTTACATTAAAGTACATGATGATACAGGATATACGACGCGTTTCACTGGACAACCAGCATTATCAAGTAAGGAAGGAATGATATAAAAGGTAAACAGGAAGGGTATATATAGAGGGTGGAGGATCAGAGGAGGCGGAAAACAGGGGGCAAAAGTCTGCTATTGGTGGAAGGGAAAACTAGGAGAGAAAAAGGGGGTAACCGCTTCACGCATGCGCACTGGATGCGGGATGGTGGTCGATAGGTGGGGTCGAAGCTGATTGGCTGCGTGTCGAGGGGCGTGGCCTAAGTTGTGTGGCGCCTGCAGAAGACGAAGCTGAAGGAGGTAGCGCGGGGGGCTGCGTCAAGGGCACCGGGGGGCGAAGGGGGTGTTAGGTCCTGTAGGGTAGTGCCTTTTGGCAGAAGGAAGGATCTGAAGGTCCAGAGTTTGGTTGTTGATGTTGGGATGTAAGGCTTGGATACATAAAGCTTCGAGTATAGGTAATCTCCTTGGGTCACTTTCTTTATCGAGTATGGTGGTGTGTTTCTCTAACTCGTTGCGTGTGAGGTGAGGGTGATTAGGGGTGAGATAGTGGTCTTTGATGGCTCCAGCCTGAAGGTGAAGAGTTAACCGACGTGAAAGACGAGTCTGCGTCATACCAATATAGGAATGAGGTCCACAGTCCTCATAATTACAGGTATGTTGGTAAATGACGTGATCGTCGGTTATCGGGCTCTTTATCTTGGTGGAGGCTGGTTTGTTGCGGAGAACGAGGTTGGAGGTCTTGGGGGATTTGTAATAAATTATTAATTTGATTTTGTTTTCCGGGTTGGTTGGGTGGACATGCTTGGAGATTATTTCTTTTAAGACGGCCTCGTCATTTTTGTGTTCAGAGGACATGTAATTGCGGTAGAAGATCTTAATTTCATTGGGGGGGTCAATGTTGGGAGGGCTTTGGGTGTACCATTTTTCAAGATGGTGGTTGATGGTGCTGGAGATGTCGGAGTTGGAGTATCCGTTATTTACTAAAACTTGGGATAGTCTTTCTAGTTCCTGGTGGGTGTCGGCCCAGGTAGAGCAGTGCGTGAGGGCTCTCTTAACATAGGCGGAGATGGAGGATAGAAGATAACGGCGGGGGCATTCACTATCACCGTTGAGGCATTGTCCTGTGTTAGTTGGTTTAATGTAGATGGTGGTTTTGAACCCATGGTCGTTCAGAGCTACGAGGATGTCGAGGAAGGGGAGTTGTCCATTGTTAGATTTTTCAAAGGTGAAGTTAAGTCCGGAGGAGGTCATGAAGCGACGCTGGAGTTCCTGTAGTTGACCCCCCTGACATTGACCCCCCCAATGAAATTAAGATCTTCTACCGCAATTACATGTCCTCTGAACACAAAAATGACGAGGCCGTCTTAAAAGAAATAATCTCCAAGCATGTCCACCCAACCAACCCGGAAAACAAAATCAAATTAATAATTTATTACAAATCCCCCAAGACCTCCAACCTCGTTCTCCGCAACAAACCAGCCTCCACCAAGATAAAGAGCCCGATGACCGACGATCACGTCATTTACCAACATACCTGTAATTATGAGGACTGTGGACCTCATTCCTATATTGGTATGATGCAGACTCGTCTTTCACGTCGGTTAACTCTTCACCTTCAGGCTGGAGCCATCAAAGACCACTATCTCACCCCTAACCACCCTCACCTCACACGCAACAAGTTAGAGAAACACACCACCATACTCGATAAAGAAAGTGACCCAAGGAGATTACCTATACTCGAAGCTTTATATATCCAAGCCTTACATCCCAACATCAACAACCAAACTCTGGACCTTCAGATCCTTCCTTCTGCCAAAAGGCACTACCCTACAGGACCTAACACCCCTCCTCGCCCCCCGGTGCCCTTGACGCAGCCCCCCGCGCTACCTCCTTCAGCTTCGTCTTCTGCAGGCGCCACACAACTTAGGCCACGCCCCTCGACACGCAGCCAATCAGCTTCGACCCCACCTATCGACCACCATCCCGCATCCAGTGCGCATGCGTGGAGCGGTTACCCCCTTTTTCTCTCCTAGTTTTCCCTTCCACCAATAGCAGACTTTTGCCCCCTGTTTTCCGCCTCCTCTGATCCTCCACCCTCTATATATACCCTCCTGTTTACCTTTTATATCATTCCTTCCTTACTTGATAATGCTGGTTGTCTAGTGAAATGCGTCGTATATCCTGTATCATCATGTACTTTAATGTAACCCTGTACCACCATCAATTTTGCTCATCTCCTTCATCTACTTCCTGCCACCCAGCGAAAACTCATCAGAGACCTGGAAACTTTGAGTAATAAAATTTCCAACGCAGAAATTGCCATTTTTTTCAACCTCGTATGTATTAAAGAAAATATATATATATATATATATATATATATATATATATATATATATATATATATATATATATACCGGTATATATATATATACAGTATATATATATATATATAAAACAAACTCCAGTAGGTGACCTAGGACAAAGTAATTTCCATAAAAGGAAGAATATGAGTGAAAAAACGCCTGGACCAATCATCTCTATTCTCTTGGAATTTTCGGCGACTTCAAGCAGCCATCTTCATGAATAACATTAGATCCTAAAATATAGTACAACTCCTAAAAAATAAACAAAAACTAGATCTATAAATGTTTAACATTTACAAATATTCTATTTATATGATCAGATTTTATGAATTACAGAACATTGATTTAAATACAGTATACATTCTAATCCAACCACATTTATAAAATCCCAGCAGAATCTGATATCGTAAAATTCAAATAACAAAAAATAACTTTTCCCAACACGAAAATACACCGCAACAAATTATCAAGCTAATTCTGGATATCTATCACTTCTAATCGGGTATTTATATATGTATTTGATACCGCTAAACAATAACTATAATTGATGAAACACAAATATTTAAATTTACATTAGCCAGACAAAGCAAAGCAATCACAAACTTAATTTAATTATATCTTAAGTAACCTCCATTAAAGACCTTTACATACAACACCAAATGTTCAGTAACCTGAAATAATGATATATATACTATACTGTATATATATATATATATATATATATATATATATCACAAATTGATCCTGGAATAAATATCATCGGTTAATGCAAGCCATTTTCACTGCACCTAGCTCCCTCCTTACCGCGGATAAGAAGTTGTTTTTTCCTCCATTATCCGGCCCTGGAATCCCTCTAAATGCAGCTGCGAGGTGGGCCATAGTCGTTGTCAGCTGATACCAGGCTTCTTTTGGGCGGGGTGGAGGTATTATGGATAAAGAAAAGAAGATAAAGGGATGAAAAGGGAATGGAAAATAAAGGATATACGCAAGAGAGAAAATGTGGAAAATGACACGTTTATTATTGCGCGGATATTAACCCCTTCAACTACATTTACACGATTTGATATAGCTTAGGATAGATACATGATAGCTGGAAGTATTGATAGAGATAGTGTGTAGACTTTTAAGGGGTAGACGTCCTTCCTCGCATAAATACAATTGTCTATTAGTTACCAGAATATAATGAAAAGGATGCCAAGGGTTCTGATGGGTTAAGCTTCATGTATGCCTAATTATTATGGATGAGGATGGTATGGATAACTAGGGAGTGACATAAGGAGAACGGAACCGACTTTACATTTTGACATCACTTTCCCCTTAATATTTTGTGTTAATATTGGTTTGAAGACAACATTACAGTTTGAATGCTTCCTCCTTATTGTGAACTAGCATGTGTAAACCAAAATTTGTTTGCATTATACTGTGAGAATAAAAAATGGAATGTATGCCTCCATGCCCGAGAGGATTACCTTGGTAATGCACTCTGTGCACTCCGATGGTCCCAGGCCACGGAAGCAAAAATAATTCCATGGGAATTCAAAGAAGTACAGCTAAAGAGCCTCCTAGTCGACATCGCCAGAGTGCCACAAGTGCCGCCGGTTGGGAAGATCGGATGGCCGTAATGGAGAGATAGGACAGGTGACAGAGTTAAGGTTGTCAATGGAAGAGCTCGATGGAGAGAAAAGTTTTACACCATATCTAGAAAGATTAGAAGTTAGAAATTAGTCAAGAATGTTGACCAGATCTCTAAGGCGGTCAGGAATTCGAGTAGGTTGCTGAACTAACTGCACAAGGTAATTTAGGATATATAGAAACGATGTAGGCTTGTTCACTAGGTTGGTCAGTGGAATGGGAAGAGAGCCATTGGCGGCGGTGAACATGCTAATGGCGTGAAAATACATTAGTTTATGTGGTCAGTTCTTTTGTATTGCCATTAACGGTCATATTATTGACAAATATATAACTTAGTCGCCGATTATTGCTACAGTGTTATTATGCTACACTTAGTAATGCATTTGTTTCTTTGTTGGATGCTCTACAGGCATAAGGTATGCTATGCGGCTTAAATGTTCATATAAGTGTAGCTTTGATATATTTTCCATTGCCTTGAGTGTTAATTGTGACGCCTCCCGGCGTTAGCAGAATGGTTGCGTGGGGCATTGCAGCTCGCTAGCGCTCGCCAGGATGGGGGGATAGGCTACAGTTGTCCTAGAATGATCTGCTTTATTTCATTAGTGTCGTGTTGCCACAGACAGTCTAGAAGTGCTCTATGTTTTGGTCTGGGGCCGCGCCTTATATTTTATATTCGCTATAATATAAATGTTGCTTGTGTGGGAGGCGAGCGAGAGAGTGTGAAGGAGTACACCCAGCAGCATGGTGAGCTATGACACGGCTTGCTTGGGCGCTGACGGCGTTGGCGGCCGGTTGGTCAACTAGTCCCTTCCCGTCGCTGCTTCGTGTTCTTTACCAGCTCAGAGCTTGCCTGACATGCGTATCACCTACATCCTTTGCAATTCTGTCCCCCATACTCGCTACTTTGCATACTATCTCTCTCTCTCGACTTCTCCTTTCTCATTCTCTAATCTTTATTAAACTCAACATCCCTTCTGGTTTCAGCATAGACGTTCACCGTCGACCAGTCGTATTGTACGCGAAGCTCTCAGATATTTTCATGTATTAGGTTAAGGAGGTATTATGCTTTATTGAGGTTTAGAGAGATGGATTTTCCGTATGTGTCCTCTCTCGGGAAGGTAGTAGACCGGTATATGTCTCCCTTGCAAGGTGTTGAGTGATTCTGCTTGGTTATCTAAAGCTAGACTAGGGGTAAGGTTACTGTGTCGTTGTCTCCGATGTGTGCAGTGTTAGCTAAGCTCTACACAACATCGACAGGTACTGTGGGAGCCTAAGTTGTCTTCGGATTGGTTTACTTTGCGAGCACAGCGCTGTGGTGTGAGAGGGCCATAGCCTATCCCTCACAACATAGTGCTGCCTCTTTGTGTTGACTTCTGAGGGATCGCCAGGATAGAGCTAGGTACTAGAGACCTAGATTTATCAAGAGAGCATCCCCGTCATATAACGTAATCTTCATTATACCACCCTCGGACAACGTTAGGCTACGAGCCGCATGCTCGCCCATTGTTGCCCTGCCTTGATACCCCAGCTAGACTTTATTAACTGAGCAGACACTGGTTAGAGATAAGCCCCATTATTATATGTATGCAGCATTATTATTCACTGCACTTTTGAGCCGAGGTTGTTGTTGAGTTGCACAACCCTAGTAGGCTGTTGCGTTGTGTCACAAAGCATTTCTTTAGTTGTCGAGCATTACTACCTTTGCGCAGTCTTTATTATTCGCCTGCCTATTATTACTATATGTCCTAGCATTTATTGTGACCCGTATTCTGCATTATAATTGTTCAAGATTCTTTACGGACATCTTCCCAGCATCAGACTTATTTCAGAAGTTTCCAGTTGATGTTGCAGGACTAGCATTGCACTTTCTTTAATACAGGAGTGCCAGTTATTTGAGTATCTACCGTAACGTTAATTAATCACGTTAACTATCTTTTCTTTGTGTAACATAATCGAGTAATCTTTTACTGTTTGAGAATAGGCTGTTTCATTGAGCATCAGCCTAGTGTGTGTGCACCAGTTACCGAGTCATTGGATACCTCGTTGTCCAGGCACGACTCAGGGCGGTAATGGTGTTTTGTTTTCCAGTGTTTAAGGCAGGGGTTGGATCTAGTGTTACCGTTGTTGCTTTTTGCCATTATCTAGTCCAATGTTGAAGAGCCCTGTGTCTTTGAGAACCTGGATCGTAACATAATGAATATAGAATCAAGGATGTTTGTAACGATAATAATACTGTAAGAAAATCAGAGAATAACAGTTGCTTGCACACCGGGAAACAGGTGGTTTTACGGGTAACCGAATACGTTGTTGGTAGATTATTAATCCTTTGAAGATTGTGACACATTTTGACTGTTGGTTCTGGCTATCGATAGACGAATTTACACAATTTAGGAATTATGTGGGAATCGTAAGGGTAAAGACTATATCGATTAACCCTCAGACTTCCATATACCCTTCCTAAAATGAATGAAACCATCAAATAATAGCCAGAAAACAGAAAATTATTCGTCATCGTATCTTCTATGGGTTAGGGGGAGACTGGCCGTTTGTTTGGTCTATTAATTCATTTATTCATAAATTTGTTTAGTTTCCTCCCTAGACCTCCATCAAGCTTAGAAAACACACCCTAGACCCCCTTTCAAGATAAATTTGTAAATTTTTCGGTAGAAAAATGTCCCGGCCGAAGGCTGGTTGCTCTTAAAATTGCAGGCTCGCTATCGCTCGCCAGGAAAAAATCGACACCTAAATGGTTCGAAAGGTCTTAACATTGACAACGAAATGGGGCGAAAGGTGTTAAAATCGCCAAACTAATGGGCCGAACGTCTTATAATATCAAAATTAGTGGGGCTAAACATTAGGGAGAAGGGGGTCCAGAAAAACGGTCTACCTCCCCTTAACACCACCCACCCCTGAACTCGCTGGCACCACGACTGCGAATGTCTCAACACCATTTTAAATATAATTTCGCCACAGATAACGGAGGGGAGTGGGGGTTGTTGTGAAGCAATACCGATTTCATAATATATTGTTGTAATAAATGGCACACAACATATGTAATTGCTTGTAAACTTAAAGTGGTAGTTGGGAAATGGTGTATTCTGAAAGTATTATCAAATGCACAGTTGAAGAAAAAAAGCTATATTATAAACGATATAGGCTATAAAAATTATATATTAAACTAACTAATCTGTTTATAAGCAAAAACTAACGTAATGAGCATGCAAACACACACACACACAAACACACACACCAGGCCAACATTCGGCTCTAATTAAGGTAATTTCCATATTCTAGTAGACCTCGTTAAGCAGGTCCTGGATGTAATGGGGTTATATAACTTACCTCGTTAAGCAGGTCCTGGATGTAATGGGGTTATATAACTTACCTCGTTAAGCAGGTCCTGGATGTAATGGGTTATATAACTTACCTCGTTAAGCAGGTCCTGGATGTAATGGGGTTTTATAACTTACCTCGTTAAGCAGGTCCTGGATGTAATGGGGTTTTATAACTTACCTCGTTAAGCAGGTCCTGGATGTAATGGGGTTATATAACTTACCTCGTTAAGCAGGTCCTGGATGTAATGGGGTTTTATAACTTACCTCGTTAAGCAGGTCCTGGATGTAATGGGGTTTTATAACTTACCTCGTTAAGCAGGTCCTGGATGTAATGGGGTTTTATAACTTACCTCGTTAAGCAGGTCCTGGATGTAATGGGGTTTTATAACTTACCTCGTTAAGCAGGTCCTGGATGTAATGGGGTTATATAACTTACTCGTAATGATGGTGTCTAGAATATTATGAGGCCAAGGTCATAATAGATGGGGAGTTATTTAATAGCAAAGCAGATTAACAGGGATAACTAACATAGTGCAAAAGGCTCCCGCTCAGTCATGGCTACTAATTAAATTCCTAATTTATCTAGCTTACATCAACCATTAACTAACTATGCAAGCTTAATGGGGGTGACCTGTTTTTTTCTGTCCTTTTCTATCTTTCTCTGGCTTGTATCCATTCGGCCCCATTCAGCCTACTGTTTTACGACGTTTATCCCCATCCAGGTGTCAATTTTGTACTGGTGAGCGGTAGCGTGCCCGCATATTTTAAAAATCTTTTTGACAGCAGGCTAAATTTTTACATTTTTCGGAAGAACATGTCTCCGGCGAAGCCGGATTTCTTCATATAATGCTGGCTTGCTATCGCTCGCCAGGAAGAAATCAACACCTAGATAGGGATAACCGTCTTAAAATAGTTGGCTGAATGGGGCCGAATGGATCCAAGCCAGAGAAAGAGGGAAAAGGAGAACAATTTAAAAAGCAGGTCACCCCCTTAACATCCCTTTATCTGTCTTTGTTTACCAAGCTTTCCCAGGTCCTTGAACTCGGCTAGTTATAGGCATTTATCTATGTATTTTGATCTAATACATTTGAAATACCCAGACATCAAAGAAAACAGTCAACTATTAGTACTCCATTTTCATAACCTTTGGCCCCCACAACACGTGTTCAGGTGCCCAAACTGACAGTGGGAACACTATAGACTGTTCTTAATAAAATTTTATTATTTTGCAGTGAGTATGTTTCCTATGCATGATGTATGATTGCCTTTGAGCCCTATTATTGCACTTGTATTATTTGTATTTCCCTATTTCAATATATGAATATGTATCTTTCTATTGTGTTACCTTATCACCAGTAATTCTTAAATACGGATCAGATCACCTCGCGGAGACCAATTGATCTGTGTATCTCTTTCCCCCCCCCCCTACCTCTCTCTCTATCTGTCTCCCCCCCTCTCTCTCTCTCTCTCTCTCTCTCACACACAAACGCTACACACAACTACAATATGTGGGAGTAATGCCACCACCAAGATAAACAATGAGGATACTGGGGAAATAACATATATAAACTGAAGGTATGAGTAAGAGCCACAGAGGCAAAGCCAGCCTATACTAAAAATTATAAGTATTCTGTAAGCAATAATGGAGAAGATACAGTTAATATGATAACATAGGCTGCCGAATAGTAGCTAACAAGGGCAGTTAGAATGGAGATCAAAGAACAGTCTGAATTTTCACACATGACATTATATTATTTTGTCGCCATAATTTATCAATATCGCTAATCAATTTCGTAAAGAGTGTAATCATATTATATGTTGGACTTTTCCATTTGTATGGTGCTCGTGTTGACATTGGATTTATTTTAATGCTTATCGCCATGAGTATTAATGATTTTCTTAGTATTTCAAGCTGTTTACCTAAAGAAAATTATGGTTTTGATGATGAATTATACACATTTTCTGTGAGCTCAATATAACATACACCACCATACCAACGTATATTGACTACAATTTGTGAGTTGAATCTGTTCCAACATTACAAGACAATATATTTATTGTTGTACTTAAACATAAATTCACTGTTCTACTAGGGTAAGAGTAATTCAACAGTTGTTTGGAATTTCGCATCTTTATTTAACATACTCCCATGGTAACCATAATCTACATATGAATTGATTCTCAGTTCGGGTCAAGATGAGTTCAAACTATTATTTGAATACCTACGACGCCCCAGTATAGTTTGAATACCTACGACGCCCCAGTATAGTTTGAATACCTACGACGCCCCAGTATAGTTTGAATACCTACGACGCCCCAGTATAGTTTGAATACCTACGACGCCCCAGTACAGTTTGAATACCTACGACGCCCCAGTATAGTTTGAATACCTACGACGCCCCAGTATAGTTTGAATACCTACGACGCCCCCGTATATTTTGAATACCTACGACGCCCCAGTATAGTTTGAATACCTACGACGCCCCAGTATAGTTTGAATACCTACGACGCCCCAGTATAGTTTGAATACCTACGACGCCCCAGTATAGTTTGAATACCTACGACGCCCCAGTATAGTTTGAATACCTACGACGCCCCAGTATAGTTTGAATACCTACGACGCCCCAGTATAGTTTGAATACCTACGACGCCCCAGTATAGTTTGAATACCTACGACGCCCCAGTATAGTTTGAATACCTACGACGCCCCAGTATAGTTTGAATACCTACGACGCCCCAGTATAGTTTGAATACCTACGACGCCCCAGTATAGTTTGAATACCTACGACGCCCCAGTATAGTTTGAATACCTACGACGCCCCAGTATAGTTTGAATACCTACGACGCCCCAGTATAGTTTGAATACCTACGACGCCCCAGTATAGTTTGAATACCTACGACGCCCCAGGATAGTTTGCACTTTGGAATGATTACATTCCCATCACAACGTATCTGGACAATCGCTATTCAAAGTCTTATAAATATCCCTCAATGTGTCCTTTAATCACTTTAACAATATTAGGACTGAGGATGTTACCCTTATGTTCTCAGATCACCATGACAATACCAGAAATACTTATTTCTTTACATGGGATCAAATTACCTTAATCATATTAGACACGAATAATGGACCCGTAGCTATTTACATCATCATGACCATACTAGTAAGCAATTATTGGATCCGCGTTCTTAAATCCCTTTTACAATATTGAACACAATTACTAAATCAACAGGTATTTATGTCACCTTTTCAATATGAGAACGCTATGTCCTTCAGGTCACTTTAACTATATTACAAACTATTATTCAATCGATGACATCCTTAAAACTAGTTGGCTAAATATTTATGCGCAATCAAAAGCATGCTATCGACGAGGTGAATATCTAATTATTAACTGTTGTTTCCTTATAAAAACAAGAGTATTTCATGGGTCTGGGCTATTTCTTCAACTAGGTCTAATCTATTTTACAAATGCTAAATCCCGGAAAACTGCTCAGGTAAACCCAGTTATCTCAATTACATGGGCTTTAACAATTATTTCCCCATATAGCTTTATCCCGAAGAACTCCCACTTAATTTTTAACATATCTGTACTTAATATCCTATAAGATTCTGTACTATTGCTAGCTGACTGGCTGAGTGCCTTTACTAACAATTACAGCTATATCTATCAACACAGCATCTCTTTATTTCATCATTTGTCTAATCAGTTTCTCTTTAGCTGTTCTATAATAACGCATATATTGTATGGTTGGAACACACTGGCTCAGTCTAGCATTTAACCATTTGGTAAGTCTGTTCGGGCCCTTAACCCGTGGAGCCCCGGCTAGTTTTGTAATGTTTGCGCACCAGAACCCGGCCGGTTTTCAAAAAATGGTTTTATTCCAGAAACAATAGCGAATGGGTTAGGAATGAAGGAAAAACCACGAAAAACCGCTCAAAAAGCTTAAAAAATGGTCCTACAGAGCCCCCGAAAACGGATTTTATAAGAGTAAAAAATTGAAGGCAATTATCCCCAAAAAACAGGTTTTTGCGCGCTCGCGCGCACGCACGTGGACTTTGAGAGTTTTCAACCATCGGCACGGTTGCGTGGGATACGTACACAGTTCCCATAAAAATCTGAGCCCTCTTGAGTGGCTACACCTGAGGTTACGGTCGGCGCAATTAGGGTGACGCGCCAGGCGCGTCTCTGGGGCTGTGCGTTACATACATCGCCGACGCGTCAGGCGCGTCGCTGGGGCTGTACGGGTTAAGGGTCCTTTCAAAATATTCCGGAAGCTCTCTTGTGTTTGCTTCACCACTTCAAAGCGGGCCAATACACCATCTCCATTTTCTCAGTACCATCTACCCCCAGTTGACCATCTTGAATCGCTTGGCTTATTGTGTGAAAGCTATAGCGATGTATCGGCAGGCATCAGGATATTGGAGGTGTATCTGTGCCAAGGGTGGGCGATGTACTGGGTCCCGGCTTGTCTTGTGTTCAGTAGCGCTCGGTTGCTGGAGGACAGGAACAGGCTTATATATCTCCCCATGGGTGCCAAGGTGAGTGAAGGGGGTGCGATTGCTATGAGCTTGCCAGTGTGATCCGGGCAGGTGCCCATAGTTGAGTGAGTCCTGTGGAACGGAACGGAAGTATATAGTAAAGGTGAGGCAAGTAATCAAATTTACCCTAGTGAAACGACCTACGCCAAGGCCGATTTTACACTCCAGGTACCCAGTTTAACGTATGGGTGGGATGAGGCGAACACGAGAGAAGGCCTGCCCAATGACCACTGAGCAATCCTGGTGGCTAACCAAGTTCTCAGTCTCGTGTGTTGATTGGTTGTAGGAAGCCACCAATCAGGCCCCTGAATTCATTTTAGCCACCATGAATCCAGGTACTCATTTTCGTCTGAGTGAGACGGAACTGACAGGGAATGAAGTTTGTTCAACACTCCTGGGCTACTTGAACCCTGGCTGCACGCCAGGGAAATTTCACCCATACCTAGGGCAACATCTGGTCAATGTTGGTACCGGATGCAATCACCCAACCAGCTACTGCCTTTGCTGGAGCAGGACAACATGCCAAACCCACCCAGCAACTGCTGTGCTGGTACCAGGCGTGCTCACCCATCCAACTACCGACCAGACCCTACGTTGCTTAACCTTTCTGATCTATTATCAGGGTTGCAAGCGTGTAGGCAGGGTTGCCCTTGCCCCGCCCACCTCCCTTTATATCCCTCCCTCACGGAACGGGACCCTATGATTGGCCTAGCCGCGCGCTCATGAGGAGCTACACCAGCCTGCTTGCTTTAAAATTCAAATTTCCCCTCCTGCGTTACTTCATCTTCGTAATATTTTCCTGGAAGCTTGTTAGAGATGTTCTGTAATGGCTGACGGGAGTACGAGGGTTGTACTATTGTAATAGAATATTTGCTACCAGGATTAAATGTACGAGTGTGAACTAGGAGCAAGTTATGAGGCAAGCGTTTAAATGGGGATGAGAGTTGATCTTTGTGCTGCGTCACAGGAGGCTGGTGATTGGTCGAACGTGGGGAGTGTCAGGGTGTCCTCTGTGACAAGATTTAAAGGGTTAACCTTGCTTATCCACCTGAGCTAATCCCGTCTCCTGATTGACGGACGGAATTACTCCTTGAATTATGAATTAGTATTATGACTATACCTTAGAATCTAACATTTATACGATTAAGGGTAGGGTATATTTATTTATATATATATCAATATTTAATAGTTTTTTGTTTCCTCCCTATACCTCCATCAAGCTTCAAAATAACCATCCACAAGTTCCCCCATCGAGATAAATTTGTACATTTTTCGGTAGAAAATTGTCCTGGCCTAAGGCCATTTCCTCCCAAATTACAGGCTTGCTATCGCTCGCCAGGAAAAATACAAAGTCTACCGTAATGGGCACAAAAGGTCTTAGTATTGACAGAAAATGGGGCAAGGTCATAAAATCGCCAATGAAATGGGGTGAACGTCTTAATAATATCAAAACTAATGGGGCTAAACATGCGGGAGATGGGGTTCCGTATACCTCTACAAGCTAATGGTGTACAACATGTAACGACCAAAGTTGGTGCAAACTCGAGCGACCTGAGGACTTGGTTAAACTATATTCCTGGAATTTCGAAAGTGGTTTCAATATTCCTCTGAAATCTAATACTGGAGTACATTGTTAGTGAATTGCCAGAACTAACTCATTGTAATACAATCATGTAATATCTTCTATAATACGGAGTGCATAAGTAGTTCACAAAATACGCGCAGTCATTGGCGGTATCGGAAATCTTATATATTGATTTGTGTTTACATCATCGTTTATACATCCACTACATTCGGTAAATCCAGTAATAATTGCAGGAATGTATTAAAGTCAGGATTACATTTTACCTGATGGATTACTTGGGAACATTTTATGCAGCATAAATGTACACCGAATAAAGTTGTGTATGTTAAGCTACATAAGAGGGAAATTATTGTTCAATAACAGACCAATCGTAAACTCAAAATATGACCAAATTATTGGCTGTAAAGAAGCCTATCAATTGATTATTAACCCTTTGAGGATTATGCCGCATACTAAAAGTGTATTCTGGTTATCATTAGACGATGTTATGCAAGCTTGGAAGGATCTATGGGAATCAAAAGGATAACAACTATCTCAATTATCTCTCTAGCGCCCACAAATCCTCCCTAAGATGTATATAATCATTTAATAATAGACAGAATAAACTGACAAAATGCGTCATAATTATCAGGGGCTAACTATTTTTAACGGGTATATATATATATATATTATTGTTATACTAAAATCTCTAATAGATGTGCGGCCCAGAAACCCCAGTCCTCCCACACAACGGCCCAAATACCCCAGTCTCCCAATCACAACACCAGGTATCGAGAGAAAACGCGGCTATAGCACACCTGGTCCCCCCGTATCAAACCAAAACAAATCCCTCGATCCCCCCCTACTACCCAAAAGGCTGCGCCCATCAGAGGACCCCAACACGATGTCACACGGCCAGGCCGGCCAAGGATTGGAGGACCCGAACCTCACCTCCACCAACCCTAGGGCGCTGACATCACCAGCATCATTCGATGTATCCGAAGGTCCCTTCCACTGGTCTCCCCCCTACTCCCCTCGCCAGAACCACACCGGCCTATGACTCCATTGAGACAAACGTTCCAGCATGCCCTTTTTTCATGCAACCACCTACCTGCAGCAGAGAGCACCTGAGAAGTGAATAGGTTTTCAGGCCAGGTAGGGGAAAATTATCTCATACGTTCCCTGAGATCTGAATGCTTACAGGCTTCTGCAGGTGCCCTCTGGCCCGACTTCCAATATTAACGGCTACTCCTGAATCGGAAGACCTAGAATGCTTCCAGGCTCTAGTACCTCGAATGCTCTCAAGCTTCTTGGAACCCTCCCTTTGCAAGCAATATTTGTCGGATGCTTATAGTTGAGATCTGGCTTTCAAGTCCCCCTTTAACATAATTAAGTCATCTCTACCTATACACTTTATCCGTAATTATTGTCTCCACTATAGCTACATTGTCACATGCCTGCCTAATCACTAAATTACCAGGCCTCTGCATATCAATAGGGGAGAAGATCTGCCTCACCCACAGTTACAGTAGCTGCCAGCTAGGGACTTTCCCACACCTTCCAAAGTAACTGAGAGTATTAATTTATCCTCACTCCTCCATAGTACGTGTTGAATGTATATATAATCCTAGGGGAAGTGTGGTGGAGTGGTCTTGCCACTGGACTGGTAATCCAATGGACACAGGTTCTAATCCCAATATGTCAATGGGAAGATATTATTGGGATGGAATTTGTGCTGTACCTAGTATCAGTGCATTACCACAGCACACCGAAATGCCAAAAAAAAAATACCCTCATTGTTCCCTGATAAAATAGCATTGTATGAATATTCCCATATTCAAAAAATATGCTACAAGGGGGCAATGCCGGGTGAGTTAATTGCTCATTAGGTGGCGTTCTGAGAGTGAGGGTCCGAGTGTGGGGAATGAGACTGTGAAGCGCAAAGGTGAGGCGGCTTCAGAGATGGAATTTCTTCGAGCCTAGAAGCTTCGCATGTCTCACTCCCTAGACTGGAGCAAGACCTCACGGGCCTCACCGTGTTCAGCGGTTGAGTATAAAAGGGTATCAGCCTATGCCCGAGAGGAAGTAGGTGGAATATAGAAAAAAAAAAAAAAAAATGAATCATAATCAATTGTAAATTATTTTATCCATATTCGTGTATTTCATTCATGTGTTTAATATCATTATCTTGTGTTGTGTACATAAATCTTGGCATTGCGCCTTATACTCACTAATTACAGAATAACACTTGTATACCTGTTCCTCGTGTATTATCTCCACACTTCCCCACGATAAAACAGATTCAGTGACAGATAATATGCTGTGCGTCTACCCCTCGTGGTAGTCGGCATCTAAATTATGATCAAAATGTATATGATTGTTGAAAGCCGTGCCATAGTCAGTAGAGTGTCGGCTGCTGGTCAAAGGGTCGGCGGATAGAGCCCGCACTGTCAACAATGTTATTGGTAGATATCAAGCCCAGGCAACTTGACCTAGCGATTCGTGACAAATGACTCATGTTAATGGCAACCCCTTCTCGGGAATTATCCATCGTCTGGCAAGAAAAAACAAAACACAAAATACATTAGGTTTTGGAATGTGACACTGCCCTAGCTTCCCTGTACAATAACCACCGTTGATAACACAACAGACCTTACCACAAGTTACAACAGTAATTAACATCACCAGGGGCAACTAAAACTCTTCAATCCATTACATTCCGTTGACATAATTTTCATTATATATTATGCTGGCAACTATCAAACGATTGTATTCAGCTTAGGACGGACGTCTACCAATTAAAAGGCTACCACATATCTCAATAAATCCTTTTAGCTACCATATATCCTGCCTAAGCTTCGTAAAGTCGTCTATATGTAGTTGAAAACCAATAATCACAGACGTCATCAGTCCTGAAAGGGTTAAAACTATCGCTGAACAGACTATTGCCGCCAACAGAGGCCAGACAGTCTGGGAAGTTTGAGACTCACTCTTCTCTGAAAGCTTTATTGCAAACGTGTCTTTCACTGGACAATATTGATAAGAAGGGAAGTAAAAATATATTAGAAGGAAATTTTACAATACTATGTTCGCGAGGAAAGGAAGAGGGAATTATGACAATTTCATCTGATCCTAGATGTGTTGACATTATTGTGGGGTCATGTAATAAAACGCAGGATAATATAAGACAGTAAATAGGAGATTAGTACTTTTTTTAGGAAAGTATAGATATAAGTGAGGGCATTGTATAATGTACTCGTATACATTAATACAAGTATTTTTGACTACTTATATTGTATGTAAGTAAGACACATAACACGCTAAAAGCAGTAACAAGAAATAGGGTGGTCAGTATGGAAGTGAAGAAGTCCTTGCATGACAGTGTGGTAATCCCGACACTGACTTACGGAATCGAAGCATGGACGTTGGTTGAGAGATTCAGACCAAGAGTGAGAGCAGTGGAAATGAATTACTTAAGGAGTGCGTGCGGAGTTACATGGAGGGATAGACAGACTATTGAGGAAGTAAGAAGGAGGTGCGGTGTGGAGGTAGATGTGCTGGAAAGTGTGAAAAGGAACAACTTGAGATGGTTCGGCCATATGGAACGTATGGAAAGCGAGAGAATGACTAAGAGGGTGTACGAGAGCGAGGTGGAGGGACAGAGGGGGAGAGGTAGACCGAATATGAGGTGGAACGATGGAGTGAGGAACTACATGAACGAAGGCGGTGCTGGTTGGGGGGAGGGGCGTCGACTGACTGGGGACAGAGGTGCATGGGGGCGGTTCGTTCGTGGCCACCCCTTCGGGGATCACGGCGTCAGGCAATAGATAGAATAGATAGATAGAAGACACATAAGCCTTCTGACGTGATATACAATATAGGAAGTGTACACATAAGATGTAATAAGGTAAAACGGTCCTGTATGTGTTAAGAAGATAAATCTTAATTCGTAATACAGTGGCAAGCGAAAACTAGCGAAAACATGAAAAGTAGATATATTTTATCACAAGACAATCATTTGTTATATGAATTTGTAATATGTATTATATTTAAATTGTAATAGTTATTCCATGATTGCATTTACTACATTTCTCTCAGTTTAAACAATAATTGAACATATAATAAACATAATCTGTTGCATAATAATATATTTATAGCAATTGTTTGAATTAATTAATACCTGACTAACAGACCTATCCGAACCTAAGCTTAAATAAATTGAAGAGGAAGGAGAAAGGATATAGAACAAAACAAAATTATCTAACACACACACACACACACACACACATACACACACACACACACACACACACACATAATGTGCATCATATTCACACAGTATAAACTGGCCAAGTTACGACACCACATAAAGGAGACCATTAACAACTGATTTAAACTGGCTCGGGAAATATTGTCCATAAATCTAAGTGTGGTGATTGGGTGGCCATGTAAGAGAGAGAGAGAGAGAGAGAGAGAGAGAGAGAGAACGAGAGATAATATATATATATATATTGTTTTCTATGTGATTGAGGGAGGCAAAAGGCAGAACTGCCTATAGCGAGTGCCTCCCCCATAGTTGAAAGAGTGACAGGGCCAAAATCAAGGGACGTTCGAGCCAAAATGCCTGGACACACGGAGTTTGAAGCAATTTAAGTCACAGGAAGAGGGAAAGACTGATTCTGGAAGAGAGTTCCAGAGCTCAGTTGTTGAGTAGAAGAAAGTTTGAGAGTAACGTTTCACTCTTGGGTTGGAGAGTTGCACAGAGTAGGGGTGGGATTGAGTTGCAAGACGGGTACCACGTGCCCTACGTAAAGGAGGTGGTATACACTGGGAAAGCTCTGAGGAACACTGATTATTATAGTAGTGGTAGAATAGCGAGAGAGATGCAACATTGCGGCGGAGAGAGAGAGATTGCAGAGAGTTGGTGAGTGGACGGGAGTTAATGATACGAAAGGACTTCCTTTCAACTTTGTCTAGGAGAGCGGTGTGAGAGGAACCTCCCCACAAATGTGAACAATACTCAATACAAGGACGCACTATGCCCCTGTACAGAGTAAGAAGCTGTGCAGGGGAAAAGAACCCCCTAAGGCGGTTCAGCACACCCAGCTTCTGGGAGGCTGCCTTAGCAAGACTGGTAATAATGGTCCTTCTAACTGAGAGCAGAAGAATAGGAGACACCAAGAATATTGAGAGAAGATGAAGGATTGATTTTTGTATTTTTGAAGAATAATGGATAGTCCGCTGGGAGTTCCTTACGGGTAGATAGATGGAGAAATTGGGTTTTGGAAGCATTAAAGGTAACAAGGTTTTCTCTGCCCCAATTGGAGATAGTATTTAGATCATAATTTAAGAGTTCTATGGCTTCAGTACGTATGTCATTGAGGGATTGCTGGCTGGGCCGTTCTGAAAAACTAATAGAGTAGTACAATGTTGAGTCATCTGCGTACGAATGGATGGGAATTGAGGTACAGTTGAGGATATCATTTATAAAAATTAGAAAAAGAATAGGAGATAAGACAGAGCCCTGAGGAACACCGGAGTTTATAGGGTGAGGAAGTGAACAATGGCCGTCCACAACCGCGGCTATGGAACGGCCGGAAAGGAAATTAGAGACAAAGGCACACATGGAGGGATAGAAACCGAAGGAGGGTAGTTTAGAAATTAAAGATTTGTGCCAGACTCTATCGAAGGCTTTTGATATGTCTAGTGCAATAGAAAAAGTCTCACCGAAGTCCCGAAAGGAGGATGACCAGAGTTAGTAAGATATGAAAGAAGATCACCAGTAGAGCGACCCTTAAGGAAGCCATACTGGCGATCTGAGAGCAGATTATGATATATATATATATATATATATATATATATATATATATATATATATATATATATATATATATATATTATATTTGTATATATATAGTACTTCTTTGATTTCCCATGGAATGATTTCTGCTTCCGTGGCCGGGGACCCTCGGAGAGTGCTGAACGCATTACCGAGGTAATCCTATCGGGCATGGAAGCATACATTCCATTCTCTTTCTCTCAGACTAATGCTAAACAATCTTGGTTTACTCACGCCTGTTCTACTGCTGTCCGCAATAAGGAGGAAGCATTCAAACGGTACCGACGCCTTAAAACTCAAGACTCTCATTCTTCCTATGTTTCTTCCCGGAATCAAGCCAAATCTGTTCTTCAACTTGCCAAGCACTCTTTCATCAATAATAAATGCACTGAACTATCCAACTCTAGCTCTTCCCAAGCTTTCTGGCATCTAGCCAAAAACCTCTCCAACAATATCTCTTCCTCGTCTTTCCCTCCCCTTTCCCACTCTGATGGCACAACCATCACTTCTTCCTCTGACAAAGCTAAACTCTTCCCTCATACTTTTGCTAGAAACTCCACCTTAGATGATTCTGGTGCTATTCCTCCCTCTCCACCCTCCTCTCTCTTACTTATGCCTAATATCCTTATCCTAATTTCTTCTGAAGATGTACTTTCTACCCTCTCTGGGCTTAATACTAAGAAGGCGTACTGTCCGGACGGTGTTCCTCCTGTTGTACTAAAATACTGTGCTTCCGTGCTGACTCCCTGCCTAGGCAAACTCTTTCGTCTCTGTCTATCCTCTAACGTCTTCCCTTGATGCTGGAAGTTTGCTCTCATTCAACCTGTCCCAAAGAAGGGTGGCCGCTCTCAACCTTCCAACTATCGTCCAATTTCTCTCATCTCTTGTATTTCTAAAGTTTTTGAAACTATTCTTGCTTCCAAATTTCATAAGCATTTATCTTCTCATAATCTGCTCTCAGATCGCCAGTATGGCTTCCTTAACACTCCACGAGCGGCTAGGTCGGTAACTTCTACTACCTGGCAAGCGGGTGGTTTCACCCTAAACGACCTTGTTTCCGTGCTCTTTTTCATGCATAAACAAGAGCCAGAGCGTAATACAATTATGTATCCCTGAAAGGGCGATAATTGAGCTTTCCAATGACACTAGAACCATCCTTCTACGACCACGCGTTCTCTTGCAATGATCGTGCAAGACGAGTGCAAAATCCCTAAAATACGGTAATATCCTTACATAATTCCCTGTGTAGCGAGGCAGTGAGTGTGGATGTGTGTGGAGGGAACATCAGTAGTCGCGCGGGACCCGTGCCGAGCGGTCATGAGCCGACCTACACTCCTCCCATCGCTCATCTCTCTCTCTCAGAGCCATTATTGCTCAAAAATTGCACACAGACTTAAGTCGGGCCCCGCCACTTAGTCCTTGGTTTTCTAGGCCGCCTTAAGTCGGGTCCCGCAAAACAAGGGTTAACCCACTAAGCTCCAGCTAGTTTATAATAAATGTACCACCCAGGACCAGCAGGTTTTGAAGGAAAAGAATTTACACAAGGAATGGGTTAGGAATGAAGGAAAACCTACAAAAAAACGATCCCCTAGGTCATTAAGGGGTCCTACGGTGAGCCCGAAAGTCGGATTTACATGAGGGGAAAATTGAAGGCAAAAACACCCAAACACAGGTGTTTGCGCGCTCACGCACACGCGGTTTGTCTTTGAGAGTTTTCAACCATCGTCATGGTTGTGTGGGATACTTACACAGTTCCCATACAAATCTGAGACCTCTAGGTGCCATAGGACCGGAGTAATTAACAGTGACGCAATGTTGTCGTCGCTGGGGTTTAGCGTTACAAACATTGCCGACGACAACGTGTCGTCGCTGGGGTTCAGTGGGTTAAGAGTCACTCTACTGGTGATCTTCTTTCATATCTTACTAACTCTTGATCATCCTCCTTTCGGGACTTCGGTGAGACTTTTTCTATTGCACTAGACATATCGAAAGCCTTCGATAGAGTCTGGCACAATCTTTAATTTCTAAACTACCCTCCTTGGGTTTCTAGCCCTCCATCTGTGCCTTTGTCTCTAATTTCCACTCCGGCCGTTCCATAGCTGCGGTTGTGGACTGCCATCGCTCACTTCCTCATCCTATAAACTCTGGTGTTCCTCAGGGCTCTGTCCTATCTCCTATTCTCTTTCTATTTTTTATAAATGATCTTCTCAACTCTACCTCAATTCCCATCCATTCATACGCAGACGACTCAACCTTACACTACTCCATTACTTTTTAAGAACGCCCAAGCCAGCAATTCCTCAACGACAAACGGGATGAAGCCATAGAACACTTAAATTCAGATCTAACTAATATCTCCAATTGGGGCAGAGAAAACCTTGTTACTTTTAATGCTTCCAAAACCCAATTTCTCCATCTATCTACTCGTCAGGAACTCCCTGCGGACTATCCCTTATTCTTCAACAATACAAAAATCAATCCTTCATGTTCTCTCAATGTTCTTGGTGTCTCTTTTTCTTCTGCTATCAGTTGGAAGGACCATATTACCAGTCTTGCTAAGGCAGCCTCCCAGAAGCTGGGCGTGCTCAA